>JAYGXS010000002.1:11876716-11959560 GCA_036362985.1 Ligula intestinalis | reverse complement strand
ACTAAAATGGGTGGGTCTTTACTGCGAGATAACAGTCTTATAGCCTCTGCTATTTTATAGTTAAATCCACAGGAGCAGAGGAAATGCATTGCAACGTCCATTGGCCTAATTGATTACGGAACGTTTTTCAGAATAAAATTGAACGACCTTTTTTGTCTTTCCTGTGACTCACTTGCGACCAAATTAACGAGACTAATGTATCCAAGTGTCTTGTTCTACACATAAGCCCGGGGCGAAAAGTGCCACCGAAACACAGTTATTTTATCAATGGTACCGCATTAAACGAGGTTGAGACACACAAAGATCTGGGTATATGGACAACCGCGAACTTGATGCAAACAGAGCACTGTAAAACGTCCGTCCAGAAGGCAACTAGTACCCTGCACTGGATCAGACGAGCGTTCAAAATCTTTCCACTTGAACTCTTCGGAAAAATATTTGGCACCTTTGTGAGACCACATCTTGAATACGGAATGTCAGTTTGAACACCGTGGTTGAAGAAAGATGTGGAGCTTCTTGAACAAGTGCAACGCAGGGCGACAAAGATGGTCGACGGTCTCAAGGACTTACCATATCAGGAGAGATTGATAAAACTTGATCTTTTTCCTTTGTCCTACAGCAACGTTCAGTGCAGCCTGCTCTGAACATTCCAGATAATCACGGGCCACATTTCCTCCCTAAAATTGGAGGATTTCTTCCAATTAGCCACCACTACTCACCTGCGTGGCCATCCTTACAAGGTCACAAACGAACGCACCCGATTAGACCTCCGAAAATATTTGGAATTTGGAATTTGGAATTTATTTTTTCCAGCGCCAGTACGGCACTATCTATACAAAGTTAATTTCGAAAAAAAAATAAAAATTCAAAAAATAATTTGACAATATGTGCAAGTAGACGTAGAAAGTCGTAATAATGTCAGCAGAAATTGTCCTTTTGGGGCAACATTAGCAATGTTTTGCAGGTAATTTTGAACTAAAAACTAAAAATTATGGCAATTAAAAAAAACTCTTGCAGTGAAAATGGAGACAGTGTTCAACGGGCCTCCATGTTCAAAAAGTGTGCAAGAGAAAAAAACTGCTTAGGATGATAGTAATAGAGCAGAAATAGGTGTATGTGGTCTGATGAAGGCGAGTATTCAACGAATCTGCCGCATTTTAGACTGAGTACTTCCGCGTGGCTTCGGGTGATTCAGCGGTGGTTAATGGAAACATCTAGGTTCTCGGGGGACACGAGGCAGAGAGAATAGTTTCAAGCGGATCTTCTAAATTCTCAATGGTCCTTTCTCGGGGTCATGGAGAAAGCTGCTCGGAAAAGATGAGGAGAATAGAAGGTTAATAGAGTCAGTGTTAAGATAAATGTGCAGTCTCTGTTTGAAAGTAGACAATCAAGTTAACGACCTAATTTCGATTGGCAAGTTATTCCAAAGAAAGCTATATCTGGAAGCAAAAAACAAAGAGCGTTTACATGAGGAAGATGCAGGAGGGGGTATAACAAGTGCCGAGTTTCTTAGGTTGTAGGGACGGCTGACGGGGGTAATGACAGAAGTCCTGGGTAAATTTGTGCAATTATTCAGCCGAAAAAGGAGACAAAAGCCTGCTTCCAATCTCCTGACCCAAAGGAACCTTAGTTTTGTTAATTGACACCTATTTGAGTAGCAAGTATTAGAAGCTGTCGGATACAGCAGTTTTCGTGTGAAATTTTTTTGAATTTGTTCAATTTTTGAACGGCTACTTTCATTCATGAGACCGAAAAAGGGGCAACAGTATTCTAAGATGGGGAGCACGAACATACGATAAAGTCTTAATTTCATTTCAGGAAGATAGAAATTATAAGAGATAAAGCCGCAAATCTGTGCGGCTTTGGCTGTAATTCTATCGGCGTGAGGAGAAAGGTCTAATTTATTGGTGTAGCTTAATCCTAAGTCCTTGATACTGGAACATTCAGTCATTGGGTAACCTTGAAAAATAACAGGTTGTGGCAGCCTTTCAGGCCCAAAGCACATATATCGGCACTTAGAAGGTGAGAACTCCATCTGCCATGTTGAGGTCCACGTCGAAAGAGCGTGCAGATCAGAATGAATTTGTTCTAGGCATCTCGCGGCCGTAGATTTAGAGAAGGAGTAAACACACTTGAGATCATCTGCATAAATATAAGATTGGGAGTGTTTAACACTCAATGAGATATCATTTATGTAAAGCAAAAAGAGCAGAGGACCTAGCACGGTACCTTGAAGGACACCACTCAAAATAGCGGTAGGAGTAGAGTATGAGGATCCTACTAAAACCTTTTGTTGTCGATTTGAAAGATAAGATCTGATGAAGTCAAGTAGTGGACTACGAAATCCTATAGCCTCTAGTTTGGCTAGGAGCCTCCTGTGAGGAACTTTATCAAATGCTTTACTAAGGTCAAAATAGATAACTACCACAGATAGATGATCATTACGAAGAGAAGTAAGTAGATTTAGAAAAGATATGTGACAAGTTTCACAAGATCGGTCCGGTAAAAAGCCATGCTGTGAGGAGCTGAGAATGTTATTATTTATGCAGAAATCTGTAATTTTTTTGGCAATTAATTTTTCGAAGAGTTTAGCCAGAGAGGGCGTTTTATGAACACCGCGATAATTGTGAATATCTGATCGGGAACCAGATTTAAATACGGGAATTATAATAGAAGTTTTCCAGTAGTCCGGGAAAAAGCCATTCTCAAGAAACACTGAAAATAACTTACTAAGTAAGGGTGGGAAATCTCTTAATTGTTTGATGAGTGAGTTCGGAATGTTATCAGTTCCTACCGAATGTGAATTTTTAAGACGACTTATTTCTTTTTGAATACAAGCGGGTGAGAAATTAAGGGTACTGAGATTTGAATCACACAGCAGGGGGATTACAGGAGTGGGGCTAGTTTCGATGGTAAAGAACTTTGCGAAAAATGAATTTAGCAATGCTGCTTTCTCCAAATCCTCTGTAATAAAATGATTATTGCCATTGAGTAAGGATGGAATGACTTTCTGAAGCTTAGCCGACCGAAGACGGAAGGCTTGAGCAACTGATCTGGAAGAATTCGCATCACTTAATGCTGTGGCCTCTCTACGCCTATCTCGTGCAAGCCTTATTTTAAGCGCTAATTCAAATATTTGCGCTATTCTTAAGTGAACTGATAAAGAGCTATTAGACGTATCCTTAAGTTGTTTTTGTAATTTCTTAAGTCTATTTTGGAGAAAATGTGGCACAGTTGAAGAAGCTGAATTTGATTTAAAAATCTTAAGTGGGGTAAGAGCCTGAATATTTTCGGTAAGGTTTTGCAATAGCTGCTGGAAGAAGTAGGGATCGTTAGTTGAAAATATGCTATGCCAATCTAGGGTACTTACGAAATCATTTACTAATTCATGGTTCATGTTACCAAAGTCGAGGTTATTGCATTTTACATCGGGCTTTTTAGAAAGAGAGACTGAAAAACAACAGTGAATTAAGGCATGGTCACTATTGAAAATATCACGATGAAAATTCATAAAAAGAGGGTGGACATCACTTGTCAAAATTAAATCTAATATGTTGTCATTTCTGGTCACTGAACTGACCAGTTGTGACATGTTTGAAAAGTTAATAGTGTCAACCAATTTCTGAAATCTTGGTGGACAGGTATTTGCATGCCAGTCAATGTCTGGCAGATTAAAATCACCTATAATTATTCTGACATCGAATTGAGTCTCTGCAACTTTTTCAAACATTTCACACAGCTGCATTACATTACTTGAGTTACAGGGAGGATTGTAGACACACCCAATTATCGCTTTTTTATTGTGTGGCAGGATGACTGAAATAAGACAAAAATTTCCAGAAAATGACGAAATGCTCAGGTGATACGGGAAATGTACAAAGGATGATTTAATATAAAGAAGGCAACCACCGCCACGCTTTTCAATGCGGTCTTGTCGGTAAAAACTATAATTATCTATGGCGAGTGTCGAGTCAGAAATAAGAGAGTGTGTCCAAGATTCAGTGACACAGAGCACATCTGGATCAAGCTCAAATGTTACTGTTTTAAGTTCTGTCATCTTATTAACAACTGATCTCGCATTGAGTGAGACTATACTGAGCGTATCCTTCAGATTCAGGTTACGCTCGTCAGTATTTATAAAAAAGGAAAACTTGGTGGCGGAAAGGGAAAAGGCATGGGAGAAACAAAAGGCGGAAAGCAAATTGGCCCTGGTCTACAGTTTGTCAAGTAATTATTATCAAATGAACTGTGCATATTGTAGAAAGGCATATTAGAGGGGGCTCCATAGAAAGGGCGGCTGAAGTGTGGCATGGGAAAACCAGGAGGGGGCATAAGTATAGGATTTTGAGGCATTATATCAAATTTGACGGAATATTGGCCTTCGAAAATTGCATGACTGTTTTTGAAAAACGGTTAATTTTATAAGCTGGCTGAATTATTTGGGGATGTTGATGAGATTTGGCGATAGGAAAAGCGCTAGCTTGAGCAGTTGGGTCTTTGTTAGATACTGAGTTATTATCGGTAATCATATTGCCAAATTTGAAAACTGACGTAGATTTACTAGGGGCGTTCATAGGTTTATCGGAATTTAAAGCTTTCACAGACGTGGTTGGCTTAGAAGAAGAACGACTTGACGAGGCCACAATCTCACTCGAATCACGAGTAAGGTGAATGGGAGAAGTATCAGGGGAAACTGACATTGACCCAGAGGGATGTGGGCTTACCTGAGCGGGAGGGCCGGCCTCAGAGACAACTTTTGGTTTTGTGGAACCGGAGCCAGTGTTCTCATTTGCTACTTTAGATAAAACCCGACGCTCCATTGGCGTTTTATCCCTGCATATGTTAAGTTTATTTTCCTTTTAATTTACGTCTCAGTTGTGGCTTGGGTATCATATTGAATAGAAAGTGAGTGATAGGATATGTTCGCAGCAAAGTTATGCACAAAATTGCGACAGAAAATTTGGATTACCGAAGAGGCTACGCAGGATGAAAATTATCTCTAATAGTATATCGAGTAATACAAACTACTTCTTGCTGGAAATTGATAAAGTAACAAATTTTTAGATATTATTCAGTATTTACGCAATAGATTAGTTGCTTTTTACGTGAATCTACCGGAACTAGAATCAGGCTATGTCGGTGAAACAGTATAAAAATGTATATTTTGACCTATCGGTAAAAAGATAACTACCGGTATGTACAGTTGCTAAAGGGTTAGATATACAAATAAATAACAACAATTAAGCTAGTAAATTCAGCAAGTAACGAGGAAATCTGATAAAAATATCTATGTTACGCGTGGTCCGGCCTTGGAACTTGCTACCAAGCGAGACGGTTTCCGCTGACACAATTGCGGAATTTAAAAGAAGACTTGATGTGATTTTATTTGACAAAAGGCGACTTTTACAACCTGATTTCCTACTGCCAGCACTGTGAACAATTGTTCTGGCTTTAGACCGTTTTCATTCTTTTCCGTAAAAATTCACTCGAAATTCTGTTATGATATCATATGTGCTCCCCCCGACTGCACATTAACTGTAAGAATAACCTTGTTTGCGTTACATTAATAGGGTCCTCAAGGACATTTCTTGCTTGTTACCCTTAAAATATACATATACAATACTGCCAGCTAGGACCGTGAAGGATCTAAGTGAGTTGTATCATTTCTAATCTTCATCGTCATCCTCATATACCAGTTTTGACAATTTTTCCATAAGAATAGTCTAGTAAATCACTTACTAGCAGTTAGCCTACCTTAGAAAGTTTTTCCATTGTGTATTTGCCAAGACGTTTTGTATATTTGTAGTGATATAGCCTCTACAAATTTGATGACCCTGTTTCTATTGTCATCAACGTCTTATTATTTATTCCATTCACCTGTTTTTCCCGTTTGACCCTGCCGTTCATGCGTTTTTCAACATGGGCGACGAATACCACTAATTTCACGATTGCGACGAAGATGATGCTGGTTCTAACAACTCGTGTATACCACCTGATCAGGACGGGCCTCAGGCTTTTCAGATATCCATTAAGCTTCCCCCGTACGAAGTGCGTGACTCGACGGTCTGGTTCAAACAGATCGAGGCTGTTTTTGCCTCACGTCAGATTACTGGCGAGCGTACGCGTTACGCGTACGTCGTACAGTACTTAGCGTTCGACATCGCTTTCGCCATTCAGGATCTCCTTGATCCTATTCCCAAAGTCAAGCCCTACTCTAGTTTAAAAAAGGCTATTCTCGAGCGTACGGCACAATCTGCCGACAGCAAGCTTTGCCAACTCCTCAACAACGTCGAGCTTGGCGACCAAACACCCTCTGCTCTAATGCGCCACTTACGTCACTTGTTTGCTGGTTGCACCTTAGATGATTCTATTTTCCGTCGCATTTTGATGAATAAATTACCCCATCCAATGCAACAGGTATTCGCCCTGCTTGACGACGATGTTCCGCTGACAAAACTCGCGGATCACGGAGACCGCATCCATCAACGTTACCCCGGTACTAATTCGTACGCTGTAAATCAAGCCTCGACCTCAGTACCTCAGCATGCCGTCTCCCATGTTTCGCCCTCACGATCCGACCGTAAACCTGACAGCCATACACAGCGAAAGTCCACTAAATCGCTTGATACCTCATCCCCGCGGTCTACTTCACCCTCTCAACCGATTCGAGACTTTACAGACAATATAGATGACGATTGTCAGGTTATTGTGCTCTCAAGTGTGCATGATGTGTTTCACACTCAACCGGCTTCAAACCGGTCGTCCCTCTGCAAGCCGCAATCGTTCTAACTCAAAAGAGCGTGCAGACGACAAAGTCTGCTGGTACCACCGAACATTCGGCCCGGATGCTATTAAATGCGTCCCGCCTTGTTCTTATGCTCGACGTTCACGTTCGGGAAACGGCGCCGCCAGCCAGTAATGGCGACGGCTGGTGCTGGCCACTCGCAACACAGTCGCCTGTTTTACGTGACCGACAAGTCCACAGGGTTCCGTTTCTTGATCGATACAGGTGCAGAGGTAAGCGTTTTACCGCCCCCTCATCGTCATCATCTCCAGCCATCGCAGTTTACACTGCAGGCTGCTAACAACACTTCTATCGCCACGCTCGGTCAGCGGTCCCTGACGTTAGACCTCGATCTTCGTCGCCGCTTCCAATGGGTCTTCATCCAGGCCAACGTCCAGTCGCCTATCAACGGAGCGGATTTCCTGTCACACTTCGGCCTTACAGTTGACCTTAAGCATCAGAAGTTGCTAGATCCTACCACTCAGCTGTTTACTGTCGGGGTAGTTTTGCGTGAGCCTTCTGCTGGCATCCACTTGGCCGTGCCAAGCCCACCATTTTCTGACATCTTGAGGGATTATCCTTCCCTTTCTAAGCCCTGTCAGTTCACGGAGCAGGTTCAACACGCCGTTCGCCACCACATCACTACCACCTGCAGACCGGTCCATGCTCATCCGCGAAGGCTTTATCCTGAGAAGCTGCAAATCGCAAAGAATGAATTCGAGCACATGTTGAATTTGGGAATAATCCGTCCTTCGTCCAGTCCATGGGCTTAACCACTGCACATGGTTCCCAAAAAGTCATCCGATGATTGGCGGCCATGCGGTTATTATCGCGCTCTCAATCGAGCTACAGTCGAGGACCGGTACCCGATTCCCCATATTCATGACTTTTCGCCTATGTTGGCTGGAAAGACGATTTTTCCAAGATTGACCTCGTGCGAGCGTATCACCAACTACCGGTCGCGGACGAGGACATCCCTAAAATCGCCATCACGACCCCATTCGGCCTGTTTGAATTCCTTCACATGCCTTTCGGTTTGCGGAACGCGGCCTAAACGTTTCAGCGTTTTGTCGATGACATTTTACGCGGTCTTTCCTTCAGATTTGTGTACACCGACGACATCCTTGTCACAAGCTCGTCACCCGAGGAACACGTTGAACACTTACGCCAAGTTTTCGATCGTTTTCAGGAAAATGGTCTACAGCTAAACGTTGATAAGTGTCTTTTTGGCGTCAATTCTCTGGATTTTCTTGGCCATCATCTTAACCAACATGGGATCACAGCCCTCCCAGAGAAGGTGCAAAGCGTGTTGTCTTTTCCAGCCCCGAAGTCCATAACTCAGCTCCGCCGTTTCATCGGCCTAATCAACTACTACCGGCGTTTCATCCAAAATTGCGCCGCCACCCTGGCCCCTTTGACGGATCTTTTGAAGTCAAAGACCAAGTCGCTTTAACTTTCACCCAGTGCTACTGAAGCATTCGAGGCAGCCAAGAAAGCACTCGCGGATGTCGCCCTGCTTCATCATCTGCGCACCGATACTGATGCAAAGCTTATTCTGACCACCGATGCCTCAAACATTGCCGTCGGCGCAGTTCTGCAGCAACAGGTCCACGGACAGTTGCAGCCACTAGCCTTCTTCTCCCAGAAGCTTCAGCTGGCGCAGACTCGTCATAGTAATTTTTCGCGTGAACTTCTCGCCATTTACGTAGCCATCCGACATTTTCGCCACCTGCTCGAGGGGAGAGATTTTCAGGTCCACACGGATCACAAACCTCTCACTTACACCCTCAACACTAAGCCAGATCGATATTCGCCACGTGAAGTACGATACCTTGACTACATCTCTCAATTCACCTCAGACATACGCTGTGTCCGCGGTAATGAGAATGTCGTTGCTGATGCCTTGTCCCGTCCAGAGGTCAACGCTCATATCACCACGTTAGACCTGGCGAAGCTTGCGGAAGCGCAGGCGCTTGATGACTCCATCATTGAAACGCTTGCATCTTCTGTGCTTCAGCTGCGTGAGGCTCCCCTCCCCATGGAACCAGGCTCTATCGTGTGTGATTTTTCTACAGGTACCCCTCGTCCTGTAGTACCCTAATCCTACAGGAAGGTTGTTTTTGACCACTTCCACTCGCTATCCCACCTCGGTGTTTGTGCCGGCCGCAAACTCATCGCAGCCCATTTCGTTTGGCCAAAGATGAACACCGACATTGCTACCTGGACCAGGCAGTGCTTAGCCTGTCAAAAGAATAAGGTCCAACGACACACCGTTTCACCTCCCAGCACGTTCGCGGTTCCCAACGCCCGTTTACAACACGTCCACATGGATTTAGTCAAACCGTTATCCCCATATCGCAGTTTCACGCACATTCTTACCGCTGTTGATCGTTTCACACGATGGCCCATTGCCGTTCCCATCTCGGATACCTCGGCAGAGAATATTGCCATGGTTTTCATTTCGCACTGGATAGCCAACTTCGGTGTTCCAGCTACACTCACACTGACCGCGGAAGTCAGTTTACATCTGCACTCTTCCGTGAGTTCACCAAACTGCTCGGGTGCTCGCATATCACCACCACTGCCTATCACCCAGCATCAAAAGGCCTCTTGGAACGCCCTTACCGTCAGTTGAAGTCCGCGCTGATGTCTCAACCTGCCCCGCACAACTGGAGCGACAACCTGCCGTTCGTCCTCCTCGGCATTCGCTCAGCTATTAAGGAAGACATTCAATGCACTGCCGCAGATCTCGTTTACGGCACATTCCTCTGTTTACCTGGTGAGCTCGTGCAGTCTTCCTCCGTCACCCCTGACGCTATTAACAACTTCGTGCAACAGCTGCAGCAACGCATGGCCGCACTGCGCCCAACCCCCACACGCGCGACACCTCGATGCGTTTTCGTGCACTACGACTTGCACACAATTCCATACGTGTTTGTCCGGCACGATGCAGTTCGCAGGCCCCTTTGCCCACCATACGATGTTCCTTCAAAGTGCTTGAACGGAAGGACAAATATTTCGTCATTCAAAAGGCTGATGCTACTGATATGGTCTCCATCGACAGACTGAAGCCAGCCTACGTTGAATGCACGACACCATCACCTAGTCCGTCCACTTCCACGGCACCTTCGCCCTGCACTCCACCTGCTTCCCCCAGCCCACCGCCACCTTCCCCACTTTCCACTCGTTCTGGTAGACATGTTCGTTTTCCTACCAACTTGCGAGACTTTGTTGTTTAACCTTTTTGTACATCCTCTTTTGTCGAGCATATGTAACCCACCAACACTCTGGTGGGGGAGTTATGTGGGCTCTTGGCTCAACTTGTGCGTTGTTTAAACTTATCAATAACCAATTTTGTTTAAACTCAAATAAAACACACAAGCACACCTTCGGTTTTGAAGCGTGCAAGCAACTGTCTTGCTAAACACTCATTGCAGCTCATTTCTCTCCTCACCTGCTGCTGTTTATTTTGCCCTGCAACGACACTTCTCTGGTGATCATTCTCGTGCTCAGGAGAATCCAGCAACAATTTGCAAACGAGAATTTCCTCAATTTCCACAAGCACGGCCCAACAAACTTGGATCCTGATCTTCACGGAGTCATTTTTTGCAAGTCGACTGCTTGAATACTGCCGGCTAGGACCGTGAAGAATCTTAGTGAGTTGTATCATTTCTAATCTTCATCGTCATCCTCATATACCGGTTTTGACAATTTTTCCATTCGAATAGTCTAGTAAATCACTTACTTGCAGTTAGCCTACCTTAGAAAGTTTTCCATTGTGTACTTAATCATAATAATAAGTTGTATATTTCAGGCCCAATGGGCCTCATCAATAAACCAAAAATTCGATAACACGAAGTACTATAAATAATTGGTTTAACAAGCAGTATCCGTAGTCTATAGCTAAATGACGAGTCTAACTGTTTAGAAGCGAATTTGTTAGATTCGAAAAAATGAATATAGCAGTGTCATGCGGAAGGTGAAATTCAAGGGCACACACAGATGAGCCACATCGTTATCTAGATTCTGACTTTGTATTCTGGTACCCACTGCCTCTGTTAGTAAGGGGGGGGGGGCTTGGAAGCAAACTCAGTCGAAGCTGAGCGTGGGGCAGAACAATAGGTATTAACGAAAAATTACTGGTATAGACGGGTTTCCGGCACTACAATCGGGTTCCCAAACCGGTGCGGCATAATAGAACATAGGGAACCCACCAGTTTATGATCGTGATGGGCACCGCCGTATGAGATCCAAAAGTCCGTCAAATCTACAAGACCATGGTTGGGAATGTCTGAGATGTGACCAAATATAAGGCCTTGATGATGGTTGATGACCAGCGAAACGAGAGCCGTCAAGACTGCTTCCTGATTCAGGGGGACACGAGTCAGAGAAAGGTAGTTTCAAGAAGGGATCCTAAATTCCGGATGGTCCTTTCTCGGGATCGTGGAGAAAGCTGCCCGGAAAAGATGAGGAAAACAAAAGGTTAATAGATTCAGTGTTAAGATAAATGTGCAGTCTTCGCTTGAATGCACATAGCCTAGTCAACGCCCGAATATCAATCGGCAAATTATTCCAAAGATAGCTATACCTAGAAGCAAAAAATAGAGATCGCTTAGAAAATGAAGAAGCAGGAGGAGGTATAATCAACGTTGAATTTCTTAGGTTGTAAGGACGAGTAACGGGAGTAAGGGCAGAAATCTTGGGGAGATTTGAACTATTATTAAGGCGAAACAGGAGACAAAACCCTGCTTCCAGTCTCTTGACCCAAAGAAATTTCAGTTTCATTATCTCACATCTATCTGAGTAGGAAGTATCTGAAAATGCCGGATAGAGGACCCTTTTAGTGAATCTTCTTTGGACACTTTCAATTTTTGAACGGCTAGATTCGTTCATTAGACCGAAGAATGGACAACAGTATTCGAGAATAGGAAGCACATACATACGATAAAGTCTTAGCTTCATTTCGGGAAGGTAGAAATTATAAGAGATGAAGCCGCATATCTGAGCAGCTTTTGCTGTAATTCTATCAACGTGAGGTGAAAGATCTAATTTATTGGTGTAACTTAAACCTAAGTCCCTAATGTTAGAGCATTCAGTCATGGGGCAATCTTGAAAAATGATAGACTGTGGCAGCCTTTCAGGCCCAAAACACATGAACCGGCACTTAGAAGGCGAGAACTCCAGCTGCCACGTTGAGCTCCACGCAGATAGAGCGTCCAAATCCGAATGAATGCGTTCTAAGCATCCCTCAGCCGTGGAATTAGAGAAGGAGTATACACATTTAAAGTCGTCCGCGTATATATACGATTGAGAGTGTTTAACTATTGTTGAAATATCATTTATATAAAGCAAGAACAACAGGTGGCCTAGAACGGTACCTTAAAGGGCACCGCTTAAAATAGCGGTAGGGGTAGAGTATGAGGACCCCACTAAGACCTGTTGTTTTCGATTAGAAAGATATGATATAATAAAGTCAATAAGAGGACTACAAAATCCTATAGCCTCTAGTTTGGCTAGTAGTCTCCTATGAGGTACTTTATCAAATGCCTTACTAAGATCAAAATAGATGACTACCACAGATAAATGGTCGTTACGAATAGAAGTGAGGAGATTAAGAAAAGATATATGACATGTTTCACAAGATCGGTCCGGTAAAAAACCATGCTGAGATATATTTAATATTTGATTGCTTATGCAAAAATCTGTTATTTTATTGGCGATTAATTTTTCAAACAGTTTAGCTAGAGAAGGTGTTTTATGAACACCGCGATAATTTTTAATGTCAGATCTGCAACCAGATTTAAAAACTGGAATTACAATAGAAGTTTTCCAAGAATCAGGAAAAAAACCGTTTTCGAGAAATATTGTAAATAATTTTTTCAGTAAAGGAGGAAAATCTCTTAGTTGCTTAATAAATGAGTTTGGAATGTTATCCGTCCCGACTGAATGTGAATTGTTGAGACGAGCTATTTCTTTATGAATACTTGTAGGTGAGAAATCAATTGAAGTGAGATTTGCATCACACATCAGAGGTATTTCGGGTGTTGGACTAGTCTCAATTGTAAAGAACTTGGCGAAGAAGGAATTTAACATTTCTGCTTTTGCCAAATCCTCTGTAACAAAATGATTACTACTATCGAGTAAAGGCGGAATGACTTTCTGAAGCTTAGTGGATGACAGAAAACGGAAGACTTGAGCAACGGATTTGGAAGAGTTAGCATCATTTATTGCCAGGGACTCTCTACGCCTATCTCGTGCAAGCCTTATTTTAACGCTAATTCAAATATTTGCGCTATCCTTAAGTGCACCGACAAAGAGCTATTAGACGGATCCTTAAGTTGCTTCCGTAATTTTTTAAGTCTATTTTGGAGAAAATGTGGAACAGTAGAAGAAGCTGAATTTGATTTAATAGTCTTAAGTGGGAAAAAAGTCTGAATTTTTTTGCAAGGTTTTGTAAAAGTTCATTGAAAAAGATTGGATCATTAGTTGAAAAAATAGTATGCCAATCTAGAGTACTTACGAAGTCATTTATGAGTTCAAGGTTTGCGTTAGCAAAATCGAGGTGATTGCATTTTACCTCAGGCTTTTTTGAAAGAGAGACTGGAAAACAACACTAAATTAATGCGTGGTCACTTGTGAAGAGATCACGATGAAAATTCATAAAGAGAAGGTGGACGTCATTTGTAAAAATTAAATCTAATATGCTCTCATTTCTAGTCACTGAACTGACCAGTTGTGACATGTTTGCAAAGTTAATAGTTTCTACCAATTTTTGAAATTTTGGTGGACAAGTATTTGCCTCCCAGTCAACGTCTGGCAGATTAAAATCACCTATGACTATTTTGACATCAAATTCAGCTTCTGCAACTTTTGCAAACAGTTCGCAGAGCGCACTTTCATTACCAGAATAACATGGGGGATTATAGACACAGCCAATTACAGCTTTTTTATTGTGCGGGAGGATGACTGAAATAAAGCAAACATCTCCCGAAAACGATTAAATGCTCAGATGAAACGGGAAATATACAAAAGATGATTTGATATAAAGAAGGCAACCACTTTGCCAAGGCGTTTTGTATATTTGTAGGAATATAGCCTCTACAGGATAAAGCGTGACGGCCATGGCTCGCAAAAGACAAATGAAGTCTTTGAAATGTGCAATCCCACGCAGCATAGCTAGGGAGACGTCTAAAAACAGTCTTATGTAGTTAAATATATTTAGGGTAGAAGCAATGCCTTTGAAGACCCTATTAAAACCAATGTGCAATTATGGCCAGTTGGTGTGACTTCAGTCCGTCTGTGTCGTGTGAACTTCGTCTTTTCCATCGTTCTTTGACGTGTTTATAAATATCATCCAACTCTATGTGGCGTTGGAGTGCATGGCCTCAATAAATCATCGGTTATTTTTGGAGGGGCAAACTCAGACAATGCATGTTTTATCCTTTGCATGGGAAATTTTAGTTGTTCATTGCACATTTCCTTTTAGTCTGAAGGTCAGCTGGGACAACAGACTTCAAGATTCACTAATTAAAGTTACCCTTTTATCGCAAAGAACATTTTCTCAAAATCCCTGAGAATGTTTAAATCGGTATCCAGTCTACCGGTAACAGTTTCGTGCCAATTAAGTATCAACAGCTCACTTCGTATCGCGGTGAACATTCCGTGCCCGTAATTAAGCCGAACCTCCGTATTCTTCGCTTGATTTGTGTATAAACCATATTTCCACCGAAGCCATTGCCAAGCGGTGCGAGTGACCTGAGTTCATTTGCATGAATGGATAGACTTGAATTCCTAAATCGCCTCATTCTCTATTGCAGACGGAAAATAGGTGATCTTGTATAAGTCTAAAAGATAATACATGGCATTGAGCGAGGATTCCTTTTTGTGGACAAGTTTCAGGAGTATTTCTCGTCTCATCTTATGAGAAATTACTGGAAATCCCGAAACGCAGAATATATTAGTCAGTTTTTCGCATCTGTTTCCACGGAGGAACAACATTCTTATCCGACAGACTTCCATGCACGGAGTAACGACACAATCATGGAGGAACTGGACTTGACAAAAGAGGATTGAAGAAGGAACTTATTGCGCTTAATGAAGCTTAGTTTCCGGGTCCAAACCAAATACCGGCAAAAGAACTGCGAGAGCTCACTTCGGAACTCTCTAGAGGGTTTTCATATATTTTCAAGTTGTCCTTTGAATACGGCCTCCTCCCATCTGACTGGAAATTTTCGAACATATACCCTATTGACAAGGGTGGACCCAGAACCAGCGCGAGCAATTATCGACAAGTGAACCTAACTTGCATCTGTTGCAAATTTATGGACAAGATTATCAAAAAGACCACCATGAAGTTTCTCGAAGAAAAATACTTACTTAAAGCGCCTGACATGGATTTCGAGGAAACCACTACTGCCTGACCAATATGCCTTATTCAATAGAAACGTGGTCCAGATCATCAGATGATAAAAATACCGTCGATATTGTCTACATCGACTTCAAGAAGCCTTCGATAGTGTCCCACACCAACGGCTACTCTACAAGGTTGGCGAATGCAGGGTAAGGGGAAGTTAACTTAACTGGATAGGAGATTTCCTAATAGGCCAATCGCAGTCCATGAGCGTTGGCAAATTAAAATCTCCTTCAGTGTCAGTTTTTAGTGATGCCTCAGGGCTCCATTATTTGGCCATTTATGTTCTTAATCTACGTCAACGGCAGCAGGCATGGACTGGAAAACAACGGAGTCCTGTTTGTAGACGATATTAAGCTACGGCAACCTTTCAGAAACACTTATGACGAACAAATTCTGTATGAAGGACTTGACCGTCAAGGTTTGGGGTCGGCAACACATGGCTCGCGAGCCATATATGGATATTTTGATGATTGCGTATGGCTCCCTCAGAAACTTCAGATTTTGTTATTTGGGAGTGATCTATTATGTACAGAACTCCCAATTGTTGTCCCAATTGGCAGTGGCCACTGGCGAAGCCAGGGCTAGTATTGATTGCGTCCAGCCAGACCTGAGAGAGCTTGAGATAGTGGTGACAGCTGCTTCAGTAGGACTGCGGAACAGGTTCAAGTGTTCTGTTATTGGTGTCTTGCAATTGCCCGAGAGGATGTCGCCTGCAGATATCTTTGCTGCATCGGCCGAGGGGTGGGATATTCAAATGGTCCTTAGATGGGCGTGCTTTTTTGGACGCGCGGGTATGCTCGGGTGTGTGTGTAACTGAATAAACTGCGGTCGCCAGGGCAAAGGTCTGTGGGCCGCCAGAAAACCGCAGGAAAGGGGAAGCTCGCGCAGCTGTTACCGGTTGGCCAGAAGCATCTGCAAGGTCAAGCGTCGGGGAACGGGGGTGTTATTGAAAGAGAGCAGCGGAACATTTGTTTGCGGCAACACGTTACTTTGGGGCAGCGGGTCTTGGAGAACGAAAGAGGGGTGAGCTGTGTGGCCATCCACCTCCAATGACGTGCCGCCGCCGAGACGCGCGTTTGAATCAATTTAACTTCGACCAATGTCTGGAGTTTTGGCACCCCTAGGTTTGACCTGGTTGGTCCCGTTCCGGCTTGCGGGAGGCAATTGCTTACGTTTTCTCCTGCGTCCTAACAGCGGCGACAAGATCGCTAAATAACAGACGCTCCTCCAAAGCACGACAGCCAGCGGACTTGACCTCAGCTTGTTCAAGGTCAAGCTGCCAGAAAAGGCGACCTTACGCGCAAATGCCAGCCGGCTTTGTCACATAAAGTGCCTCGTGTGTATGTCTGCCCGACGGAGCGAACAGTCCGTTCGCGAAAACTTGCCTTGTGAACTGATACATCGATCCCAAAGTCTGACTGCTTTCTTTCATCACACGGATTGCACATATCTGAACGCTTCACACTCTCTTGCATTTGCCCAAATTTGATCTCTGCAACAAAGAGGACAGTGAAAGAAAAAAATATGAGGAGTATTGTACATTTCAGGAAGAATGGGGTGAAGAATTCGCCTTTGTGGAGAGAGCAGGTTATGTGGTGTGCCTAATTTGCAATTACAAGATTACATCGATGAAACGGTCGAATGTAGAGAGCCACTTCAACACACGCCATGGTACGTTTGCATCAAAATACCCTGCGGGAAATAGCCGAAGGAAAGCATGCCAGGAGCTAATGAGCAAGATACAAATCAGTCAGAAGTAACTCCGCGTATGGACCCAGCAAAGTGACTATAACATCGCTAGCTTTGTTGGATCTTTAGCAATAGTTAGGAACGGAAAACCATTCACAGATGGCCAGTTTGCTAAAACCTTCATGCTGGATGTAGCTGATAAACTGTTTGATGATCTTCCGAACAAAAACAAGATAATTAAAAGGATAAAAGATGCCTTTGTCGGCAAAAACGGTCATGATGGCAACCGACGTGGAGGAAACGCAACTGAAAGACATAAATGCAGCGCCGTTCTATCCTCTGGCGTTTGATGAGTCAACAGACGTAAGCCATTTGACAAATTTCAGTGTCATTGCAGGATATGCTGCTGGGGAGATACTGTACGAAGAGAGTCTTGCGGTTCTGCTAATAAAAGGGTCCAGAAGAAGTGAAGCTTTATTCAAGTCTTTAATGGAGTTTGTTAAAGAAAAATAACTAACTGTGGATAAACCTAGCTCAGTGTGTACTGATGGTGCTCCGTGTATGGTGGGGAAAAACGAAGTATTTGTGGCGCTTCTCTGTTAACATGAAAATAGATTCATCCTACGTTTCCATTGCATCCTACACCAGGAGGCTCTTTAAGTTCAGATATGTGACGGGCAGCTTGGCCTCAAATGATCGGCAGTTTAAAACCCTGCTGGATGAAGTTGAAAAAAACTATTATGGTCTGAGTTTGCACAACAATGTACGTTGGTTGTCAAAAGGGAAGGTGCCTAACCGTTTTGCAGCTTGCCTGAACGAAATTCGGACTTTCCTTGAAATGAAGGGCATTAAGCATCGTGCGCTTGCCGAACCTGAGGGGCTCTTCTTGTTCTTCTATCTCGTGGAGATGGCCGAACATCTGAATCAACTTTACGCTAAATTGCAAGGCAATGGAAATACAGTGTTAGCCCTTCAGCAGTCCATGTTTGCTTTTGAAAACAAGCTTGAACTTTTTATCATGGATCTTAAAAGAGATCGTTTACTACATTTTGAAAAACTGAGACAATATCAAGCTAAAAATAATATTATTATATCAAGCTGCATGCACAGTAAGCAGGGCCACTCAAAACATTGATCGCCAACAGCTAGTTGGCTTCAAATCCAGTCTCCTACAGTCGTTCAAGGCACGCTTTGAAAAATTTCGAGAATATGCTCGTCTTTTTAAGTCCATCACCCATCCAACCGCGGGTTCACTGAACACAGCCAACCTAAGTTATATTCCTAGTGTCTCCGTTAGAGATTTCGAAGAAGATTTGGCTGACCTAAGGGCCCCAGACATGTGGGTCAATAAGCTCAAGTCGCTCAATGAAGATTTGGAAAGAATTGCACGACATAAAGCGGAGTTGGCAAGCAAGCACATATAGACATAAATTATAAAAAAAATTCAACCCGAAGACCAGCTAATAATCAAAACTTGGAACACGCTTCCGCTCACATATCACACACTGCAGAGTGTGAGTATTGCTGTATTGACACTGTTTGGATCTACGTTTGCATGTGAGCAGTTATTCTGACATCTGAGATACATCAAGTCTCCCCTACGATCACGTCTACTGGATGAAAGCCTCAACGCTTGCACGAAGCTTAACCTCAACAACTACCGACTAGACTATAAAACCATCAGCAAATCCATGCAGCACCAGAAGTCACACTAACAATGAGTGTTATCAGAACATTATTTAAGAGAATAAATTCAGAGGCTTATTATACTCGCATTTAATTGGATTTCATCTTAAAATTTACTTTATAGCTCTCACTGAAATCTATTCCAAAATATTTGCCTGCTTGGCTCTCTTAGTTAAATAAATGAATGATCCAAAAATTGTTATTGCGGTTAGACTTTGAGAAGTATGCCACATGCCACCTCACAACGAAGAATACGAGCGCGATGGGCAACTACCACAACTACTTACTTAATGGCAGATGCCTGTCGAACTTAACCGTACAAAAGGAACCGGGAATCATCATTGTGACATCTCTTTAAACATTTTCGCAATTTGTTAGGGCTGCTAAGAGAGTGATGCGTGTTCTCTACGCCATCAATCGAACATTTGTCGTTATTGATAAATAACTATTGGACAAAATATGCGGGACATTTATTCGTTCACATCTGGAATATGGAATTAATGCACCGCGCCCGTGGTTGTAAAAGGGCTGCAAGGTACTGAAAAGAGACCAAATGGGGGCAACAAAAGTTGTGAAGGGCCCGAAGTCCTTATCTTATGAACGTAGGCTAGAAGTACTTAACCCTTTCCTCTTGAGTACAGGCAAATCCGAAGTGATCACATACAGACATATTGGATCGTGAGGAATCGAGACTGTGCCCTGCAGTTTGATGACTTCTTCGCATTCACCACGTCAACTAACCTTCCTGGGATTTACCTCAGACAGCGGGGAACCTTATCCTATGTAGAGGTTCGCAGACATTGTTTTTCACAGCGAGTCATCAGTGCCCCAGGAGGTCAAAATGGCGAACTCGACAGATGCATTCAAACGCAAATTTGGTGTATATTCACTTAGCAGATACTGTTCATATGCACAGGAAAGCATTGTTAGCACCCACCAAAGCTTTGCTCAGACATAAAGATAAAAAAGCGAACATGCGTGTATGTAACTCACTATTTTAAAGTTACATCTTATGTTGGAAATGTTATGCATACCGTTTTGAAAAGGGTTTTCAAAGCCATTGCCTACTACCGCTAATATACTGAACTAGCTACGTGGGCAGAATAATGGATATCCAAGCTCATTCAATACTATCAGTACAGAGATTTCTCTATAGAAGTAATTCGTAAGTACATTATCCGTCTGAAAAACTCGCACTCATCAAGAACTGACGGTATTCCAAACTCACTTATCAAGAGAGTGTTCAGCTTCCCCGATTGCTAAGTAACCTGTTCTCAGCTTACGTTCTAAAAGGTTACTTTCCTGACTCATGGAAGTAAATAAATAAATAAATAAATTTTATATTTTAGGCCCGAAGGATCTCGTCATTGCAAACTTAGTGCTGTGGAAAAATAAATACAAAGTTGATGAATGCTGCTCTCCTTGAACAACCACATAGGCAGCGGGAGCGTTTAGTACTGTTGGCAGATAAAATTAATACGCATCAACATATCGTTATTTTAAAATAGTAGTCAACACTCTCTGAAAACGCATGGTGAACTAAGGAGGAAGCAGTGAAAAAAACTCCTACCATTAAAGCCGAGGCAGATTTCAGCGAACCCCCGCTTAAAAGGAAAACAAAACGTAGGAGAAAAAACTGATTCTACAAAATTAAGGAGGTTGGTTGATAGGATTGATTGTAGTGCAATGAAACAGGACTGTTGATGAGAACGTATGAGGGTTGGAAATGCTTCTGTGAATTGGAGAAATCATATAGCAGCAGAGCCTGTCGTTCACCACTGTAACACCGCCCGACTGGCTTCATGATCAACCATCAAGGAGGTGAGACCGGAGAAGGCCATCGCGGACAACAGGGTCGACAAGATGAGGGAACGGCTGAGGTCACGTGATCATCACCGAAACGCCGGAGATGTGACCTTGTGGACTGCGGAGGCCAGCGACGAGCTGGCGAAAATATTAGAACCACTGTGAGCACAATTAGAGACCATGAAGCCCATCGTCAGGGTAAAAAAACGCGGAACGGAGAATGGCAATGATGACTGGACAGAGACGGGGACAAAACATCGTTGCAAATATCACTGAAACGAGGAAGAAATAGATAAATAGAAAACAATTTAATATAAACATAACCACCTCACATACCAGGGGGACCCTTTCCAAAGTCCAAAAGTTGTGTGTTTGGGAAGGAGACGGATAACAAGGATTTTATATATTCCGAAGTTAAGTGTTTACGTAATTTGACTTTAAAAACTCCTTAGTTAGACGACAGGTTAATTTCGAGGGGAATATTATTCCAGAGGAATGCATATTTGGAGGCAACGGAGTGAGAATGGTTCGAAGTGGAGCTAAAGGAAGGTGCAATAATCCTGGAGTAATTACGAGTGGCATAAGGTCTATCTGCGGGAATAAGAGCGTCGATTCGTGGGAGATTAGGGGTAGAGTTAATGCGAGAAAGGAAACAGAGGCCCGCTTCGAGTCTTCTGTTCCAAAGAAATGTCATGTTCGCTAACTGACATCTCTCCGTATAAGAAATAGTGGATCGAGGAAGAGCGAATATTTTGCGAGTAAACATCCTCTGTACATTTTCAACCTTACCGCGGTCAGAAGCATTCATTAGACCAAAGAGGAGACAGCAGTATTCTAGGATGGGTAGAACATACATGCGATAAAGTTTTAACTTTATTTCCAGCAGGAAGAAATTGTGTGATATAAAACCACATATCTGTGCAGCCTTCGCAGATATTCGATCCGCATGAGGCGACAATGCTAGTTTATTTGTGTAGCTTAGACCTAAGTCTTTTATAGTGGATCGTTCTAAAAGTGGAGTATTTTGAAAGACTAGGGGACGAGGAAGCTTGTCGGGACTGAAACACATGAAACTACACTTGGATGGAGAAACTCCATTTGCCAGGTAGTACCCCAACATGGGAGTGTAAGCAGGTCCGCGTTTATTTTATCAACGCATATACTTGTCGTGTCCTTAGAAAATGAGTATATGCATTGGAGGTCATCTGCATAAATGATATTGTGTGAATTTTTCAGAACAGTTGACATTTAATTTATATATAGAATGAAGAGTAAAGGACACAAGACAGGGCCTTGAAAAACGCCACTCGTGATCAGCTGAGCAGTGGAGTAACTATTACCTACTAAGACCTTCTGACTGTGGTTAGACAAGTAGGAGCCGATGAAGTCGGGGAGAGGTGGACGGATGCCAATGGCTTCCAATTTTACCAGAAGCCGTCTGTGCGGTACCTTGTCAAAGGCTTTGCTCAGATAAAAAGTAGACAACAACTATGGATTGCCACTCAATATGGAGAGAAGTGACGTGGTTAAGAAAAGCTATGTGACACGTCTCGCATGATTGCCCTGGTAGAAAACCATGCTGTGAGTCGCTTAAAAGCTTGTTTTCTAAGCAAAAATCGAGCATTTGATTAAAAATCATCTATTCCGGAAGTTTAGCTAGGGCTGGGGTTTATGAACACCGCGGTAGTTATTTATGTCCGAAGGAGAGCCTGACTTAAAGACTGGAAGAATAATGGATGTCTTCCAAGTGTCAGGAAAGTAACCATTTGAGAGATAGACTGAAAATATATGGCTAAGTACTTTGGGAAAGGCCGACACTCTTTTGATAACTGAGTTGGGAATACCGTCAATTCCCGAAGAGTGCGAGTTTTTCAGACGAAGTATATGCTGATGAATTAATTCAATGAAGAAGTCAATGTTCCCGAGAGTATTGTCTGAGTATGGTTGAAACGACGGGACCGGTTCGGATTCTGTCGTAAAATGCTTTTTCAAAGAAAGCATTGAACAATTCAGTCTCATCAGACTCATCAAGTACAAATGTTTTATTTTCATTAAGCAATGGGGGTATTTCAATTCCGCGTTTTGCGGAGGACCTACGACGAAACAGTTGTGCATCCGATTTCGCAGAGTTGAACTCACTCAGGGCGCAAGATTCCCTGTGCTGGTCACGTGCAAGACGAATCTTTGACGCTAATTTGAAGATCTCGGCGATCTTTAGATGCACAGACAGCGAACTACTAGATCGATCTTCCAGCTGCTTCCTCAATTTCTTTAGTCGGGGCAAAAGAAAATGAGGGACGCTCGATTCTGGTGCGTAGGGTTGCGCAATTTTAGTGGGCACAAATTCCAACATTTTATTAGAAACGACCGACATGAGTTCAGCTAGATATGCAGCGTCGTTAATGGAGGAGAGACTCTGATAGTCTAATGAGTCAAGAAAATTGTTGATTAAGCTAATGCCTGCGAGATCATAAGCATGATAGATACGACCAGCACTAGCCTTTTCCGTTAAATGAAGCGGAAGACAACAGTTAATTAATATGCGATCACTACAAAGTGCTCCTGAGTCCACGTTTGACAGTACAACGGAACGCGATGCACACGACTATGATCGAATACACGAATACGTCAGCGCTGTCCTAAAGAATGGGCAAACCTATACCGTCAGTAAAGCCTTCCATCTTGGTAAAGCAGACCTAGGCCGCGACCTACAAACAAACCCAAGGCCTCTCAAAGTTATATTTGATAACGAAGAATTGGCATCAAAACTGCTAAAAGGAAAAACGGCCTTACGAAATTCGCACAAGCAAGTGTTTTTTCAGCCAGAATACGAGCCGAGGGAGCGGATGAAAATGAGGCAACTAAGGATAGAATTGAGAGAGAGGACCAAAAGCGGGGCAAAGGGCCTGAAAATAAAAGATGGGCAAATAATACAAGTCAAGGAGCCCTTCCTCTGGCCAAAACCTGTCACGATGAGGGTTGGGCCTCACAGAGTAAACTGTCACTAAAGGTCCTAACCGCAAATGTACAAAGCTTGTTTAACAAGCTGGACGAACTAAAAAACTTGGTCGAGGAGGTGAAACCAGACATCATGGCTTTAACTGAAACCTGGCTTTCGAAAGATATCGCTGATTCTGAATTATCACTTAGAGGATATCAGCTTTTCAGGAAAGACAGAAAAACTAGGGGAGGAGGGCTTATAGTCTATGTCACTTGCAAGCTGACAGCCACGGCTGAAGTACCGGTCCCAGCACGAGATGTGGAAATGCTAAATATCACTATATCTGCTAAGTACGCCAGGCCACTGACGCTTTCGGTGATATACCGCCCGCCAAACCATTCTCATGACCAAGACACTATCGTCATAGCAGAATTGTATAGGGTTAGTGAGAAAAAAGACATCCTAATCGTTGGGGACTTTAACGCTCCTGGTGTTGACTGGCAGACATGGATTGCACAGGGTCTTCAAGACAACTTCAATCACAAATTACTACAATGGGCCACAGCCAAACTGCTCTGCCAAACCGTCGCGTTTGGAACGCGGGCTAGGGAAGGACAACAGTCGAACTGTCTCGACCTTATCTTTACACGAGAGGAGAAAACTGTGATTGACCTGCAGGATCGACCACCATTAGGGTCAAGCGACCATATTATGCTGTATTTCGAGTATTCGCTGTTCTCCAAACCCTACTCCTCCGACACATGGGAAAGTAACATTTGGAAGGGTGACTTCCCACTTATGAGAAGAGAAATGTCAGAGGTATCATGGGAAACAGATCTCCAAGGTGGGGCAAATGAACAGTGGATGACCTTTAGCTCGACGTTGAAAAGGACTCTGTGTCTCAACTGTCCCTTCAGAAGAAAGACAAGTACGAATCGCCCGAAGTGGATGAACTCAAACTTGCAGGCCGCTTTCAAAAAAAGAAACCGCTTCTGGAGACGCTACAGACTAACCGGCTCCGGTAAACACTTACGGGAGTATAAGCAACAACGTAACATTTGTAAAAGAGAAGCTACTAAACTGCACAAGAAATACGAGTTGAACATATTACACAAGTCGCTGGAACACCCCAAGATCTTGTACGGTTGCACACGAAGCACGAAGAGATCTCAGGAACTGATCCCTGCCCTTAGATCAGCCGATGGACAACTGGTGACCGAAGACCAGATGAAAGCCTCCCTCCTCTCCGATTTCTTTGAATCCGTCTACACCCGAGAACCTACAACTTTTGCTGACGGTCCGTCCGCTCATCAACCGATAACTGCACCCTTACCCTCCTCCTTATTGCCCAAAAAAGAGGACCTAGAGTTTTCACACAACACTGTCAGGGCCAAATTACTCCAACTTAAGCCTGCCAAATCACCTGGGCCGGACAAAATTCCTGCACTAGCACTAAAAGAATTAGCTAACGAACTATGCAAACCCCTGGCTGCCATCTTCCAGAAATCTTTTGACGAAGGCGAACTCCCAGAAGAATGGAAGTGGGCAAACGTCACCCCGATCTATAAGGGAGGTCCGCGACTGGATTGCGCAAATTACCGTCCTGTCAGTCTAACTTGCATCGCGAGCAAAGTAATGGAGCGCATTATTATGAAGCATTTAATGTATTTCCTCGAAAGCAACAAAATACTATGTGATGGACAGCACGGCTTTCGCCCAGGACGCTCTTGTCTCACGAGTGCCCTTTACTCACAGGAGAAGTGGACAAAGGCCGCTGATAAAGGCTATCCAATTGATGTTATATTCTTCGACTTCAAAAAGGCCTTCGATAGTGTACCACACAGGCTTCTTCTGCAGAAGATTTGGGACGTGGGAATCCAAGGAAAAATGCATAAATGGATCAGTAGTTTTTTGTCCCTCAGAGAACAGAGGGTCGTTGTCGGAAACTCCACCTCAGAATGGACAATGGTCGAGAGTGGTGTACCACAAGGCTCAGTTTTGGTTCCGCTGCTATTCCTGATTTACGTAAACGACTGTCTCAATGAGCTTGATTGCGCAGCTGTCATGTTTGCGGATGACATAAAAATATGGGCTGAAATTAGGTGCGCCGATGACGCAAAGAAACTACAGTCGAACATCGATAAACTGGTTATCTGGTCGTCCACGTGGCTTCTTAACTTAAATGTATCCAAGTGTTTTGTTCTACACATAAGCCCGGGGCGAAAAGTGCCACCGAAACACAGTTATTTTATCAATTGTACCGCATTAAACGAGGTTGAGACACACAAAGATCTGGGTATATGGACAACCGCGAACTTGATGCAAACAGAGCACTGTAAAACGTCCGTCCAGAAAGCAACTAGTACCCTGCACTGGATCAGACGAGCGTTCAAAATCTTTCCACCTGAACTCTTCGGAAAAATATTTGGCACCTTTGTGAGACCACATCTTGAATACGGAATGCCAGTTTGGACACCGTGGTTGAAGAAAGATGTGGAGCTTCTTGAACAAGTGCAACGCAGGGCAAGAAAGATGGTCGACTGTCTCAGGGACTTACCATATCAGGAGAGATTGATAAAACTTGACCTTTTTCCTTTGTCTTACAGGAACGTTCAGTGCAGCCTGCTCTGGACATTCCGGATAATTCGGGGCCACATTTCCTTCCTAAAATTGGAGGATTTCTTCCAATTAGCCACCACTACTCACCTGCGTGGGCATCCTTACAAGGTCACAAACGAACGCACCCGATTAGACCTCCGAAAATATTTCTTCAGTCAACGCGTGGTCCGGCCTTGGAACTTGCTGCCAAGCGAGACGGTTTCCGCTGACACAGTTGCGGAATTTAAAAGAAGACTTGATGTGATTTTATTTGACAAAAGGCGACTTTTACAACACGATTTCCTACTGCCAGCACTGTGAACCATTTTTCTGCCTTTAGACCGTTTTCATTCTTTTCCGTGAAAATTCACTCGAACTTCTGTTATGATATCATATGTGCTCCCCCCGACTGCACATTAACTGTAAGAATAACCTGTTTGCGTTACATTAATAGGGTCCTCAAGGGCATTTCTTGCCTGTTACCCTAAAATATACATATGCATAAATATACATATGCATAACTTTGGAAGATGTCCTGCTTAAAGTCAACGAAGAGGGGAGCAATACCGTTTGAAAAAATCAGATCTATGATATAATTCTGTCTTGTTGGGGAACTAACCAGTTGAGACCAGTTAGAAAAATTAATGGTATCTAGGGGAGGCTGAAATCTAGGTGGACAATAGTTTGTCTTACAGGAACGTTCAGTGCAGCCTGCTCTGGACATTCCGGATAATCCGGGGCCACATTTCCTCCCTGAAATTAGAGGATTTCTTCCAATTAGCCACCACTACTCACCTGCGTGGTCATCCTTACAAGGTCACCAACCAGCGCACCCGATTAGACCCCCGAAAATATTTCTTTAGTCAACGTGTGGTCTGGCCTTGGAACTTGCTATCAAGCAAAACGGTTTCCGCTGACACAATTGCGGAATTTAAAAGAAGACTCGATGTGGTTTTGTTTGACAAAAGGCGACTTTTTCAACACGATTTCCTACGGCCAGCACTGTAAACATGTTTTCTGGCTTTAGACCGTCTTTATTCTTTTCCGTGAAACTTCACTCAAAATTCTGTCATGATATCATATGTGCTTCCCCCGACTGCATCTTAACTGTAAGAACAACTTTGTTTGCGTTACATTTATAGGGTCCTCAAGGGCATTTCTTGCCTGTAACCATTAAACAATATACATGTATACACTTCCGGCTTTACCTTTCAAGTTTAAAAGGGATGGCCATCAAGAAAGTTTCACTAATGTTGACGCGAAAGAGAAAGCATATACCAGCTTCAAGTCTTCTTACCCAAATAAATTTAATGTCTGCTAACTGACATCTGTCTGTATAAGAAATACTAGACCCGGAAAGAGAAAATATTTTACGAGTGAAAACTCACTGAACCTTTCAATCTAACTACGGTCACTCGTGTTCATAAGAACAAAAAGTGGACAGCAGTATTCTAGTATAGGGAGAACAAGCACGCGGTATAATTTTAACTTTATTTCTAGAAGGAAAAATATATGCGATATAAACCCCCATATGTGTGCGGCCTTGGCAGAAATTCGATTTGCATGAGGTGATAATGCAAGCTTATTCGTGTAAGTTGGACCCAAATCCTTTATCGTAGATCGTTCTTACAGTGGACTATTTTGGAAGATGATGGGCTCAAGAAGCTTTGCCCGACCAAAACACATGAAACTACATTTGGATGGAAAAAACTCCATCTGCCATGTGGTGCTCCAACTTGAGAGGGTACGCAAGTCTGCGTTTACTTTATCGAAGCAACTACTGGCCGTGCCCTTAGAAAATGCGTAAATACACTTAAGGTCATCAGCATAAATGAAATTTTACGAGTTATTCAGCTCTTTTAAAATTTAATTTATGCAAAGAATGAAAAGGAGGGGACCTAAAAGTGTGCCTTGAGAAACACCACTCGTGATCGTTTGAGGCATCGAGTAGCTATTGCCAACTTAGACCTTCTGGTTGCGGTTAGACAGGTAGGAAGCAATAAAATCGAGGAGAGGAGGCCTGATGCCGAGGGCTTCTAGTTTCACTAGAAGACGCCTGTTTGGGACCTTGTCGAAAGCTTTACTAAGGTCAAAGTAAATCACAATGACTGATTGCTGCTCATTACGAAGTGAAGTAACCAGGTTAAGAAATGCCAACACAAGGTTTCGCATGATCTTCCAGGTAGAAACCCATGCTGTGAGGCGCTTAATAGTTTATTTTCTATACAAAAATCGAGAATTTGAGTGAAAATGACCTTTCCCAAAAGTTTGGCTAGGGCCGGGGTTTATGAACACCTCGGTAGTGATTTACGTCCAAACGAGATCCTGACTTATAGACTGGAAGAATCAATTAATAATAATGAATAACGATAGTCATAGTCACTCGAAAAACACTAGATGTCATAGTGCTTAATGCCAGTTCCGTTATAAATAAAATGGCTCAACTTCGAGCTATCGCTTTCGAGATGATGCCCGATGTTTTATGCATAACAGAATCTTGGACTCATCCAATCATTTCTGACTCCTCCCTTATCATAGACGAGTATGATCTCTGTCGTCATAATCGCATAAATAAGCGTGGTGGTGCTTGTCTTCTCTATATTAGAACGTCGCACTATCCGTTTTATCTAAATAGCACATCCTTCTCTGGAAATTACTGTTTCACTTCCATCAGCCTGTCGCCCCGGCAACAGGCGATCATCGGATGTAAATTTTATATGTCAAGACATGGATATTAACATGTGCGTGCATATTTCTAATAAGCATTCCAATGCATTTGTTGGCCATAATATTCTATATTACCTCGAAAAAAGCCATTTTTATTGCAAAGACCATGCGCTTTAACCAACGTGGGGTCTGAATGATTCATCTTCGGATTTCTTTGCGACTACAGGGTGTCCCAAAAAATGTATACACATTTAGAATAATTGTAACTTTGGATTTTATTGTAATTTTAGTATTCCAAAGATGTAAAACTATTTAAAAGTATCATTTTATTGTTTTTTTTTCACTGCATGTTCTCAACCTGACGTCCATTTAATTCAGCCACTGATGACAACGTGAGGCAATGGAATCGCACACACCATGAAATAATTCCATTGGTATTTGGGAGCATTCATGTTCAATGGCTTCTTTCTTGCTCAATTATATAAAATATTAGTCACAATGCAGTGTAAAAACAGTTTAATTATACTTATCAATACTTTTACACTTTTGAAATGATAAAATTATAATAAACGTCAAGGTTACAATTGTTCAAAATGTGTATATATTTTTTGGGACACCCTGAATATCTGTGAAAGAAAATATGACTCTTTATCCAACTAGGAATCCTTTAAGTGCCGGGATGCAATAAGTGGTTCGCAATATGGCTATTTATTCCTCCTCTTGCTGTGAAACGTCATTTCGTGTCTTCAAAATTAAATCGTCATCGTATACCTTCAATGTGTTTTAG
This sequence comes from Ligula intestinalis, assembly GCA_036362985.1. NCBI lineage: Eukaryota > Metazoa > Platyhelminthes > Cestoda > Diphyllobothriidea > Diphyllobothriidae > Ligula > Ligula intestinalis. The sequence continues at coordinate 11,930,189 of JAYGXS010000002.1, read as the reverse complement.
CTTATAGAAGAGTCAGTACATTTTTAAAATTGGTGTGTTTACTGATGGACGAGCGTGAAGACGATAGTGCACGGGATAATGTAGGCCTTTCGGCCGCGCAGAAATTACTGTTAAGGAAGAAGTCGTTATCTGAATACAGACTTAAAATTTCTAATTTTTGTGCAAGTATAATTGAAAATCCTGATGAAAACGTGAGTTGCGTGCTCTTTAATAATTACTGTCGGTTTAGATAGGAAAGTTACGGGAGCTATTGAAGTTGGCGTTGGATCCCTTATTTCTGAAATCGGTGAAGCTGCGACAATTGCTTGTAGCTTCGCTATGCGTGGTTTTTAAGGATATTCTTCCCGCATTTAAGATTCGCTTGCCAACTGCCGAGGAGCTCAAACAACAGGTACTGCTCTTTCCATATTCGAAAACATTCATTTGTTAACTGAAGTAATTTACAAGGTAATTCTACTCCTGACCAAGGGGTTGACCAGTAAAACTTTAAGAATTGTCTGTAAGCCTGATTGCAAATTCCTACTCTCCACTCTTGGTGTTAGTTCGACTTCATACTGTCAAGTGACAACAGGGGACACATGTAATTATCCAAGCGGTGTTTGCAAATCTGTAGAGACGTGGCCTCCACGACCGATTGCGGGAGGTTATTCCACTGTTGTATGGTCCGTTGTGTGAAGTATTCAACGCGAAGATTAAGCTTAGACATATTCGTGCACAGCTCCATTGTGTCCACGGAGATGAAACGACAGGTGCCACTGAAGCATATCCCCAAAGCACAATCCTTTCTCAAAACCGCGTGTTATCCTGTTAACTAAGATAAACCTCTCTCTTTGTTGCCTGTAATACAGAGGGAATAAATTTAGGCAGTCCAGTTTTTCTATGTAGGAGTGTTTTTAGTCAAATCAAGCCAGACAAGTCCCGTGGACCGGATGGGATCCCTGGGCTGATACTCAAAGAACTATTGACAGAATTATCGTTGCCTCTTTCATCTCTGTTCGAGCTGTCCATGAGAACAGGGAACTTGCCTTTGCAGTGGAAGACGGCCAACATCTTACCTTTTTATAAGTTAGTTTGCAAGATGGCAGCAAACAACTTTAGACATATATGCCTGACTTTCTTTTCCTGCAAAATCATGGAGGTGCTTGTCAAGCAGATCGTACTAAGATTTTGCGATGAAACTGAGGTCATCGGCTAGGAAAATCGTGGGTGATCATTCTAGTTTTTTGTTGCCGACTGGGCTAGCGGTAGTTTGTTTGTGTTTTGGAGATTTAACCTCAGATCTATTATTATGGATGACGTCTGCAGGAGCCGTTTCCTTGAGCTGAGCTTTACATACACTTTTTGTTTTGAAAACGGAACTTGTCGGCTTAAATGTTTCATACTAAAGTTTTTTAGCCTACACTGTTAACTTAGCTTCTGGCTATCCAAACCTTAGGATTTGTGATCGTTTCCTGTCTCGTGTAGGCACAGTAAATTTCACATCTCATAAAAACACTCGGTAGTAATGCTAATAGTTATGTAGTCTTCTTATTTCCGTGACCAGTTTTCACCTAGTCACCCCGCTCCGAACCAAGACACCTGAACTTATATAATTTCTAAATCTTCTGCCTTAGCTCAATGCCTTCATAGTCCTCACACTATTAAGAGGACTATAACATTTTTGCTGCATGTTGACATCGTAGCCAATTCCCGCCTGTGTTAAATTCTCACTTTTGTGTTACAGGTCAAAAAGGAAACTCGGCGAATACGGCGATTTGAGTCGATTCTTCTCTTAAACTATGAAAAGTACACCCTGCTCTTGCAAACTATTCTGAAAGGTAGGTCTTGTTTTCAGCATTCCTTAAGCATGCACTTTTAGACAAAGGCAGGCGCAAGTTACCCAGAAGTCTGCGACCCTATGGTGAAACAAATTGGAACAAGGTAGCTCCTTTTGAGTGTATCATTTCACCTCTCCTTTAGGTCGAGCGCCTATCGGCTCTGAAATGTGCCTGTCAGTTGTTTGAGAACAACCCCACCTTCAATTACTCGGAAGATTTACTGCGAGCCATTCTGCCGCACTTGGTGGATCGACGTGCCAGTGTACGTTGGTACTTAATTCCTCTTCTAACCCGCACTGCCTTTAGGTTAGGGAGATTATCAGCCGAACACTGAAGTCTATTTTCAACACTGATACCTCAGGGGAGTCCACGCTCCTGGTAAACTGATAAGCAATATTGATCGAAATGTGCTTTTTGCTAGGTCTGTCGAGCTGTTCACCGGTTAGCCCGTGTACTGCACTATCACATTATTCCCGACCTCGCCTACGTACTCGCAGGCATACCCATTAAGGAGGTCGCCGACCCGAATGGCTCCGACAATAAGGGTCGTGTGGAGAGAAAATTGAAGTCTAGGCGGGAGCGGAAGGTTTGTCTTTATTTAAACTCCTTAGAAATGCGCTTTTTTCTTCTTCTAGAAAGACAAGGTTTTAGCCAAGTTTGAGAAGGATCAGGCGGAGACTGTAGCCTCCAAGTCACACGAAGAGCGTTTGCGCATTGTAGGCTCTTGCTGCTATTACTTTACCCTTTTCTATTTGATAGAATTCACAAATACTGAAGGAAATCTTGTTTGTTTACTTTAAAATACTTAAAACTACAAGGGATTCAAATCTCTTATCCGCTGTCCTGGCCGGTCTGTCAACGTAGGTTTTGTTCCTCTTATTTCATCTTTCATCTGTTGTAGGTATGCGCATGTCATAAATGTGGAATATGTGGAAAATCTGCTACATTTGTGTAATGGCGTTCTATCAGACGAGGTATGTGTTCTACTCGCGATTCTGCGCTTCATGACACTGTCGCCGGGTTTTTGAGACTATTTTTTTTGCTGTAAAATTATCCCTGCTCCGCATATTTAAGGGAAGCTGTAGTTTAATGCCTAAATATGGTGATTTCTTGTAGCCAGTTTATGCTACATTGCGACTAGAATTCAGAAAGTCCGTTCCTTTTCTCTGCTCAAACAACCTGGAGTTGTAATTAAACTATCGAAATTATGCTCATTGCATGCGTTAGTTTCCAACTTTCATTTATCTCGACATTAATGCTTGTACATATACATCTGGCGGCATGCTTCTAAGCCGCGGAAAATCGTGCCCGCATTTAAAGTGTTTTTTTCATAACTTACGTCTGCCTAACCCTCACCTATCAGGTGTACTGTGGGCAAACGCTTTTATGTCGCGTTCCTAAATTTCTGTGCATTCTTCATCTACCTGTCAAACGTAAGGTAGTAATTTAAAAGAAAAACTTAAAAAATAGCACTTGTGGGTATTGAGTATCCACAGCTTATTGTGCAGTTTTGATCGCAATTTTTCCTAGATCAAAACCCAAAAAAATTAGAATGCCAGTAAGATACTCCTGATCCTCGATGCTGATAATCTTACCCTAACTGACGACAAGGTTTTGTACTGCTGTACGAGGTAGGCGCAGTTGTAGTGAAGCTTGTTTCCATTAGACACGTTATAGGGATAAACATGCCATGTCTATGATTTTATTCGTTGTGAATGTGAATGAATGGGAAGTGAAATCGCACACCGTTCACCGAGTAATTAGTCGCTTCGAGTCACCTTGTATAGTGTAGCTTCGGGTGAAAAGCAGCTGTATCTACGAGCATTTCAAGTAACAAGCGAGCCACTAGCAAAATATTTGTTTCTATTGACGAGCTTCCGCTCAGTTAACGAATTGTGAGTGCGTTTGTGTGTGCCTGTGTCCGCCATTAAGTTTTGTTCGCAGAACACGGGTATTTGGTCGCCTGAATTTAAGCAGTTTGCTTGGCTACGCTTCGCAAGACGAGCGCTACACATGAGGAGCTCCGTGCCGTGTCTTCAGCTCCTTTATCTGCGATTGTCTACTGATAAGTTCGAGTGAGAGTCCGAAACGCCAGGCCAATAAACTTCACTCCTTCTTATGATGTGACCGCCTCGAAATAGCCTTAATTTCAATCAAACCTGTTCTTTCTATGATCCTTTTAAGTATTTTGAAGGGCAAATAACGTTTCAGTAAATTAGTTTGCTTGGGTGAATTTAGTACACTATACGCCATCTGCAAGAACACCACCGAAACGATAATCGTGCATGTCCAACGTTTTCTGTTGGTAATGCCTGGGCATTTTCATGCTGAATGTCGCGGCCATCGTGCCGATACGCGATGCTCTGACCGGTTTGAATCGTTTCAGCTACCGAAATGTCAGCGAAAGTCCGAAGTTTAACCTCATTTACCGTTTTAAAACGTTTGCTAGATTACCAAAGCTACTAGCTTTGGTCTGAGATTTCTATTTCTAAGATTTATTTCACAGAACCCTACTCAGTATCAGTTTATTGAAGGAAAGATAGGTCAACGCCTTTGAACTCCCTATTGGTAACAAGATGATATTAAACATACTGAACTATATAGATCCAAAGAAAAATTTGAAAATGTACGTCAATTACATGCTTGCGAGTGAAAACACAGCAGTGGTCGGTCAGTCTAAAAAGTAATAAACAACAACTACTTGCTTATGACAAGTAGTATAACGTAATGCGATGTGTATGTCGGTCCCTTGTTTAGCAGGTGGCTGGGGAATGAGATGGGTGGACCTTGGACTTTTAGGTCCCGTCTTCCGCATACTGGCATTTTCTCCTGTGAACTGAGCACATAGAGTTGTTTTCATCATTTATGCATCTAAATTTCATTTGCAATCCTATTTCAGCGTTTAACAGGCACATTTTTGTTCTGACCCCTTAGAGATCCATCCTCCAAGACAGCCTGCACTGTGTGCATACGGCACTCTCAATCCTCAATTCCTCCTCGGCAGCCTCTGTGCTGAACGTTGATCCGACACGTTTTTACAATCATCTCTACGTCCTTCTGGGTCGTATGTCAGGCACCTGCGACTTTCGGCCCAGCCCCCCTGTCACCATGGACGCTAAGGGGGGCAGTCGCGGGCTCAATCTGTCGCATTTCTCCTGGTCGCGGACACCCGCCGCCGTGGCTGCTTCCACGCTAGACCAGCGTCAGAAACTTCTGGCCTCCCAGCCGGAGGCCGCAGCAGCGGCGGAGGAGGAGGATGGCAAGAGGCCAGCTCGACGGGGCATACCCCTGGGTGACACTGAACGCTTCACCGATGTCCTCCTCGCCTGCCTCGATATGTTGCTGATTAGCCGCAAACGCGAGGTCTCCACCAACCGTGTGCTGGCCTTTGTGAAGCGCCTGGCCTCGGTCTGTGTGGCAGTTGTAAGTTGCATCAATATTCCCCCCCCCATCATCGACTTCTCAGTGTTTCAAAACCCGACTTTCGAGTGCCCTTATCCACTGCAAGAAAGCTGCCTTTTAAAATTTTTTTGACGGAGCGCTAAAAATCATAGTAAGTGTTCAGATCTGAGGACCTGACCACATCTCTCATTTCAATGGGGTTCTTGTCCGTTTACTAGACGCGTTAGATGGATATTTTAGGCCACTGTGTCGCATTTCATCTACAATCGATTTGACCAGAACTTGCCAATAAATTCTTGCGGAAGCAAGGTGAAATCGATTGGTCGCCGGGCTTTCCCATCTCACACAACGGAACCGTGTTGGAGCTTATCACCAAGTTTGGTTTGACCCGAACTTGCAGTAATCTTTCCTCCCATCCACAGCCCAACACTGCATCGTGTTGCCTGGCTGAAGCGTTTTGTAGACTCATGTAGAATCCTTTGCCACGTAGAGTTGTTGGAAGCCGTGGCTGCGAATACTTGAGACGTCCTAGGTAGACGTTGAACAAGTCGAATAGAACGGCTTAAGGCACGGCCACCACGCAGGGGAAGACTGAAGAGGGCCAGCGACTGGAAACGCTTTCAAGACACGTAGAGTCCTGGTGTCATGTGCAGCGGTCCTTCCACCTCGCCTGAAAAGACGCCTTGTTATTTGACACGCGTGCTTTAAAGAGTCTCTGTTTAGGGTGATACTTGTAGGTTTAAAGGTAAAAATTGCTGTTTGTAGATGGCAAAACAGCAGGATTTATTGGATCCACGAAATTTCGAGAGAGCTCATCAGCTGCGTCCACTCCAATGAATTATAAGAGTAACGAATAAGAAAAAAATACAAAATTGTATTGGTACAGAAAGGTCAAAAAGGTCATAGGGCATGGTCAAGAAGGCTAATTAGTAAAGTAAGAGAGTTAAAAAAGGGTGGAAAGAGAAAAACAGAGGAAAAGGAGTTGAGGAGAAAAGTTGGGCCGGGGACTGTGTAAATCTGGTAGCCTCCAGGTAGCGGAAGGTGTGAGTTGTTCGTGCTTGAACACTTACACGGAAGGAAGTTTTAGGGTCCACAGAATGACCCGTATCTAGCAAGTGTTTTGTAGTGGAGGAACGAAGGGTTCTATTTTCTTGTTTGAATAGCCAACTAGGCAAGTGCTCATTGACTCTGGCTGCCAATTGCCTTTGCGTTCACTCTAAGTACTTGTATCCACAAGTGCATGTAAATTCATAAATACAGTTAGAGGTGGCGTGCAATGGTAAGGCATCCTTCGCACAAGGAATTGGCAAGTACGGACCTTTCCAGGCATTCTTATTGAAGACCGTTCGTGTACTGGAGCCATCTGTCTGTCTGGACAAGTGAACGTCGGGAAAGGAAATCTGATTCTCTCGTTCTTGTTCCATGGTAGATTTAATCTTCGGATGCAAATTGTTCATTATAGACGATAATTCTTCGGCTCCCTTTACGTTGTCGACAATCGCGAAAACATCATCTACCTATCGTCTGTAGAGTGTTGACTTGTTCAATTTGGAGGATACTTTATCTTCTAATGGCCCATAAGTATGTCAGCAAAGGTTGGTCCAAGTGGACTTTCCATTGCAACTCCGTCAGTTTGTCGATATAATTGGCCATTAAACAGAAATTGGACACCCTTTGTTTTTGGGGCCATTTGGAAGAAACAAATATCCTCAAAATTGAACAAGTCAACTTTGCTTTGGCTTTGCTGGTCACTCTATCCACGTCAATCTCCGGTTTCCTTAAATTTCTAACCAAAACGATTCATTTATCAACTCGCAAATATACCCCAGGCCACCCAAGAAGGGCCACTGAGGTATTTTGGGTACTTTCTTCATCGTCCATCTCAAGTGCTATGTGTTACTACCCTCGGTCTTACAATATAACCCGCCTGGTGATTTTGAAGAGGAGGCCAACTCAAAGCTTGGCACGATACAGTCCGCCGAAACATGGAATCGGATCTGGGTCTTTGGTACTCAGTCTTCGCTGTTAAGATCTGCTGCCGCGGACAGTCGCGTATTGAGTTGTACAGTCCGCAGCATAATTGAAGCTGGTCAGATCAGGCATAATCGCAGTCGTTACGAGTGCCAGTTTTAATTAAATGCAAGACATTTTGAACTAAGTTCAGCACTGCCGTTCTGTCACCCCGAGACGTGGTGGTTCGTGGCTGCCGGTATTTCCCACAGGGTTACGTCCAACAGATAGTTTGCGGCCATAAAAGTCCATCTGGGCGACAAAATGGTCACATTTCTCAGAGCTAGATCAAAAACACAAATGCGCTCTATCAGAAGTTGACTTTCAGTTGGCGCAACTGGCATTCCCATTGTTAGTTCAAAAGCCCGTCAGTCTCGCAACAATTCTATTAAAGGTTCCGAAAAACCCGCGATGGCTGGAGTCTGGCTCTCATTGCCTTGACCTATTCAGTGTTGGTCTTTCACGTGATTTTTTATGTAATCTTCCGATGTGAAGGCTAGTTATCCCCCCCCCAACATTCTCATCACGTTTTCTAACAGAATTAATTGAATGTACCGTGATATTCCGAAGTCTTGCTGCTGGACGTGGACTTGTTGGGTGCATTTTGGAGAATTCTTTTTCCCGGAATCGCTATCGACCCAGTACTTGAGATGGCAGTCCGCCACAAGAAATTTGAGGACTTAAACGAATTAGTATATAAGTTACTTTGAGCTGTTAAGTCAGACCACACGGAAGGCTGTTTGGAGGCGACTACTGTTGTAACGTACTTTCCCTTTTCAGTTAGTCGCAAACTTCCAAACTGAACTGAACTGCGCTTAACTGTTTTCCTTTTTTTAGAGTGACACGGCCTGTCTAAGCTCAATGCTGGTCAGTCTACTGAAGTTCATTACCCTTTTCCCCAAATGTGAAGTCCTCTTCGACTCGGAAACAGAGATCGGTGGTGTCTACGATCCTGAGGCCGGTGACCCGGAGCTGTGTCGTCCAACCAGTGCGGTCCTCTGGGAACTGCAAATTTTGCGAAACCACGAATCAGCCACCGTAAGTGTATCATCAGGAACCGTATTTTTGCAGAGATTATTGCTCTGATAGCTGGTGATTACTTACTTTCGATGCTTTCCGACCGCATGCAAACCGGACGGACCGCTCGAGTTGTAGCCACATTGTCGGAATAAAACTTAATTTGTGCTTGACATGCAATGTGCCCTAAATGCTTTGGAAAAAGTGACAACCTGTATCCTGTATCAAGCTTCGTCCAGATCGTGTGCTGACACGATCTCCATCACCGTTAAACGTAAAAGTGCGACGCCATAAAGGCCACATTTAAAAGTAGCAATTTCAAGGGAGGGATCGAAATGTTCCGTCGGCTAGTACCCTTCCAAGCCACAAGTTTATGCCTGTCAGACATATAGTAAAAACCACGCTGATTTGCAATGTGGAAGGGTTTACTTCATTATATTGTCCCTCTTTCATTTCCAAGTGATCTACCTGAACTTTTCGGTCGACAAAGCTTCGTGGCTAGCTTGCTGTCGGCGTCTATCTTGTGCCAGATACATACCACAATAGCTGTTGACTCTTGCAGACTTACAAGCGCATTGCATGAGCCAATTTGACTATCATTTTGGGACAATGCATACGCGATGTCTAGTTTTATTTGCGCCAGCTGGACGTGACTGAAGTCCGTGATATTTTTTGTGGTGTCCAGAACTTTTACCAAGCGAGCTGTTCAGCTAAGCGTAGGGATCCTCAACCACTTCTTGTGATCAAAATCGACAAAGATTTTATACCAGTGTCTTTACTAATTTTAAATAAGCCTTCCCTGTCCTGTTCTTCTTTAAATCCACTCAAATGTAGGGTCCAGTCTGATCACCTTGTCGGGGTGAAACTTCATTTTTGCCTGACACCCCATGTGCCGTTAAGACTTTTAAAGGAGTGACAATATGGATTCCGTGTCTGGCTTCTCCCAGATTGCAATTCTGACTAGGAAGTGTGTGGCGACACGATCTAAATCACAGTTTGACGTATAAGAGCGAGGGGCCATAAAGACGCCACATGAAGAGCTATTCTAAAAGGGGGGAGGGGCAATTTGTCCCGTCAACTGATACCCAAGCCCGCTAATCTGCAGTATGGAAGGTTTGACTTGATCATATTTTCCCTCTCTCATGTGCAAATGGTCTATTTGAACTTTTAGGTCGACTAGGCTTAGCAGTTGGCTTGCTTGCTGTCGACATCTAACGTACGGCAGTAATTGTTGACTCTGGCAAACTGACGAGCGCATCACATACGCGATGTCTAGTTTTATTTGCACCAGCGGCACAACTGTCTTTAGAAGTCCTGTTTGCCTTTGAATTGTAATAATAACCTACTTTAACGTTTTCAGTAGCCCGATTTTCCCTCTTTTCGGTAAATCCCACTAATATAAACTCTAATTTCCCTTTTTTTCGTTAAATTCCGCCAATATAAGATCGAATTTCCATCAATAAATATAAGTTGCCTGAGCAACAGGAGTTTATGTTGATTGAGTTGATTCTATTTAGCTTAGCCCTCCCCCAGTTCACAGCTGCATGCTCGGACGACTTGGCGTTATTACAGCGCAGGAACGTATTTCAATCTTCTAGCAAATTAGTTTTTTTCTTCCTATTTACTGACCTAGGTGAGAAGGATCGTGGGTGCAATCCTCCGTTGGGTACGAAAAGCCAGCGAGGGCGGCATACCCAGGCTGAGCAATGAAGTCATCGCCAGCCCAGATGTCACCTTGGAGTCCTTGAGCCTGCTTCACCCCTCAGAGCGTCGAGTTGCCCTCTCTCGAGTCGAAGCGGCCGCGCTTTCAGTCAGAGCCTCGATGACCCCTACCGCGGCAAAAAAACGCCGCAGACTGCCATACTGGGTGCCGTCACCGTGGCTGCAACGGGTAATGGCCCAGCAGAATATCGAGTTTAATCCCACGGAGGATCAGCGCAAGGCAGACCACGACAATGACGAGGGTAATCACTTGACTGCCAAACGAATAAAAACTGGGTGATGCGCACGGAGGCCTGCTGCTACCATGTAAATAAACGCTTTGCTGCCAGACATGAACCTTTTACTACAATTGTAAGCCGAAGTGGACAGAAAATGGCCGGACCCTCCTCCCCCCTCAAAATCGAAGACAAGCTTGTGTGGTGTTTGTACAAAAGCAATTTATTTCATGATGCACTCGGTTTTTCTTTCGCAGCGGCCTCGTTTTGCTCTTCAACGTGCTAAAATGAGAGAAAAATACTGCTGGTGATATAGGCGTTTAAGGGGGAGTTTATTGTAAAAAAAATCGGAATATTGACTGGCAGGGGGGCGTTTTACGTGACCAGCTATGTAAAGTTAATGGAGAAGAGGAGGTTTAAAATTGTCAGGAGCAGTGGTCAAGTTATTTAATTGGCACTTTGGGTTCGTTTTCCCTAATTTCCACCTCTTGGATTTGGCATGCAGCTCAGTCAACTTCCGCTGCGGCACGGATAGTTCAATCTAGTAGCTTTCCAGCACCTTAGCAACTGTTCGTTAATTATTCACTGTCTCCGGGAGGGAGGAGGGGGACAAGCAAAATAAGCTCAAGTCATTTTGCTGCACGCTCTGCGAAATTTCCGTATCTAGGTGGTTAGACATACAAAAAGCAACTAATTTTTTCCCCAGAAAGAGGATGGAATTCTGTATTCGGCAATCGTTCCTCTGTTTACTGCGACGCGTCTTTTCCGAGACATGGGTCTGCATACTCCAATTTTCGGATTTGGCATGCAACCCTCCCAATTTCCAATTTAACATCTTTTAGCACCTTTGCAACTGCTTGCTACTAATTCACTATCTCCGACAGAGGACCGCACGAAACGAGCTGAATTCATTTTACTCCATACCGGACGTCTTGCAACAGTCCCGTATCTAGGTGGTAAAATATGCAAAAGGCAGCTTATTTGTTCCCAAGGATAGGACCTATGATTAAAGTCGGTAGTCGGTGCAGACGGCGATAGCACTTGCATTCACCGCGACGCGTCTGTTCCGAGACACGAGTCTGCACAGTGATCTGTTGGTGCGAGCGGCAGATTGCACTCATCGCCCGTTCAACCAGCATTACAGAATACTCGGGTGGAAGGACACGCGTCTGCTACAAATTATTTCCCATTTCGTTTTGTCTATTTTTCAAGAGGCGGGAGCAAACTGACGACACATCGACGAGCCCTGCTTTTTTGGCCTGAGCGCACTGATACCTCCGATCTCAGAACCAAACGTTATACTTTTAAGTAGGTGTCGGTGGCTTTAAGGGGGACTGTAGGTCACGTGCTTAACACCGTAATGGGCAGATTACGAACTTCTACACCGTAAGAATGGTCAAACTGTGTGTATGTCAGCGGACTTGGCCTAGAGCTCTTATTTACATCATGCGCGCCGAAGCACAATTACGGTTTTCGCAGCCCCGTTGCCGACAGCCAACAATGCAATGTCAAGGTCATTCACATTCACAGTCTTGCGACCGCTTTACCAACTTCTGCTCGCGAATAGAGGTGCTCCAGGCTGCCCAAATGCCACTTGAAAAGGCCGCTACTCGGTCGAGTCAGCCTGTAGTGACGAGCTCCACACAAAGTGCACTTGTGAACTCTTGTCGTAACTAGCTCAAGTCGAAGTGCGTTTTGGGAACGCTTGCTGCTTGCGGCCTCTGTAACAGCCAATCACAGGCCGACTCACGCAGAACCTCATGTGACGACTGCCAAGCAGAGAGCACTTCAGACGGCGTCTGCTGGCTTGAGGTTGTGTGGTCATCTGAAAGCCAATTTTATTCTGCCTATTAACTATTTATTCTGTACGGAATATACTCTTCCCATCACTCTGGCCTTCCCATGACTCCTATCTCTTCACCTAAGGAACATGGCCTGGAAGATCGCAGCAGTTAGGGTTAAGCCTTCTTAGCCTTAATGACGCCTCGACAAGCATGTGTCACTTCACGCGACACCTTTCTGGTAATGCAACACACACCAACGTATTAAGCAACAACACCAATGACCTATAAAAGCAACTGCCACCACTTTATCTGGGATATGACTGGACGCAGTTAACACAGTTCCAGGTTTTGCCAGTGGTCATCGTTGCGTTGACACAGCAACAGAGTTCTGTGTACAATAAATTCCTCCTGTCTTTCCTATAACTTGAGAGTTGGACTGATGATTGTAGTATTCTCAATACTTAGTGTGCTTAAACGCTACAGGTTAACAGCTGGCAAGCTAAACAGCCGAACTTTAAAATGTTTTTTTTTGATAGACGTATAAAAGATAAAAGTTTGGCTTCAACGCATGTAAAATGCAGGAGAGAAGAGGACGTACTGCTTGTACAAGATCGATCAATTTTGAAGGGTCAGCACCCGAAGCGATGTCAGCCAGGTCGATCGGAATTTTGTACTTATTGAGGTTGCCAGACCTTAACGATTTGTCTTCTTGCTTCCGAAACCAGATTTCCTAAAGTAGCAGAATGATGGACAGGAAAAAAAACGGGTTTAATTGACGCACACAGTGAGTTTTGAGCATTGTAGCAAACGCTGATACGGGGAAGGTAAAATTTACTGCATGGTTTCACTTTTTAAATTAACAAGTCCAGCCAGTTCAGGCTAGGTCACTGGAACGGACGAAAATCCATGCCTTAGATCTGGGGTCGGTAGCCCATGGCTCGCGAGCCAGGTGTGGCTCTTTTGATGATCGCATCTGGCACTCTCTCGGATAAAATTGGAATTAGAAACTTAAGATTTTTTTGATTGTGTTTCCTCCATTAATAAAGCCAGAGGCTTATTATACTTACATTTAATTGAATACAATCATAAAATATAGTATATTGCTCTCACGGATATATATTTTCAAATATTTGCTGACTTGGCTCTCTGAGTTAAAAAGGTTGCCGATCCCTGGGCTAGACTGTGAGCGTGCAGCAACAACTGATTGACTATTGTTGCTTATCAGGAAGTTAATTTAGGCAAACGAACTTTTTCGATTAATTAATCATCAGGCAAGTTCAATAATATAAGGGAGGCTAGAGTTAACGACGGTTTTAGCAACTAATCAATATTAATTAGGGGGAGAGGGGAATGGGGCGTTAGGGGTCAAAGGGCGAAACATTCCGAGCTCCTGCGTCAGCGGATGCTTGCGATAGCAACGGCGGTTGTCATACGGCTAGCTAACCCTATTTATGCGTACAGAAGGCGTTTGCACCGACACTTAGGCACCCGTGGCCGAACAGCAACTCAACATGCGTCCGCAAGTAGCCTGGCACGCCACGAGACGGCGACGAGACAGCGACATACCGCTCACGCCATCACCAGACCGTGACATCTTGCGTCCAGACACCTGCCAACAAGACGCAAGACAGGGACGATGGGGCAACATGAACTAATTATCGGAGTCCCTTTTCGTCCCTCGATTAAGTGAACTTCAGAAGTCGCTCAATTTTTTGCTGCACGATCATAATCTCTGAAGAGGGCTTCATGCAAGAAGCAGAAAGCACTGCCCCAGTTATCGTGTCTTCACCTTTGCAGCAGGAAAATGGGGGTTCACGCATTCGCTTCCATTTGTTTGCTTCTGTGCGCGAAGATTGTAAATAGATTCTAGAGCGCACATGACAGAACACTGGACTTAACAATTATATAATACTACAGTAGTCGCCGGTTATTAAGCCCACCTCAGGCCCAGAACGAATCGGGCTTAATAAGCGGCGGGCGCACTAACCGGAGGACCCAAACAGAACCAACCACTCCGATTTAGCATGCACTGCCATACATCAAGGGCGTGTCGGAAGCGACCGAGCAAATTGCCACGGGACTAGGTGTCAGAATCGCACACTGTCCCAAGGTTACCATGCGCAGCCGGGTCATAAGAATGAAAGGTAGATTAAATCCCAATGAGCAGCCGGACATAGTGTATTGTGTAACATGTCTAAACTGTCCTAGAAATTTCACGGGACAGAGAGGACGCATGCTGGGTTCGCGCATATATAAACATAAGCCGGCTGTCAGACGGGGTGGCGCATTGTCGCAAGTGGCGGCCCACACCTACGAGACGGGTCACGAGTTCAACTTCGTAGCAGCGCGGATAATGGCCCACGTCGGCAGCAAGACAGGCCGCGAACTGATTGAAGCCTGGGCGTCGGATGAAACCTCCGTTAATTGATGTATCGGGCTGGCGCCCGCGTATGTTGTCCTGCGCCGGTATTTCCAGACTCACGGCATTGGTGGTTAATTGGTCCTCCTCCCACCCCTACAATGGTTAGTTGGCCCTATCCCCTATTAATGTTGCTTGTTTTACGTTGACGATTTTATCTCTGACTATGGCCTCCCACAAGAGTTCGAAAGCTCAGACTAAAAAACTATGATTCCGATGATCGACATGGCTTCTTCTTCTTCTTCATCTTCTTCTTCTTCTTCTTCTTCTTCTCAATTTATAAGCAGCTTGAATTCCGCAAAGAAGATGAAGGTGCGATAACACTAACAGCGCTAGTATTTGTCTGAGCATTCGGTATCATACAAGAGGCTGGACCAGGGGTCGGCAACCCATGGCTCGCGAGCCATATATGGCTCTTTTGATGATTGCCTCCGGCTCTGTCAGATAAAATTGGAATTAGAAACTTGAGATTTTTTTGATTTTGTTTCCTCCATTAATAAAGCCAGAGGCTTATTATACTTACATTTAATTGAATACAATCATAAAATATAGTATATTGCTCTCACGGAAATATATTTTCAAATATTTGCTGACTTGGCTCTCTGAGTTAAAAAGCTTGCCGATCCCTGCCTTAGACGAAGACTGTGCGCTAGTTTTTCACTTAGGCACTACAAATGGTAAGGATGACCCGATACATAGGCAGCACGGGGTTCTGCGACTGCTAACGTATTCTTATCTAGCAAATGCAACGGTTATTTTTGTGGCTAGAATATACTGCAGCTGTTTGAGAATATTATTCCTGGCTACGCTTACTCATTTTAACACTAATCTCGTTTTACAATTATTTATATTTAAAGCGAAAAATAAAAAAAACTAAAATTTCGTACAAACAAGGACCTCATTTTTCGGTTGTTAACGAGGAACCGCACATTAAAGACGTGAACCCTCTATCCA
The DNA here is from genome assembly GCA_036362985.1 of Ligula intestinalis. NCBI lineage: Eukaryota > Metazoa > Platyhelminthes > Cestoda > Diphyllobothriidea > Diphyllobothriidae > Ligula > Ligula intestinalis. The sequence continues at coordinate 11,914,849 of JAYGXS010000002.1, read as the reverse complement.
AGCATTATATATCACGTCAGTTTCGCTAGCCTTACCAAAGGCTATGATGGCAAAAGAGAAAGCTTCTGCTTCGTCTATGCGTAGCCACAAATACAAACTGACCTAAGAACAAAACCTCGTGTTATTCTTAAAGGGCGTTTTCTAAGCAAAATAATTCCAACTTGGGTCTATCCAAATATATTATAATTATTGTAGCAGATATGCGTACACCAATCTGTCAGAAAATCCACTCGTCCGTCCATGTTGCCATTAGAGCTCTCACTCGAGCTTCCACCGCGAGGCGGCTAGGATATAGGCAGAAGGACATTACCAGCAAAGACATGGGGCACTAGGAAGGCGTTTCTGGCTCATTTGCCGCCATCGGCTAGTGATACCCAACTACAGTGTTGTCGCTGAAATTGCTGTCACACTCGAGTTTTGAACTGGGATCTCGCCGGTCAGAGCCGAAGGTCCTAACCATTATAATTATTATATATGCTATGGTATAAATAAGACTATTATATAGTCAGACTTGTATAAGGACAGTAAACAAGGGATAGACTAACCTGACCCGGAGTTGCAGCTTCCAGTTCCGGCCATTCGAAAAGGAGCGCGTCCGTGGGTGGACCGAATACATTGAAGTCGATAATCTTAACACACTTGGAAGAGCGAAACTAAGAAAGCGGAATAAACTGAAGCTCAATGCCGTCTTACGTTCTGGCTGGTATAGACGTCCAGTACATCTAAACAGAGATATTAAGTTGGACATATGGCAATACAGTTTTGAAGAGGAAATCGGTCCTTGACTTTTTCTTGAAAGAATTTTGAAATTGCTTGTATTATCTTTGTCTGCTCAGTATCCACGAAGGTGAAGTAGGCGTCCCAGTTCCTTTGACAAATGGCTAAAATAAGTAAACAGTTTACATAGTCATAAAACGATCAAACTGGCAGCCGAAAATAAACCCGATTAACAAGGACATGAAGTCGTTCGATTTTAAATAAAGGTGCAAGGCAGTGTTGCTGGAATTCAAAACGTAGTCAGAAAACTGTGACGCGCCTTGTCATTTTCTGAACACTTCAGAGCAACGCTAAAACAATCCAATCTTGAGGGAAGATTTATGACAGATTGTGCTTATCAATACTGACACTTCGTCAAAAAGGGGGGAGACCATTATGTAAATAACGCGTTGCCAGATTGGTTAAACATGGTCCGCCAATAATCGAGCAGAAACAGGCGGCTCAAAGAGGTGACGTGAAGTCTCAAGTCGCTATTCACGCCGAAAGGTGAGGAGTACGGCCTTGACAACACGCGGACAGTGGTGAGAGCCAACAAAAAGAAGAGATTAGAACTGCTGGAGGCGTGGGAGTCTAAAAACAATCCCATAAACGGACACATTCATGCTTTTTCCATGCTATCTTGTGGCCAGGAGGCACAGCGTACTTTTCGGGTCGACTACGTGTACCGACAGCATCGTGTGAGACTAGTGAGTTAAATGGCGTGAGCGCGGCATAGTCATGGACAGTACTCTTCCCAAATTATTTGACTACAGAAATGGTCATACAGTGTCGAATGATTGGACTCCTGTGAGTGTCCGAAAGCTCAGACTAATAAAAATATTGTTTCAGTGACCATGCCTTCATCATTGCAACATGAACCTCGAACTTGTATATTCGCTCCTACTTGCGAGAATTCATCCCGTCCGGGTGGAAACTTTCTTAGAACTCTGGAATTCGGTAATTCACAGAGGTTGCTGAGTACAGCGAGGTTTTAATGCCACGGAATTTGTGACACTTATTACAAACAACGGCCTAAGCGTTTGCTTCGCCTACTTAATCACTCTTTGTAGCTTTATGAATCGGAATCCTAATGGCAATATACTGCCTCATAGGTAATTCCTGAAAAGCGAAGGACATCTTAAATACAACGCTACCTAATTGGGGGGAGGGAGTCATGTTGGGTTGCGTTAAACATCCTATAGATCACTCAGGCGTTATACTTTTCAGAAAAAGAGCTGCTGATCGAAGGAAACGAATGAATATACATAAAACTTGACGGCATGCAGTACACAGGTAGACATTTATGTGAAATTTAGAGCTAAATAATATGGAAATAGTGAGATGCGACATTACAGAAATGCGTCCAAATCAAACTCGAAGCCGTTAGAGAACTACTGATAGACCGACACTTGCAATATTCGCATACGCAAATTTCGAAGCATAAGCAGTTTGCCTTTATGTGTTGGCATAAATAGAGCACATGATTTGGGGCTCCGTTATGTCCATCACTCATTGCTAACAGGACTCACCACTCCCCTATCTCCACTATCATGCATTTCCGACAAAGAAGAAGAGATGAACTGTTGTAAGGCAATAAAGATACCAAACTGAACGACCGTGAGATATTTTCCGAAATATAAATCAGCAAACGTTGGATACTATATAAGAGGATACTTGTTTTTAGAGGCCATTAAAATGATTATCAGCACTGAAGGAATCATGCCAGTAACATGTGTTGGAAATTATAGAACACAGATTAATAAATTAGCTCAGCGCCGAAAACTAACCAATGATAGAACGGGATTTCACAAAACATCTGAATTCGCCCTCGGGACGAAAGTCACGCCATCTACGAAGAATAAGCTTGAGGTCGACATGTGCTTGCTCAGAGGCAGGCGTGTCAGAACACAAGGAGAACCTAACTGGTTAGAGCATATTAATGAAGGATTACGGAGCTAAAATATCATATGAAACAAAATCTGAAGCTTTGAGGAGAAGTAAGATATCAGCGGCAGAGTAACACTTTAAGGAATTTCCAAAAGAAACCCAGTTTGCGTCCTAAAATGTTTGTCATATAAAGGATCGGAGTAAACCTTTGGCGCACTCCAATTAAGTTTTGGAAAGACAGGACCGTCAAGATCTTCAATCCCTTGATTAATTGCCTTTTCGAAATCTGGAAAATTAGGCCGCTGAAGAAGAATGTCTAATCAAAAAAAGACGTACCTTGTCCTCGTCAGAATCATCGTCAGACCATTTATCCTATGCAGGCATTATTTAACAATAATGTAAACTACCTCATCTGAGTCCGAAAAGTCAGTTTTATCTTTCCGTATGGATGTTAGGCTAACGAGTCAGGAACTAATAGTCATTTACTTTTTTGGCAAAATTAACGGAGCATTTTTCAAGAAATCTAAAACGTCTTTCGGAAGATCAAAAATTAGACTGCAAAAAATTAAGTTAAAACATAACTTGCCTCTCGGTAGTGTAATCTTTGAAGCTATTGTACCAGGAATCAAAAGAACATGCCAATACTTCTTCCTTTCTCATATTGGACTGTAACGATGATCATGTAAAAGCATACAACGACGAAACCAATAAATGCTTATGCAGCTGAAAGACCAGGGAGATGCGTTAGTTTAGTTTGCTCAAACGCAGATTTACCAGCGGTCATTGCTATCTGGCACAGCAACTGGGAGTTTCTTACACAATACATCAATTTAACTGGTGTCGTTAGTTTTTACCTAAAACCTGGTATTAAGGTAAGTCACTACTTGGAAGACCTGACGTGATACGAACACAAATACTTCAGATCGCAAACCTCAGCGTGGCCGCCACAGACGCAATACCCTATGAACCACGGCGGTCTTATCTCGTTGTCTTTCCCTTGCTTTACAGACATCTTTGGGGGACCTGGTACTAACGTTTCACATCATACTTGATCAAGACTGTTGTCTTGTATCAAGACGTCCATTTGAGTTAACAACAACAACAACAACAACAACAACAACAACAACAACAACAACAACAACAATAACAACAACAACAAAGTTGAGAGGTCATTGTCTTGAATTTTGTGACTGAGGCTAGGCTGGACAAACAACTTTTCTTTTTCTCCAACTTGGTGATCAAATTTTGGAATGCTCCGCCTTCGGAGGTCGTTGTTTTGGAATCCTAAGAGATATTAGAGCGGAAGCTGGACCGATATATACGTGCGAGCCACAAAACTGCCTGACTAGGCTCCCCCGGATGCCAAAAAATTAGAATTATTCAATAAATTTTTATTAACATTTGATTTTAAGGCCTAAAATATAATAGCAGGGGCGATCAACAGTAACACCCGACCGAAGCACCCCGATACCGAAAACGTATAATTATTATACTAAGTGTTACATTCGAATAACATTTACTTTGTTTGGAGTAGAGAGCCTACGCTATTACCTGTCTGACGTGCTCCTGATATCCTTAAAAATTAGAAATATTATCTTATACACAACCCACCGCTTACACTCTCTTATAAACATCCGCTTGTGTAGGTTCTTGCGGTCTTCTCTACTTGACTAAGCCACTTAGGCCATCTTCTGTTCCTACTTCATGTAAATGACGACATTTAAAATCTTCACTGCGAGAGAATCGTGGTTGAAGATGATATCAAAATTGGAAAATCTATAAGCTCTGCTTGGGACACAAAAAATATAAGAAAACCTTGATAAACTGGCTGTGTGGTCAAGCAAATAGATCACGACAGTTGTGCATGCCTACGTTTGGACAGTGGACGGAGAGGTTTCCGCAAACATCAGATAAGTGAAGCTTTATATAAATTGATTTATATAAGAGAAGAAACGACTCAAAGTCTTTGGTTTTCTTAAATAAAATATCAGTAAGTAACAGTTGACTATCTTAGCCAAAATCTGCTACCAAACTCCTTCGTTGATTTGGTCAGATTTTGTCCTCTGTTTCATAGAACGCTGTACAAATCATTTGTTTTGTACTTCTAGTATTTTATAGTTTATTTGTCAAAAACACATTACTTAGACATATAGTTAGCATTCAAAAATCCTTTACAGGAAAATTTTATTAGAAACAATGACCGACGCGAAAGTTGTTGTGGATCAAATCGATCTGTCAGCCCTCTTAAATTTAACAAACTTTATTGAAAAGTATGAACCTGTATTTAAGATTCTTAATTCACTTCTGGACTCCAATTCATTTGAAAGCAACCTCACGAATTTACCTCAGATTGAGTCTGTAGTGCATTTAGTATCAACAGAAGTTTCAGATAGATCAAAACGTAGCTGTAATATAATCTTCCGCAACTTTCCTCAAACGAGTAATCCAATGGTAGCAATACAAAGCGTTTTTCAACAATGTGGGATAAGTATAGGCATAGTGTCTATCAAAAGACTAAATTCGCGAAGTAAAAACAAACCGATTTTGCTTACATGTTCTTCCCACGCCGAAGCTCAAATGCTACTACAAAACTCTGAAATAAATAAGAGTTTCCGGAGTTTTAAAGCATATATAGGCCCTGACTTGACCCCAATGCAGCGCAGACAAGTTTTTCACAAACACAAAGGGCGTAAACAAAGTCAGCCGCATATAGTCGCAGAGGACGGAAACACTCCACAAAATACTATTTCAGAGGAACAATTAACGAGTTCCTCCTCATCTGGGAAGGAAAACGAAAACTATCAACGTAGCATCAGCTTAGATGACTTGAGAGCGACTTCTTCATATTATAATAATAATGACAAACCGAAAGCAAATAATAAACCTGCCGAAGCAATTAAGGGAAAGAATAAGGTCCAAACAAAAAAACCCCGAAATAGTACAACCCCATTAGACATGACCAACACTTATCCTGAATCTAATCAAGATATACTGATAAATAAAAACACACGTCTAAACATGTCCATAAATAGCAATACCAGTCCTAACTCAACGAACCAAAGTAGTAAACCAGTGTTAGATTATCTCCCCCGAACAACCCAGAATAGACCACCAGTCCCAAACAGAATTTCATATCAAAACGAATATCCGTATTTAAATGCACACCCTAAAATGACACCTAAACCCTTCTCTCAACCCATGTATCCTAGCCCATACACAAGACGACCACCGCACACCCAACCCTTTCAATACAACACACACAATCAAATCCCACCTCGCACAACACCATAACCCTCCGATAGTTACACAATGCCATCGAATTCCACCACTCTCATCACCAATTTTTCCCAATAATGCACAATTCGCCACAAATAGTCCAACACCACCATATTATCCACCAATCACACAATTTCCGCACATGAGCCCTCAACACAATCAACCAAGTAATAGGAATCCATTTTTTCACAACAGATTCCAGCTTTTGTATCCGACACCATAAGTGTTGCTCTTATTAATGCTAGATCGATAGTAAACAAAGTTCCACGACTTAGGACTTTTATTGACACACACAATCCCGATATAGTCTTTTTAACAGAAACATGGGTAAACGAATCAACCTCCAATGCTTCACTTTTTATAGCAAACTACACCTTCTATAGACAGGACCGTGCGAATAAACGAGGAGGAGGTTGTATGATCTACATTAGATCTACCATAGAACAGAGTGGCTTTGAGGTTCTTCAGGAGACGTTCAATGGCGAAGCATGCTTCGCTTTAATAACATCCAAGACCCTTAAAAGCATTCTAATTGGATGTTTGTACACCCCTCCGGAATATAGTAATGATGACACTGGTCTTACAAATCTACTAGATATTCTATCGAATATCCAAACCGACTATAAGATAATTGCAGGAGACTTAAACCGTCCAGAAATAAACTGGACAGAACTATCAGCCCCATCCAGACATGATGAATTATTATCATCAATTGTGTTTCATAACTGGACGCAAATAATAAGCAAACCAACCAGGGGAAACAATATACTCGATGTTATTCTCACCAATGATATCTGGCCCTTATATACGCACTACGACAGCTTAACCTTTGATAGTGATCATAAGACAATAATAGCAGTGCTCCCTCTTAACATTAAAATAAGACCTGATCCTAGTTACACTTCTATAAACCCCAAAAATCTTGACATTGAATCTATGAATAACTACATTAGGTCATTGGATTGGAGCTCTTTCCTCCTAACAGCATCCCCTCTAGAAGCTGTAAACATATTATATGCCACCCTTAATTTAATTCGAGATACCCTAATTGACGAGAGATCCCCATGTAAGAAATCACTAATCCCAAACTTCCTTTCCAAACGGCTAAAAAAACTTAAAAAACAACTCCACGACCCATGTATTAGTTATCTATCTACGCTCAGACGCATTACAGAGATTCACGAGTTAGCCCAGAACATTGAAACAAATAAGACGATAGCAGCAGAACATCGGGCAATCGAGTCCCCAGAAGGGACAGCCCAAATCTTCAGGAAACAAATAAATAATAATCAAAAACAAGGCCCCCAAATCATGCTTGATGACCAAGGAAAAGTAATAACAAATGACAACCAAATAGCAAATCTTTTCAACGAGTATTTCTCAACCAACTATTCAGTCGAGGAAGAACCAATCCCCCAACCAACAGAAATGACGGCACTAGTATTAAAAGAGATATTGTTTAACGAAGAAACTGTAGAGCAAGCTATCTGCCAACTGTCCAATTCCACATCATATGGAACGGATAGAATCCCTCCTTGCATACTGGTCTGCTCCGGTCTCATCTCCCTGATGGTTGATCATGAAGCCAGTCGGGCGGTGTAACAATGGTGAAAGACAGCCTCTGCTATTATATGATGTCTCCAATCACAAGAAGCGTTTCCCACCCTCATTCGTTCTCATCAACAGTCCTGTCTCATTTGCACTACAATCAATCCTCTCAACCAAACCCCTTAACTTTTTTGAAGCAGTTTTTTTCTCCTACGTTTTGTTTTTTTTTAAGCAGGGGTTCGCTGAACTCCGCCCCAGCTTAAATGGTAGGAGTTTTTTTTTCACTGCTTCCTTCTTAGTTCACCATGCGTTGACTACTATTTTAAAATGACGATATGACGAATTTATCTACCAACACTACTAAACGCTCCCGCTGTCTATGTGGTTGTTTCATGGAGAGCAGCATTTATCAACTGTGTATTTATTTTTCCACAGCACTAAGTTAGCAATGACGAGGCCCTCCGGGCCTAAAATATAAAATTTATTTATTTATTTATTTATTTAATATGACATATGCCCCAATACTTCTGTCTAACCTTTTCTCGTTACTGCAGTCAAATGGTACTTATCCAGAAATCTGGAAAAAATCATGTATCACCCCAATTTACAAAAACGGAAATCGGTCCAATGCCCAAAATTATCGTGGTGTTCACCGAACATCGGTTTTAGCAAAAATCTTCGAAAAAATAATTTATAACCAAATGTTAGACCATCTGACGAATGTAAATCTCATACCCCCCTCTCAACATGCCTTTTTACCTAAAAAGTCATGTCAATCCTGCCATCTCACTTTCTTGGAATTCGTCTCCAGAAATCGAGATGATGGGAACACGGTAGCTACAATTTACTTTGATCTAAAAAAAGCCTTTGACAAAGTTCCCCATAAAAGACTGATCGTGAAGCTAGTGAGGCACGGGATTCGCCCCCCCTCCTTGATTTCCTCAAATCCTATCTTCAAAACCGATTTCAAGTAGTACAACTTCGAAATATAGTATCAGAACCAGCTCATATAAGCAGTGGTGTTTTTCAAGGCACTATCCTAGGTCCCCTCTTATTTCTCATTTACATTCATGAGTTATCCACGATATCAACATCTGCTAAAACATTTTTATATGCAGATGACTTAAAACTCGCATATGCCTATAACAAAAATTCGATAAGTAGTGTGCATAGAACAATTGAATTAGACCTTCAAAAACTAAACGACTGGAGTGTTCAGTGGCAAATGCCGTTTTCACTAACAAAATGTCTTCTCATGATTTTTGGACCACTAAAACTTCCCCCCATAATGTTTAGTGGTCAAGAAATAAAAGAGCTAACATCTTTAAAAGATTTAGGTCTTAGCTATTCTAATACTCTTGACTTATCCCCACATGTTAAACAAATCGCACCAAAAGCTAATCGACTATGTGGCTTCATAAGTAAAAATTTCACATTAATTACACTTAAGACTAAACTTTACAAAATGTACGTTTTACCTATTCTAGATTACTGCTCAATATTTTTCGGTACCATGTCATCAGATGACAGACAGAAACTAGAAAAAATCCAGCGAAGGTTTACCAGAGGTCTGTGTAAACACGATGACGCCCGAGACTCCTATTCAATAATGTACAATAGATATGGTCTTAAACCCCTCTGGCAAAGGCGACTCCAAAATGGTTTAACTTTCCTATTTAAAGTGACACATAATCAGAACATCCTTAGCAATAATATGTTAACAAATCAAAACGGTTCCCGTTCCACTAGAAACAACCAGCATACAATTCATAACGCTAAAGCTAGGACGGCCCAGCGATCAAATTTCTACACCATAAGATATGCGATCATATGGAATGCCCTACCCAACGATATTCGCAAAAGCCACAGTTTAGCCGAATTTAGAAGAAAGACCAAGCAGTTCTTCTCAAATGACATGACGCATATATTTCTGAATAAAATAGGACACTTTGCTAACCAGTTCTTAGACGTCCAATTCGGACCAAAAGGGATCTAACGGTCCAGGAGAGTTCCCGAAAATTTTGGAGAAAACTGGCAAATGCTGGAAGCTTTCCAGTCGACGGTTTCCTTAAAAATAAAAATAAAAAACAAAAACTAAGAGCAATTTATCTATTCCAATATTCCTCTACTAATATCTAAATGTTTATAAAAAATTATTATAAAAGAAAATAATTTTCTCTTCAATTATACTAAAATATATATTGTTTCCTCTTATAATGTATCAGAAATATAAATACTTATGATGTAAATCTCAATCTTACTTAGATATTCGACAAACGAAAGGCCAAATGTCTTCTGCCGATGCACTTGAATGACGATGGTGCTTCGCAGCTGCCTCGACCCACCTCAGACATCTGCAACGTCCCATCTTATTAGCAAACTTGTGCCACTGGACAACGATTGTAATCTCCGTATCGAGCAGACCCATGCATACGGTAGATTGTAGCGGGCCGGGGATGTCGAGGTTGGCACACACCTAAAGGATAAGAGACCTGAGGATAGCTCGGCATCGGAAACTCGGAGCTGGAATGATAGGCATCACCCAAGCACACAAATATGAAGGCCGGAGTAGAAGGAGACGTGAATATATGCAGGAGAATCTACTAGTGATAAAGAATACATATAGAGTTAGAAAATAATATGGGGATAAGGAACGGCGTTACACAGATACATGTCCCATCTGGAGTGGAGTGTGTTCTCTTATGTCTGATCAGTTGCCGGTGGGGAATACAGTGCTGTATGCGACTGCACGGGCGAGACAGGAGTGCTGACATAGTGTGTGGGACGGCGATGCGATTGACGACGACGGCGGCGGGAAGGGGGTCAGCGGCTGTGAGGGAAAAGGGCACCGGTTTCTTCACTGACACTCGATCACCACATCTCCATCCTGGGTTCGCGCCAAAAGTGACGACCTTGGTGTACTTAAACAATCATTCAGTCTCTTGGGTTGTTACAAGATGCCATATCATCAGCTGATATTTTCACCTTCAAACTGACCGCGGCTAAGTATACCTCAGTTAAAGGACATTACAGTTTTTCCAGACCCCAAGTATTCTTACTATAAAACCGTAACACCCACAATGTAGAGCTATTTTATTTCATGTTTTCCTCAAATTTGTTCCCTAGAAGTCAGGTTTTTTTCACTTAAAACAAACTCCTTATTTCGCACACTATTGACCTAGCAAAAGACCAAAACAAATACAATGGTCACTGCGAAAGAAGGGGTTTGGGTTAGGTTTTTTCCTGCCTTCCGGGGTTTTTTGACGGCGCCAAAGATGTGCTTTACAAATAAACCTTTACAAATAAACCTTATTTTGCGAGTAAACATCCTCTGTACATTTTCAACCTAACCACGGTCAGAAGCATTCATTAGACTAAAGAGGGGACATCAGTATTCTAGGATGGGTAGAGCATACATGTGATAAAGCTTGAACTTTATTTCCAGTAGGGAGAAATTATGTGATGTAAAACCGCATATCTGTGCAGCCTTCGCAGATATTCGATCCGCATGAGGTGACAATGGTAGTTTATTTGTGTAGCTTAGACCTAAGTCTTTTATAGTGGATCATTCTAAAAGTGGAGTTTTTTGAAAGACTAGGGGATGGTGAAGCATAGCGGAACCGAAACACTTGAAACTACACTTGGATGGAGAGAATTCCATCTGCCAGGTAGCACTCCAATGTGCGAGTGCAAGTAGGTCCGCATTTATTTTACCAACGCATATATTGGCTGTGTCCTTAGAAAATGAGTATATACATTTGAGGTCGTCTGCATAAATGCGATTGTGTGAATTTTTTTAGAACAGTCGAAATTTCATTTTTATATAGAATGAAGACCTTCCGGCTGCGGTTAGACTAGTAGGAACCGATGAAGTCGAGGAGAGGGGGACGGATGCCAATGGGTTCCAATTTTACCAGAAGCCGTCTGTGCGGTACCTTGTTGAGGGCGTTGCTCAGGTCAAAGTAGATAACAACCACGGATTGCCGCTCGTTACTGATGGAAGTGACGTGTTTAAGAAAAGCTTAGTGACACGTTCCGCATGATCGCCCGGGTAGAAAAACATGCTGCGAGTCGCTTAAAAGCTTATTTTTTAGGCAAAAATTGAGAATTTGATTCAAAATTATCTTCTGCAGAAGTTTAGCTAGGGCCGGGGTTTATGAAAACCGCGGTAGTTATTTATGTCTGAACGAGATCCTGATTAAAAGACTGGAAGAATAATGGATGTCTTCCAAGTGTCAGCAAAGTAACCGTTTAAGAGATAGACTGAAAATGTATGGCTAAGCACTTTGGGAAAAGTCGAAACTCTTTTGATATCTGTATTGGGGATACTATCAGTTCCCGAAGAGTGCGATTTTTTTAGACGAAGTATATGCTAATGAATTAATTTTATGGAGAAATCAATGTTCCCGAGAGTATTGTCTGAGTATGGTTGAAACGACGGGACCGGTTCGGATTCTGTCGTAAAATGCTTTGCAAAGGAAACATTTAACCATTCAGCCTTATCGGACTCATCAAGTACAAATGTTTATTTTCATTAAGCAATGGGGGTATGTCAATTCCTCGTTTTGGGGAGGACCTACGACAAAACAGTTGTGCAACCAATTATGCAGAGTTTGACTCGCTCAGGGCGCAAGATTCTCTGTGCTAGTCACGTGCAAGACAAATCTTTGACGCTTATTCGAAGATCTCTGCGATCCTTAGATGCACAGACAGCGAACTAGTAGATCTATCTTTCAGCTGCCTCCTCAATTTCTTTAGTCTGGGCTAAAGAAAATGAGGGACGGTCAATTCTGGTGCATAGGCTTTCGCAACTTTAGTGGGCACAAATTCCAGCATTTTATTAGAAATGACTGACATGAGTTCAGCAAGATATGCAGCGCCGTTAATGGAGGAGAGGCTCTGCCAATTTAGTGAGTCAATAAAATCGTTGATTGAGCTAATATCTGCGAGTTCATACGCATGATATGTACGACTAGCACCAGCTTTTTCCGTAGAAGGAAGCGGAAGGCAACAGTGAATTACTGTGTGATCACATTGGAAGATGTTCTGCTTAAAATCAACGAAGAGAGGGGCAATACCATTTGTGAAAATCAGATCTTGGGTATGATTTTGTCTTGTTGTGGAACGAACCAGTTGAGACCAGTTAGAAAAATTAATGGTATCTAGGAAAGGCTGAAATCTAGGTTGAAAATAGTTTGAAAGCCAGTCGATTTCAGGAAAATTAAAATCTCCAGCAATAATTTTAACTTCAAAAGAGGATTCTGAAATAAACTTGAATATTTCACACAAATGTGCATCTTCTTCAGATGAAGAGTTAGGAGGATTTTATACACATCATACAATCTCCTTTTGCCGGGGCGATAGGATAATAGAAGCGAAACAGTAATTTCCAGAGGAGGAAGTGCTATTTAGATAAAACGGAAAGTGCCTAAATGACGTTCTAATATAGGGAAGACAACCACCACCACGCTTATTAATGCGATCGTGTCGATAGAGATAATATTCGTCTATGATAAGGGAGAAGTCAGAAATGATTGGATGGGTCCAAGCTTCTGTTATGCATATAACTTCAGGTGTCATCTCAAAAGCAATAGCTCACAGTTGCGCCATTTCACTTGTAAGAGACCTGGCATTCAGCACTATGACACCTAGTGTGTTTCGAGTGACAGGACTATGGCTATCATTATTCATAAAAAAATTGAAGGTGGGTAGGCAAACTGTAGGCCGTTATTATTTGTGGAATAAGGTCTGATGGGTATGGAGCTGTTAGCATACGGGTAGCCAACAATGGATGGCTGATAAGGTCTGAGATATCTAGGGGCCTCGCTTTCTGGCAGGGAAAAATGGGGAGAGGGTAACCCAAACTAAGCTTCTAGGGCGTTTGGGAGGAATGGGGGGAGGCGAGAAGGCATATAGAAGTTGGCAGGTTTGTGTGGTATGGGATGGGTAAAGGAACAGATAAGGGGAACGGTGACATAAAATAAGTGTTGGAGTCGCTCGCTTAAGGACAAGTGGTCTTAATCAATGAATGTCCTGTACGGCAATTCTGATTAGATTTAAAACTATACCAGTTTGGGTTACTGCCGTGTAAATTCAATTGTTCGTGGTTCGGGCCCATCGTGTTCAATAACGCATTATGCGGGGGAATAATATGACTCCCACGGTCAAGGGAGGAGCTAGGTTCTGGTGGGGAAGCGCTCAGCCTAAACGCATTCGACGGTGTTGACGATATTCTTGATGAGCTTTTTGTGGAGTTAGAGGCAGCGGAATTTATCGATCGTTGGACAGAGAATGTACTTAGACTAGTTTTAATCGTAGTAGATGAGGCAGCGGCGGGCCTTGATGGTCCCGACATGAAGGGGAATAGGCTTACTGGTGCACCGATGTTTATGGGCCTATGAAAAGACATTCGAGAGGTAGGGATAGCAGGTTTACTGACGGTTACGGGACTATAAATAGACATCTGGGAGGAAGTGAACAAAAACTGTGGACCGTCTTAGGACTCTGTCTTATACCGAAATACTGATAAGCCTTACTTGTTTCCCATATCCTACAGACAATTTAGGTGCAATCTATAGTGGACATCGCGAATTATCTGCGGATATCCCTGTTCCCTGAAATCTGAGGATTTCTTTGATTTTACAGACATTACTTACCTGTTTGGCCATCCGTACAAATCCAAAAGTAAATGTACACGTCTAGATTCGCGTAAGTTTTCCTTTAGTCTGCAGGTGGTTCGGAAATGTGGAACTCACTCCCAAGCGAAGTAGTGTTATCGAATACTGTTGATGTGTTCAAAGAGCGGTTGGATAACTTGATTTTTGATAACCAATGGCTCTCACTACAGGACTATCTACGGTCAGTCATGATCTCTACTTCACTATTTCAAATTTTATGGACCGCAATACTATCACACCAATATCACACCTATTCTTCTATCCTTCTGCAGAATCAACTATTTCTAAGAATCTAGCTTCCCATCGTCTTCTCTCCTATCTCCTAAAGAACTGGGCCTGAAAGATTGTAGCTGTTAGTGTTAACCGTCTTAGCCTTAACGCGTATAGATACCTATGTTTTCGCAACCTTGTTGGCAGACTCTGCAGTCAGCAAGAGACTAACTGGCCGCATCTTCCACACTTCGTTAATCATCCCGCTAACCTCTGAGTGACCTCCCGTTTGAACCCCCTCCTCCCAAGAGCCACCGGTTTATCTCCTAAAAATTCCCAAAACGTTTTTAGACTGCACTTTTTCAATTTGTTCCACCTCCATGGATCATTTCATTTAGCCTCGCTAATTAGCTGGAATACTAGTTTGGTATCAAAACAGGCATATGCAAGGTAAACAACTACTTTTCCCTCAAATATACAAATACGGATACTACTGAAATAACATAATGGCAATGTGGGCAGATAATATTCGAAAAATTAGGCAGACATTGTCCGTTCATGATCTCACGGAAACGCGTCAGTATACGTGAGGCCTCGATATCTCAGGAATCAGAATGAAATTCTGATGACAGTAGCCAACGAAACCGGAGCAGTTTACACTGTGACCTTACATATGACTGAAGGTATAAGAAAATATAGTGGTTCCTGAGGAACAGGAGGCAGAGAAAAGTAGTTTTAAGACGGTCTTTTGAATTCCTGATGGTACTGTAGCGACCTTGTATTTCCTAGCCATGCTTTGCTCGCATGTCGCGCGTGTCTTGCTCTCGTGCGCACCCAAGGTTGTTAAAACCTCTGTTCTATGTCACTTCCTGTCTAGGCTCACTGGCCAACTACTTATAAAGACCGGAAGCTTACTGCGGGGGAGTTGTTGACGTTCAGCCACTCCCAGAACAGACAATCTACTATTCGGTTGTTGTTGTCTGGACCCGATGATCTACTTGCCAGACTGCGCCTCTGGACTCCGGCCCATTCATGGCTAAACTGCGCTTGTCTGGGAGTCACTAACCGTGTGCTTTACAAATAAACCTTATTATTATTATATTCTACTCCTGTTACACCTTATTAAATTATCCCATACACTCTGGCCTTCCACGCCTTATAATATCCACTAGTTTATATTCGTTGGGATACGTTTTATTAGCTATTATCTGGGCGGACTACTTCGTATCCTACAGTACTTTCTTGGAGTCACGGAGAAAGCTGTTCGGGAAAGGTGATGAAAGTAGAAGGTTAATTCAATATGCGTTAAGATAAATTTGAAGTCCTTCGTTGAAAGCAGATAGTCTAGGTACAGACCTAATTTCCATTGACAAGCTATTCCAAAGAAAGCTGTACTTAAAGGCAAAGAATAGGGAGCGTTCACGTGTGCAGGATGCTGGAGGAGGTATAATCAGTGCATAATTTCAGCGTTTATGAAACGCATGGTCAAAATAATTAAGTTGACCACAAAGCATGTTCCAATTAGCTCCGTACAACCACGCAGGCCGCTTCCATGAAGCCTGTACTTTAAATCATCCTTTGGCAATCCAAAAAGCAACCACTCCGAAAGGAGGACGGGGTAGGGCGCTCAAAAACTGACGTTCTACAAAGTGGACATTTCAGCAATCAAAGACAGCATATTCTCTAAACAGAGTTCGCTTGAAGGGTTGGGTTGTAAAGAAAATCATTGGAGCGTCATTCTAGTTGCCACAGCGCATCAACTACCTACTGGTGATCCTATGCTTGCCTCTTCTAGAATCTTAATTCGTCATCATGATCAACACGTTCGTTCACCAAATGACAAACTTTAACGGGGTGAGCAACAAATACTAGGAAGACTTGTGCACCCTTCACGTAACAGTGCTGAAGGTGGACAAACAGGCCTTTCTTGGTTATTTCAGCATCCGCTCCGGGATGCATTACGGTATCTGAGAATGAGTGCACGGTCCTGACGTTCAACGGCCACCCTCTCCTATAAACGGACGAAATATCTTCTTCTACTGACTAAAAACTTTTCTGCCTTCCAATACGAGGGAAAGCAACGTGGATGCAGCCCACTGGCAGCGCTGGCGTATGTTGAAACACATTCTACTCACGTAGAGAGATCGGTAGGACGTGCTTGCAACCAGAGCAGTTTGTGACGCTTATGGCTACACGAATAACTCCCCATCATTTCGAAGATGAGGCTCCTAATGCAAGCTCGCAAGTGACCACATGATAGGTGACCATTTGTGAAGTCGAAGGCTCGCCTGCTTAATTTTCCTACTCCCTGTTTTGTTTAAACAATCAATTGATTCACAGACTTAAAGATACATAGGCTCCGTATGTTAAGGTTACCGCAAGAACGCATATGCGTTAATCGTGGACAGCCCATCCCCTCCAAAACTGTCTACTTATGTGGACGCACACGTCGTCTACATAAGTACTAATTCAATGAGAGCAATGCTGATTTTAGCAAATTATTTGTTTAAGAACAATAAACTAGCTCTACTACCTTCCCGGTCAGTATCCAGCCGGGTCGTGCGAAAGGCCCCCAACGAAAAAGCATTAGAATCTGGAGAGATGTCAGTTGAAGTCTTCACGCGTTGTGTCCCCGGCTCACGGAAGAGCTTACAGAATTTTTAAGAGATGCGTTATTAAGACGATGTTTCTCATGGTTTATCGATGTAGCCAGCGTCCATAGCTATAATCTGAAAGGTATCTGACAAATGTGTGCTTATCGCATCGAAGTATCCGTTCACATTTCTCTCACATGTCTTTAGTCAATTCGAGCCAAGTTTATTAAGGGAAATATAGGCAAACGCCTTTGAACTCCCGTTTGGTATTTAAGAAATGCATAAGCTCAGCCGAATATTTCAAAGAAGGTTGTCCTTTTACATAATTGTAGGCGACTATACACTTGTTCCAAGTAATATGATCACGTAGGGTGATATCAGTTTACACGATCCAGTAGGTGTAATTGAGCAAAAAGAGCAAACAGCGAAAAATATTCCTAAGGGATGTCTAAAAATTTAAAAAATGTAATGTAATTTGTGTTTTTTAGGAGAAATACCGTCGCTCGTGGGAGAAAACATGTGAAAGATAGAGCCGGCATGCTGCTGTGAATGTTGGCGGCAAGCCAGGTGGCACATTGCTTTTAATATCTCTATCCGAAGGGTCACACGAGGAGGAGATCGCACGCATCCAGATCGAGTACATGCAGAAGAACCGCAGCTGCGACCACGATACGCCCTCGCCAATTTCCGAGGCCGTAATAAACGCGACGAAAACAGAAGAAGCCACCACGATCGCAACTATCCGCCCATTATTGGTTGACATAAATGAGCTGCATGCAGTCACTTAAAGCATACAGTCACTTAGAACATGGAACACTTCCAGAAAGCGAATGTGGCTTCGCAGAACACCGCGAAACAATAATGTATGTAAAGCGTCGGGTGATTTGATATAACCTTACGATACATAAGTAGATCTGACGAAAGCCATTGATACAAATAATGGCGATCGACTGCAGAAATTCATGCAGCAATTTAACTACCCCGTGCAATTCATATACATTGTGCACCAGCTCCAAAACGGGATGATGGCGCGTGTCACAGTCATCAGGACTATCTCCGGAGCATTTATATTATAATAATGATATGTTTATTATGCCAGTTTACAGGCAATTGTAAAGAGTTGGTAATGCACCTCTTGGGCGCCTTCCAACACCTCGAAGACCGGAAAAAACCTAAAACAAACTCCCTATGTTGCGGCCAGTATTGCTTTTGTTTCAGGTTTTTTATTTTGTCAATACTGGGCGAGATGGGGGGTTGGTTTCAAGTGAAAAAACCTGCCTTCAAAGGTATGATACAAACGGAATAAATGTACAGTTGTAAGCTGAGTTTACTCATCAGTAGGAGAACTGTTTCATATCGTTTAAAAACATTAGTTCCAGACGGAGAGGGTTGGCACAAGAACACAGTGTTCTCAGTCTTCCTTCAATGGTTGTCGGCAAAAGTTGTGCGCGATCGGCTGAAGGGTTAGCAGACTGCGGGCTGCTGCTTCAGCAGCCTTATCTTCAGAATGAAGCCTGGCGGGGTTCAAAGTCCACGAATGCCATTAGAGTGAAAGAGTGATTCCACCGAGTCAGCACCCAAAATTCGTGAAAGTTGTCCTGAATGTAGAAAACTAGTTATAGCTCTCTTAAACATAAGGTAGCTTTGCTGGGTTTTAATACTTTTGGGCAGCTTATTCCAGATTGATATGGCATTTACTGAAAAGAATTGCCGGTACTTAACTAAACATGCCAAAGGAAGAAATAAAAATACGTCTCGATGACTGGCGCGTCGAGAGTGCTCAAGCTGCCTTATTGTACTAAGGGGATTAAAGGTTTGACCATTCAAAAGTTTAAACAGTAAAAAAAGACCCTTCTGCAATCGACGAAGCCATAGGGGATCCAGCTTTATAAGTTCGCACCTTTGTTGGTAGGTTAAGTTACGGTGTTCTGAAGTGAAAACTCTTCAAGTGAAGAAGTGCTGCACCGATTCTATTTTCTTCCGTTCACTAGTGCGCAGAAGACTGAATAGGGGCGAGCAGCATTCAAGACTAGGTCTCACGTACATATTGTAAAGGCTAGTTCTAACCTTAATAGTCTTAAAATTTCTTAGGATAAATCCGGTGGTTCGGCGTGCTTTCGAGACTATCAGAGCACAGTGCTCTGACAAATTGAGACTATAAGAGTAGGATATGCCCAAATCCTTAATAACTCCTGGGACATTTAATTCGTGGCCGTCAATGTTTAATTCCGGTTGATGATCGTCGCCAACAACCATAACGGAACATTTGTGCCATAAAAGGGTGAGGCGCCATGTGCAACACCACTGGGCGAAGGCCTGAAGATCCTTTTTTATCAGCTCGAGCACGATGTTGCCATCTGCTGGTTAATATCGATAAGCGACTTTTAAATCATCAGCGTACATGAAGGGTCTGCCATACTGAAAACAATCTGAAACGTCGTTGAAAAACAGGCAAAATAGGAGCGGACTCAGTACACTACCCTGTATAACTCCACTCCTCACATGCGTGGGGTTGGAGATAACATTGGAAATTTTTACTCGTTGTGTGCGAGCACCCAAATAAGAAGATATGAAGTTCAGTGGCTTGCTACCTATGCCGAAGGAGGCTAGTTTCAGAAGGAGGAGGTTATGATCGACCCGATCAAAGGCCTTAGTAAAATCAAAATCGACGCTATAAGTGGCAAAACCGCTGTCTCTAGAGTGCAGCACATAATCAAAGAAAGAGAGCTGACAGGTGTCACAAGATCGTTTCCCGATAAAGCCATGTTGAGCTGTATTGAGCAGGTTGTTCTCTGTCAAGTGACGCATAATCTTTCCTTTGATTAAGGTCTCCAAGATCTTCGAGGCTGCGGAAAATGTATTTATTGGCCTAAAGTTGTCGAATGAGGTCGATCGGCCATGCTTGCGAATAGGCATTATGTGCGATTCCTTCCACAACGAAGGAAAGGTTTCGCTCTCAAGAGCAAGATTAAATACCTTACAGAGAATAGACGGAAAGATATCATTCGCTTCAGCTTTTAGAAGGCTAACTGGGACGCCATCTGGTCCTGGACTATAGGATTGACGATAACGACGAATGGCTACAGTCACATCCCAGACGGTAAAACTTATGGTTTCGAGTATGGCACCCGTCCAAGCCTGGATAACCGGAGGTGCAGCGAACGAGCTTTCACTAAACGTTTTGGATAGGAACGCATTGAAGCTATCGGCGGTCAACTTAGCGTCAGCTATGGGGTTTCCTAAAGCATCTTGAAGAATGGGGTGTTGCGTTTTCCTCTGCGCTTTTACTGTACGCGAAAAGAGTTTCGCAACATTAAGGGAAGGATTTTCAGCGAAGTTAGCCTCATCGGCTTTGTACAGTGCATCGGTACAAACATTGTCATCCAAACATTGGAAAAATTCAGACCAGTCGAGAGCGTTTAGATGTGCCAGTAGGTCAGCCGTGTTTGCTGATCGGAAGTCATGATAAAAACTATACTTTTGGGAAAATGTTTCATCCGCCTCCAGTTCTAGTTCACTAACAACTGTAAGATGGTCTGAACTCCCAAGTGCGTCTAAGGATGACACTGAGAGTGGTTCGGATCCCCTACAAAAAATTAAGTCGAGTATGTTTGCTCCTCGAGTGGGAAAATCGACAACCTGATCCCACATGCCGATATATATTGCCTCAAGTAAGTTCTCAAACTTTGAAGGACCGGATGGTGGAAAACATTGCACGTCAGGAAGGTTAAAATCGCCTGCAATCAAGCAATACTTAAGATTCAAGTCAACAGCGGCATAAAATGCCTGCGAGAGACAAAGATCGTAGTCTGCATTGGCATTAGGTGGGCGATAAACACAGCCAACAAGTAAGGAGTATTTGTTTTTTTTAAAACAACTCGTAGCCAGTAGCTCTCCTCCACCGCTGTGAATTTTGGAAAGTCCAACGGGAGAAATGCAAGTGGCTGCTTAATAAAGATGCAGCTTCCTCCATCACGGCCATTGTTTCGATCGTTCCGAACGCCTTCATAGCCTAGAACAGAGAGTTCTGAGTCAGCTACAGAGGCCGATGCCCATGTCTCAGTTACCATAACAATGTCTGGGCGGTTGACGAAAACCATAGTCTGGAGAAGAGGCATTTTATAAATCAGTGATCTGGCATTTAAAACGACCAATTTAAGAGGGCATGTCTGAGGTTTCGGTGGCGGGACAGCTAGGCCGTCACTGTTAGCGGCTTCGACCAGAGCGATATCCTTTTGACCTGAACTATTTTTCCCTCTCTTATTTTGAGATTTGTCTCGCCATTGGTTCTCCGTTTTTCCAGCTCTATTATTAGCTGTCTCATCTTTCTCCGCTCTTTCAACTCGTAATCCGGCTGAAAAAATCCTTGCGAATGCAGATTCC
The DNA here is from genome assembly GCA_036362985.1 of Ligula intestinalis. Taxonomy (NCBI): domain Eukaryota; kingdom Metazoa; phylum Platyhelminthes; class Cestoda; order Diphyllobothriidea; family Diphyllobothriidae; genus Ligula; species Ligula intestinalis. Next base: position 11,893,518 of record JAYGXS010000002.1, on the reverse strand, counting down.
GTAAGGATGGTTTGCGCTCTAGCAAGAGTTTCGCCTGTGCTTCAGTTTCTAAAATAACTTTTAGAGATCGTGGCCGAGAAATTGATTCTGGAGCTGTTGGAGCCTTCCCTATTCGAAACGCCTTAAGAATGCGGAAAGACTCGCCTGGTTTTAGCAACGGTTTGTCGTACACCCGCATAAGACCCACGTCATGGTCAATTCGTTCTTGTGCAATTGACGACTCTGACCAACGGAATGAAGTAGGTGTGTAAATTTGTCCCCACGCTGATTGATGCCTACCATGATGTGCGTTCTAGGTACGCACACTGGTAGGGTCTGGTCCACATTGAGCAGTATGTGTACCGATATGCGTACACATAACGGTGATATAAAATTTTTCCAGAATTGCTTCTGTAATCATTAGTTGTATGGCTTTTTGGATATTATTAGAGAGCCCCAATTGACAAAAAAATTCGCTAAATAAATTAACTTAAATGATTTAACATTTTCCTTATTTGCTTTGGATTAGACATTTGTGGTATCCATGTGCACTTACAGCCACTGGCTCGCGTAGGCTTATATTTGAATGGATAGGAACCCCTTTACCTATTTTTCTATCAGAGTTAAGTTCTGAGCGTCAGCCCATTCCTTCTCAGAACTGAACAGAAAGGCATAAAGATAAAGAGCAATATAAAGATTCACAGATAAACAAAAACCTCTGAACATTGAGACCCAACAACTCTTGTTTTAATCGGTACTCAAAAAGGCCTGCCAGAGATGACGCAGTACCTTCCACCGAATCTTTTGGCCTTATTTGCTCCTCGGGACCCTATTCCCTTTCTTCCGCCTATTGAAAAACATAAACATCATAGGAAGTTACCATACACAGGCGTCGCCCAGTTTCTGGGGGAATTTGAGGTAAGAGTTGTATCACTAAACTGGAACCGGTTCTGTGATGGTGTAGCTGCCTGTTTTACGAAAAAGCGAATTATTTTCTCTTTGATAGGCGGTTTTTAAATTTTTACAAAGTATTTTCTTCTATTTGACCTCGGCCATATTAGTTTTCCTGACCCACCCCATTACAACGGGGTGCTGCAGCAAGAACTGTCATGACAATTCATTCTGACAAAACTTAGCATCAACTTAAGTTCACTTAAGATCAACACTGCTTACCCGGAACGACCCAGGATGCCATTTAAACGGAAGACATTCTTATTTGTCTAGTTATGACTAGGCCGTTAGGTTCAAATCATTTGAGTTCCGATAGGCCGAAATGACGTGTACGAACATTGGTGTCGTTTCGCCGACACTATGCTTGTTGGGCGAGCCTAGCCTAGCGCCTCTTTCAATCATTTTAAATATTAGCTTCCGTTAGAAATTCCCTTTAACTTGCTTGCTAGCGTTTTTTGTTCGGGTAATACTTTGGCCTAGCTAGCGTTCGTGGACTACCTACAGTTGATACTCGACCAAGACTTCAACCTAGTGATACGTCCGAACTTACTTATTTGTACGACCGTGATTGCCTCCGATGTATCTAGTCTGGATTACGTCACGGTCTGCAACGCACCCCAACGACGGATAGTAAATACTCAACGTCCAAGAACCGCTTCCTTTTCTTGACCGACGTCGTTGAACCAGGTTTAGGGTTGGCTCCTCTTCGATGCCTATAACTTGATCACGTTGCCGGTTTTTTAATAACTACAGAGATCGTATAATTTGGACGAACAATGTACACAAACCATCTCAGTCGTCTTAGCGATGTCGCAGCGAACGAGAACGGCATTATTTGAGACGCATTTAGTGTGCTTCATTCGAAGGATTGCTCTCAAACAGCTGTGGTCAAATACCTCTAGTTTTCACACATCGTCCACCTGAACAACCCAGCATTCACAATGCTAGAGGAAGGCTGGTAGGACAGATGCACGGTACGTGCGAATCCCCTTGGTGACAGGCATGTTACAATGGATCCTTAGACGCGTTATACGGTTTACACAAATTCGGTACACTATTCACGGGAGGGACTCATTATGAATGGAATCGGACGCTACGGCGTAGTTACGTAGGGCATTTGGTTCTGGACGGATTTCCATGCAATTGGTGCACAGTGCGCTTGTTGCGAAAAAGCGATCACGTGTCTTCAAAAAGAAATTCATAGGCTGCTGTGCTGCAGGAGGAAGGGGGGGGGTGGTTGACTCATGAGATTTTTTATTCCCGGAGTAACTACGCGGAGGATTCGGATTTTATACACGCAACAGACATACGTCGTTATGACGAGGACTGAGTTAAATAACAGGGAATTTTCGTCTTTTTAGCGTTCATTATCAACAGTTGTTTCTTCACTGAGTGGCCCATTCAGCATACGATTCGCTCACATCACTCGAGTAGGCTTGCGGAGCGCGTTGGTTTCCGCGGCCACTGTAACATGAATCGTAATACTGTAACCAGAGCACGGGCGGGTCGTAACAATTGCTGCGATTTTTTTCGAGGTTGTTTCATCTAACACATTGGCTCGAGAATCTAACCACAAAGCAGTGGTGGGAAGCAAACTTACTTAAAATACTTTCATTGGACATTTTGGCATTTCATAAGACTTTCGGCGTGTGTCGTAGCCCATAGTTGGGTCAGAAATCCCCGCCGGAAACCAAACTGGGACTGGTTGGGGGACGGAGAAAAGCCGCGACCTCGACCGGCTTGAGCCACAGGTCCGTGGGAGTGAGGTGGGTGCGTGGCCGAGAACTGCAGGCGAACAGATGACGGCAGTCATGCGGTGAGACGCCGCAGTCGGGCATGAATGGGTCGAGCCGGTGTTGGTACTGGCGAAATAGCATGCAGTAGCCACTGCGTAGCTGCGCCAGGGTACAGCGAGTGACCCTAGGGAGTACAGCGAGTGACCCTAGGGAGATGTCGTTCCGAGGCCGCATAGGAGGTGGATAGCCACTCAAAAGGACCGGGGGACGGTAACCTCGTTTTTCCTCGACAATGACTCTCTGGTGGAGACGCTGGAAGCCTGTCTTGGTGGCAGAGCTGTCAACAGGTAGATCCGCGAGAGACGAGGCAACAGCTTCCTTGTGGAGTGCTCGAATGGACGACCGAACGTTGTGGCAGAGCTCGGGAGCGCAGCAACGGTGATGATTAGGATGGCCGGGTTGCGAACAACTCCACCAGAACTGTTGGCTAAGGAGAGTGTTGTGATGGGCGACCGGTATAACAGAAGCCTCCGCATGAAGATGATCTATAGGTAACATTTTATAGCAACCCATGATCGTGCGGAGGGCAGCGTACTGTGCTGATTGAAGGCGGCGGAGGCTGTTAGAGCTCATCGTAGGAGACCAGATTGATGCCGCATCAGTGAGGTGCGGCTTGGCCAGCGCCTTGAAAGCAGTCGACAAAGTCTCTTTCGCGCAGCCCCAGGATGTGCCTGCTAGAGCCTTGAGGACCTTGGTGCAGCGGCTTACTTTGTTTGCGGTCTCCCTGGCATGGTCTGCGAACGTGAAAAGCGGATCAAAACGCACGCCAAGAAGTTTGGACTTGCGGACGAGCAGTAAGGACGCCCCATTGACGGTGATGACCGGGTGACGATTAAATTCCTTCAGATCAAGCGTGAAAACAGTTACGGACGACTTGGCTGCCGAGATCGTCATTCTGCGCTGGGTGAGGAAGTTTTCGACAACAGGCATGAACTCCGTGAGGAGCTGTGCAGCCTAATCGATGTCATGGTGCCGGCAAAAGAACGTAACATCGTCCGCGTAGGATACCACTTGCACAGGTGCCCGGGGGAGTGGAAGCTCTCGCATGTAGATGTTAAACAGCGTCGGGCTGAGCACATAGCCTTGAGGGACGCTACAGGTCTGCTTATCGGGCTTAGAGAGAGCGCCTTGGAAAAGGACACGATCGTGACGGCCACGGATGTAAGCCGCCAACCATCGGACCAGGCCAGTCGGGACGTTCAGCGAGACCAAGTCCTGCAGCAGCTGATCGTGGCGGACGCAGTCGAATGCTCGTGACAGGTCAATTGAGACTGCCACGGTCCGCGAAGCGGCCTTCTGTTGATTGAAGCCCTCGAGGTTAGCGTCGCTGAGCTCGGAAAGCGCTGTTGTAGTCCCACGACTCGATCGGAAGCCATGTTGGTGGCAAGATTGTTCCGCCACAGACGTCAGAATTGGGTGGACGAGCCGTTCCAGGATCTTCGCCAATGGACTGAGGGCAATTGGGCGATAAGAGGTCGCTAGACAGGGGTCCTTGCCCACTTTGACCAGGGAGATAATGATGGACTGGCGCCAGCAATCGGGGATGATTGAAGTTCCCAGTGAAAGGTCGAAGAGGGCGGCAAGGTAGGCAGCCACCTTCGGGCCGATGTGGCGCCAGACCATCTGGGCTTAAGGCTTTCGAAGCTCTCGTTTTCTTGACGGCGGTGAGGATGGCATCAGCCGAAAAAGAAATGTCTGGGGGCGGGGCTTTATGGAGGAGACGAAGAAGGGAGCGCTGGCTTTTAGGACTGGGTGCCGAGCGGGGCGAGAACAGCTTGTTCATCTTCGCGGCGATCTTACCGTTGTTGGAAATGAACTTGCCGTCCCCAAAGCTAATAGACTGGTTTGATGTATCAGCCCGGGGTTTGGTCAGGTTGCGTAAAAGCTTCAAAGTGGCAGCTGAGTTGCCGCTGAAATTACAATCTGAAACTAGTTCATGCCAGTTTTGGCGTTTGCCATCGTTGATAGTCTTAGTGATTAAGCCATTCAGTTCGCCAACGCGCGGGTCACTGGCATCACGCGCTCGTATTTCGTCTCCCTCTCGTTCCAGGCGGGAGGCTTCGGGTGGATAGTTAGGACGGAGAAGGGAAATGCGGCCGTTAGGGATGTGGTGACTTGCTGCTTCCAAGAGTAGTCGACCAAGGGCTCACTCCGCCGTATGGACACAGGTGTGAGGTGGTAGGCCATCGATCTCGGCTTCGCATTCGGTTGTGAACGCTGCCCAATTGGCTTTCTTGAAATTAATGAAGTGCCGGTTGGGGGCCTTGATACGCTCGGCGGCGGTGGCCGATTCGAGCACAGTGGGGAGGTGGTCGCTACCCAGGCTGATTTCCGTGTTCCACATGGTGGAGGCTACCAGACTGAGACTGGCTAGGGAAACATCGGGCGAGCTGGAGGCGCCGTAGGTCGGGAGCCGCGTTTGGCAGTTCTCGTTGAGAACGGCAAAGGGGGCGTGTTCTATTTCATCAGCCAGAGCTTCTCCTCGGGAGTCGGCTGCCAAGTTAGAGCACCACAGGTCATGGTGGGCGTTGAAGTTCCCTAGCACCAAACGGTCTCCAGAAGGTAAGTAGGGAGTGATAGAGGCGGTGAAACCGGGAGGACAACTGGAAGTTGGAGGGATGCACGCGTTCACGACGGTTAGCGGCGCCGGGCCAATGTCAAGGGAAATCGCCAGTACTTCCGTGGGATCGGCTACAAGCAGGGGTAGCTGGTGATGGGCAATGGATTTGTCCACCAGGATGGCCAAACCTCCGTCTTTGTTGCGGCCGCGGTCGCGACGGACAATCGTGTAATCGGCACAGGAAGTGGCCTTAGTGGAGTTAGACCACTTTGTCTCTTGGATAGCCGCCACAGCTATGCTGTGCGAGCGCATGAAGGCCAGGAGCTGGTCAAGCTTCCCAAGGAGGCCGCTGGCGTTGAATTGTAAGATATTAAGACCAGGTGGTGAGGCAAGGTCGGAGACCAGAGGATTTGGGTTCAGGACCGGACGGGCTGGAGGCATGAAGATCGGTGGGGGCACGGGACAGCTGGGACATGCGAAGGCGGGCGACCAATCGGCAGCCGTGGCGAGGCCACTGCAGTGGAGATGGCACCAACCATTGTAGGAGCCGCAACGTACAGACCAGTCGCGGCGGCCCAGGCGGACTCGGCAGAACAAGCAGTACCAGAGAGGTCCAGGGTTGGCCTCAATTCTGGCAGCGAGGAGGAGGATTCGGAGCAGCGTGGCCACGAGGGGCTGTTCCGTCATCAAAACACGGATTGGGCAGAGGGGAGAGTTGATCCAACATAGGGAGATGGGTGTAGCAGACCTTGGCCGCCGGGAGGGTGGGTGGGAACTCGGTTCGTAGACGCGTCTGCTGTGGTTCGCCAGACTTTCGGCTTTGCAGGTATCGGCCCTTGATAGCCTGCTGCTGCAAGTTCGTGACTGTTTATTCACCGGACCTGAGAGTGCTTATATCGCAGATAGCTTTCACAATAAGCCGTTCCACTGTCGGTCGTCTTTGGACGCATCGGGTAGTTAGCACGTAGGCTGACGGTTATCGCGACTACTGGCTCCGATTTGACAATCAACATGACCCAGCAGTAAATTTGCTTGAAGTCTAAAAGTACTATGAACTTACCTTTACTACTTCACGGTTTCCAAAATTAAGGAATGTTCGGCAGAAATGTGCGTTATCTCTTGCTTTAGGGCTTTGTCGTTCTCGTGGTCTACACCATCTAAGTCTGCTATCTGTAAGATGTATGGTAATTACTTAACAAAGGGCAAGCATTCTGTTTCCGAAGCCGTAAAATTAGATAAAGAGGACAGTTTGACCGTTCCCTCTTACAGTGTCTACCTTATACCCAGCAGAAGAGTGGACGCAGAGGCTAATCCGATTATAGTGGTAATCAGCTTGCGTTTTAGGGATTTATATTTGTCGCACACTGCTCGGATCAATAGATCACTATTGACGCAGATGCTCAAATGACCATATAAAGACAGGGGCTGCAAGCCACCTGGAGGGGTCTAACTATCACCCTTCAAGTGAAACACCGACTTCGCCCAGAGGAGGTAGTCCGCCCTCACTGCGACATCTTGAGAATGTCATAGGCCATCGAGGAAGGCCGATGCAAATTTGGAGATTTTTTCATCGCTTCATGAGATTGGTGCTACTGTCTTCGATCCGACACTGTGTTCACCAGGAGGCGTTAGAGAGGTCACCTCGAAATCAGGTTCGGCATCATTCGTCAAGAAATGAGAGTAGTATTTGCATATCTGAAATTCGGTGTTGTTGGAGGATAAAAAAGCATCGAGATCTCTAGATGCGTTGCCGAAGGTCACATGTCATAAGTAGATACAGTTCGTGGCACAATAAAGGGCACGTACGATATTATTTATTGGTATCACTAGAAAAACAGATCTACGGACTTGATGTCGGAGAAGACCATTCAACCTAAGAATGAGACGGAACGCGCTGAGGGCCAGGAAGCTCAGCTAACGTGCAAGCTGGCAGAAATCATTACCTACACAGGGCTGCTCTGGACTATATGCGGCCTATTAGCGTTCGATCTGTTAACTTTTCTTGATATCTTAACAAACCTATTGTCGCAATTTGAATGAATCCCATGTATACCTAAAAACGCAACTTTCCACCTAAGTTAGACCAAGAATCCATACCTCCAAAACGAATCCATTTCTAAGGAATAATTATATGCTGTAATTTCTAAGGTTTTAAGATATGCACTAGGCTTGAATCAATTCTGCACTGAATTAAGCATACCGAATGTTTACCGTATGGTTAGAGGACCGTTTCATTCGCCCTAGGTGGACAAATTAAAGCTACGTGGACGTCGATGTAACCAGTATTGCCTCAATAGTTGCACACTTGTCGCTCTAGCCTGCGTACGTACCCTTCGAGATGATCTAGAAGGAAAGCTAGCCGGTTTTTACCTCAGTTGTACCTACGCCGAGGTAGGCAGGTTAAGGATAGTATTCCCATTTATATGGCAACAGAAACTACGCAGGCGCTGTTTTTTAAACATGTACCACCGCAGGCTGTGAAAGCCTCTAAAGCACATCGTTAAAGATAGCGAAATTGCGTTTCCCCCACGTAACCATGTGAAATGCTCGGACAGGTCTTGTTTGGTCCGCTTTCACTGTCTGTCTGAACTGAAGTTAGGCAAAGCGCGTGCCTTATGTTTGGACAGCGTTGCATTTGTCCTGCATCATTTTCCTATATATGTAGTTAGCTAGGCACCTGGACGGAATTACGTTTGATCTGTTTAACGTTCCAAACGGGCATTGTATTTGTCTTCTGCATACCAAAGTACTTCGCATTCCGAAGGTGAAATAGGTTACGTTTCCTTGCTGTTCAGTGTACGATTTTGGTTACGTTACCATAGTCTTTTTAGTTTTTAAGACTTGGGCCAACGTGCTTCACCTTCGTGATTTCTAACGAAATCTTAAACCTTCGTACTTTCAGGATCCCGCGGAAACTCCTGCACCGGCAAGAATCGAAACTAGAGAAGAAAGGAAAGAAAGAAAGCGTCGAGAAAAACAGGAACAGGCCAACTACAAACTCGAGCAAGATTTAGCTTTGTGTACGTGCCTGCTAGCTTACTTACTTGCGTTTGTTCAGGGAATCCGAAAAAGAATCCTAACGCCACCGGTAATCCTTACAACACTCTTTTTGTGGCGCGTTTGGTAAGTTATAGATTTTGTTAACACTTATAATCTTCAGAACTATGACACTTCGGAACACAAACTTCGTCGTGAATTTGACGTTTACGGTCCAATAAAAAAGGTACTTGAATGCTGTTCTGACGGTCTCGTTAGATATCTATGATTAAAGATGTATCTACCGGAAAACCCCGAGGTTACGCCTTCATCGAGTTCGAACATGAGCGGGATATGCATGGTACGTGACGTTCCTTCGGTTCAAAATTAATAAATCGTCTCCGTATTGTTGTGTTGTGAGCATACTTAAGGCTTAGAAGAATTTGGGATTTAATATCAATATTAAATATACAGTGCCGTGACTTAAATCAGAAGATGGGGAAGTTTTCCGCTGATGGACTAGTGCTAGACAATTGAAGGTTGCTTTACTTGCTATTGCTACTGCCACTACCCATCGCACAGTCACCAATATTTCAATGCAACCATGTAGAATGCCGCGAACGCTTAGTAATTTTTGGACTTCGATTCCTGAAGTTTTACCAGCTATGCAGGTAGTCGGTGTTCACCTTTCGCGAACCTAGTGTCTAATATGGTTTTGCCACGAGTTCAACCCCTGTCAAGATAACTGGTCCAAACTGGGTAAGTTGAGTTTTATAGCTGTCAAGTAGTCGAAAGTGGACTTCTTTAATTGAAAAGCATGTAAGAACAAAGGGTTGCCTCCTGACGTATAATTTCTTCTTTTTTTGTTCAGGGCAAAAGTTCGCCGGCTTGGTCTCCAGCCGCATTTCAGAAAATCATTAGGCACTTTCTGCTCAGTAGACTTGACTAATGGTAAGCTCGGTAAGCCCCATCCTAAGGATTAGGCGGCACTGGTTTGCAGTAAACTGGTTAGCGAATACATCTATCAAATACAAAAAAGCAGTCGTCTTCCGTTAAGGGGAGCCCATAACGACCCGTTGGTCAGTTTTTCTTAACATAAACTCTGGGTAAGCATTACCAACAGTGAGTTTATTTGCTCTTTTTGATTTGTGGCGTTTTTGTCCTTATTTCGCATATTCGTCTGCCGCCGTTCCCGAAAAAGCTGCTAATAAAGACGCAAACAATCGTAAGATCGATGGTCACCGGATCCTCACTGATATCGAACGCGGCCGAACTCGTCCCGACTGGCGACCACGAAGACTCGGTAAGTTTGTATTTTTGTCGCCTGGGGAGTGGACACCGACCTTACGCAATTTTTTTCTGAACATTTCAAATTGTATCTTCAATCAACAGCCGACCGACCTTGGTGCACCTTAAGCTATTACACTTAAGTCGTGCCCCAAGTATTCAGTCTACATTCACTTAGCTTCAATGTGCACCCACCATTCTGTTTTTTCCACGTTCCGTAAGTTATTACCCGCAGCCATTTACTTCAGAAGAGTAAAGCTCACTTTAAAACATCGGATCAAGCGCTGCGACAGGTAGGCGAGTATCAGCTCTACAGGTACTTAATATGCTTTGCGGATCTGCCAAATAGTATATGAATGCTTCTTACTACTCTCCCACGACCACGGCCTTGTTCGCATTGATCTGCGGAAGGATTACACCGCCCGTTACCCATCGGAGGAATATATACATATTTTCAGGAAGCGAACACCTAATCAGCTGGCCAACCAAACATCTTGACAGTTAACCCGACCTTTCTCAGTTTCAAATGCCCATATTTGACTATTAATTGCTTTATGCAGGTGTTGGGCTCGGTACCTTTGCAGATTTGTTTACTGCAGAGTTCTAGCGGCTCAGGCGATCATTCTTCATAGCGTCTTGCTGTCTTGGAGGTACTCGAGTCGCACGCCCAGGCCGAGGCTATTGCTTAACTTTGCCATTTATATACCGTCTCCCTCAATATAGGCAAGGGTCTTGGTAAGTCCCGTAGTGGTCCCAGCGATTCTTCCCGATCTGTCAGAGATGATCGCGATGGAATCAGCAGTCGTGGATCAGGCAGAGAATCAATGGGAAGAGACCGTGACAGAGACCGGCATCGGAGAAGTCGATCCCGCGAATACCGAGACAAACGCAAGCGAAGCCGTGAGTGATATTTTTTCTTATTTCCAAACGAACCTACTAGCATACTAGGCGATAGTTCATCAGCAACTGCTCTCATACCTTAGATTTATTTACTCAGCATTAGGAGGACCCTCGTGCCACTTTCAAAATTAACTCTACCCTTTTTAACAAATATTAACAGTCATAGCGCATAGTTAAGGTTTCCGGTAACTGAGAACCACAACCGCCCACTAGGAATGCATTAGTTTGCGTAGATTGATTCCAGAAAAGTAACAACCAGGTTGTGCCAGTTCATTCATTTTTTATTCCGTCTCTCTACGTAGGTAGCCGCGAGTACCGAAGAAGAAGCCCAGACCGCTCGAGAGAACCGCGTCGCCGTCGTAGTCGTGATCGGTACAGAGGTGATGATATGTCCCAATATGGTGAGTATGGCGCCGAAATTAGAGCGGAATACAATGGTGACTATTGATTTTCAGCGAATACCCGTTCCTATGTACATTGACCGGACAGTTAAAAAATATTCTTTGTGTATGAAACATTTTATTGTGCTCAAAAAATTCTAAAAAAAATCAACAGAGTTGACATCTTCTCATTTCCTTTGGGGACGTCGCATCACTCGTAGGCGTACTTGGGGGCCTTCCAGTAGCAGCAGGCCAAAATGACACCGATGAACTGAAAAGGGACGTTAAAAAGGCGGGGTCCCGAATAATTAACAGACACAATGGAACTACTCAAAAATTGTTACGGCAAATGGAGGGCTGGTTTATTTGCCTGACTTTGCACGACTAATCGGTATCAGGCTCGAAGCGATTGCAATGCTGGCCCCATAGAAAGTTGGTTTTCTACCCCGAGTTTCTCCTTAAATTAAACAAAGAAGAAAGCTGGTGCCTAAAGAAGTTCCATCCAAACCCGAGATGCAAAAGTTATCCTCTCCATAGCTAGTCAGTCAGAAAACCAGCTTCCGCAGGGGAGGCGCGTGCCAGCAAACCTGAAGGCGCAACGCAGACCCAAGGTCAGACAGAAAATTGTTTCAATTGTGCGCGAAGTGTGTAGTTCTGCATCTGATGCGAGCCAATCCGCTGGTGATGTGTCACGAGCACACACAGAATTCGGCAAGGCCTTGCCAGTATCCTTCTCTTCGCTAATAGCAAACGCGGTAAGCGCGCAAGGCTCAGATTTCTACCCGTGACGCCCCGCTTGACTCTATAGAGAGCAGCCATGTATCGGAACATTAACCCCAAGAATTGGCAAAGGCCGCTTTGATTCAAATAATTATAACACCTTTTATGGGTGCCTAATTAAACGATTTACTCATCAGCCGTTCCATTATGTCCGTTAGGCTAAGTTAATGCCAAACTAAAAAGCAACAAAAACGCCATCTGGAGAATCAGTGGAGTCGCATTCAATCAAAATGAAACTAGCTTAGTTTTAAAATGTTTAGGGATCTGTCTGGCCGTCGCGACGGTGAAACATGGGTGATTTTTGATGCAGACATGAATAAATGTAGGCAACCCGGAGGTCACAAAAGGGCAGAGATACCATTGACAATACACATTATAAACGCTTAGCCTCAGTTTTGTCTTACGGGACGGGGTGGGAATATAGATAAAAGGCTAATCGTAATTACGGAAAAGTAACGAATGGCAGCTAAGATGGACTCGCGTACAATTAAAGCCTATGCGGCTACTATAAAAGAAATCTTTTCGTTGGGACGACAAGAAAAACGTGATCGCGATTATGTAGTTTGCTATGCATAACTTCCTATTTATTTCGTCATAAATTAACGTAGACCAATACCAACCGTGAGACACAAGCCTGGTGCTAAGTGTAAACAAGTTGCGCTACTAATTAGACCCCTGCACAAAAAGTAAATGGAGACTCTTTACTCCTTTAGCTAAGACCTGTTCAGGCTCATCCCTGATTTAAACGCGATCTTCTGCCTGATTTTGTCGGCAAAATGCAGAAGCTGGATGTAGAAAAACAAGAGGCGTGAGACATTAGGGGGAAAATACTCTTTCTGTATCGACAGTTCCCCCGTCGATTTCGACGATGGGCACCGCGAGCTCAAACAAGCCACAGCAAACACTGAAGCAAGCCGAGTCAAGCTGCACGAAGGTTACAGCAAGCTAAAAGAAACGCAGCTAACTACCGCGATGAAACAAGATTTAAAGCAGACTCGCGGAGAACCTGCCCACTCGCTCGCCACTCCCATCTCCGTTTCCGGTGTAAAGACAAAGTCAATAAGACCGGGGATGAGGGAAGGTGTAGATGGCTGGCGCGGTAATCACTCAACACGCGCACACTTGACACAGCCATCTCGCTAGGTAGGCTCCACATTAAGGAGCCATTTCAGCCTGAATCTCAGTCATCTACATTCTCACATACGCACACACAAACACGCGTACTAGAAGAGCAATAACTTAGGTGACCCGAGTTTGCCCGTCAGTTGGGAAACCCTCCAAGCCACGGCTTTTAGCGCACCGTGATAGATTCAAGCGCATCTGATTGATTATAGTGAGGAAGCGCGCTGAGGGTCGCTCACTCTCTCCCCCACCGTCTAGCTGCTCGGACACTTGAAGTCGGGCCTGAAACCCAGTGGGAGCGCGAACGCAGTCACCAACAGGAAATCAGAAGTGAGAGAAAGTGCAAGCGCCTTCCAGGCCGCAGGGACCGTGGTTGGCTGAAGACTGGCATTGCATGTGCATGCAGACCATTGGATCTCAGAAGGGTGAGAGCAGCCCTGCATGAAGCCTGGGCCAACACCCTTCTGATAGGCGGTAACCATTCAGTCATCGACTGAGAGGCACTACCCACGTTCCATCGCCGGTTGACGTCCATGGGCGGGACTTTCAGTGGAGGATTGTATCACTGGCAAAACTGAATACCTTCTCTCTAGAAATAGCACTAGCTGGAAATTTGGAACTAAAAGATAAGCAGACAGCTTGACCGTCAAGGACGACGTACACCTACGTTCTGCGAGGTGGACGCAATGGTGACATATGATTGAACTTTTTCATATACCGAGACAGACCAGCGCCGCAGCCATTTCACTCCTATCCCATGACAAGACAAAGTTCGGACAGCCGAAGATGGACACAGGCGCAGCAAATTACAAAGCTAAACAGCGCGTCTAAGCGTTCCACATACACGGCCTGGCTACCGCCTCGTATTTACGGATTGACAACAAAGGCAGTCCAGATATTTAGAGGCACAATGGCCGCATTGCGCGGGAGAAATTGCAGCCTGACTGCCAGTCTTGGGTGCGATCCAGCTACCATCCCAGCTAGCATCATTTCAAGCCTTGGTTAATGGTGCCGAACGATAAATTTCGAGAAGTGTCGATTCGCCATGAGAAATGATTATCCAAAACCGACCTCACGCTGTTTCCCTCCAATGAACTAGTCGTCTGTCTGACACCTTCAAGCAATTGGTTGTGAGCTGGCGCTCAGTGGTTAAAAAAGCGATCGATCTGCCTACACACGCCACACTCAACCTGGCTCCTACGGACTGGAGAACATGACACGCTCCTCACCGAAGTGAGGTGTGCACAGTCTCACTATCAGTATATGCAAGTAGAGCGAGGTGTTGTGGTTGGGCCTGGATCATGTTGCCTCATCGGATGGACACATGTCCGAACGTGCTGGGACAGTTTGGACTGGTGGGGCACTGAATTGACGTTCTCGACGCTGTGAATTCGGAAGCGACCGACCACGCCGATGCGTGGTTTGAAGGTGCGGCGGTAGTGATGAAGAAAAATTAGAACTGATTTTACATTTCTGGTGGGAAGAGCAATGATGGTGATTGTGAGTAGGAGTGAAAGGATGCCCTAAATGTTAATGCTGATATTTTTGTGAGGTCGGAGGCAGATTAATCGTGATGACATCACACTTCATCTGGAGACGAGAATGATTCGTAAACTGAACGTCCGTTGAGGACACGGACATAGTGGCACGGGTGGTGACGCTTGACACTTTCGCTTTGGTCGCCGTTCTTCGATCGGCTCAAGTTCTTACGGCAATGCGCCAAACCTGCCGGTTCGACGTGATGCTCTGTAGCACCTTAAGCAGCATATCCTCTTTAGCCCCTGGCACATGTGCTGGCGCGCTAGGAATCGCGACCAGGGCTTCTGAGCGGATGACACGTGCGCCCATTCTGTTTTGAGGACAACCAACCTAAGGTGCCCATAAACTCCCCAATCACGCAGTTAACTCACCGGCCGACACGGAGCGACTCTCCCGTGGCAGTGGTAATTTTCTTTCACATGCAAGGAAAGGAGAAAGCATGTGTAGACACAGGGCCAGCCGTGCGTCGAGGACGCAGAACATCAACGAGTTTCTGTGCAGACTATACATCTTATTGGCGCACTCCCACCCTTACAACTGCGCCCTGGTTACTGCGGTGGCTATCCGGGCAGTTACGCCGTTGAGAAGAAGACTCTATCGCTGGGACGATATGTTTATTCGCCTGACGTTTCGACATCCGTTGCGGATTCATCATCAGAGAAATGAATAGGAAGCAGTAGCAGTAACGCCTTTGCCAATACAGGCGAACATACGAGTCCCAGGAAGTAATTGACAAGACAACTCACAAGAGGTGACAATCGGGTGAGCAGAGAATTACTTGAGTCATGGTTGACGGTCCCCAATCCATAAACAAGTGCAACGATTTGCCCAATCCATATTTGGTGCTGAGACCCAATTTGGCCAAAGCAAGTCGCCACTTGGGGAACGGACCGGCCACCGCGTCAGCCTACGCCAACACCGGAGGGCCAGACGGCCGAGCAATCAACACGCCCGAGGCCGCCGCGCGTGATGAAAGTTCAACAGGTTAGAGCCCGAATGCCGTCCAGCAAACTATCCACGCGCAAGAAGGCAAATAACGTTAATTGTCGCCGTATGCATCCTATAAATACTGCAAACTCCTGTGCATGTATTACCAGTTTCTGCTACCGTTTTATGCGAATATCTCTGGTGATGAATCCGCGATGGATGTCGAAACGTCAGGCGAATAAAAGTATTGCCCCAGCGATCGGCTTGTCTTTTTCTCAATACGCCTTTTTTCAAGTTCCCAGAATTGGGTTGCCGATGTTTGAATGCGGTCTTAGGGGTATTCACAGGCTTCTGTTCTCCTTGTCTGCGATCGCTTGCAGCGACACCGCTTTGGTCGGAGGTTACTACGGTTACTACAAAAAATTGCCTAAGTACTTATTAGTTTTCGTCACAGTCAGTGGCCGGTTTCACGAAAAGTTAACCGGATCGCTCTTATGCTTTCTCAAGTAGGAAGGATTACTTAATTGGGGGTTTTAGCACGGATTATCACGCAGCATTACCTCAAGATATTTCAGACAGGCCATGACGGGGGCTTTTGAATGCCGTTTATTTTCGGTCGCCCGCAGAAGCCGCATTCGGCAAAAGGTGACAACTTAAGTAGAGTGCATTTACCCCTGCTGACTTTCGATGCACTTAAAGCTTTAGGCATATTTAATAGATAACGCACAAAAAATATCCTTTCTCGCGCGCATTTGGTAGCAAATTGCATCGTCTTCAAATTGTCTAACCAAAATATTTGTTTAAAATCGTGAGAAGTCCATTCAAACCACAGTGTATATGCTCGTTTATTAATGCTCCTTAAATTATTTGCAGTTTAAGTCAAATATAGGGCACAATTTAATAAGCCCTATAAAATATCTTCGTAATGGCATAGAGTAATGCATTTTTTCCTTTCAATGTAAAGTATACAGCCTGTAGACTAAATCCTAAAAGCAAATGAAACGTCGACGCGACCTCCAAAAGATTCAAGCATTGACTTTTTTTGAAAATCGGAATACTAATTTTTCCGAATTCAAAAATTTAAGAAGCAGTCTGCAATTAAATGAGTACGAACAGCATATTTTCGGTGATCTTTTTTAATGGAATACGTTTGAATTTATATGGTCATAAAAATGGCGAAAATTTAAATTACTTAGTAGTCATTTTTCCTCAGTATGTTCTTACAGGTGGCCGAAAATCGACATCCTGACAAGAATGAAATGTCTTCCGATTACTAGGCTGACAGTTCATGAGATCGGTATGCAACCGTCTACCGAGTGGGGGCGGGGCACTAAGGCAGAACAGAACGCCAATAATTTACCTTGCAACCAGAACAGACCGGCACATACCATTTGCACATCCCCACTAAAAAAATATCTCAAATAACCTGCTTCGACTAGACTGCTGAATTCGTCAACCTGATTTACTACCAAGAGTCTAGGTTGGAATTTCCAAAATTTAGAGGTTTCCCTAGCTTCGCGCAAACGTATCAACTGGAGCACCCCTTGTGCCCATTTTTTGCTCAATTTCGGCTCCTAATCGAATTTATATTAACTAGATATGCCG
>JAYGXS010000002.1:11848134-11867451 GCA_036362985.1 Ligula intestinalis | reverse complement strand
ATTAAGGCAGTTTTTTCTCCTAAAGTTTTTTTGAACTTGGTGGCCCGCTGAACTCATCCACCGATCTAGGAGTTTTTTTACTGCCGATGACAATTATTTTATAAGAGTTCACTGCTTATCATCATTATTTTTATTTTCACGATAGCACTTAGTTTGTAACGACAGGGCCCCTTGGGCCTTAAATATAAAAATTGTTATTATTATTATATGTTTTCATCCGACATTGCACATATCCTGTGTTAGGTATTCCCGTGGCATTTTAAAACAGTTTGTTTCGCATTATCCTACTTTATATAGCCGTTGTGATATTGTATATAATGTACATGGTCTCCTTCATCTGCATGAGGAAGTTGCTCGTTTTGGAATGCTTGATAATTATTCGGCATTTCCATTCGAGTCTTTTTTACGAAATGTTCGCGAAAACATCGAGGGGTTAACCCACGTAGCCTTTTGTTTTCCATCCTCAAAGGTAGGTATATTTATATTTATTGACCCACACAGATCCCATTGCACGTCATGGCCAGTATAGTGACTGCAATATAGTTGTAGTACGGCAAACGGCCATAAACTGGTTCCTTGGATCATCGGACCGGTAGGGCGGGTGGTCGAAACTTCGGCGCGACATGAATAAGGTACCAAAAGTTTCCTTGAATATGCGTTCGCATGCGTTTAGATTACAAGCATCGCCACCGAAAATTCTGCATGCCTACAATTATCCCTGGCCAAGGAACCAGTAAGCTAACTTGTTAAATAACTGTGCATCTATTTCTTAATGTAATAGGTTAGGATTACTTTTTATCATTAACTGTCTCTTTTTTCCTCTCTTAATACGTATGACTTACAACGTTTTCTTCCTCTGCAGGTACAACCGGTGGCAAGTGGAAGTAAACCCTCTTCTTCTTCAATGCTTTGTACAATTTTTTATAGCTTCTACTCAATAAACTTTTCATTTTCTAAAATTGCTCTTCAATTCTTTTCATGCCACGCTGAAGTTATTTGTAAGTGCTAAGGGTTGTTCGATACGCTACAGTCACTATGAGAACGCGGCAAATAGAACTCACGGGAACGAAAACCGTAATAAACCAAAGCCCTATCGAAATGTTTTAACCATGGTGTGGTCAAACGGCGCGATCGATGAGAAAGCCGCGGCGGCTGGCCACGGCATCGCGCCGTCGCGCTACGTGTGGCGAGGCGTGGCTAGACGTGGCTGGTGTTGGCAGGGCCTATTTATGGACATTTTTATACTTGTGTTACTATTTATCAGTGTATAGTGATTAGATCCAGGATTTTTGTCGTTCATATCTAATGGGGTTGTACTATTTTGGGGGTCTTTTTGTTTGAGCCTTATTCTTTCCCTTAATTGTTTCGGCAGGTTTATTATTTGCTTTCTGGTTGTCATTATTATAATTATAAGAAGTGGCTGTCGAGTCACCTAAGCTGATGCTATGTTGGTAGTTTTCATTTGCCTTACCAGAGGAGGAGGAGCTCGTTAATTGTTCCTCTGAAGTAGCATTTTGTGGAGTGTTTTTGTCCTCTGCGACTATATGTGACTGATTTTGTTTACGCACTTTGTCTGAATGAAAGACTTGTCTGCGCTGCATCAGGGTCAAGTTGGGACCTATATATGCTTTAAAACTCCGGAACCTCCTATTTATTTCGGAATTTTGTAGTAGCATTTGAGCTTCAGCGTGAGAAGAACAAGCAAGCAAAATTGGTTTGTTTTTACTTCGCAAATTTAGTCTTTTGATAGACACTATTCGCATACTTAGCCCATACTGTTGAAAAACGTTTTGTATTGCTGTTATTGTATTATTCGTTTGAGGAAAGTTGCGGATGATTACATTACAGCTACGTTTTGATCTATCTGAAACTTCTGATGATACTAAATGCACCACAGACTCTATCTGAGGCAAATTGGTGAGGTTGCTTTCAAATGAATTTGTTAGATATCAAATTATTTGACTTATCTAGAAGCCTGAAATTCGAGTCCAAATTCAAATACAACTTCAAAGGGAAGTATACTCAGTGCAGAATTATGTAACTTGGAAGATCCGCAATCTGGGAAAGATTTGCGATATTATTAAGGCAAGAAAGGAGACAAAAGGCTGCTTCCATTCTCCTAACCCAAGTAATTTTTATTTTCGTTAGATGACATTTATTTGTGTAGGAAATATTTGAAAATGTCGGATATTGGAGTTTTGTAGCAAAACGACTTCGGGACGGTTACTTTCGTTTAGAGTGGGTATAATACCAATAATAAAACTTTATATTTAAGGCCCGGAGAGAAATAAGTAGATTCAGAAAAGATATATGGCATGTGCTGCGTTGTACTTGGCGCACATTTCGAAATACGCACGATCTTCTGACAATCACACATGCGGCGTGTTTTGGCAGCTCTCATATTCAGCTTATTTGCTTTTTCAGTTTAGTTGGTGAGGGAAATAGGCAATGCCTTTAAAAACCCTATTGATTACATGCCAGTGCGTCACACACATGTACCTGTTTATATAAAAATACCACTATTAACATGGTATTGGCAAACGTTGAGTAGCATTATTTTTTACAAATAAGTCTCGTTAGAGTTCAGACTTTGAGAACAAGAGGGGACAAATGCAATCATCCAAGCATTGCTTGTACAACTGAAGGGAAGTGGACTCCAGGACTAATTGCCGGAGGTCGTTACACTGTTGTATGGCCCGTTGCGTAAAAAATTCAGCGAGGAGGTTGAGCCTAGACATCTTCGTGCGCAGCTTGATTGTGTGCCCGCGGAGCTGAGACGAGAGGTGCCACTGAAACATGTCTTCAAAGCGCAGTCCTTTCTCAAGACCGTGTATTATTGCGTAAACTATGATAATATCCCCTCTTTTTGCCTGTAACGCAGAGGGCATAAATGAAGGCATGTCAGTCTGCCTATTTCGAGTGGTTCTATAGACCTCTTACTAGCTTTGTTGCCCGACGCTGCACTTTCTCAAAAACCTGTTGTCATTTGCTGGCTATGACTGCCACGCCTGTTTGCCATATTCTATATGGCCGTATATTCTTGCATTTCCTACAACTCCTTCAATGCCCAGCTTACGACTCTTTCTCTGCGCAAATGATCTACAACCTTTCCGGCCTTTAACCGTCAAACCGAGTTTCCAACTTGTATGAATCTTTCTTCCCTGCAAATCAACCTTTTGATTACTGTTAAGGAGAATCCATTGGAATAAGGAGTCGTATCGTTATCATTAACATAGCTTTTGAGCAGTTTTTACCTTGTTTCTGCCATCGTAGTACAGTATTTATTTACTACTAGTTAATTACTACGTTTCACATTTTTCTGTTTCCACGCTTTCTAATGTAGTGGTCGTATCTGTCCGACGCCCTCCTAACTTATGACGCCACAGAAGAGGACACTCAGAGCGTAGGACCTCGCGCGAAAGCAGTTTCCCCGCGTGCTTCGAGGCATGCATAAACGGATGGGCGACCGCAACTACTGCCAGACGCAACTGAGGCGCACCCAAACGCACGCACCATGTCTCTTCAATTCTGGCCTCAACCCACAGTGGCTTGACCCTAATCCGTCCAATGAGATTTCCGCTTTAGTAAACTGACCTCATTTAGTAGGTTGTCCTCAATCCGTGGGTCGCATACAACAATGTGGTGTCTGCCTTCAGGCACCACTCCGGACCCGATGTGACTAGGGAACGGATGCACTAGGCAGCGAGTCAAAGCTCTATCCATCTATTCTCCTATCCGTCTGCAGAATAAACTATTCCTAAAAATCTGGCTTACCCACCATCTTCTCTCCTCGCCTAAAGGATCCACGGGCCTGAAAGATCGTAGCTGTTAGAGTTAACCTTCTTAGCTTTGACACCTGTCGGTACTCACATGTTTTCTATGTATTGTAGGCCCTAGCCACTACAAATTGTAACCTCGTTTTTCATTTTGGTCTTCACAACATTTTCCTTGTTTTGTTTTTGCCAGCTTTACGTTTTTTCAATATGGGTGACGAAAACCAGTCTTCTAGCACCCCAGACGACAACATTCACCACAAATTAGTCGGCTTAGAAAATAACGATGAACTCAATGCGTTTGAAGTCCCACTCAAACGGCGTACCTACGGCGCTTGCGACCCCAATGTTTGGTTTCTCCAAATTGAAGCTGTTTTCGCAACTCGCTATGCGTACGTAGTACAGTCCCCAACTTTTGGCGTAGCATGTGCCGTTTAAGATCCCATTCTAGAAACTAAGCCATATAACCGATTAAAGCACGCTATTTTCTAGCATACGGCCAAATAAGCCAAAAGAAAACTACAACAGCTATTCAACAGAGTCGAGCTTGATGATCAGACGCCACCTGCGCTTGCGACAAATGGGTTTCTTTCTAGCCGGCCGTAACTTAGATTACGTTGTATTCCGTCACATTTTAATGGACAAGTCGCCATCCCCCATACAGCAGGTGCTGGCTCCGCTTGACGACAACACACCTCATGATAAACTTGCTGAGCAGATAGAATTATGCAATCCTACCCAAGTAGTAGCTCTTATTTCTCCGTCCATCAAACGACGACCTTGCAGACTAGACCTGCCATCTCTCAGGTTTATACATTTCGATCCGATCGTTAGCCTGATCACGGTGTTACAAAACCGGTGGCTAGGTTTTTTAGTAGATCGCCGCAGCATTGAAGTTCCCATGTCAAGTCACTTCGCGACGTTCCTGCCACACGCGATGCCAACCTGTAGGATCTTATATAGAATGTCAGGTTATTGTACCCCCAAATAAGCAGAATATGTTCTGCCATCAATCGGTTGCAATCGGGCCATGGTTCCAACAACCGCAGTTGCCCAAAGTCAAAAGAGCTTTCCGCCGACAAGAACGGTCCAGTAAAAATCCATGTTAAAAAGAGCCGTGGAATTGATTAGTTATGTAAAAATCAGCAATTATTATGGCAATTGGTTTTGCCAAGAATTGAGTAAGAGAAGGTATGTGATGAACACGGCGATAAATATCAATGTCAAAGCGGGAATTAGACTTATAAACTAGAATTATAATAGCAATTTCCCGATTATCAGGAAAGAAATCGTTCTTGAGAAGAACCGAGGATTATTTGCTGAGTAAAATTGTGTCTACGGTTTGGGTGGCCTGAAGTGAACACGTCCTTTATAACAATGCATGCGCTGCGATAAGTTTAAGAGCCTTGTTGCTTATTTTCATGTTCGGAAACTTCATTATAGATATCCTGTCTAGTATTTGCTAGGAAAAGGTTGTTGTTCTACGAGTAATGCATATTTTACGCCTCCGAAGGCTTCATGGTCAGTCGTAAGCTTTGGTATTACGGATTTTGCCCACAACGTACCTAACTTTTGTTCCATAATCTGGCCTTCTTCATAGTTTTAGGATACTCTGCAACATCTTACTATTCTGGAAAACTTTCTGGCCGCTTTTAATCGCAGCAGATGCCGCTTATCAGTTCCAATGTACTCCATATGATCACCGTGTTTACCGTTGCACAATTCACTTCACGCCCACTTAGGAAAGTTACTTTATTTATTTCTGTTTGAACCATACACTGTTTATTTGACGGTTTTAATTTTTTAAGAGGTTCCAGATATAACAATTAAAAGTTTTTATGAGCCTCGAACATTTAACTTGGAAGTCAACTGTACTGGCTTTATAATTATCCATGACCTTGAGTCTATTGCGTCAATCCAATTTTCATATCTTGTATTTTCACTGCAGCGCGCATGTGTTTTTCGTGGTAGACTGAAGGATTCTGAACGACAATGGCACTATGCCGTACTGGATACTTTTGGAGCGCTTCAGCAAAGGTGACCACTTTTACAAGAAAGATGCATACTGTTCATTATATTTCGCATTTAAACCACCGATTTTTAGAACTATTTCCTTAATTACACTTTACAATGACATGCATGTACATGTCCATGGGTTCGGCATGCATCACAAACGTTTTCTTCATTAAAAACATAAAGCATGTGTTTTTGAAGTCTTTTCCAAGATGGAATTAATTGCCTACTCGTTAGTAATTAGAAAACGTTTAGCCCATATACGACTTGTCATTTTTTTAAAGCAGTCCTATTCACTGTTTATTTTCATAACTGCTTGCATCCCATGCATTCCAAACCCAACCGGGATCCAGTTGCGTATGCTTATTTGACATATTCTAAGCAGAAAATTGTCACCCAATCACTATTAAGGGTAACAGGCAATGAAAGGGACATTCTTTTGTGTCGATAATCATTTAAGGATTATTATGTTTGCTTAACGTTTTACTCTTACCGGATTCGTATCCATAAATACGAATGGCTGGTTTTTTTAGAGACTAGAGAAACATCCAAATGAATGGGTACAGGCAGTTTTAGAACTCGTGGTGCAGGATGAAAAAGGGATTTTAATTGTCCATCCAAATGATCCGGTCTACGAATCGGTTGATGAGGAGGATCGAACGCTAAAATGTTCCCTAGAAATGTACAGACGCTGTGTACAACTGCGAAGAAATAGGTCTTCATCAAAAGACACGTCAACTCAACCCGCCAAACCTTCGCCAAACTACCAACTGCTTCTCCAAAAGCGACTACTACTTAAAGGCCATCAACTAAAGATCGGATTTGATGACCAAACGTCTCAGCAACAATTTTACGAACAGTTGAAGGTCATTCTTAGGGGCTCAAAAGGAGACAGAAAGTTTAAAAAACCCAGCAGACACAGAGCGACTCAAAAGAAAAGCTCGCGCGATGCCCAACGATGTCCCGAAAGAGAGGAAGAAAATGCAGTTAAGGACATTGACAACTTTATGACAGACAACCAGATCTATGAGGCCCATACAAGCGGAGGTTTGTTCATTTACCGAACTGCTGTTTTTAACATTTAAAATGTCATTAAATGATAAAATTTGCGTGAGGATTTTTTGAAAGCACGGATAACAGTTTGTTAATGTTGCATATGATTTGAATGTGAGAAATAACATAGCGTAAAGCACTAGTTTCATGATCCTTATATAATTTGGCCTCAACCATGACATTTTAGCTAATACTTTTTTATTCTTGGAGAAAAAAGCATTGCAATCCATTTCGGAAGTAGATAAAAAGGTTAAAAGTTAAACAGTGAAATCGGAAATAATTGCGGGATTTTGTCTACAAATATAAATACAAGCAAACGGGTCATGCGTTAGTTAACCACGAATAATGTAAGTTATATTTAAAAATGTTTAAAACTACATATAAACCTGGTCACACTGAGAAATAAACTCAGTAAAGCGAAATAAGCACTACGCCGGCGTCTGTTCAAATGGCTTTATGTTTTAAAAATTATAAGAGAAGCTTAATCATTATTGCACAATGTTACAGAAGAGACTGCTCATGCATCTTTCTAGGGTGCAAAATGTTTTCAGGGTATAATAGATCATCTGAAAACTATCTGATTTGGATAACTAACAATTATTCAACAATTTCAGAACGCGTTTTTGGAAGAACGGAATGATTAAAAACAGATTTCGAAAATTCCTCATATGTCAGAGAATTCTGAAATATTATATTATTGCGTTCCCTAGAAATATTCAGAAATTTGCCCAGTATATTAACATAAGACGTTTTCGAAAGTTTAATGTTTATGGTTTTTAAGTTCCTATTCGGAGTCAAGAACGTATTTCTGTGAAAAGCAGCCAACTTTTAAAACTTTCCCTACCACAGGTTATACTCTGAAATACCTGATTTAAAAATCCGATGAGTGATGTGCATGATCAGAATTAATTCAAACTTTTATTGATACATAATCCATTGATTACGTTATGCACTTTCGACCGAAAAAGCTGAAGAGTAGGATACTGTCAGTGCTGACAGACAAATTTACAAAAATCGTACCCTTATTAATTCAGAGTTAAGGCTTTTTCTAAAAGAAATTATAGTAAGATTTATAAGCACGGCAACAAAATATGCTTCTCATTTTCAGGTTAAAATAATATCAGAGGTGTTAATGTTTCCACCTATCATTTTCTGTCATTTTAAAATCGACTGCTCCACTATAAACTCTGTACGTTCTATCGTAAAATATCCGACATTCACTGTTTTCCTCTAAGCTGTGAAAGTGAGGGTCATACCCACCGATCTATCTTCGCGACTGAAGATAAGTGGGATCTACTTACTGGAGGTTAGGGGACTTGACATCCTGCTGCTCGACTACATTAACCTTATGCTCTTGCATAAATGGAGTTTTCGGTCTGTACGAAGGTAAGTTTCAAGAATTCTTGGTTTACTTTTCTGTCAATGATTTTAGGATCTCTTGAAATCAGATTCATAACTCGGCCGCCTGTGATTAGGCAGTCCTTAATCAGTCTTAACTTCCATCTGCTGCACTCATAGAATAAAGGTACAGGGATAAAAACCCACATAATAAAATTAGCCTGACGTTAAAATACAGAGCGGTACCTACTCCTGTGCCCTCATTCTAACCCCAAAAATAACATTAGCTCTCACTCGAACCTTTTACATAATCTCAGCCATAACATTAG
Organism: Ligula intestinalis; assembly: GCA_036362985.1. Classification (NCBI taxonomy): domain Eukaryota; kingdom Metazoa; phylum Platyhelminthes; class Cestoda; order Diphyllobothriidea; family Diphyllobothriidae; genus Ligula; species Ligula intestinalis. Next base: position 11,858,945 of record JAYGXS010000002.1, on the reverse strand, counting down.
AACTAATTTGAGCAATAACTTTAGTCTCCGTTGCGCTGGGCTTTAGCACAAGGTCGCCTGTTTTATGGGGGTTCATAGTTATGTGTATTACTGGTTCTGGTTCATCTGCAGTTTATTTTCGCCCAAAACCCGCATCAAGTTTTGCAAATGTGCTCCACAAAGATCTATACTTGTTTCCCTATTGGCCTAGGAGGCAGAATCAACCAACTAGTTTATAGATCAAACTATACCATCCATTAACCTATCACGATGTCAGAGAGGCGTTGAGACCCCTGCCGCAAGTTGGAATAAAAGGGTAAGCCACAGGCAACGCAAACCTGAAAGATTCCTTCTGAGTAATTTTGCTCAGAGATTTAAGGGCCTACATTAATCCTTTTTTTTACAAACTGACCAATGAAAACAGCCGCACAGTCATCTACTCATGGGATTTATAGTTTACTTTTCCATCAATACTTGTATGGTTTTTTGAAATCGAATTAATTAATTCTCCGACTGTAGCCATGCAGTCTTAACTTCCCTCTGCTTCACTCATAAGAGAAAGGTATAAGGAGATGAACCCACACAATAAAATTGGCCCAGCGTTAAATTACAGAGCGATACCTACTCTTATGTCCCGATTCTAACAAAAATAACATTTGTCCTAACTTACACCCTTTAAATAAGCTCAGCTATAACCATAAAATTAATTTAAGGAGTAACTGTAGTTGCCAATACAAGCGAGCATGCAAGTTCCAGGAAATAATTGAGAAGACGACTCCACCATTGGGAAAATAATTTTATTCGCCTAACGTTTCGAGATGCGTCGCGGATTTCTCATCAGAAACATAGTCAGACAGCAGATGCAGCAGTATTGTCCCAGCGATCAAGTCGTCTTCCTCTCAGTAACTCTAGTCCCCGTTTCGCTGATATCTAGCCCGAGGTCAGCTGTATTACATGAATTCATAGCTGCTACTGGTTCGCCTGTAGCCTATTTTCACCCAAAACCCGCATTGAGTTTTTAAAATGCACTCCACAAAAATCTTCGACTGTTTCCACGTTGGTCTGGGAGGCAGGATCAAGAAACCGATATATAGAACAAACTATACACATTTCTGATCTCTCAAAATGTCAAAGAGAGGTTGAGACCCCTGCCAATTGCTGGATTAATAGGGCAGATTCCTTCTGAGTAACTTCGTTCAGCGATTTAAGAGTTTAAATTAATCCTTTTACTTTACGCAATGACTGCAGAAGTCTTTGCCAAAACAACACGCCTCACAGTCCCCTACTCATGACATTCAACCCTGAGACCGAAGATTTTTAGTCAGCTAACTGCTTCATGCCTGCTTACCAGACATAAGGGATGTGAACCCCCTACTAATGCATTTCTGGAAAGCTTGCACCGATACATATTTCCATAAATATGCACACACACATGTGACCACTGTGTAGAGGAAGCAGAGGAAGTACCCTGTTTCTTATGAGATGATGCAAATGGCCAGCCACAGTTGACGGTCGGTAGCCACAGCTGACACAGAAGATGCATCTTATATGAGGCTAAGCACAGCTGCAGTCACGTATTATCTTCGGACGAGTTTTTATTCGGCCCGTGGCTAACAGAGAGGGGGGGGGCAATACTGTAATTTCGGCTCACCTGTCATCGTAATCGGACTGCACCCTGTTGTTCTAGATAAAAACGCTGTAGGACACTTGCGATGTGCTTTTCCTGTAGGTCTGGCGTTAAGGTATATTTGGCTGATAACGATAAGTGAGCTATAAGTGTTCAGTTCTATTTTTTATCGATGAGCATAAAAGTTTCCGTTGTTATTCACTCAGGATTAGAAACGAGGGGTTTAGACTTAGCTTTCATGAAAAGTCACTTCTGTGCTTCATCATACAATGAGAACAGATCGATGAAGGGTGGCCACAGCGTTTATTAGCATCAAAAAACCGGAGACTAGCAGCTGGCAGCTTTCAGGTAAATACCTAAAAAAACGTAGCTATAATTAATTTCTGATTACGGGTGAAGCTGGAAGGAGAAACGCTTTTATTTAGCCAATCGCCATATTACTTACGTTTTTTCGGATCTAAATGGTCTCCACTCTAAATTTGTGGCTATTGCACCGTTAAATAACCGCAATCTGTTGAATTTGATGTTTTTATTCCTTGTGGAGCATTTTACTCAAAACAGAACTCGTTTACTGTCAACTCCTTCTCGTACGAGCAAGCCGATGCACAAATTATTACAAGTATTACAGTCACTCCAACTTGCTACGATCTGCACATATTCTTACCCAGAAAATTAAAGTTGAATTCAGCCAGGAAGCACTAATTTGGTTAGTTAATGGAGCTTTCATAAAATATCAGCAGCAAAGTTCATGCCAAAATTTAAAGATTTTTTACAAAAGCTAGCCAAACTCTGATAGTTCTGCACGCTCTTACTGTGGAGAACACATCATGAATATGTAAGCTGGTTGGCGGAGGAGGAGCTTGAAGATGTTTGTATCAGAAGCTTAGATTTATTAAACATGTTGAAATGCCCTTTTAAGTTAACGGACTATCTTTGCCTTTGGACTCACAAAATTCAGACGTACTGGTAGGTACATGCTCACAAAATTTAGCTTTATAACAGTTCAGCTAGCCACTGGTTGCAACCTGTGCAACAAGCATGTGAAAGAATCAAATGACCTTAGATGCGATTTGTATGCCATAAGCATAGCCTTAAGATAAAGTTTTAAAAATGCTGTTGCAGCTCCTTAAAATTTATTAAGTAGATCCTCTTTAAGATCCTCTTTCGGTAATTTTTTTTCAACGAACTCTACACAAACTATCGGATAATCAACTCTTATTGGAAATCAATAACCTCATTGGCGCATGTTAGAGAAAAACCACCCCAATTTACCTTCGGACTCGGGGCATAGAAAGAATTAAATTAGAAAGCGAGCGCTATTGCCCTAGTTAACTAAAACAACCAAGATGTACCTCCTAAACTGATAAGGTCGGTCTGCAAACAATCAACCCTAAGGTTTTCAAGTTAAGTCGCGTATAAAATGCGTCATGGACAGGCACCCAGGGAATATGTTTATTTTCACTTCAGACATATATATTTGACAAACGAAGTCAGATGATTTTGAAAATTGAAAGAGTTAATTCAATCACGGTTCAGAGAAGTGCAATTCCACGCTACCAGTCGTTAAATGTGTGTTGACCTAAGTATGCATGATATGCAAAATAATGGAATAAAACTCAATTAACATTCATTTAAATCCTGCAACATTGATAAAGTCCTTTACAATCAGTTGGAGCGCAGTTGTAAAACATTCTTCGATTTACACTTGACGACGTTGCTACCCTCATGCGTAAAATTGGAGGGTTCAAGCAACAGAGAATATAGCAAGGAATATCGTGCAATAAGCAGAGCAGCAGAGCGACAGGATTTTTCTCGAACTTAGCCTATTGATTCCTCCTACAAAACTGAGCTTTTGAACATTTTTAAAATGTAAGAACTTATAAAGCATTTGATAAAACAGAAATTTATGGAAATAGTTAACAACAATTGCCATATTTATAATTCATGTCCTCACTGAGACAACATGCTTATACATCCCACGCTTATTCCTGTTTACTTCTGCCGTCCACTGTGCGCAAGAAAGCTATCACTGCAGTTTTGTTTGAGGTCAACTTGCGGCTGATGGTCAGTGAAGCTGAGGAAATATCCTCCCAAGCGGGTATGTACGAAAACCATCCAAACTGAGGTTTGGATCTAATGGATAAGACCGTCTGCATGGGTTATGAGAACGCCTTAACAGTCAAGAAAAACTACTGTTTTTGTTTGATTTATGATCTACGTTCGAGTGCACAAGCTTCTTGTAGTCACATGGAAGTACTCATTTCAGTGGAATCGATAAAGGGGCGATCCACCTAGAACTTTACTCAAAGCCTGATCGTCACCAGCTGAAATGCAGCACGCCGACTGAGAGAATCTAACTTGGGACTTAAGCTTTCCATATTGCAGACCAGGTTCATCATCCCACTGGAAAAGTTTGTTAAGTCGAACCCATTTATTCCCGCTGGGAACTGCGTTCGCACGAAAAGGCACTCCTTGCCGTTGTTAAGGGCCAGAAAATATGCAAAATTATCGGCTTCTCACTGCCTATCTTACCCAGTTGGCAACATATTGAGTATTTATGTGTAGGATAGTGAATTTTATCACGTATATCACACCGCAAGTTCACTTACCGTAGAAGGTGATAAGTATCCACCTTACGGTTAAAACAGCAAAAATTTCGAAACTGTTAGCTAATCGATACTTAAGTTATAGCACCAAATTGCCTCATACTAGCTATACAGCTAGTAGTGGCTCAAGTCAGTTAAAAAGGTAGGAGTGTTTCCTTAGTTCGTCAATTTTAGAATTCAACTCCTTCCTCCTGAATTCGGATTTTTTTGTTGACTCAGTTCCACCTCCTCAACATCCCCTTGACTCTGCCCTCTCTTCATTGCTTAATTTAGTTTCGGCTACAACGCCAGTAAGTTATACCTCCTGACTGGAAGCTGCTGTCCCGGTGGCCGAGGTCTACTCTGCTTCTTCACTGAGAAAGGCGATATGCTGATGGAGCACCTGGTGAAACTGATGCAATTGGCGGCCAGGGACCGCCGGATCATCGGCTCGCCAGCTGACCAATCAGCAACACCCAGCGCACTGACCGCCCCCTCGGGTCGGCGTTCAAGCAGCGCCCGACTGGAGCTGGAACCGGTGCTTGTCAGCACAGACACTGTCGCCCATTCCGCACCCGCTACTCGGGCCTGCACACCCCCCGGCGGCCCAAAACGTCAACTCGTCTCCGATCTGACCACCAGCCTCCAGACCTTTCTACGGCCACAGTGTTGCATAGCAGCAGACGTCACCTCGGTACCGGAGAACGGCAGTCTGGAGAGGAGCGCCGGCATTCAGAAAGACGCCACTACCAATGACTTCACCTCCAGCGAGGAGTGTCTCACAAGGGATGCAACGGAGACCGAGGAGGAGACCACAGACGACCTAAGTTTAACTGAAATGCAGGCAATGAATGCGGCGAATGAAACGGATACGGGTTTCACCACCTCCTCGGAGGCTGATCTCGCAGGACAGAGTTGCGTAGCGGACAAGGCCTACGTCAACTCACAGCGGATTGCCGAGGTTCGCGAGAACGAAGAGGCGAAGAAGGGAGCAGCGGCTCGAGGGAAGAGACAGTCAATAACAAAGCTGGGTTTTCGAGGGTAAAAGTTGATTGTGATAGTCTTTTTTTTTTGAAGTCGAAACACGAATCTGTGACCACTCTATTTAAAAGTCCCAAAGGGGAGAAGCTACTTAAAATTCTAAACTTTTTGCTCTTTCTTCTTTTCATGGAAAACAACTGGAATAATATCAATCAGAGGACAAAGATAATGCAACGGGTAAAGGCGTTGAGCAAAAAACGTTGTACGGAAGCTTGCACGGTATTAAGTTCACCTTGATTCACTGCGTCGCCAACTATTTAGAGTCAAACTGAGGGTAGAATTCTTTTAATCGTGATGCAATCGATCCGTTTGGTAAAGTCCAGTGATGAGAGAATTTAAAAAGGATAAGAAACTTGCATCAACGAGAAAACGAAATCACCAGCTCTCTACATTCTAGTCATGCGCTTTTGGTGTCGGTACGAGAGGCGGAAGACCGAATCAAGGCCAAATCTATGCTGTTTCCAATCAGTCTTTGTCCTAGAATTGAGTGCTATAGCTAATAGCAAGTGTATCTATTCGCTGGAGCATAAAAACCCAAGCAACACGGTTAAGTAAATACCGAAAATCGAACTCGTGCATTCACTGATTTGAACATACAAACGCGGATATTAAAGATTGCAGTTGGCAGGAACAGAACCTCTAACTCAGTAGTTATAACTTTGGGCTTTCGAAATCTTCTGTGACTGGAACGGAACGTAAAACTCTGACGGTAGGGAGTAGTTTAAATACGTTAAACCACCTCTGGGTTGAGTAAATTATACGTTTGCACTGATGACTTTTTGTCGTTATGCCCCCACCTATAAAGTTTGGTTGATTTGCTAAAGTTCGGGCCCCGGTCGATAACATCAGATCGATGGGTCCTCATCATCGTTGGCTTTTATTTCACCCGTAGAAAGTAAAAATCAAGTTGCTATGTTTTTCCATCTCATAGGTTCATCGGATTTTAAATTTATATCCCAATAGATGAAATTCTATAGCAGAAGTCTGTGCGGAAACAGGAAAGTTTAACAGTCTAATATATCTTCAGGCTGCCTCAACTGTACTGCAGTAGATATACAGCGAAGACGGCTTCTAAATATGACACTACCGTCCCACAGCATAACCCGATTAGGCGAATACAGCTGAACATTATTCACTGAATTAGAGCACAGAGACGGCTGGCAGAGAGAACTGCCAGGATTGGGCGTCTGATTTGATCAATAGGTACGTGAATGCTGATCAATACATTGACTGATAAGCTGACTGGCCTGAGATAAATCACCAGGAACGCTGACGAGCAGGTCAAGAGGGAGCATACTTGCTTACACACGTGTATAGGGGGCGACTAGGTCCTGGAGCGTAGGTGCGACCGGGTAAGTACGCTAGCAACTCCACAGTCCCCGTAGCCACTCAGTCACACGCTGTCGAACTACAGAGTGGCACGGGAAAAACAAATTTTTCTATTAGAAAATGAAGAGGCGTGATGTACATCAGGTCCGATGCCAAAACTGGGTCACATGTGCGTATTTTATCCACCGACAAAGTGGGTCTTAGTAGCCTGAACTGGCATCACGGGAATTCAACTTACTTCGTGAATTCCCAGTAAAAGGTTTGTTTTCATGCTGTGTATGTAGTTGGTAGCTTCTAATTCTAAACCTTATTTGCTTTGAAAGTTGAACTCAAGAAGTAAACCTTCTAACGTGAATCCACCATATCCTTGCCAGCACACGGCCCCGGATTCGACGGGGCTGGATATGGGGCAATCCAGGGCTGAGGAGCTTTGTGGATGAGCTATATTTACTGTACACATACTCCGAAATCTATTTTTTTGTTAAAAACATCAATAACCATTATTTTGCGACTTTTTCTTTGACAAAACAATCAAATCAGGAGGGTAAATATGAGAAAAAGGGGACGTCCCGCTGCGAAAATGTTTTCCGGAGGCAAGGCAATACGGGTTGAAATCCCCGTCCTCGAGCTCCTGGATTGGACGGTGCTCGAGGACGGGGATTTCAACCCATATTGCCCCGCCTCCGAAAAATATTATCGCAGCGGGACGTCCCTTTTTTCTCATATTTACCCCCTGATTTGATTGTTTTGTCAAAGAACAAGCCGCAAAATAATGGTTATCGATGGCACTGGCAGGGATGTAAACACTTAGGGAGTTTCGGAGCCCGCGGGTACCTGATAATAAAAGCTGATAACGCTGAAGTCTACCGTTTATTAAACTGCGTAATCACATGCGTATGAACAGAAGCAGAGAGAGGAGATCTTATCAGTCGATAGAATCCGACCATAAGCCCCGATCCAAATTTTTTTGCTAACATGAGCAGGTAAAAACATAGACATTTCCTGAACTTTTTATGCGTTCGAAACTTGCCGCTGTTGACAGCCTTAGAAAGCCAAGCTGTCATTCACCAGCGTAATTGTCTTTTCCCAAACTGCCAGGCCAAATCTGAAGAAATGCTTGCAAAATTTTTTCGGTCAAACCAGTCTCGAGGATAAAGAAGAGGCGCCCAGTTCCAACGTCCCGCCAACGTCTCCAGCCGGCGATTCCAGCGTTGGCGTGAGGCCGGCCAGCTTGCGGCCCGAGCAGCATTTCAGCAGTGACGACGCCACCAAAGAGAGCGCGGTGGCCACCGCGGCGGTGAAACCCGTCAAACACGCCTCCATCATCTCCAATAAGGACGTCCAGTTGATCAAGTGGCGAGATTTGCCCGCGAAGCGAGAGTACAGCTGCCCACAGGCCCTCCTATTCCCGCACAACTCCTCTTCCTCCTCCTCCTCCAGTTCGACGTCCTCCCAGCATTCCTACTTCTCTGACCGGCCCACCTCAGGGGGGCGGTCCCGAAACAGTGACATTATTAATTTTGTGCTGGAACAGGGCAAGCCGGAGATTGATATGTTGGGCGTTGCTGGCAGTACTAGCCCCCAATCGCCTTCCTCACGAGCCAAAAAGGAGGATACTAACGACGACGAGGAGGAGGAGGAGGCCCGAAAGTCTTCCGCCCTTCTCTCTGACTTGGTTGCATCTACCGTCTTTTGATAATCATCATCATAAGTGCTTACCCGCTCATCGTAACTGCCCTGAACTGACTTCTTATCTATCTCATTTACTTTACTTAAATCCCTTCGTTTACTGTGAATTTCGATGATTTCACCTTATTCAGTTCTCGAATTTTATGAGACATAATCGGATGAAAAGAACTTTCCACTTTTATCTGTACTGCTTCAATCAGATCCCAGGTAGAAAGTGAATCACGTTAGCAAAAAGATTCGAAGTTAATTGTTTGTCCAGTATTAGACCTGTTGGGGTTTGCATTTTGTAACAAAGGGATTAAGTTTATATTTGCAGACATCTGTGGATAAAGTCCAGGAAGCATCGATAACGGAAATTTATTATGCAGAGCAATTAGTGATACAGCGGACGCTCCTGGCAGTGAGAACATCAGCCATATAGGAGTTAAGGCTAAAACAGTTAATCCTAACAGCTACAATCTTCCAGGCCCGGTTCCTTAGGAGAGGAGCGAAGTCTTGGGAAGGCCAGAGTAGAAGAAACAATGTATTGTGTATGCAACAGTTAGGAGGAAGGGGCCAATCGGTCCGGCATGGCCGTGAGAGCCGCGTGAGCGCGCGGCGTTACGCGCGTCCCGCTCAGAGCGGATTCCAAGTGTCTGTCAGCGCAGGAATTGACCGAGGACTGGAGAGCGCTTCAGGAAGCAGATTGGCCACGAGCGCTTCGGGACGCTGATAGGTCGACTAGTTTGGGGTGCGTCTATGCGCCCCGGTCGTGCGAGGGCAAAGGTCGCGCGTTGGTGCGGGTTAGAGAGCAGAGTTATTTTTTGTTCATTTTATCTCAAGATTTAAATCACGGTTAATTAAAGGTACTTTATGAGACATCAGTTTTTGGTTTTTCGAAATGCCTGCATAAGGGGAGACGATGACGGACACACAGAAACCGAATGGATGCTAATTCGTGTGTACGCATACGTTTTTAAATTAAAAGAGAGTTATTGGAGAGGGTTTACACGACTATTCAGTTCGAAGCACCTCACTCGTTCGATCCGTAAGTGACGGCCCGCTGTCGGTAAGCTAATAATCCCTCTAGTCGACCAGGTAGACCATTAAGTAAAAACTACGTAGGTAGCATGCTCTTTTAATCCATTTCTGATTCATTTTTAAAATATGCTACATCGTGCAGAAACAAGAAACCAAATGCTTTAAGTATTTTTCATTTGTAGGAACGCATGGGTTAGAACAATTTGTAGCTCGAAAGAGGAAATATTGAATTCTTCCAGGTGTGTCATTTCAAAAGTCTGTGGTGAATTCATCCTATTATTAGTTGCTTAACCACAGCGTATACGGAAACTGTTACAAAGAAAGAAATCTGACGCAGATTTGGCTAGGTGCTTGATGATTGTCAGAACTTCTGAATCACGCATTCATAAATAATCTACTCGATAATTAATTCAGACGTAGGTTGTGATTTAAATCACAAAATAATTCTTGCCTGTTTTTCCTTCACTTAAATTAATCTTTCCGGCCACAGGAGAAATCGCAAACGAAAGTGCTACACGAAATGACGACTTATCGAATACATTTGCAAACATAGACTGATATCTACAGGGGAATTGAAAGCCGATGAACCGTTGACACTACTTTCCAATAATCGTTTCGATAGTTTTACTGATTGACTGTGGGCCTGCAAACGGCTGAGCAGACAGAGACAGTGAATAGGAAACACGCTAACTGTCAGGTGGTGGTTCACTCGACGAGACTTGGCCATATTTTCAGATTTAACGAGACTGAAATCTTCGCGAAAGGTGAGAACCACGTGAGCCGCGAGCTGCTTGAGTCATGGTTCTCAGGCCCACAGCCAATCAACAAGCGCAACAAATTACCGTTCTCGTATTCCGCATTGAGAAATTGTCCAAGCAAGAGAATCAGTCACGCGGTAATTAATTGCTCTAAAGCAGACTGCCAAGCAAGCACCCCATCAATTACCACCCTCGGCGGTGGTTACGGAAGCTGGTAATTTTAGTGCGCATTCGGATGGCCTCTACGAGATATAAATACTGCGCAATCTGTCCATATATTAACCCAATCTACGCATATATCATACTATTCTACGGCTTCATATGATTAAGGGTTCTCGACAGAATCTGATATGTTAGACTTATAAACTTCTTGTTCCAGTGATCGCTACTTCTACTTATGAGCTATTTCGCAGTTGTTGCCGGTCGTCATGGCACCGTAGGCCTTATGAAGTGGGATATATAGACAAGCCAGGTAAGCACGTCACCCACTTGGCCGTAGTTAGGATCCTGCTCGATCCCATTCTGCAGCAATCATTATCAACCATATAAAAGCTGTCTGAATTTCATCTGTTGCAATTTTAGAAACCTACCTAAGCATTGTATGAAGCATGTGTCCTATGGCACTGGAAGAAGGAGTCTGAAGAATGGACAGAATGGGATCGAGCAAGATCACAACCAAAGCAGGGGTGACGTGCTTTATTATCTAGTTTATATATATATATATATATATATATATATCAAGGAAATAATCTCTCAAATTATTAGGTGCATGACATGGAAGTA
>JAYGXS010000002.1:11755743-11838134 GCA_036362985.1 Ligula intestinalis | reverse complement strand
ACACACACGTGTCAGGTGGGTTCAAAGTGCACCGGAATAACGCCCCCGCTAACTCTGTGCCTCTGTACGAGTGTGGGTGTGTGTACGAGCACGTTACGGAGCAAAGAACGGTTCTGCATACATTATCTAGCAACAGTCACTGTGTCTCTGCACGCGTGTGAGAGGGCTGTATCAGGACAGTCAGCTACCAATGCCGAAATTTGCATAAGCGTTCGTTCACACACATACACAGAGGCACATATGCGATTAGGAAGGAAGAAAGGAGACGAGTCATGTTGACTCCTGTACCCAGAATGCAACAGTGGCTAGTAATCCTCACGGCGAGTTCCACCAGTGGCCATAAATATCTATAAGGAAAGAACGTTTAACTGGACAATTGCCTGCTGACTGAGCTGAAGTAGCGGACAGTGCCCGGCGGAGATCCATGGGAATGGAAAGAAGAGATAGAGAGTAAGAGAAAGTCATAAGCATGAAAGCAAATGTTTTGGCTCCATATATTCAGGAGCTACCAAAATAAACAGCAAATCGTAGCATGAAACCCGTTATTATTTAACGTTCTGCAGAGATAATAGGCCAGCGACAAAATGGTTTCAACCGGATCAAACTTTCGCTCATAAGAAATTCATAGCCTGTAAGTCTGTAACGAAGTCTTTATTTCAAACTGCAGTCGGTTTTTAGAAGCTTAAGTAAAAGGTTGTAATCGTGGGTAGGAAGGGAGAAGATTCGATGACGCAAATTGTTGCGTCTCAAGCACCGGAATCATAATTTTACTCGTTTGAGCTTTCAGACTCTTTCTGGATTCCACCATCAGAGGTAAAAGGCGTCAAAGAAAGACAAGCAACAGTTATAGGAGGCAGGGGAGAGGGGCAACCAACCACTAGTACCGCCAGTCCGGATATGCTTTCACAGGGCGACGCATGCTGGCACTCGATCGATAAATCGATTGACTGAGTTCTCATCCAAGGCTCATCCGGTTGATTGGCTCCTGCCTGCTATGAATGTTACTTGTCTTTCTTTGACGCCTTTTAGCTCTGATGGTGGACTCCAGAAAGAGCCCGAAAGCTCAAATGAGTAAAATTATGATTCCAACGCTCAAAAAACCTTCTTCTTCTTCTTCTTCTTCTTCTTCTTCTTCTTTTTATTCTTTTTCTTCTTCTTCTTCTTCTTCTTCTTCTTCTTCTTCTCTATCTACACAAATATCTGTGATGCAAACATTTGCGTCACTTCGGCAGATTGTTGCGTCTACGATGTGTTATGCAATAGATACAGATAATAAGCACAGATTAAAATATCAAAGAGAACGAGGAATAAAAGGTAAACACAGAGACATACAGAAGGTGATGTGACTCCTGAAAATTTGTGATTGAAATGGCAGTTGGTAGTTAAACGTGCTTTTGGTTTTGTTATTTTGATCTGTGAGTGGGTTTTCTGATCACAAAGCCTTTTTATGTATGTTGATTCGTTATATTAAGGGAAAACAGGCGGGATTTTGGGAAAATCGGAGGTTGATAGATATCAAATAAGTACCATATTCTGTTTGATACGACAAAAAACCTTTTTCTTTGTGCGCCGTGCTATAAGCAAAAAATATTAAAATAAATCCCCTCTGGAACTGGAAAATCGGATCCTAAAATAGTGAAACTCAGGTGGAATCAAATGTATGGAACCGCGTTAATTTTATAAACAAGGGACAGCGAGACGCACAGAGACACAAGTACTTTATTTTGAAGTTAGATTTCGAAAATTTTTAGTAAAAATAGCTCCATTCACGGAGAGCAAGGGATAAGGTAAGGTAAAAGGTCAGAGTCTAAAGGCTTAGATGATATTCACATCCGTTATGGAGACAGATCGGCTTTCAACTTCTCAATTTCTCCACCTTCAAACGTTAGCTAGCGTGCTAGGAATGGGAGTGCTGATATGCTGATGTGTGGCAAGATATAAGATTGAAGCTTCGGCGCAGCCATTAGTTCAAAGTGGAGAAGGTGAGCAACCGCAGTAAGGATGCGATCAGAAAATTTCTTGACCGTTTTAAAGTGTCGCTGTGTTATAATGTCAGCTAAAATCAACATCAGGAAACACCGGCAGCTGAAGAGACCATTCGGGGGATACGTTTAAAAATAACCGGATCATTCTTAAGTAAAGTTGGAAAAATAACTGGAGAGCAGTAGAAGATGAGGATGAGCACGCAGGCATCTTTAATCGCCAGATAAGGTTTTTCGGTGTGGGATATGAAATAAACTGGCTGGACCGTTCATTTTCGGTTTGGATGAGCCTAAAAATAGGATCCAAGCGGCCATATCAACATGAACTTATATCAAAAAAACTCACGCTTCTCTTTTTTTCAAACAGAATCTAAATTGATAAAAAAGGCTTTTAAAGTAAAAAAAAATCGTACAATATTAATTGGACTTTGGAAGATGGAGGGACTATAACTATAAGCCAAAAATATAAATATTTATAAAGATATTTTATGAAAGGACGGTTCTTTGTATTATACAAAAAAGGGTAGGCCAACGATTTTGCCTGACAATTATACTTTCGTATATGTCTTAATGCTGATTTGCGAGTGACTGTGAGCCTTTTGTAACTGTTTGCAGTTTGCATCCGATAGATCCCGTACTGTACATACCAATGTAGACAAATTGCACGGTTCCCAGGTTGGAAGGGGAGCCGTTTGATGCAGGGTAATTCACCAACTAGCTTCAGAAGATGCTCGTCCCGTTGTCTGTTGCAAACACGACAGACAGTTGCATTACGACCAGTAATGATTCAATCAGAGACGAGTGAAAAAGCAAGGGGGATTAAGATGGTCATTCATGCGTTATAACCCTTGTCAACTGGCCATATCCAACCTCAGGTTTGCATAAACTGACATTCCATTCTGGATAATAGTTTCATTGGTCGTGTAGTCGAAGGCTGTACAAATGAGCCACAGGCACGTAGACCTGTCCGGGGATTTTGACAATCGCGGAAGAGTCGTTGACGGATCGAGTTACAGAAAAGGCTTGCCTGGTGGTATCACGCAGCTCGAACAAAGACAATGATTATAATTACTTTGGCAGATTTACGCTTATTCCTAAGTCTGAGCAGTACATGCGAGCAGACACAGAAAGGATGCGGACGCCTATGGTGCAGCTGGTGCGCAGGTGAGGTCTACCAAAAGAGGTTATCACTGCCTTGTCATCTAAAATTCTCTGTGGGTATTTATTCTTACAGAAATGGGCACAAAGTGATCCATTGGCTTCCCAAAGTAAAGAAGCTGTAAACGGGGGACAAACAGAACGGTGGTAACGGCATGTCAGGACCTGGCCGTCGAGACTATCCAACTACTCCTCCGAAAGAAATACGATGAAACGGAGAATCGCCTCGGGCACGCTCAAATCCTCCAGCTCCTGAAGTTCTGCCTGAAGACATACTTTTCCTTCAACGGAACTATCTACGAGCAGGTGAAGGGCACGCCTATGGGTTCGCCTATTTCCGGACTCATAGCAGAGGTGGTTTTACAACGGCTGGAGTCGCTAGCTTTCCGACACCACAGACAGAAACTCTGGGCTCGGTATGTGGACGACACCTTCATCATTATTGAGCGGGATCAGGTGCTGACATTCAAAGAACGTCTAAACGCCGTCTTTCCGGACATTCAATTTACGATGGAGGAAAAAGAAAACAACAAGCTGGCCTTCCTGGATGTCCTCGTTTGCCGCAAAAACGATGGTGGCCTTAAAACTTAAGTGTTCAGGAAAGCAACTAACACTATGCAAGTCCTGAACTACAACAGCAAACATCCAATCGGTCACAAATGCAGCTGCGTAAGAGCGCTATTCCGGCACGTCGAGACGCATTGCAGCGAAGTGGAAGACAAAATTGCAGAATAACAATATGTTCGACGGGTACTGAGAGCGAATTGATACCCGCACAATTTTGCCAACCAGTGCATTCGCAAACGAGAGACGAAGCCACGTTCAGCTGGTCCAAACGTTTGGCGAGCTCTTCCGTACGTGAATAATGTATCGGAAGCGGTCAGCCGTCTACTCACCCACTTGAATTTGGAGTTGCACACAGGCCGGAAGCAACCATCGGGCGCCGGGTCATGAAGCCGAAAGACCCAGTGCCACGGCAGGAAACGGCTGGAGTCGTTTACCGGATCTATTGTAGTTGTGGACAAAGCAACTACGTCGGAGAAACCGGGAGATTACTCCAGACGCGAATGGCCGAGCATGCAGCGGCGGTGAGGAAGAAAGACGTCAAATCCCAGGTTGCAGCTCACTCAACGGGACCCGGCCATATTTTAAAGTTTGACGAGGCCGAAATCCTCGCAAGAGGGGACATCCGCGTGAGCCGCGAGCTGCTCGAGTCACGGTTCTCAGGCCCCCAGTCCATCAACAAGCGCAACGATTTGGCGTTCCCATACGGTGTACTGAGAAATTTCCTGAGCAAGAAAATCAGTCACGTGGGAAGGACTGGGCGCAACTCTGACGAAAGCGGGCGTAATTGTTGAGCAATTATCAAACCTGCATGCGACGCGGACAAAAACGCTGTTGCAATTAAGGAGCAATCACCGGACCAATTAAGACCTCTAGTGTGGCAACAGGAACGGACAATTATAGTAGGAATGCGGGTGACCGCTGTGAACTATAAACACCGTGCAATCTGTGCATGTATCACCCCTTACCTGCGCATGTCTCAGACCTGTTTACGATTACCTATGACTAAGTATTCCTGACGGAATCCAAAATGTCAGGAAAATAAAGTCCTTGTTCCAGTGATCGCATATTCTTCTTCGGAACTGCTGCCTGGAACTCGTATATTCTCCTCTATTGGCAATGCCAGAAAAGCCTTTACCAAACATTTATTCGTTTCCATCATGAGAATGCCACAGGGGCTGCTTCTGTGTATACTGGTTTGTTAGTAATCTTCGCCTATCTTGCATTATAGACTTTCATTTTGCACAAAATTTGGCCAGAGAATAAGCTCTGATCACGCCGTTTTCGCGTGACTCGCATAACCTTTGTCCTTCCTACCACGCTTGCCGTTGACGCAACATTTGTTTTCCTCATGTTCCTCACCTTTGTAACCACACGGGCTGACAGGTTGTCATTATGCTTTCTCATTTACTTGTTTTTGGGCGCGTTGGTTAGCAGGTATTTCACGCCAATCGTGTGATCCCGGGTTGCCTTTACCTTTTTCGTGAGGTATAGCTTCTGTTCGACCAGCTGGCATTTGCTCGCTCTACCTATTGGCAATGTCCGAATTGATTTGAGCCTTGCATGCATTACTTGATGCCCGGGATACAGACCCATTGCATGAACACTTCTGTGAGTCTTCCGTCCAGCGCGTTGATGCGCTGACTCATTCTGATTTCGCTGCGCCAGGGCTTATACTCATGCCTTATCGTCTACTCAACGTGTCATCGGCCATTCCCACGTTTTCGGCTTACTCGCCACTTCATACGCACGTAAGCTCAAAGGTTATCGATACTTCTGCCTAATTTGATTGGTGGCAGTCGATAGAGCACTCATTCCGCAGCCAAAGCCTCACTTACCCACACAACTTCACCCGCACACCTGGCAAGCACAGGCAATTGACAGCCGGCTCAAAGCAAAGCCTTTTTACCGGCTATTTTTCGGCAGTAGGTTCAGTTCAGGTTTTTATTGAGGAAAATATGGTTAAATAACTTTGAGCTCCCTATTGGTACAGTTTTTTCAATGCATTTGATCCGCAGAACATTTCAGAACAGTTGCGTTGCCAGAAATTTGAGCACCGACAGTGAAAAGACTCCTCAGGCATTGTTCAGAAGTCTAGGGGTTTGAATGCCATTTGAGAGATTTAAGGAGAAAAACTGTCGCGGGGGGTGGGGTGGAGGGGGGGAGCTTCAGAGTATATTCGAAGCGGATGGCCTTTGCTACGAGTGTTTGAAGCATGTCAAGGAGAGTCCATCGCAGTTTTCACCATAATACCAAGGGTCCCACGAAGAGAAGTTTGCGGAGGTCACGCGAACCTCATCGAGTGTTGGCGACGCGCCCATCGTGCAGCCTTGTTGGTTTAACGAGTCTGCCTACTAATTGACAGAAGAAATGTAATCGGTAGTTTTCTAAACAAACATATTACTGAAAATTAGAGAGAAGTATGTTTTTTATGATTTGATTATTTCACAATTTTTATTCGACAACTGACAGTTTATTTTCGGGGGCTCAGTGGCTATTTGTTCTAAATCAATAGTGTCTTAAACATGTCTACAGATGCATCTGACTTAATCGTAAACGTGTGCTCAGATGGCGACATGACAATGTCCGCGGGCAGAGCATTCCATGCCTGAATTGGGAAAAGTTCTACAATTTCGCGTAGCCTCGGATCACAACGTTTGGCGGACTCAACGCTTGCAATTCTTGTTATTCTAAACCAAAATATTACTGAAAATCAGTGAGTAGTGTGTTTATATATGTATAGATATATAATTTCAGGCTCGCCAGGTCTGATTTTAGTGGGCATTTCGGTTATGAAAATCTAAATTTCTCTTGAATGCATCCACAGATGGGGCCATAACAATGTCCTCGGAGAGAGCATTCCAAGCTTCAACTACTCTATTACCAAGGAAGAATTTGCGTGCGTCTAGTCTGGCCCCTGTTATGCGTAGTTTGAAGAGATGCCCTCTTAAGTTCGTCGTTGTTGCTAACTCGAAGCAGTCGCCAGGTAGAAGACAACAGTCATGCCCACGCATTTTACGAAATGTTTGTATCAGATCACCACGTAGCTGTCTGTAACTTAACAGAAATAGATCGAGATTAGCTTAGCGTCTTTCGAAGGGTAAAAAGCTCTGACCGGTAACCAGTTTGGTCGTGCGCCTTTGGACCTTCTCGAGGGAATTTAGGTCTTTCGTGGTCCAGGGTTTCCATGCTTGGATTGCGAACTCCAACTTCGGCCGCACAAATGTTCCAAAGACCTTAGTAAAGCAGTCTGTATCGAAGGCACAGAGAGCCCTTTTGACAAGATAAAGGATGGACATCGCAGACTTGGCTACTTTTGCGCAGTGCAGTGAGGGCTTGAGAGACTTAGAGATCCATACTCCCAAATCTTTCTGCGCGTCTACTTCTTGCAGTTGGATGCCATTTAGGTTGTAAACCATGGGGTTCTGAGAGCTGGGTCGGCCAACTCGTAGGATATTGCATTTGTTCTCGTTAAACGGCAAAAGCCAGTCTTGAGACTAAGTTTGAAGACGGTTTAGGTTTATCTGCAAACGTTCTTCGTCAGCTGATTTTCTGATGACGTTCCAAATCTTAATGTCATCGGGAAACATAGCCACATCGCAGTTCAGTTCACGGACGGAGTCATTGACGTATATAATGAACAGTATAGGGCCAAGGACAGAGCCTTGGGGGACACCACTCTCGACTGCAACGTCTGCCGACTGCTGGTCACCAATATGGACAGTTTGAGAGCGACCAAGTAAGAAGCTTTGAATCCACTTCAGCAGATTTCCTTAAACACCTATTTGGTTGAGTTGGTGCAGAAGTCGTTGATGTGGGACGCTATCAAAAGCCTTCTTGAAGTCAATGTAGATTACATGAAGCGGATTTCCTCCATCAACTGCCCGAGTCCAGCGTTCCAAACAATGGAGCAGGTTCGTCACGCAGGACCTGCCTCTGCGGAACCCATGTTGCGCATCCGATAGAAGGTTATGCTGCTCTAAGAAACGCATCAGCTCTCGCTTTACTACTTTTTCCATAATCTTGCAACACATCGAAGTGAGGCTGATTGGTCTATAGCTGTTTGCAGAAACCTTTCTGCCGCCTTTATACAACCGTGTGATCCGTGCGGATCTCCAATCGGCGGGTAAACAACCTGCGTTAAACGAGGTATTGAAAAGCATCGAAAGTGGTTTAGCTAGCTCCTCAGCAAGTTCTTTCAGTAATTTAGGCGGGATGTCATCGGGACCGGATGGTTTCGAGTCGTTTAGTGCCATTAACTCCTGAAGAGCGGCTGCTTCGGCGAAGGCCACATTTTCAATCTTTGGACCATCGTCTAAGCCATAGTTTTGAGGGATAAATCCGATTTCAGTCGTAAAGTTCGATTTGAAAAATTGTGAAAGATGCTCAGCTTTTGCTCCATCCTCACTCATTTCTGTTCCGTCGCTTGCTTTCAGAAGCGGAACTGGGTCCCATTTTCGTGTGGTCTTTCTTAAGTAGCCTTAAAATAGCTTCGGATTTTTAACTGCCCGGTTTAGTAAATCTTTTTCAAAGTCTTTGCGCGCTTTGAAGATAAGTGGCTTCACGAGGTTCCTCTGCGTTTTGTATGCATTTAGGAATACCGGATTTCTATCTGCTCTATACTTTCTAAACAATCTCCCCTTTTTATTTATCTCTTTCTTCAGCGCTTAAGTCAGCCACTGAGGTTTGTTGTTTAGCTTCTTCCGTGTAATCGGACAGTGTTTTGTCAGGAGAGTATGCAATAACTCAATGAAACATCCCCAATCATCAGCTATATTGCAGGAAAAAACCAATTCCCAATTTATGTTGTTTATTTCGGCCTTCATTTGATCAAAGTCACCACGCCAAATATTCCTTCTAACCTTGGTGGGTTGTTCGGGTGCCGAAAATATAGAATAGTCCCAATTTAGTACGATGTGATCACTTTTACCTAGAGGAGGTAGAGATTGCACCTCGTCGATGCTGTCCAGCGATTTCGTAAGTACCAGGTCTAGGCAGTTTGATCGCTGCCCCTCACGCACCCTGGTGGGAAATAGAACGTGTTGACTGAGAGATGCATCAAGTGTCAGAGCTAGTAAACGCCAGTCAAATGCTTGCTCTGGACCTCGAGCGTATGTTGAACCCCAATCTATAAGCGGGGCATTGAAGTCTCCCATAATCAAGACGTCGGGCTGAGCAGCTAATCTCGCTAACTCTTCTAGTAGACCAGTGTCAGCCTCGTGATCATGTCTAGGTGGACGGTACATGGTCAGAATTTCCAGGCTGGGTGATTCCGGTTCCTTTATAGTAAGCCAGATGGCCTCGGTGCTGCAATGAAACCGCTCTGTTTTTTCCGAGACTAGCAGTCCATGTTTGACGTAAGTTATAATTCCTGCTCCTTGGCACCCTCTTCTATCTCTCCGGAACAGATTGAAGCCAGGTAGTACCACTTCGCGGTCATACACGGTTCCAGACAGCCAGGTTTCTGTCAGAGAGATAATGTCGGGAGATAGGTCATATATCTGCACTTTCAGTTCATCTAACTTGGACAACAGACTCTGTGCGTTGGTGTAGAAGAATTTAAGAGACATATTTTGGCGAATTTTGTCTCGATGGAATTTGAACTTTGTTTGACATCGGCTGTGTAAGTCACGCTCAGGCCATTGTTCGAAGTATTATCGGTTGGTTCAAGAACCTCATATTCCTGTGAATAATCTTCCCGTTCGAGATTACCAGCCTGGTCTCGCCATTTTTTCTTCTCGAAAGTTATTCTGCCACAAGTTTCCGACGTTTGAGCCGTTCCGCTAGAGAGTACTCCGGCTGAAAAAAACTTCTTTGTGTGACTGGAGAAGACTGGTCTTTTTTGATAAGATCAGTTTAACGTGTTCGTTATTTTGCATCACAATTTTTAGAGGTCGTGGTCGCGGCGTACCTGTGGCCTCGTCAGGTTTTTTTCCGATCCGAAACGATTTCAGAACTGGAAATTCTAAACCTGGCTCGAACAGATCGTTTAGAACACGGTTGAAGGATGCCATGTCCTCCGCGTTATGGTCTGAACTGACTGAAGTACATTCTTCTAGGCCCTGGACAATAATAGAGTGCTGTCGTCCCTGTGGGTGTTGGAAGACTTTTTCTACAGTTTTTGCCATATTGGCCTCTGTGTGACTCGAGCTCGGGATGGCCGATGTAGATGGTTCCCCAGCATGGGCCTCATTTCTGTTGCTATGTGTATTCGGGAAGCCAAACCCTTCGTTGTTGCATGTCATTTCGGTGTTGGACACGGTTTCTAAGTTGGCCTCAGAATCCGTGTCTGCGATCTGAGAGCTTGGGCTGGTAGTGGGCCTCGAGCTCGGACTGGCTGGAGTCAAATTTCACCAGTATTGACTTTGCTGCTGTCGCTAGGGGTTCTCGCGAGGTCAGGCACGGCAGCTTAAGGCCCCTTCACGCTAGGTGTTGGCACAGTCTTCCAATTTTTTATGAGAGCCTTAGGTTTTGGTGGTGGCCCAGCCATCCCTCTGTTGTCCACAGCGGGGGTGCTCGAAGTAGCCTCCACTGTGGCTGCATGGTCAACTATGGGGGCCTGTACTTTAGGGAAATAGTAAATATATGCCTACCTTGACTTGGGATTTCGGGAATCCTTCTGCTTGTAGGCACTACAAAATGCGACAACCCTACCACTAAATATCAGCAAGGCCATATTTTTGACTGTCTAGGTGCATAACCAGTGTCTCCTGAAAGGTTAAGTCGGGCTTTTACTATTCGCTGTGGTTATATACGGGAGAGAGTTTAAGCGCGCTTTTGGCTGGAAGCGGTGCTAATGCAATTTTGATCTTGAAACCACCCTTATATTACTATGCATGTCAAAAAGTAACGAAAACGTTCCTCGACATGCTTATTTCACGTCAGGACAGAAGAATGAGAACGCCACCTGCCTAATACAGGCAGCCATGCGCTAAATTAGAGAAAGAATAAATATTCTTGTATCCTTATCCTACTCTTAAAAGTAATCCTAACCCTATCTTAGCCGTAACCTAACTCTACTTTCTTGAAAAGTAAGACACAGCCACCGATATTATGGGCGGTTCTTGTTCCCTTCTCATATTGGAGTGAAGATATTGTAGTGATATTGAACTGTCTTATGTATTACTCCGATAAATATGCTTGAACTAACTTTACACAACTTTTAAATAAGGCGTTTCAAAAGCACGTGCTTTTATCTGCACATAACTTTGTTCTTATTTACTGGTTCATACCAGTTGGGATACTCCTATGTCAGGTTCCGGGTAGACTGTTTCTTATCCAACAATATACTAATAGTTTCAATCAAATGCTTTTTGCCTTTGGCATCCACGGATACCTCTACATTTGTGACGTCAAAAGCAAGTGATATGCTACAGGTTCGTTAACCTAAAGTCTTATATTAAATGAGGTGTTTGTTACATAGAGACACATTAGCTTTCAGTATTGTAAGCTTTGAACACCTTATCGTTATTAGCGTTATAATAAATTCAGAAAAGTCGATAGAGAAAAGTTTATCTAAGATCTCACACCGGAAACATTCGTTTTTCATTTTTAGTTTGACAACAACCCATTGAAAGCATTGAGAGTAGATGCCAGCTTTTGACGTGCGAGCTTTGTGTAATAAATGTATGCTAGTTATTATAGCAGATACTGCAGTTGCCTGAGTTTATCTGCGGATCATAGACATTCATTGAGTGTAAATGGGCAAGATAAAAGCAAGATTAATGAGAGATTTAGTAGGCTTGTTTTATTTATGGCCGGCCTTTACAGATAGAAGACAAGGTACTCGAAAAAAAATTATCGAACAATAGTCCCTCAAACACCATTTGCGTGGCCGCTTTAGAGCTGACGCCTACCCAAATTTCTCTATTAATTCAGAAAATATCGCAGCCGTTATATTAGAAGAAAGAACAAGCGATAGTTTATTGATTGTAAAAAGCAGCGGCTGGTGATTTCAAAGTTTTTATCGTAGAGTCGCTTTAGATGCAATGAATATTCCCACTGTCCTACATGCGTGGACATGAAACCATAGGCTGTAGGTTCTTCTAACCGACTGCTCGGTTTTATTCTTCAACATGAGATTGCAGCGCTTTTAATGAAGAGTTTTTACTTTAGTGACGAGGAAAGGGGGTCACGTATGTCACAGTGGAGATTTGTGAGTGGCGTTCCAAAGCGTGCTGAAATCTCTTATGAAGTCTTTTACAAATTGTAATTTACGGAGGTGTTATTTTATTTTATTTAAGGAGTCATATCCTATTAGTGCCAAATAACATCCTCAACGTCAACACTAGATTGGCATTTACCAAATAATACATATAATTAATGATAGCAACCAGAGTAAATACAAACAAGTTATGGAAATAGGAAAATCTCACGGTTACAGAATACATGCCTGAGAATTAATTTGAGCTATTGACACCTTAAGTTCGGGTCAAATTCTCCTTTTACAAAGTTCGACCTTTTGTGTGCTAGGAAACATTTTTATCTAAAAAAATTTGCCTTAATCTTTTGCATAAGTAAACACTTAAAATATCACAAATGTTATAATGATTATCGAATACTTAAATTTCTTTATGCTGTGGTATCCTGAGTTGATTCACCAAACTATTAAAAGGTTTGGACTCTTTTAAGACAACGTTTGCTTCATTAAGCTGAGCAGGACAAATTTTATTTTAGATGGAAACTATAATTTCCAGAAATTAAGTGACCGCTTGAACAAAATGGTTGACGATTATATATTAAAACGCACTTGCAAAATTATTTGGAAAAATAACTCTTCCTTTAAGTGACAATAATAGAAAACGTACCTAGTAAGCAAATACGTTATATAGCAGTATCTTTCGTATTTTACAATGATAAATGTCACATTTGTTAAAAGTATTACAACATCGGGAGCACAATTTTGCGAACATTCGCTGTCTAAAGTTTCTAGCAAATTGATTAATCTTATTAAATAACTTAATTTAATTTATTTGGCCATTCTTATCTGAGGTCTTTCGAGTTTATCAGTAAAATCTGCTCCTAAATTAGCATTCTTTCTTTTACTAAACTGGGGCGATAGTCACTGACACAATCATTGAACGTATACATGTCCAGCAATGCCCACATATTAACTATCGTTTTTATAGAATCAACCTTACAATTATACCTACCAACATCCTACCATAGAACCAAGCGTAGGGCTAGTAAATACAGGGCATGAAAGAAACTTTCAGAGACAAACAAAGATTTGACAAATGTTTTAAAAGAACGCTTTTCCTCAAAAGCAAGAAGGATTTTTTTCATTCTTTGATAAATTTTGTCACATGTGATATAATATGAAAGTGCATACCTTAGCTCCCTCGATGTTCATCGCTTCACTACATTTCGGGATGCTATGGTTTACGGTTATATGGTTTGGGTATCCAAAATTACTATTCAGAATGGCCACATTCAATGTTTTGAATTTGGCGATATTTTGTTATTCCAGTATAATTTGATGTAGATTGAGCAGAGACTGAATTCGCAAGTGAGGGCCCTATGAACCTACCACGAACATCTCGGTAAGTAGAAAGTATTTATTTACATTTCCCTTAAATAAACCTGACCTGACTAACAAAAAAACACGTTCTAAGACAATAAATATGCGTACTAACTCCTGTGAGTAGCTGGTTAAATATTTTAATTAAATAGTCACCGAATCTATGTCTAAGCTAAGGAAATATCAGCTGACAAGAGCCTTTTGACCCGGCGATGAGGCCGAAAGGATTCCTCGCGGATTCGACTTCACGAAAATAGCCTCCAATAATTACTTATTCAGACAAAACTAGCTGAAATACTGACGCGGGTGCAAGGCACCACAGCTTGACGCCTTATGATTAGATGGTCGGTGCGCCCACAGATAGCATTTGGTTTTTGGACCCTATCTTGATGTTAGGACACGATAAATGGCGGAGAGGGGAATCGAAACGAAGAAGATTCGACGCCTGGACAAGGCCTCTTCAGCCGCGTTTTTTCTTTTCCAACTTTATGTATGAAGTCGTCATCAGGACCACGAGCACATTGACGAAAGATTCCAGTTTTCACAGAAAGCAGTTGGCCCACAATCACGCAAATATCAGGAGCAGCAATTTCCGTATTGAACTTTGAGTATCATGTGTGAAGCCTGGATATCTTGCCTGTTCTAGCTCGAGTAGCGCTTGACAACGCCAGAAAATTAACACAATCTAGTTTAAATGAAGTAAACACTATAAATTTTGCGATAAGGCTGTTGTAAATAGTATCAAAGTCAGGTTCGCCGAACGAATGTTTTGGATTATTCAGCCTCAAGCCTATAGAGTAATAAAAATCAGGATAGACGAAATAAATTAAAAAGAGTCAACGAAAAATAGTTATGAAGAGAGGGTTGTTGTTGAGACAGGGACCTTCGGAAGGGGAAGAGGAGCATGTCAATGAGCATCGTCTCTATTTGTTGGTCGTAGCGCGACATAATGGGCTGCGAGAACGACCCTGCTGGGCTCATCTTTGGCCAGGGAGCCTGAAGGCCTATATTCCCCATCATTTTACTTGAGGAAAATGTAGGTGTGTTCTTTTGAACTCCCTATTTGTATACATGCATGTTGTGATATAAAAACTAGTACTTCAGCTAATTGGCGGTGCCAAATATCACGAGCCAATGAGGTGGAGCCAAAGAAAAAAGAGCAAACAGTAAAAGAAGTCCTCGGAATTTTTTCACGGAGGAATTTTTAGCAAGCTGAAACGGGGAGGGAACCGCAGAGCCCACGACGATCATCACTGAAGCGGGAAGATGTGGCCAGATAGGCCCTTGCTAATTGCAAATTCCCATGAAAACAGAAGCATCCATAATAAGCGTCGACAGTCCGCTGCGAGTCGAACCAAGAGTGAAAGTTTAGGGGCCGCGTAGACTATAACTGCAAGCTTCAGCAGATGCGACTACTGATAGCATCGTCACACTTTGCATATACTTGATGAGGGAAGACCGCAAAGACCTTCGCCTGAGAATTGTGATGAGAAACGTCACGGGATTGGTCGTGCATAGTGGAAAAGTAATAGTTTTTACGGGCATTAGTTGAACATCGGTCGGGTAATGGTGTAGGGCGAACTAATCCAGATAAAAAAGTGCAATAAAAAAGCTGTACTATAATGTGGCAAGCAGTATAATAATTGTACTCTTTTGGCCGCCATGTTCCATCGGTTTGATGGAATTTTAGGTTACCTCAACTATAATAAGTTTTGCTATTAAACACATGCTACTCAAATGTAGGAAGTAGAATTCTATTTATAAATTTTGAGCATCCGGTTGACAGTGGTATGTTGGTATTGTAGCGCACGTGGTCCAGCTTCCACTTATCAACCACTAAGGATTCTAAGATAACGATATGCAGAGGTAGGACATTTCAAGCTTCGACCACTCTGCTGGAGAAAAAGAACTCACGAGTGCGCAGCCTGGCCCCAGTCACACGTAATTTGGTTATATTCGCTCAATTCAGTGAGGATTTAAGCGAGGGTGTGATCCAAATTCCCAAGTCCTCAGCGTCCACTTCTGGTAGTGGTGTACCATTCATTCGGTAAACCATGCGGTTAGAAGAAGTCGTTTTGCCGACTCGTATTGAAATTTAGCACTTGTTCCCAGTGAATTGCAAGAACCAGTCCTTTGACAGTTTTTGGAGTCAGTAAAGGTTGCCCTGCAAACGATCTTCATCAGCTGCAGTTTGAATGACGCTCAAAAGTTTTAAATTATCGGGAACTATGGCGATATTGCAATCCACTTCACTGACACCATCTTTGACGTAGATAATAAACTAAGTGGGACCGAAAACGGAGTTTGACTACTGCCTCTGCTGTCACAAGTAGCCGTTGGCGTAGGAATGTGGTCTGTGCTGCCAATAGTGTACAGTTGACTTGGAATGTTTGGTTGATGCTCTCATGGAGTTATAGTGGTCGTTGCCGGCAGACGCCCTCCATTGCTTTATCTGGCATCATTTTTCAAGGCCGGCTATCTCAAGGTCGTCCAATACCTCAGTAAGCGCTTACAGACGCGCTGATCTGCAGAGACTTGACCTTCTTCTTCTTCTTCTTCTTCTTCTTCTTCTTCTTCTCGGACACACACACTTTCGTCTAGGTTCTCGCGGCTGTCCAAGCACCACTCAAACATGTCGCTTCTTCCCCACCCTCCGCGGCCAGACGTCACTTAGGTCCACGGCGCTCCAGTGGAATGACGTGTGCTCCGAAGTCCAACTTCTTTCCATCCGTTCTTCGTTCCTTTGTGTACACAATAAACTAGTTTTCCTATTCTGGCCTCCACCGACTTCTTCTCTACTAAGTAACCGAGGTCTGAAGACTGCAGTAGCCTGGGTTTAACATACTTAACCCCTGCGATAGAACCACATCTGCGGTACAAAAAGGCATTTTCCTACCTTAATTCTAGCTAGACAGGGTGGTATTCTTTTTACTTTTCTCGCTTTACGCTACATTTTATTATTATAAAGTTGTGGGTACGAATATTTGAAAACGTGCATGTGCTGAACATGACCATTTAAAGGAGAATACTTTTCAGTTTTCAGTCTATTTCAGTTAAAGAGTAGGTGGTACCAGTCCTGCAAAGCCAAGTTTAAAACATCCTATCAGACAGAGACATGCATGAGAGAGAATTATGGGGAAACGTTAAAAATGAGGTCAGAAAAATTAAATCATAGAGAGGACATTTTCAGTACCAGCGTTCCAAGCAAAGGTACCTTCAATGCATTGTGATTTATCTAATTAGGTGTCAGGCGTAGAGCTGACCGCGTGAACAGTAGACGCAGTTGATCATGCAATATTTCGACGTAGGGGAAAGACTTATACACTTTCGCTAATCGGAATTGACTCCAGTTGTGATACTGATTATCGTGTAGTGTATTCTGAAGTCATTTTATTCAGGATAAGAAGCAAGCTTTTAAACGAGCTTCGTTTCAACTCCTAGCAAAACGTATCTACTGTAAAAACTGACTACTTGAGTAGTTTGCCTTTTTATCATTGATTTTGACTGCCTTTATAAATTCAAATATATTTTATGGAAAACGTGCACGAGAAAACTATTTTTTGTGCTTTTTTGATAGCAAATTACGCGTTCTTTTAATGTTATACTCACAGAAAGGGTAGCTGTCGGTTTTTAAAAAGTTGCCCAATTGCCGAACGATTTTCTAAACGAGTGAAAGCTACACTCGAATTCAATGTTTAAAAACTGCGCACTCCGTGCATCATGTTTAAGGAAACGCACAGTTTTGCCTATACTTTGAGAAAGACATCACCTAGTAGTCGTCAAATACTGAAATAGTTTTGAAAAATATTTTACGTAGAATAGGCAGCACTAATAAATTGACAGATACGAGTAATTATGGATGAAGATCTAACAATCGTAAACAAACTCATAATAAGCAACAAATTTAAAACCGAAATCTACCCCGTTCTTTGAGTATGAAATTTAAAGAACGCGTATTTGCTATCAAACAAGTACAAAAATAAATTTCTCGTCCATGTTTTCCATAAAATATATTTGAATATATAAAGGCAGTCAATATCAATGATAAAAAGGCATACTACTTAAGCAGTCAGTTTTTACAGTAGATACGTTTTGCTAGGAGTCAAAACAAAGCTAGTTAAAAAGTTTGCTTCTTATCCTGACTAAAATGACTTCAGAATACACTACACGATAATCAGTATCACAACTGGAGTCAATTCCGATTAGCGAAAGTGTATAAGTCTTTCCCATACGTCGAAATATTGCATGATCAACGGCATCTACTGTACACTACGATGTATAAGTCGTGTAAAATGCCAACCTTTGCGATAGATTAATAATAATTCGTTAACCTACATTAAGGCATATCCGAAAACTAAAAACAGCAATAATAAATGTAAGAAAGATTTATTATTGAACAGTAAAAATAAAAGATGTTGACTGTTTGCTAAGAAAATTTATTCATACGTAAAAAAAGGTAAAAATTAAAACTATAAATTTAAATCGTTTCTTATTTTAGATGAATAACCTTAACACTTTCTTTATACGAAAAGTGTCTGTCCTAATTCAAGATATTTTAAACGCACTAACGTTATTTAATGACAATTACTTAAAAAATGAACTTTGTATTCTGGCAAAATGTTCAAGGTCTTTCTGTGTTTTCTGGATTTGGTCCAAAAACGTAGATTCTTTTAGATGTTCATGCCAAAACTTCTAAAATAAGAGATCTATTATAAACAGTTACCAAGAAAATGAGCTCTTTCCTATTAGTACGACGGCCAAGCGGACCATATAACGCAATTCCTTTTAACAGCGAAAAAACTTCTTCGAGCAAAAAGAACGTCCACGACAGAAATATGCTATCTTTATTTATAAAATTAATCAGAAAACTCTCTATAATAGGTAACCACTTTGAAAAGCACCTTAAGTAGATATTCAGTTGTGCATGATACCCTTTTCTAGAGTAATTTCAAGATAAAAATGGACAATTTTGATAAGTTTTTTTAAAGTTACGTGAAGATAAATGACACAATTTGCCAAAAAAGAAAGAACTCACTTTTGTCTTTATATTGGAGTATTTTCCATCATAGTGGACTATTTGCACGCTCTGGTTTTACCTTACAAATGCAAAAAAACAGTCATCGAATTTAAACTTAGGTATTGTCTGATCCGTTTTGAAATAAAGAATGCGCGAAACTTATGGTGTACGAAAAAGTATATTTCTTCGTTATGTAGATTTAATAAGATCTGCTTTTTCTTCCTCCTTCACGATTATATAAGGGCAATTTTGGTTAACACCCACCTACTTGATGCGCTAAAATATGCGGTCAAAACGTTTTTGTTACTGCATTTTGCGGCAAGAAGCTTCAAACTGAAATTGTTCCCTGTTGATGAAAATACATGCAATTCCTTCGAAATGGGTTTCCTTGTATTGGAGCAAATTTGGACTAAATTTTTTGGTTCTGGAAGGATATATTTTAAACTTTTTTACTTTTCGTGGGGTTCTCACATAGCATACTGCACATTAATGTAAAGTTTATTCTGCGTTACTTTATAGCTAAGGAGACTTCTTCGATATTAGGCTACCATCGATTTAGCCAATATGAATGCCCGTTACCCTTAACAAGCTGAACTAAAAAGCTTTCTCAGGATTAAATTCATTCAGTAAATTAAAATAACGTGGCCAAATATATGCGACATTACCGCGTAAAATTTTATGAATACCTTTGCACGAATTTGTAGACATACTGTATTAATACTGTACGAAAGATGATTTGGAGATACTTTGGATGTGATAATGTTGGCCCGCTTCCTTACTGTATCCTTCACCACAAAGAAGGCCAAGTGAGCTTGCTGGAGCGTTTTCCTATGTCGCAGAATAGGTACCTATAGTAATAAGGATCGAGGTAGGAAAATATGAGGCTTACACCTTAGTTAATAAAACGTTAACCTTTGACACTAAACATTCTTAGAATAATGTTACAGGGAAAATGCAAATAACTCGTTAATCTTCTTAAATTAAAGCCATACCAACCCTTTGTTTTTCATTATGGGCCATGTGGTTGGGCAAATCTTTTGTATTAATTTTATTCCATTCACGGTATTTGGCATGTCAAGATTATGATTCGCTAATTCTCTCGCAGAAGAGAACTCTCAGTGTTTATCAAAATAAACTAACCTGCCTGTATATTCTTTATGAATCACCTTGAATTTACGTGATAGACTTGGCGGATAGTTTGAGCTTTGACAAGACTTTTTTAAGCATCCCATATTACTGGCAAGTTACAATAATGTCATAAACGTAGATTGGACCAAACTGATTCTTCTAAGTCTTTAAACAGTAATATACTGATAGTATACTACGCAAGTGGTCATAGGAGCCCTCGAACTCTCGTTACTTTTGTTTTGAAACGTGGCCTATCTCTGCTGCTGCAACAAGTAAGAAGGCGAAACTTTGCTGAGGAAATTCTACTAGGCCATATTCTAAAAGAAACCAAGGTCATCACACAAGCGTATTTGCCCAGCGGCACTGAATTCTCTTGATTCCTTCTAGGTTATATAAACGTTGATTTTCTTTTATCCTCATACAGAAGTTAGTGGGTGCACCTTTTAAATGGAACTAAGAGAATAATTTTCGAGAATGATCAAGGCTGAAGAGTAAAAGTCTTCCATTTCACTTCCTGAATGAAACCTAAGTAGTACATGTTTCAAGTACACCTCAATTCAAATTAGGTAGTATATTCCGAAGCAGATCACGTCCCTGACAAACTATTAACGTCAGTTATGGTACCATTACTACTATCACTCAGCTACATTGCTAGTAAGCAGTAATACAAATAGTAGTAGCAATATCAGACTCGGTCTTCTTAAGTCTTTCTGGACATCTGCTGAAGGTGAACGAGAGTGTGTAATGCAGTAGTACCAGCGCAAAAGGCTACTGTCACTTAAGACTAACTTAGGCAGTGTTGCTGGCCTGCATTAGAGAAAGCGGCTTTCGCCTAATTCCTGCTCGGCCATCTCGGCTATGCCTTGTCACCGGTTTAAGCGGGAAGAGGGTCTAGAGTGCGAAAGATGACTGCTCGTCTACTTTCACTACATCTGACTACAGTCACAGTTTCTGCTCTTGAGCATATGATCCACATCATTGAAATCAATGGTCAAACATTTACTACCACTAAGCTATGTATGCTGGGCTACTTTGAATATCACTGGTTTGCCACCGTTACCTCGGACACGGTTAATGACAGTTGAAAACCCGCAGCGCGTTAAATATCACTGACTCCCCACCCCTAAGCTGAACACAGCAAACGACAACTGAAAATCCCAGAACACGTCTGAATAAGGCGCACTGAATATCTGAGTCAATGCATCGACCACGGCCACATCTGCGGGCTGCCGTTGCATTGAAGTGCCACCCCCTCCCCTTTCCACACCGAGAGCCGTATTACTGCTCAGCCCCCCCCTGCCCGAAGTTCTACCGTAACCATGTGCCTACCACCCACACCCCTACCCCCACCCCCTCGTAACTTGGCTGCCTGTCTGTCCTGCCGCGGCTACTGGTCTTAACTGGCCACCTTCTCCTTTCCTCAGTTAGTCTGACTACGAGCAAGTGTTGTCTGCTTTAAAATCCACAAGTTTATTTTGTAAAATGTCTATCCGACTCTTATCGTATCTGCTCGTTTATCAATGTCCATAAGGAAGCATGCGGTACAGCCTGCCTCCATGGTTGACTGTATGAGCATTGTCTGTTACCCTCTTAATAGTATATGGTAATTTATGATTCGCTTGCTAAACGAGAAATAAACTTGTACATGGAAATTTTTAGCCAAAAAAGCAAAAGCACATCTGGTTCAAAATTATATGGGTGTGTGAACGTTTTTCGTAAAAAACCCAAATGTATTCTCTCCCAAAGCGAAAATTAAAAGAAGGCGTGATTTGCTATCCAATGAATAAAATGTATAATTTTCCGTTTATTTTTCCTGTAAAAGTAATTTGAATTTTTAAAGACACCTCAGTCTACAGTAGAAAAAAATGCAGATTACTTAACATGTTCACCTTTGGTATCGAGGTCGAAAAGACATTCGCTCAAAAGCCGGCAGTCTATTTTTTCCGGATTATGCTTCTAGATCTTAAATATTACTATTCTTTTCAAACAACCAAAGAAAACGCTTATTAAACGGTGGTTAACCTTGCAGGAGATCGATGGTGAGCAGTCACTTAACGTTATTTTTTGGGCTAGGTCATGTACGAAGTACGTGTAAACGAGGTATATCAGCACCTGCGCCTATGCCCCACGTCCGTCTACTGACCGACTTAGATGTTGGTTGGGGGCTGGAAATGAAAGCGGAGAGGCGGTAAACGGCTCAGCGCAGTTTACTCACTATAAACGATTTGACGGGCTGAAGCTATCACGGTGAGCCAAAAGCCGCAGCCTGAAAAGTTGTCGACTGACAGGATAAGTAGGATCGCGTGGTCAGCCCAGCGTGTGTTCATGAGGAGTGGCGGACTGAGAGTCAGACTGCGCTGGCTCCTTGCTATGGCCTTGATGGTGCTCCCACCCCGTGTAATCCGATCCTGTTGTGGCAATACGCTTAGGGACGGCTCCGGCCTCTACCGCCTGCGGTCTTCTTGGGTTGATCATGACATCGGGTTCAGATGGTGGGGGGAGGGAGAAGGTGTGGTAGATGCGACGCGGATCTACAACCAATTAAAACGACTGCACGCATAAGTCATCGTTTTTTGAAGCCTGCGAGGGATATTATTGAATGTGACGGTAAAACTGTCAAATAAGATTATTTCCAAGGGGTTTGCAAAGCTTCTTCCACTCGTTACAATGAAAAATGAGATTTGGGTGCTTTTTAGCTGAATTGCGAACTTGCATACCGTAGTTTAGCCCCCTTCATGTAAGCGAGCAGTGCAATGGCTGGCAGCCCATAACGTTTCAACAACTAAGTCATTTTTATATATAAATTGCGTACATTATGAATGGTGGCAATGTCCCATAGGCCAAGGCACAGCTGAAGCTGTGAAAAAGGTGTCGACACCATAATAAAAGTGGACAATCAGCAATTCTGCGAGACATACAGATGACTGGTCTTTCGTAAAACTTCATAATATTTTTGTGGAAAAGGCATCAGAGTTAAAATAGATTTGCGGCATATTACACGGAATTTATAGAAGGTAAGGCGGAATAAACACATTTTTTAAACATGTATATGATTGCTTAGAAAATCCTGCTTGGACAGTCAGCTGGCTGTTGCGTACTAGTAGATTTCACACAAGCAGTACGTTGGGTGGGTGAAATCGATTCAAGTGTGATTAAATTGCTAATACAAGCGAACATGCGAGCCTCGTAGCTCAATGGTAGAGCGTTTACTACACAAAAGCCTTTCCTACCATGTAAGCTCGACTCCCACCGAGGCTGCAAATTTTTCACCATTGACTCAACTGAATAAAGCAAATCTGCCAAGACCTCCTGACAAAAAACATTGATCTTTAAGGCATAATTCCTAGACGATACGACTAAGACAACGAAACATTAGCTCACAAAACAATCAGTTACGTTTTATTTTTCGAGTTGCATAAATTGTGAGATAGGTGTACACAAATTATAATGGTTTAAAAATAATGATTAGCCTTGCAGTCATCATAGATGCTAATTTCTGCCCAATTGACTCCAACAGTTTTTGCGGATAAATGCAAAACATATAAGCTGATTTTTGGAAGTTTTGGTGCTTGGTCATGCACAACAGGAGTCTTTTGTCTTGATTCTGGGTTTAAACGGCTATAAACCAGAAAACAGACACTAAAACATGGGAACAATATCCACAGAGAACATTTAGCAACCTGCCACATGTGTAAAATAAGGATAACAATTTGAACAGCATTTTTTCACTGTAGCCCTTAAGTCGACTGGTTTGAAGTCCATACAAAGATTTAACCCATTTAAACACGAATTCGCGGACAAAAGAATTGTATCTGGGTTAGCTTTCTTTTCCAACGTGTCCGTTATTTTTTTGCCTATAGACAAGACTGTGGACAGGGGTTAATTTTCGGCTCAAGGCTTCGAAATCACCACCACCGCCACAGCGCACTGCCCTTCACATAAATTGACGAAAAAGTCACTGCATCTGATTAAACCGCGGCCCCCTGTTGCTGATTAACCAACTGCACGAATAGTTGCGTTGACAGCCTACAATTACTTTGCACACTTCAAATCTCCCTCTCTTTGCCTAGTCAATCAGCACTGATTGTTGCCTTGATCCACCGAGGGCTCTGGTGGTCAAATTTTCCAGCAGGGCAAAGAAGAAGTTATGCATCTCACAGGCGTGACTGTATGTTCAATTCAGTTCAGTCAATGCAGTAGAAAAATAAAGAAGTGTGCTTCTGAACTCTCTCTATGATTGTTAATGCGAAACTGCCACCGTGGTTTACTGTAGGAAAAACCATTTGCTTTTCAATTGTTTTCGAAAAACTGATAGGAAGAAAGTTTTATCAGGATATATGATCATCATAAAATAGAAGCGTGCTTTAAACAACTCTGAAAGTAAGTTTCAGATTCTAAAATATGATTTATTTATGAAGTTTTGAATCATCTAAAAATCTCGAGTGTACAAATAAGTTTACTTCGGCTCCGAGGCGGACTTTGAAATAAGTACTTCCAGACAGTATTTAACTTAAAATAAAAAAGTTATTGTCATTTCCACGTTTCGAGAGCAGAAGAATGTATGTGCTTGGCAAGTTTCTTTGGGCAATTTTATTGGCCAACTTGCCTGTTATTTGTATGGAGAGGAATCTGTATATAGCGGGCAGTCCTAGCCATTTCTTATCACGTCACTGAATAAATTCGCATTTTAGGTAAATTAAGACAAAAAAGTTAAAAAGTGTAGCACCTCGTTCAGAATAAACGGCATTAACAGTTCAATCGTTAATTGCTTAGAGTTACACCGTGTGCTCCAAAGTAAATTGGTGGAGATATGGTGACTTATGCGTGAATTGGCTTATATAGAGGCTAGACTTGCGCTGTGTCTACCGCACTCTCTCTTTACCCCGCCCCCACCTGCGCCCGGTATCACGATCTAGTTAAGACCCCGGTCTAGCGACTATATATCGACAAATCATCCTTCTCAGTCCACTAACGAAGATTATGCAACGACTCCTCCACGAAATGTTGACGTCTGCAGCGGATCTGTCTAGCCAGGTTGGGTCGTGACAGCACAACGACGCTTTTTGAGCTCAGTAACGCCAACTTCAAGGGTTTCAATCAACAGAAGCCCGCTTTGCGGACCGTGGCAGTCTCAATTGACCTTCCACAAACCTTTAACTGCGCCGCCACGATCAGCTCCTCCAGGACTTTGTCTCCCTGAACGTTCCAACTGGCCTGGTCCGATGATTGCCACCTTACATCCGTGACCGCCATTCCTTCTGGTACCTGCGAAAGTGGTATCATACGCGGAAGGGGTCACCTTTTTCTACCAGAACCATCACAGTGATCAGGTTGCGCATGTCCTCTCGGAGTCCATGCTTGATGTCATGAGCTTATACACTCAGCGTGGTTTGACGATCTCAGCAGTGAAGTCGTTCGTCACTGTTTTCACACTAGATCCAAATGAGTTCAGTCGCCACCCAGCCATCACCGTCAACGATGCGTTTTTACCACTGGTCCGTAAGCCGAAGCTCCTTGGCATCCCTTTCGATCCTCTCTTTATGTTCGAGAACCATACGAGGGAGGTCGCAAGCAAATTGAACCACTACACCAAGGTCCTTAAGGCTCTTACGAGCACATCCAAGGGCTGCACGGAAGAGACCTATCCGACCACATTTACAGCGCTGGACAAGCTGCATCTCACTTATGCGGCACCATTCTGGTCTCCTAACATCAGCTCTTCCAGCCTCCGCCACCTCCAGTCAGCACAAAACGCTGCCCTCAGCTCAAAGACGGGTTGCTACCAGACGTCGTCTATCGATCCTCTCCTTGCAGAGGCCTCTGTCCTGCATGTCGCCCCAACAACGCACTCCTAAGTCAGCAGTTTTGATGGACCTGTTCGCAACCTGATCATCCAAATCACCACCACCGCTGCCACGCCCCCGAAAATAGCCACAGTGCTCAACCGTCTCTTAGAGTTCTCCACAAGAAAACTGTGGCATCATGTCTCTTGGATCTATCCATTGATGGGTCTATCATTATGACAGGCTTCCAGCGTCTTTACCAGAAGGCTGTTGTGGACGCAAAATTCAGCTACCACTTCCCGGTCCTTTTGGGTTGCTATCCACCTCCGATTGCGCCTTCGGAATGACAACTCCCGAGGGTCACTCGCTGTACCCTGCTGCAGCTACGCAGTGTCCACTCCATGCTCCTTCGCCAGTACCAACACCGACTGGATCCGTCCACACCTGACTGCTGTCTCGACTGCGGCGTCTCGCCACATGACTGTCAGCATCTCTTCGCCTGCAGCTCCCGGCCAGGCACCCAACTTACCCCTGTAAACCTTTGGCTCAAGCCAGTTGAGGTTGCGTCTTTTCTGCATCTCCCAACTGCTCCCAGTTTGGACTACGTTGGGGACTCCTGATCCAGCAAGGGCTACCAACCAAACAACCCACCGGGTAGAATTTGGGTGGAGAATCAAGGAAAGCAGCCACGCAGCGGTACAGCCACTCCCTTGACCAGGCAGCATCATCGCTCTATATGTCAACCCAGTTTGGACTCCAGCGGGCATTCCTGACCCAACAAGGGCTATTAACCAACCAACCTACTTAAGAAGATCGGAAATGGGAGTGAGCGCAGGGGGCTGGAGTTAACCGTAGGCATGCAATCACACCTGGCGTGGATTCCACGGAATAGGTTTGCCGTAAAAGCCACGGAAGTGAGCCATTACAGCCTGACTCCCAGTCCATCAGTCAGACACTCTACACAAACAAATACTCTGTAGTCCAAGTTATTGCGTCAATCGGCAACCTTCCATGCCATGCCACGACACTTAGCGCATTGTTATATACTCAAGGTCGGATCACACACGCAGCAGAGGAACCACACGGAGTGACCGAAGATCATGATTCCCTCTCACCCGAGAGAGTGTGTCGTTTGCAAACACGTGTTTTGTGATTTTGGGCGTAGTCCTGTTTGAGGTAGTTGCTGTCCCTCCTAAATGGGCCACGTGGTAAATATGCTGAAGCCACACGGAGGTCAGGTGAGGGTACGGCAGACGTTATTCGTGTTCCACTCTCAATCAACGAGATAGCCCGCGAAGGTGCAGACCTCTGCGTCCGATCCCACTTTCGGGCCTTTTGACACAGGGCTTGGGCATTTGAGGGAAGAGAAAGTGCAGTAGATGCAGTGCAAGTCTTCTACCACTTAAAAGAGAGTCACGCGTAAGTCATCGTCGCTGCACCATCCTACTGTGGTGCACATTCTGGACCTCTTCAAAACCAATGGTCGAAAAAACATGCTGGTAGAAGGCGACTCAATCGCTGGCACAATATGTTTATTCGCATGACGTTTCGAAATCCGTCGCGGATTCATCATCAGAGACATACTTAGAGAACATTAGCAGAAACAGTTTGTGTGTTCACAGGGTTTGCCGTAAAATTTAAACGTACAGAAAAAATCGATAGATGCCTTGAGTGTGCGCTGATTCGTTGCGTCAGAAATGACCATCTGGCCTTGTAGTGTTGGCATAAAATGATGCGGTGGCTTGTGTGTTACCCGAGCAAAGATTTGATTTGGCCCAATTTAGTCTCAGCGCCAAATATGGATTGGGCAAATCGTTGCACTTGTTGATGGATTAGGGGCCCATAAACCATGACTCATATAATTCTCGGCTCACTCGATTGTCACCTCTTGCGAGAATTTAGGCCGCATCATGTTCGCTTGTATTAGCAAGAGCGTCCTTACGCAACTGCGTTTGTGACTAATTGGGTGGTTGGTGCTGTTATTTAGTACTTGCATCGTGTTTGTCGCTTTCCTGAATACTTAGGTCTTTAGGCCACCAAAACCTTTGCAACAGGCACCTTTATCGTCATCGAATGGGCTCAGATACTCACGTTCATGGAACATCTCAACAACGTCTTCCCGGACATCCAATTCAAGATGGAGGAGGAAGAGAACAACCAGCTGGCCTTCCTTGATGTCCCCGTCTGTCGCAAAGATTGCGGTGGCCTAAAGACTAAAGTATTCAGGGAAGCAACAAACACGATTCAAGTACTGAATTACAACTTCAACCGCCCAACCAACCACAAACTCTCTATTGGCGCGTTGAGACCAGGCACATGCAGTGAGTGGAATGTGCATGCACCATGCAAAGAGCTGCGGTTGATGTTCGTCCGTGCCGTTGGAGCGAGTTCGTCGGCCATTCTGCGATATATTCGCAAATGACCGGCCGGGCAAATAAGCAACATGAGTAGTTATACCCGTATTACTCACTACCAGAACCTGCACGGTCATTGTAAATAAATGCATGTATTTACAACTAAAAATACAGACAAACTGCAAAAATTTCCATTAAAGGGTTCAAGGGACAAGGTGGTGAGCATAAATACCGTTTTGGTTGATAAATTCTCATTGGACTACTACCTTTATATGGGAACGGGGTAAAAGGCTATCAATAATGTTCGTCTTTTTATACAAGTGTCTCGTCTGAATAGGGGGAGGGGTGATATCGGACGGTGAGTTATTCGGCAGTATGGGTGTGGTGAAGTCGTTCCAGAGTTGAGGGGTGGAGGGGGGGGTGGAGGAGAGATAGAGGGGGCGGAGGAATTAATGAAGATAAGTGACCATTAGTCATGCTAAGCGTGTAGCATAGCACCTGAAGGGGCGTTTATCGAAAAAAGACAAGACTAGGCATGTTGGACTAATGCATACACTGCTCTTAGTTTGCTGTAGTGCTCTCGAGTCAGCGTTTGAATAGTCCTTGAGTGTCTGGAGCACTCAATTCTTGGCGGAATTTGTTGGAGTTTATTTTGATTTGATTTACTTTCTAAAACCCTGTTGTGACAGTAATCAACTTGACAGTCAAATTGTCTTTTATGGGTGCGTTCCATAATTTTAGAAAGGTGATTGCCATCCGACAGTTTGATCATTGGTTTTGATGAGGTCCACCGACTGCATCATAGGATAGAAAGCAGGTGCCTTGCGCGGCATCTACCTCAATCACTCTCTTGCTTCACTCCCACACATGAGCCCGGTGTGAAGACAAAATCATGAAAGCCGGAGACAGGAGAGGGCATGGCCATGCAATATGTGATGGCACATACTCTATGATAAAAACCTGTTACAGTACTGACAATAGTACAGTAGTCACCGGCTACTAAGCCCACCTCGGGCCCAGACCAAATTGGGCTTAATAAGCGGCGGGCGCAATAACCGGAGAGTCTTAGTTCTTGATTAGCAAACGCAGTATAGGCATTATACATTACATACGTACTGTATTATGTTAAGAGCTTGGTTATGTACTAGAAAATAATGCTGTTTGCCTGTATTTTACGTAATAACACAAACAAACCAAATGGTTTGCGACACGTTGAAAAAAGCGGTCTAGTGTCAGTTTTTTTGGAGGAAACTTCACTCGCAAGTGCTCTTTGATGTCCTTCTCCAGGCACAAGAAATCGTCAAATTTTGTGAAATCTGATGCCTGTAGACCGCGATGCGCACGCAGAGAGATGAGAATCTCACTCTCTCCTGTTGGCAAACTGGGCTTTGTAGCCGGCGACTGTGCTTAATAACCGGACGATTTTGCTATGTTAAATTCCGTCCAAAGCTGATTTGGGCTTAATATGCGGCTGGGCCTATTAAGCGTGGGCTTAATAACCGGTGACAACTGTATTAGGCAGATAGTAATGCTGACCTAAAACCGGCAAGCCAACGAACTCGTGGCTCAGTGGTTAGGGTGCGTTTGAATCTGATCAAAGAGATCGCGAGTTTGATGCCCGGGTTGGATGCTATTTGGGTCTGGGTACGACGGCCTGATGACAGCTTATAAGCCAGAAATAAACATTTCAGTCTCCCTTGTCTTTGTCGGCAACACTATCTGCCTACATCCAGATATTACGGCTGTCAGGGACGCTGTCGAGTTCTTAGACGAATTGGGACAGATGAGTATCCTTAGTGGTTGAATGAACTTTCATCATCGACTGATATTAGAACTAACGTCAAGCGCATTGTTTGCAAATGGAATTTCATGTCCGTCAGTCATTTCACCGTCCCTGACACAGGATACAGAGCCAATGCTTTTTATCCCCGTCGTGAGTTGCTGTCTTTCCCGAGAAAACCTGAGGTCACGGCACTTAGACTGAGCTTGGCGTTCAGAGACTGGCTATGCCTGATTGAGTCGAGGATGAAATACCTGAAAGTCGTAACTGAACGAGTTAATCGTTGAAAGCAAGACTGGCAAGCTGTGGCGGATAGCACAAATGCTGTCCGGTTTCTTCCTTCAACGTCCATTGCCTCAACGCCCTGCGACCTCGCAAGCACCTGTTTCCGACTCACTGACCTAAAAACCCCTGACCAAACACCCCGCGCGCACATGCGCACACGTCCAAAGAGTCGCGGCTACCAAAAGGCCCCTCGGTAAATGCAGCAGGGATCTTTATACGCGCTATCCTCGTGGACAATGTACATATCGACAGCTCGACCATCGCTCTCGACGGTGTCCACCACGAGCTATAGTAAGCTGGAGGCAGATGCGGTGGCTACAGCTTAATTATAGTGAACGTAGACTCACCGGATCAAACCAACTCTCAGACTTTTCCCACACCTGTGCCCTATTTGAAGGCAAAAGTCAATAATACCGGAGATGGGGTAGAGTGCAGGCGGCTGGCGTGACCAACGCTCAAAACGCGTACCATCAGTACACCTCGCCAGGTAGGCTCCCGCTCACGCGGGAGTGACACACACGCACGCACACTGAGGATAAGAACTAAACGGTGGAAAAAACTTTTATTTTCTGACACACAACATTGTCCTTGCTGGAGCAAGCGTGTTGAAATTCATAACGAAAACGAAACCAACGCATTCTTTCATACAACCGACTTAACCTGGACACCCTTCCGACGACCAATGGTCTGGGCCTGTTTAGGTTTGGCGCTAAAGACCGCAGATGTGACACAGTTGTGCCGTTCCGCACGACATGAGCCTGTAGCGGTCTAACTATTGTTTGTACCGGGATCACTTTAATCATCAGGCCTAATCCCCAGGTTGAGGGTAAAAGGCAGTAGTTACCTATGTGAGAGGAATTTATTGTGCACAGAACTTTCAGTTGCAGTCTCAGGCGGCAGTGACCACCGACGAAGCCAGGGCTAGTGTTGACTGCGTCCAGACTTCTACTCATACGCATGCGTGCAGCAGATATCCGGAGTACGGCCACTATGTACAAGTTCTTTAAATTCTTACTGCTTACAGTTTAACAGAAAGCCACCTATTCGGAACAGAGGAGTTATATGCTTAAAACAGCAGAGATTAACTGAGGAAGGTGTTTGCTCACAAATTACGCATTTTTGTTCTCGTTCTATCATCCGGGAGGCTTCTTCAGTTGCATCTATTTTCTTCCATAGGGCACCCCTCAAAGCGAGCATGCTTTTGCCGACGTCTGTCGATTTATCGGCTGTGCCAGTCTCCCTACCCTCAATGCGTAGGGTAAATTTGGCCACTTCGCCACCACAAGAAGCGACCCGATTGGTGCACACGCCCTCCGGGCCCAAAAATACCTTTCTTTTACACATTTTTGCACTTTAAATACACTTTTCTTGCTCTCCCCATTCACAATCTGAACGGATTTTCGTATAAATAACTCTAAAAAGTCCACTCTATCTCAAGGTGTGTTTAAGGACGGAACAGTGCGTCCACCGGTCCCGTTGAGACCCATCATTATCCCAGAAACATTAAATTTAGGACTACGCCCGTAGCAAAATTTCTCCTGGTACTGGTCTCGTAGTGCTTCAGTAAAGAAACGCAGTCACAAGAAAGGGGTTTGAAAATGGAGGCCTTAAGCTTATGTATTGGTAGTTCGTACATCGTGACCAGTGAGGACTACAGCTGTTCTGACGGTGCGGAAGAACTTTAAAGAATCGACCAATGTCTCTTCCAACACTCATTATGCTCCAATAGCAGGGCGAAGTCGAAGCTACTGGAGAGGGGCATTTGAGCTAGGGTTCTAAAGCCACTATTCTGCACTCAGGGAGGTCTTATTTACGGTACCGCCGGTTTGTTCCCAAAACTAGCTGGCTGCTGACGTCGTATACGCCAGAAATGGCTGTCCCCATCAGCTTTCATTTTAAGCACACCTCCTGGAGGCTAATTATCACTGAACCAGAGCTTGGATAGGACGCAGGTGGCTGGCCTACACGTTTTATTTCGACCATCGAAATCAATTATGTCCACCATATGCCTAAGAGCAGAGACGGTGAATGAAGTCAGGTATGGTGAAAGCAGACGAGCAGCCAGCTACTCCAATATAATCCTCTCCCGTTTGAATTGGGGACAAGACAAAGTCGAGATGAACGAGCAGGAATCGGGCGTAAGCTGCTTTCTCCAATGCAGGCCAGAAACACCTCCTAACTTTGGCTTAAGTGACAGTAGCTTTTTGCGCGGGTACTACTGCACTATCTACCCTCATTCACCTATTGTAGGTGTCCAGAAAGATTCGAGGAGCCCGAGTTTCGTATTTCTACTACTGAAACTACTGTTTATACTGCTACTTATAGCGATGTATCTGAGTGACTGTAGTGCTGGTACTATTACTGATGCTAATATTAAGTCAAAAATGACACTGATTGGAGTCAGATTTGGGCCCGTGTTCCCTCAATCTCAACTAGAAGTGGTGACTTGGATTTTTGCCATTTCGAGGAGAGTAGCTGTTTGAGGTTTAGAGCACATCAATTCACATCTGGCCTACACATACGTGTGCCAACAATGCTCCCCCTATTTTTCGTCAGGATGTATAGTCCAGCGTCAGTAATCGGGGGTGGCTGCCGAATCCCCGCTCTGTCTCGCGACCTTGATGGTGGTTGGTTGGAGCACACGAAGGTAGACATTGGCGTGGGTGGTGAGTGTCTCATGCGCCAGTTCGCGACTGTTTGGGGGGGCAGGCCGAAAAGTACATTCGTGCAAGGGCCTGCCCTGAGTGGCTTTGTCTGTGACGTCAAAAGTTGGGTGAGCGTTGGGCAGCAGCGACCACTACAGACCATGCACACAGTAGGCATACACACTGGACCAACTGCGGTATCCAAGTTATCCCGCCAGTTGGGAACCCTCCAAGCCACGGCTTTTAGGGCACCGCGCATCAGATTGATTATGGTGAGGAAATAAATGCGCTGAGGGTCAACCTCACTCTCTCCCCCACCGCCAGCAACATATCACCACCTAGCTGATCGGTCGCCTGAGGAGGGATGGGCGCATTGACTGAAGGTTCCGACAGACACGTCTGCGCGCACCACAACACGACCTGGCTTCCTTAACACACGCACGCCAGGATTCACATAACCAGGGGGTTAGAAGGAGTCGGCGCCCCTGTCTTATCAGCCACTTTACACACAATACTCACTGGGCTGACGGTTTATCATGTATGTGCGTCAGTTGGCAATGCAGAAAAAGGAAAAACAGGCTGGACTTGAGTATTTTAGATCAGATTGTGTAGTATAAGAAGCACAAGCGAGATAAAAAGAAAGAAAAACGAGAGAAAAAGAAGCAGGAAAACAAGAACGTGAATTAGGACCCAGTTTAACTTTCGGCGGAGGATTTTCACGGGGTACTAAGGGCTGTCGAAGGAGAAGAATGTGTTCATGCTAACACGCCAAGCTGAAGTTGCGACGAATGTGATTATTGAGGAGAAGACGACTCATACGCTGGGAAAATACGTTTATTCGCCGGACATTCCGACATCTATCGCGGATTCATCAGAAAGTAAAATCTGGCTTTCGGGAGTGGGCCCCCAATCCATAAACAAGTGCAATAATTTGCCCAATCCATATTCGGTGCTAAGACCCAATTTGGCCAAAGCAAGTCTCCACTTGGCAATAGACAGGCCACCGCGTCATCCCACGCCAAAACCGGAGGGCCAGATGATCGAGCGATCATCACGCCCGAGTCCACC
This sequence comes from Ligula intestinalis, assembly GCA_036362985.1. Taxonomy (NCBI): domain Eukaryota; kingdom Metazoa; phylum Platyhelminthes; class Cestoda; order Diphyllobothriidea; family Diphyllobothriidae; genus Ligula; species Ligula intestinalis. Next base: position 11,804,850 of record JAYGXS010000002.1, on the reverse strand, counting down.
GCCCGTGATGAAAGTTCAACAGGTCAGAGCCCGAGTGCCGTCCAACAAACTACCCATTCGCAAGAAGGCAATTAACGTTAACTGTCGCTGTATGTTTGCAGTAGTGACTATATCCGAAAAATACAACAAACTCATGTGCATGTATTACCCCTTTCTGCTACTGTTTGCTGCTAATGTGTCTGGCGATGAATCCACGGTGGATGTGGAACCGTCAGGCGAATAAACGTATTGTCCCAGCGTGTGAGTCATCTTCTTCTCAATTACCTCCTGGGACTCGCACTGGTCACTGATACCTGAGAGCGCAACTCAGGTTTCTGTGTACAATAAAGTCCTCATTCTGGAGCCTTCCGCATTTTACTGATTGATCTGAGTTTTTTACACCCCTAAATATGTGTCCTAATGAGACATATATAAAGGAAAGCTTGGTAGCATAAAATACAGAGGTAACTGTTACGAATATGTCGCCAGTGTGCATTGAATCCCTCTCAGCTCAGTGGCGAGGTATACCAGGTGCAATAAACAATTTTACGTTGACAAGGACAGATAAAATAAGGCTTGTTTGGCATTTTTTCATTCCTCCTATTCTGGGAATGCAGCAAAGAATAGTCAAGACTGTTTACTCTCTTAAATCAGGCCATCATTTTCAGCAACCAATCAGTTAAATATCGTTAAAAAAAATTTTTAAGATAGGGCAAACAAAGACTAATCAAGGACATCTACAACTAGAAATCTGGCAATTATTTCCTAGGATAAACACAAGATTATGCTCTCATTTGCGCCACCAGATAGCAACTTTGCCGCGTAGGTGAACTTGAGAGTACTCTGACTTCCTTTGAGTGTTGTGACCTAGAAAAAGGAATAATAAAAAAGCAAATAATATAACTTCTTTTCAAAGGTCAAGTCAGTCGATTGCGGATTCATTGAAATGAAATTTTAGCTTTAAGGCAAGAGAGAGGTTTTAGTCCTCACTTGTTATATAATTCCAATTAGATGTTCAGAGTAAAAACCTGCCAACAATTATAGGTCAAAAAACTAAAATCTACAGTAATTTATTCAGAATGGTTGGCTAGACAGCCTAGAACTGTGCGAATAACTAATTCGGACTTGCTAGTCAGGTAGTAATCAATAATTTATCAAAGGTAGGCGGATTGTTTGTGGATTGAACCTCGTTCAGTCATTGATCAACTATATCTAAGGTAAACGGTCAACGCCATAAACATGGAAACAACTCCTGCCATTGACGTAAAAAATATCCAACGTCACGTGAGTACTGTGTTCACCAATCTATCTCGACTGCACGTCAGGTACATATTAATCAGCGGCCAGTTAACAGAACAACAGTTTACGAAGCAAAGTGGGCAGGGGACGAGAATGAATACAATTGCAGCCAACTCAAATCATTAATAAAAATATAATTCAACCCAGAAAGCACAAGGGATCGCCGTGAAAGCCACCGGTAAGTCGAACTCCTCGCTTCTGCGTCATGAACGGCTTTTTCGCTGGTAACTGTACTGTCAGTATAGTAAATAATCCGAACAGTTTTTAAATATGCTTTCGTTTGAGTAAAGGGCCACACGATCGTTATAAAAAAGTAAAGATCCGCCCGAGATTTCGAAGTTAAATTTGGATCAGCTCGCAGAACCTGGATCGGATAAGGGCAATGTTTGCTCACATGCTGCGGTTGCTGTGTCAATATAAATACATGTCTATCACAATAAGTGGTTCTCACATCCATCACAGATGGTTTAACTTGACGCAGTCGTGACTTGACTGCTCGCATAAATCAGCCGTTTATTGCTGAACCGGCTTTTTCGCTTGTCTCGGTACGTTGATTGAGCGTGAAACGTGCCACTCGGTCTGCTGATAGATAACCTCCACCCCCTAATGAGGTCTCTACGTGTGCAAGGATTCGTTTTCTGCACGATTACTGCCACAATGCGAGCTCCACGCAGCTAGCGAGACGGACATTATTTCGAATGAGCCGAATGCTCCATCCTGTCTATCATGTGAAGCTTTGGAATTACAGTTAGAAGCTTGACAAAAAGGAGGACAGATGCTGTGAGTCCATGTGCCAGAACGGTGTATAGATGCTTCAGCATAGGACGATTGAACGAGTCCGGGAACAGAGAGAATAAGTCAGGCATTGAATTTCACCAGCTGTCTGTTCTTGCGTCATCCCGAAATTGGCACTGGTGTCGTGAATGTGTTAAGGCTTAGAAGGTTAAACCCTAACGGCTGCAGTCTTCCAGGTCCGTTTCCTAAGGAGAAAGAAGAGAGAAGACGGTGGAAAGTTTTGAGCAGTAGGAGCAATATATTGTGTACACAAGAGTTAGAAGAAAGTTGCCACTTGGTCTAACATGGCGTTCAACCATGAGGGCCTTTTGAGAACGATGGGTCGTCAGAGCGGCCAACAACGCTGCCTGCGACCGCAGCCAGACGGGTGAAAGCCCGAGTGTCGTTTAGCCAGCAGCCACCACCTCGAGGTCTTGAGGGAGTCGGACTGTGATTGGTTGGACCGCGCAAGGTGGGAGCAGTGTTAACGCAGGCGAGACTGGGCATGTTAGTAAGTCGCTGAGGACACTGAGCGAGAAACGGACAGGGTGCGGGCAGTCGGGGTGACTACGGCCTTGGCGGGTTTCAACAGAGACGCTTACGCTCACTACACTGGTACGCCATCCATAGTCAGAGGGGCTGATGAAAGAACAGGTGCAGGTGTTACGATAGACTTCATCAAATACAGAGGATGCCCAACCTGGTAGTAAGCACATAGTGTTGCCGGAAAAGAAAGGGGAGACTGGAATAGTCATTTCTGGCTTATTAGCCATCCTCAACCAATCAGACTCATACCCAGGCGGAGCCCCTCGATTGACTGCTACGGCTGTCAGGGCCTCCGTCGAGGGCCAAGGCAGCGCGGGACCGACGAGATCCGCTAACGGTCAGTTAGCACGCTGATGACCGCTACAAACTATAAATACTTTGCAATCTGTAAAGATTGCACCCCTATCTGCACATGACTCAGACTAATGTACCATTACATATGATTAAGGACTCCCAACGGAATCCGAACCGTCAGGCCAATAAAATGCTTGTTCCAGTGGTCTAACTTGCTTCTTCCGAACTGCTTCCTGGAACTCGCGTATTGGCGGTCAGGTGAACGTTCATCAAGGGATGCCCAACATGTTCATATTATTGCAAAAGTTGAGTCAATACTCAATTTTACGGAAACGGTGAAAAAAGAAGTTTTTATAACATAAGGTAGCGTCTCCCGACGTGTATTACAAGCTGCACAAAAAGCGATAGATTGTGAATACTCAAGGCCCCCAATGGCGTCGTTAGCTTACTCACGGACATAGGACCTTCGATTGTATTATTTGGCAAAAAGGACAACTTCCAGAAAGTCAAAAAAGCTTACTAGAGGATCGCCAGTTTTCTATCACACGCACGATCAACCCTATAAAAAGCTGACACACGCGAAATTACTGTGATTTTCCGGCACTCAAGAACTGCGATCCATTATCGTAGATAGACCATCGCAAGATGACTGCCCAAGTCGCTCACCGGATCTACTGCAGTTGTGGGCAAGCCAAATATTTTGGAGAAACAGAAAGAATTCGCCGGATATCGATGGTCGAATATACAGCGGCAGCCGCAATTATGAGAAATTAAGCTAGCTCTCTATTCGTGGCTCATTTGAGCGAGCACTCATTGAAGGATGCCGAAATCCTCGCGAGAGGTGACGATCGCGTGTACGGCTGGCTGCTTGACTCATGTTTTTCCAAAGCTCAGTCGATTAAGAGAGGCAATCACATTTCCGGCCTCAAGGTCGTCGGTGGCCCATTTCCTGGAGAGAGGAATTGGACACATGGAAAGCACTAACGAGCATTACTTTTAATGTAAATATGAGAAAGCCACTTTGCCGAATAATTATCACACCAATAAATATCATTGCCGAGAACAGTGAGATGATTAACCACTGGGATGTTGACGATCAAGCGATCAACGACCATGAATACATAAACCATTACCTGTTGTTGCGTACGGAGCGCGTCCTCTAAATACTGAAAAATTCGCTCTGTTCTCTGGTTTTGTCTCTGATCATATTCAAGTTTCAATTCAAACAGTAAGGCAAAAGAATCTTGTTCCGAAGACGAAGAAGTGATCACTGGAACAAAAGTTTATTTTCCTGACGTTTCAGATCCCGTCGAGAATCCTCAGTCATAGGTAATCGTAGATAAGTCTGAGACATGCGCAGACTTGTTTACGATTACCTATGACTAATAATTTCCGACGGAATCCGAAACTTCAGGACAGTAAAACTCTTATTCCAACTATCGCTTCTTCGTCTTCTGAACTGTCTCCTGGAACGCGCATATTCAATTCTATTGGAAAATATTGTTCCAGTGATCACCTTCCCTTCCAAACTACATTATGTAACTTGCCTTTTCACTGCTCTCCAAAGGGAACTGTCAGGACTCACAGCCGAAAAAGGTGATAATCTGCAGACGGTTGGATTAGCGAGTTTCGGTCATGGTACCTGCGGCGCCGTTACGAAGTTCTTTTCGGCGCACAGGATCGGTCTGCGTAGTCTGATGGCAGCCGCTTCTGCTGCCGCCAAGGAAATTTGAATAGCTCGATGGCAACTCGTAGATCCCTCGGAAAGCCTATCTGGCATCCATGCAATGATCTAAGCCTACCATATGCCCTGGAATGGAACAGTTACGGTTTTTTACCTTATCCTTGTAAACTTAAAAGTGCATGCGCACATTTTGCACACCAATTGGGCTTTAAAGAAAATAAATGTTGACGTCACGCCAGTTGGAACAAAAAAACGCGAAGTCATATTGAACGATGTGTTTCAGTAGCAAAAACGAAAGATACGTCTTCTTTGTCGACCAACACCAGCAAATAGTAATGAATTACCAGATATTGGCGCATTCGAGGTCTTCTTAAAATACTTCGACATCACACGGAAAAAAATAAACCGTACTGACTAATGATTTTAAAAAATTGCCTCACAAGTATCAGTAATTAATAGTAACTAATTCTAATTTTTGAGAATTCTTTTCATAGTTAAGTAGATTCGTCATATACTGGAACGCCCGAAACGTAATTTATTTCAGAAGAGGATACAGAATTTTATTCTAAATTTTTGAAGTCAACATACTCTTACTGACGGATACAATTCAGCAGTTTGGGCAGAGGCACTCTGTTTCGCAACCATCAGCACAGACTAGAACAGAATAATAGCAATTATCATATCATTCAAATGCGAAAGACCAAATTTGTTATAATTACCGCTAGGAATCACGTATTGATACTCAAGTGTGTTAAAAGTGGCTTTGCTCTTAACTCTAGAAGCAGGATAAGGTTAACAGTTGGAGTCAGGATAAGAGTTAGGTTAAGGGTGAGGTTGACAACATAAAAATATGTAGGGCTTCGTGAATCCACTGCGTGTATACTTGTAATACTGGCCGAATTATCCATTCACGTACCCAGTTGAAGTATAACAGCTGACCTATCTCATGAAATAATGACTGAAACTGCGTACTTTTAATCAATCAGATGGAGAGTTGTAATATTGCTTATCACACAACACCAAAAGGTCGGCTTTTGATTAATATTTTCCCGACGGCCAGTAATAACCACACAAACAAAAAATGACTACTAAAATTGCACATATTGTTGACTTTGTTTTTGATATTCTCATGAGGTAACATATACAGGATGTCCCAAAAAATGTATTCACATTTTGAATAACTGTAAACTTGGTGTTTAAGATAATTTCATTGTTTCAAAAATGTAAAAGTATTAACAAATATCCTTTTATTGTTTTGTCAGTGCATGTTCTCAAACAGACGTCCATTTGATCCAGAAATTGTTCTAACTACCACTCCCAATAATGTACTTTTCGGTCTAGATGATTGTCATTTAGAACATGGACTTATCTTTAGATATAACTTTTCCGATGTCAACTTTGCATAATGCGAGAACATGCAGTGAGAAAACAATGAATATGTACTTGTTTATATTTTAAATTTTTGAACAAATAAAATAACAGCAAACACCAAGTTTATTATTAATAAAAACGTGTATGCATTTTTTTGGTACAACGTGTATTCTAGAGAACACATGTACCTGTATATTTTTTCGTGTGACCAGTGGGTATTGACTAGAAAATGAGCATAGAAAAGAATACTTTTGTACATGTTTTGAAAGAAGTTTAATGCAATGTAAAATGGCAATGAAAATAGATGAAAAATTGCGCATTTAGTATGCAGTCATTTTTTACAGATAATCATAAAGAAGCTCATTCAAAAACCAGTACCCTTTTGTAAGTTAAAAAGCTTGCGATTAGGTAGTACGATAATCAGCATAAATACGCCTGCTTGACTAATATTTTGGAACGAAAAAGCCCTTTTGGCAGTTCGGTTAACAGTTAAAAAACCTAGTGGACGAATGAGTCAGCCAGCTAATGGTGGCCAGGTCGGTCCCATGATGCGGCCTGTCGCCAGTAAGCAGGAAATTAAAAACCTTTTCGCACCCAAAAGATACCTGTTCCTCAGATACAACGTTTGAATCAGACTTTATTGGTTAGATAACGAGTACAGGAAAAAACGTTTTTTTTATCAATGCTTGAAGTGTTAGTGAATTTACAAAGGCAGTGATAATCAATGACAAAAGTGCATGCTATTTTTACAGCCATTTTGTAAAGATTATCTTTCTTGCAGACAGCCATAAAGAAGTTCATTCAAAGGCAACATCGGCAAAAGTAGCTTATGTAGCCCCATTCATATATCCCTAATCCAAGCAGTTTGTCCTGCAAAAACGGTGATTATAGAGTTTTGTGGGGTAGGAAATAGGATAGGCAGAAAAGCAAATTTTTAGAAGAAAGTGTAAAGTGAAAGAATATAGTCAAAGTTGTTTCCCGCGGCCGCTGAGAGCAGGTTGTTCCGCATGTAAATTGAGGGTGTGCGCGGCGCTTCTTGAGTGAAATATTTTGTTGTTAGAATATACGCTAATCAGTCTGACTGCCCTATTTAATAATAAGTTCGAATCAAAAACCCTTTTGGAAGTTTGGTTGATATTTATCGAGATATGGAACCTAGTGGTAGTATGAGTCATGCTGTTCCATGATGCGACACGTCACCGAGAAGCCAGGCCCTGACACAATGCAGCATTTCAAGTTAGCTAGTCCGACAAGTTCTCATCACATTAACTAATGTCTGCTAACGTCGCCATCACACCGCTTTTGCGAACGCCAGCGGGGCGAAGACTGGGGGAGCACGCAGCCTGTGACGCCACATCGGACGGCAGCGACCGGGATGGAGTGCCACAACCGCGGCCGGAGTTTGTCACCTGCATTTAGCGGCTGGAAGTCAATCTGCCTGGTTGCGGCTCGTCATGCAGAGGTTTACGGAGTGCTTAGTTTTCAAAGCAGGATATAAACAGCATAATGAATTGTATTAACTCACTGACAGGGCCAGAAAACTCACACAAGAGGATAACAAAGATTAATTCAGTATAATTCAGTATATATAAGGGAAATAGGCAGAGTCTTTGAAAACTCGACGTGCAGATAGATGCTGCAAAATCACATAGATTTTTCAGAGGCATCTATGTACATTTCATCAATCTTTGGTGTCTACTTTATGTATGACTAGCAAGTACAAATTCATCGAGTCTTCTTTTAAATGTGTCAATGTTTTCTGTAAGAAAGATTTAAGAAGGTAGTTTGATCCAGCCTTCAATGACCCGGCGGGAAAAATCGTTGACCCGCACTTTTAATTTGACATGGTGTTTCAATCGTTTGTATGGATGACCTCGGCGAGGGGTTGTTTTTGCCAATTCAAAAAATCAGCCGTCTGAAGAGCACAGTCTATTCCTCTGACGAGTTTAAAGACGATGGTCATATCAGCTCTCTATTGCCTATGAGGAAAAAATTTGAGCGTTTCTAGTCGACCCTCTTATGGTAGGCTTTCCAAGCCACTGACTAATTTGGTTGCCCTTCGTTGAACTTTTCTAAGCGCTGCGTCATTGGTTTTCATCCAGGGGCACCACGCCATAACACAATATTCCAACACTTGCCTGACATATGTCCAAAACACTCCTCCAAAAAGTTCCACATCAAAGTACAGGAAGGATCTTCTGATCGCTCCTATGATGTCCATAACTCCCTTTTGCAGTTTAAGCACAGTGTGAAAGGGGGCGCCAGATTAGTGCACGCAACTAGATCCTTCAGTTCGTTCACTTACTCGAGTTAGTGACTTCTGCTGAAGTGCTCATGCTAAAAGCGTATCATTTTTCTGCAACTAGACCGTAGGCGGATGACATGGCATTTGTTGAAATTGAGTTAAAGTAGCCGCCTATCACACCACTTTTGCAAGCAATCGAAGTTATATTGTAAGCTCTGCCTATTTTCCGAGCTCTCGGTTGAATTCCAAATCTTCAGATCATCTGCAAACATTACTTTTGCACAGGTGAGTCAATAAAGTGAGATCAGGACTGTGTTTGGTCAGTTTATTTCCTGTTGTCAACCTGCGAATACTTATGCAAATTTCATGCAAATGTAAACATGCTCTATATGGAACAGGAACTACTTATTTTCCTACACCTATCCTGATCTCTCTTGCGGCTTTCATAGCTTATTACTGCATGGTATGAAAAAAGGAAGATGTTTATGCCATGGCATTATCAGGTTCTAAACAGCAAGTGTTCGGTTTGGCTCTGTTTCAGACCCCTCTATGAAATCCATTAACTACTTCGGACAAATAAGGTGAACCAAGACTGAGTTGCATATGTGGTCCTGTCGAGGCGTTCAGTGGGATCGAAATCCAATTGTAAAATGGTAATCTACCTTGAGTTGGAAAATTGCTTTGAGTTATTTAAAACGATGGAAATTACCGTTTCTGTTAACTAATTGCTTCTGTTTTCAGACGCAGAAGGCCATTTATTATCGACAGTATATTAGCAATCTTCCAGTCCCCTAAGTACATAAATTATTGTGCAGTTGGACGTAAGGATAACATCCCAAAAAGGTTACTATCTTCGTCTGGTAAACAGTTGATTTAGGTTGACTACCTACAAAGGCCGACAAGAGCCTTGGTAGCCAACGGCAGCTTTACAGTAGCATAGAGGATAGAGCACTTCACCATATTTCGGGAGGGTTGCTGCAAACTCTGTCTAGAATGGATATAGCATGCTTCGGAAATGAAATGTTTCTACTTATTGGTACGAATCAAAAAAATAAATAATTGCTGCTTAGTTAAACATTCTATCAAAACCTAATTTTTACCACAACAGTAAGTATAAACGTCTTGATCGACAGTTAATCGGAGCGACTATGAAAATCTTTGTTTAGATTAAATTTTTGGAATTTCCTAAAGATAAGGATGTTTTGAATTTCGAGCAAGCGAATGAGAATCAAGCAAGTGACAAACTTTGACTTATTACATCGAGTTGTTCAGGCTGACGTAATGAAATGCAAATAATTTAACTGGTTATGCCAACAAAAATCTAACTGAATGGACGACCTCTTTACGTTGGTTACAGAGACATGATGCTCAAAGTGTCATTTCAAATGTGAAAGCAGAGCACAGCAGTTACGAAATGGTATCATTTTTGGGCGTTTAGGGCCCCGCTGGCAGGTATAATCTAGAAAGCAGAGAGAATTAAGGCAATTATGACTGTGATTGCATATGAACGATATGCGAGTATTAAAACTTAAATTCGTGCGCATCCAACAGAAACACAAGATATTCGGCTACTTAACGCGAAGGGCTAGAAAAATTTGCTCGACGGACACAGTCGACTTGATGCTTAAGAAGATCCAGGACCTGCTTTGTGAGAACGGGTATCCTGCGATATTAATTACAAAAAATATGGTCGAGAGAGAAATATAGCCCACCACACTCAATGTAGAAAAGAAGACGCTACTCCTCGTAGTCCCCTTTTAAGGCGGTGCGGCAAGCGGGCTCCTTAAGACACGCCTCGACCAAGCCGTGTCACGCACCTTCCCAGCAGCGAGAGTTCTGGTATTATTGTCAACCAACCCGGTCCTCCACGGCTAAGGCAAGGATAGATTGCCAGCTCAGACCACCCCCATGTGTATCTACTGATTAACTTGCTCCTGTGGAGCCGGGTATATCAATCACAAGTATCGGTGCTCGTCCAAAAGAATACGCAAGCACCTCTCGGCATGACTCAGCAAAGGTGAATACAGGAGCATAAAAAGCGCAACTGTCGTCCAAATTGCTGTTTTCGGATATCGTGTGGACCCTAACGAAGCCTTAAAGCTGATTTTTAAGGTCCGATCAAACTATAAAAAGTCTCTGAGTCAGCACCCACTGGCAGCAGAAAAAGCGACCATTATCAGGCGGAGGAAGCTGGCGTTGTGTGTGCAAATCAACCTCCTACAAGCTCCATGTCTGGCATGGTCCGCAGCCACTTAGCTCTCTTTGTCTATCTCTCCCCTCCCCTAGATTGGCTCCACCAAACATTCTCGGCACAACCGTCCCTCTCTTGTTGACCTCTTTCCTGATTTCCACTTCTCGCTTGGAAGAAAAGACGAACATTATTGACCACTTGTTCAGCTTGTTCACCGATGAAAATTTATAGAAAGCCTACGTATGCTCACCAAGCACTCTTGTAATTTAAAATTCGTTTGGTTTCTCTGTTCTAATGCTACTGCTGCTTGCACAACTAATACCGTTTCTGCCGTTTTAATTTTTTTATATCGAGCATAAGAGTTCATAGAATTTACTCCTCCGATGCAATGATCCGCTGGGTCCTAAGAAATGACAACATACTTCCCCAACACCCTTCCTTCTTTGCTAGTTGCTTTGTTTTGTCTGAAATGCTGTTCTCATGGGAATAAGGTAAGCATTTTCAATGCCTGCTATTCAGCGAGCCCTGTTTTATCTTCTGTATATGTCTATTGCACTCAGAATTTGGAAAGCAACTTTGAAGCGTGGAACATTTGTTGTTATCAGAAACAGGTAGGGACAGTTAGGAGGAGGGGAATGTCGTTTTTGTTTTTGTTCTGATGTTTGCACAGTGTAAGCAAGCTCGTCAGTCAAAGTTCTATTAGACAAATAGCTTTCGAAATTGGCATCTACTTATCATAATTAGTTGGCTCATTTTTCAATTTTGTCCCTCCTATTTGCTTTTAAATCGCATTAGTACAGAGAAAAAACGATATTTCAACATTTTTTCATCATGAAGGATGCAAAAAAAGACATGAAACGGACATGGCCATTGAGCATATGTCAGCCAACCGGAAATAAGCATCAACGAGAGTCAGGTAGAGAGAGACAGCGAACATTTTTCTGACCGGAAGGTGTACTCATCATGTAGAGCATCTGATAGGAGATCATCATGGGTGGGTAGTTTTCACCGTAGCAGTCGACTGCAGCCTGGCCGGCTGAATGCCCCCCATTGTGTGCTACGAATAAAACATATATGAAATGTTTTAAATAAATGTTTTAAAATATTTGTGCTTGCAAAACTAACATCACTCACATTAGACAGTGACGAATTGTGATACGCCAAGCAGATTTACATCTTTTTGAAGAGAAGGTATTATTTCGGACAAAAATAGTAAATTAAATTAGTAAATCTTCGAGACTGGTTCCCCAGATCGTCTTCGGACTAGCGAGAATAAGCATACGAACAATTAGCATTTCAACCGTGCAGAAAAAATCAGTAGTCATGTGCAGTGGGATCTGACTGGTAGGTGGGGTTTCTGTGAATCTGTATTGTGCGACCTTTGTCTCTTCCATCGTTCTTGGAGATGTTGATGAATTCCATGCGTCGGTTGATGCATGAGTCGTCGGAGTACACGGCCTCAAGAAATTATTGGCCTTTTTGGAGAGGAAAACTCCGCTGATGCGTATTTTGTCCATGCGAAGCTGTCTTTTGTATCAAGGCTATGCACAGCCACTTCGGATAAACAGTCCCGTTTTTGCACTGTCAATTGGTGTTCGTGAATGCGTGTAGAGACGAATCTTCCTGTTTGGCCGCAGTATACGGTATCAAAGCTTCACATGGGATACTGCAAATTATTTCTTTTTTATTGAAATAGCTAACCCTCTCCTTAAGGTGTACAAGCTGGACATGCAAAGTAGTCGCTGGTCTGTGCGCCCCTTTTATTTTGCATTTCCTCAAGTGCCTTTCAACGAATTCAGACGCATTTCTTATATGAGGAAGGATTAGCCAGGTGTCTGAGTGGAACTAGCTCATTCGCAGTGTTTTGTTCCGAGGCACACTGCCCCTTTTAGAAACCTGACGTAAGAGGACACATACAACGATGTTCCGACGATGTTCAACGTGGTCCCAACGAATTGATGGTCGCACCAACGGTTATTTGCACATCATAAGCCGCACTAACTCTTTCCTTACTATTTTGGGACCAGTTTCATGACAAGATAGAAGAGAGATAGGGAGCAGGTGGGTGGCACGAAGTGAACTCGCGTCTAGGCGTTTCACCATATGTGTGGCATTACTCATGGTCGAGCCCCCACGATGCTGCCTACCATACCCCGATTTGAGCCTAATGCTGGTCCAGCGCGCCTTACTCGTGGCGCCTTACTCGTGGTGAGAAATAGAGATTACCGTCTACCTGGAGGAAACTTGTATGCATCTTCTAGGATCGAGCAGCATTCACGGAGGAAGGGATACATGAAAAGAACTATCGCAACAGGTTATGCTACTAGGCAAAACCCTTGCCATTGTGATCTTCAGATCTGGTTCCTTGTGGAAAGAGAAGAAGTAGGGGGTCAGGTGAAAAGAATAGTATTTTCTGTACAGAAGTGGTTGACATGTGTTTTGTGACCATCAATTTCGATGAAGTCCACCATGTGTTCAAGAGCAGAGACGGTAAATTGAGCGAGATTATAGTTAAATAGACGCGCAACTGTCTATCTCACTTAAGCCCTCCACCGGATTAAACCGGTGACATGACCGAATTTGAGTTAACCAAGCAGACTTTGGGCGGAAGCCGCTTTTGCCAATGCAGCCTGAACAACCCTCTTAATTTAGCCTTTCCTGACAGTAGACTTTGCGCGAGTACTACTGCATTGTCTACCCTCACTCACCCAAAGTAGGCGTCTAGCCAGACTCTCAGAAGCCAGGGCTGGTACTATCACTACTCTTATTTCTTATACTACAAACTAGGATGTAGCTGAGTGATAGTATTTGCTGGTGCTATCAAGAACTGTATTGTAAGTCGGAATTGCTGCTGATTAAAGTTAGCACTGGGCTCATATCCCCTCAATCTCAACATGGGATGTTGTAGTACAGGCGCTAGCACTGGTGCTATCAATTGTCCGAGCCGACACTGAGTTAGACAACGTTAGAACCCCTACTACTTGACCTCAGCAAGTAGTGTGAATCTTGATTTTACCTTTTCTGAGTAAGCACGTGTTTGGGGCACAGCAGAGCTTGCCTTGGTGTCCACCTCTCAACTCTATCCATCAGGCTGTGTATGTTTCTACTCGGTCCGACTAAAATACTGCTGCTATTGGTACGTGCCTGATTTCAGTAATCATACTTACCACGACCAGTAAATAGTGTCCTATAATACGGCTTGTGTGCCTTCTAAGAAGACAGTACGCAGTATGCATTCCCAATCTGTGCGAAATAAAGTGATTAACACTAAAATAATAATAATAACGGCACAAGTTCTATTATTCCTTAATGTTGTGCATTTTGCCGTCTTTAGAAACTACATATAGGCCTACTACAGTATCTATCCATTGCTCGAATTTCACAGAACGTCTGCTCATAGCCTCTTGATTCCAGTTTGGAATGCAACGTGGGTTAAAGCTATTTTGAGTAATTACCCATCTTAAGTTTGACGGGTAGGTAGGTAGGTAGGGGAAAGTTGACAGTCTGATGAATGCACAACCATTCACGAAAGGGGGGTACTGTGTTTGCGGCGGGTGAGCCTAGCATTCAGCCACAGAATGCGTCTACAGAGAGCGTTCTTTGAATGAGTCAACTGTGAAAGTGGTTGACCAAAAGAGGCATGTAGTCACTAGTGCATACTTACCTGCTAGCATCCGCACAAAGTAAGCATTCCGCGAATTGGGCTAACCACAAGACCTTGTGCAGATTACACGCGCGGTGACAGCCTGACAAAGACCAACTACGCTTCCTCTTCTTACCGATGCGTATCGCATGGCAGCTGTTTTGTTAAGTTCAGTTGATCCAATATACGGTCTTGAGCGGAGTCAAACCCACGCAGCCACCGTTCTTCTATTGAGCTACGATACTTGCTGTGAGCCGTGAATTTAATCACACTTAGAGTTTTCCCGTTCAACTTACTGCTCGCATGAAGCCACCACTGCGGAACAGCAAGCTGACTGCCCACGCAGGATTTCCTAAGCAGTCATCCAGAATCCATTAGAATGAGTACTAGTTTCGGCAAAAGTAGCTTATGTAGTCCCACTCATATACCCCTAGTCTTAGCATTTTTTCCTCCAAAAACGGTGGTAATAGAGTTTTTGGGGGTGGAAATAGAGGATAGGCAGAGAAGGAAATTTTTAGAAATAAGGGAAAAGTGAATAAATGTAGTCGAAGTTGCTTCACGCGGCTATTGGGAGCAGGATGTTCCGCATGTAAATTGACGGTGTGCGTGGTGCTTTGCGCCACATACTATACTTACCTAACTCCAGAACGGCAAATTGGACCTCAGGTTAGTTTAACTAGACGACCATCTTACCACCATTTCATTTTATTCAGAAATTCAAGAAACTTGCAGTTTTAAAATCAGGTTTTTCCACAAAAAGTTAAATGATAATGCAGATTAGGAAGGTCTACAGATATTAAGCAACAACACTTCTAAATACAGTAAAATAAAATGCATTTGGCACCGCGTGTCCTCAATTCCTGCCTATTAACCCGATAAACACCGTTTTCGTAGGAAAACGTACAGGTTGTAGGGATTAATGTGTGGGGCTACACAGGCTACTCTTGCCCTAGTTTCATTTAATTTTTAGGAAGGATTTGGCATCGTTGCTTAATTAAGTTGTTTCAATTGTGAAAAAGTCACGACCTCGGAGGGAATTAGTCGATTTCTCTTTCATAGTCAGCCGCCAGTGATCGGCATACTCAATCTTAAAAATCGGTTTGAAACACTAATCGCGCTATAGGCAAGCTGCAAATTAAATAAAATAAGCTCCTGAATCGGGCTCAAAATGACGTTAATCAATGGCTACCTAGAGGTTTTCGGGGAAATCAGGTAGTTGCATCAAGGGGTGAATTGGGCATAGATGTAAAACTTTTACTGCGGCTGTATGTGAACGCCTCATTAGTGCAACAGGCTGACCGTTTACCTGTTGGAATTTCATTTTTGGTAACAAAAACCTAACAACAATGCGTGTTGTTACCGTTCTTTTAAAGAAATATCCAAGACAGTCAACGAGCCGATAATAACATCTCTGAGCTTGTCGCCTGCGTACGTCTCTGTTAATTTAGGAATTTTCACTCTCACAACTGATAACAGAACTTAAAAAATTTACATATTGGGCCGTAGGATGATTTTTTCCGCAGTGTATTACATAACTGCACGCTCAGAACAGCAGCAAATGCACTGAGGGTATTAAAACAAAAATAAATAAATAAATAGATTCTAGGAACGTGTCTTAGGAAAAAATTGGACTACCGGCCTGCTGTTTTCACTATCGGTGTTCTATCTTCTGAAACAGAAGGCTTGTTCCCACTGACATTGCTAAAAACCCATATTTCGTTGTACGAATAGCAAGACAAACATAAGGTTTGTGTGGCGTTTCGATGTTACTGTAGCATTACCCGATCTGACCTGATTAAGGATAGAAATCAGGATGCGCGAAATTGCTCCCCTTCTAGGAAACAGAACGTTGACCGCACAGTAAAGAATAATGACGAGTTGAAAAGTATTGCCGAGTGACTGTCATATCTCCCTCAATTGCACTGACTCAGTTCGTTGATTGGGAATTCCCGTAACTTATGCCCATAGAAAAACGTCGATATTGTAACTTACCATACTAAAAGCCTGAGTACTAGATATAAGGCGTGGACAGGTGTTTAACCGGTATCCTGCCGATGCTTGACACGCTGCGAGGGGTCCTTCAGCTTTCCCTGTCTGCTTTCTTTTTGATATACTGGATAAGAAAGTCCAGCTTTTTGATTTCCTGAGACGTTAATTTGTGTTTGTGGTGAACATCAGTAGATTTAAGGTCTCAAGGCATTTTTACGGAAATTTTTAAAGTATATATACTATAAATATGTATATATATGTATATTACTAAAGTCTGTCCGTCAGCAGCAAGTGAATATTTTGCAGTGGTTGACGCGTTTCAACCCAAGCACACACTTACAATCTCGGTATATGCCTATACACCTCAGATATACTGATGTATACCTCGCACAGAAATTTATTTCTCAGAAAATTAAAAACCCGAATTTCGGCGTTCGTTGAGACCTCCCTTCAATATTTAGCGTGAATTCTCTTATCGTTTTCCAATTTTCTCACTTCCTCGGCCATCTTTCAACTACCCCAAAATAATGCTTGCAATTATCAACGTGTGGATGACAGTGTCTGAAGGTTTATCAAATGACTTGGGAGTTAAAACCTTGGTGACTAATGAATCTACCGAGTAGCGCCGGTGCAGTCAGTCGAAGCGTTCATGTATGAACCTTAGCCTTCATCAACACCTTCCTCCTCCTCCTCAACTTCCTTGAGCCAAATTTGCATAACACTCGCACGGCCTATTCGCATCTTGCTCGAGCTGTAGCCCCTGTTGAACAGCCGACCAATCCCCACCGTCCCAGACAAAGGGCAACTGTCAGGCATGGGGTGGGGCTTGAGGGCCAAAAGGTAGGTCGATTCCCGTCTGCTTCAGACATTTCTGGTCACCTGCTTCTCTCGTGTTTTAACTCACAGTTTCTCGCATTAGTAGAAGGAAACATCATACCTTTAAAGCTATACAAAAAGGATGGAACTTGTAGAAAGGTGCTCTAGCAAGTGGGACGGACTACTGTGAGTGTGCTTGAACAGTTTTACTTACCGTATATAAGGATAAATGAAGCGTTCAGCGCTTTGTTGCCCCCCGTGGTTGGATAGGGAGTGCTATGTTTAGTACCAAGAAATAGCCTCCCCATGTTCTCTTTCAGATGCCTGTTGCAACGCTGACCCTCTCGTGCGTACCATTAGCAGTGTGGTACGTGGACAGTCACAACAATTTAGTCGACCAATCGACTTTGTGGCTAACTCATACATGTCCCCACTCGAAACGTTCTAACGCCTGCATGACTTTCACTAGGGACGCCCTTCCCCGCTAGGCTTCCAAATCACTCCACTCCATTATCTGATCGTACCACACAGGCTGGCATTCAACTGATATTTCTATTCATGACTGAGTTTTAAGGTCGTTGTGGCTAGAATCTCCCTAGCTGCCGCGACAGTTTCACGTCACCGACAGAAACAATGGGCATTTCTCTGCGCTCCTTGCTCAAAACATATTCCTGCATGTGCATTCTCCACGAGGTATTGCGCCCGATTTTTATAGAAAACATGCGTGTGGGTTTAGTGTTAAACCGAGAAGCAACTTTACAACGCTCACTGAGGTTGACCTCCACGATTTTCTGTCGTCGATAAATACTTTACTTTTTTATTAAATTCTCAAGTAGGTAAAGGAGAAGGCCCGTTGGTCAGCAGAATCATGGTTTTCTTTGTCCGAGCTTTCGAACTCTTACTTGAGTTCACCGCCAGAGATAAAAGTGGCAACAGAAAAGCGACAAAAGTAGTTTATGTAGTGTACCTCCTATACACTTAGTCCCAGCATTTTTTCCTACAGATACGATGGTTAAAGAGTTTTTGGGATTACTTAATAGGAAAGACAGGGAAGGAAATTTTTAGAAGTAAGTGTTAAGTGAAAAAAATGTAGTTGAATTTTTTGCTGCGGCCGCTGGGATTAAGTTGTTCCGCATGTAAGTTGAAGGTGTGCACGGCGTTTCACGACACGGACTGTACTAATCTTACTCCAGAACGGCAAGTTTAACCACGGGTAAGTTGAAGTAGACAATCTCCTAACTACCATTTCTATTTCGCAGTAATTTCACGAAACCTTCGATTTCATATCAACGTTTTTCTGCAATACGTTAAATGGTAATGCAGATTGGCAAAATTTACGGATACAAATCAACATCATTTCTAAATACAATAAAATCAAAATGCATATGACAGTTATTAAAGTGGATACCACTAATTATCCTAATACCCCACCGATAAACCCTATAAACACCGGTTTCGTAGGACGAATTGCTGGGACTAGGGATTAATGAATTGCACTACATAAACTACATTTTCCGGAAAAACAAGCAACAGTTATACGAAATAGGGGCCAATCAAACAACAGTGACGTCAGCGCGAAGATGCCCGCGCAGAGCTATGTAGGCCAGTGCCAGATCTATAAATTGATTGAATAACTTCTCCTCCGAGCCCCAGGCTTCAAGCAATTATCGGTCTGTCTTTCTGTCAGCGTGGGCGACCCCGGTGATCGACTTACCTTTTCCATTTTCATGTATAGACATACACGTGGAATGCGAACATCCGCCTGACATTTTCAAGTAGCAGTGCCCCAATCAGTTTACGCGGTCCAGAGTGATTAATTAAAAGAAGCTGCGTAAAAGTCGGCCACTAGCCGACATCAAAAGGTAGGAGCCGAGGAAATGATCATTCCCTTTAGCACCAACAGTAGTGCACGAACTTACTAGGACATCAGTGTTTAGGGTTTAGATTAGGATTCGTTTAAAAGTTTAGAGTTAACTTTTGCATAGATTTAAGGCACAGACATAAATTTCGTTCCTGTGACTAAGCGCACAGCCACAGAGGCTCGATTTTCTGAGTCTTTTCTGTCATAATTAAAACTAGTCATCCACAAGATGCCTCCTATTTGATGGAAAAATACTACAGTCAACAATGTTTTCGTGTTCTTTCCCTCTTACCACACCTGTACGCAATGCTTTCGTTTCACATTCAGAGTACACACACAACCAAGCACGCCTGCAAGAATCGTCTGTTTTTCCCCCTCCACGCTTGGAGACCAACAGGGGTATAGTATTTCGCTTCTTATCTCTTCTGCCATATAATTTTATCTAGGTGGTTTTACATAACCCAGCAAGCAATTGCATAGTGCTGTGTTCTCCTCTTTTTATATTAAAAGAAACTTCACTGATAGATTCCCTAAAAACCCTAATATGCATTAGCACGAAGGCTAAATTTTGAGAAACTTACAATTTGCCGTTACGTGGTAAACATAGAAGAGGCAGGAAGCCTAGGTGGTTGCCTAGCGCTCTAATGTTATTATCGAGTGCTTTTTTTACTCGCACTAATGATGGCCCAAACATCTCACTCCTACCGGAGACTTAAGCTTCCTGCCTGTAGAAACGTGAGCATCTTAATACTGCCAGGGTCATCAATGCGGCTTCAATACGATTCTGATAGATTTAAAATTCACAAATGCTCTTCCTAGCAGCGAATGCCGTTTAGAATTGTAAAGACTCTTCAGGCTCACAGTCAACATCCAAACCCCATGCTGTTAGTTAGAATGTTATTGGGACACTCCTTCGTCGTTTAAGCACGGACTTCTCTAGCTCAGCATATACCGTTATAAAAGTAACAAAATGCCTGCCAGGCTGGAAATGAGAAAAGCAGTGCGTCAATAATTCAGGATGAAAAAGTGTGCAGTGGCGCTGAAAATGTCACCCAAAAATTACTACGCTGAGGCTGGTTGGTTTTTCGGTAGGGAGAAACTCCGCGGCTGTAGAGTTGCTAGTCTATTCAGTTGACGCAATTGAAGGTGGTACAGAAGCAGGATCACCTGTTCGAGCACTCACGTGGGCACAAATTCGCATGGGTCCAAACTCTCATTGTAGGCTCATGTCCATCTAGGAGAGACCGTGTATTTTTAGAGGCCATTAACTCCAACGATTCGTGCATTAATGGGCACGTCGAATTGGATGCGATGTACACCAATCTCAGGGAAGCCTGGAAAAGACGTCAATCAGCAATCACCAATGACTTAAAATTATCGATTTTTGCTCCGTTTAAAATACTAACTATTCTCTAAGAATTTTCCATGCATCTGACGATGACCTGGTGTACTATAGTCGAAAATTTACAATAAGGTGTGTCAGCGTTTTCCGACAAACGTCTTTCACCAAATCATATTTCTTGGGATGCCAATCTTGAAATTCATAACAAGGAATTGAAACTGTACATTCAAAATTTTTAGAGGCCCAGGAAGCCGTAGTCAAACAGATTTAGAGCTGCTTGTGACGAGCGTGCGAGACACATCTCAATGAACAGTGGCAGACCATATTTAATGTATGTTGTTGTCGTTAAACATTCGGACGAGCGGTTAATAAATTGAATAACTGCTGATCGACCATTTCGAAGAATTGGAATATGCTGACATATAAATTTCTGGAAATATGTTCATCCAGCGTTTAAACCTGGCAATTAAATTATTCTCGAAAAACAAAAAACTGGAAAAATACAGTTTCTAAATTTAGAGAATGGATGCAGTCTCATGGGTGAGAAATAGACGACTTATCAGCCTTGCTTAAAAAAACCTTGTTGATTTTAAAGCGTATCTTCCAAACGCTCTCTTTAGCTGCCAGGGTTTCTTCTTGTTTTTAACTGATAGTATAATACGGCGACATTTTACAACGGTCAAGCAATTCACTGATCGCATTCTTGATGAGGTTAGCTAATCCAATCCACTCCACATTAATGGCCGCAAAGTCTTCCCGTACTGTGCGCCGAAACTTCCAACATATGTCCAGCCGTAAGCCGGCATATTAGCACTCCATACTCTCCTTCCTAGCACGTTACCTCATGTGTGAAGAAACGTTAATCTAGAAGTTGAGACTAGACCTGTCGCCATAAAAGACCTCTGAACTTTTAAGTATTTTATTAACTTATCCCATTTTTTGCTTAACATTCTGGCTGTTCACTTTCAGAATACAGCGCACGTTTTTTTCTCTCCCTGTCTCTTTTCCAAAAAGACGAAGATTTACGCATGCGTACCCAGCACCTACCCCCTCACGTCTCCCCCTTACTGAAGTTCCTTGTTTGGCCCTGGCCATACCGACCGAATCGTGAGTCAGTGCCTGAGTGACAGGCTGTCGTGCGACACTAATTTTGCACGAATTTTATCTTTTTTTCTGAATAAATATATTGGCCCTCAGACTTCCATGTGCAAAAATTATGGCGTTATTCTTTCTTGTGCAGATAAAATTACCGAGTTAATGAATGGTAAGGGGTACAATTGGTAAATATATTGTAAAACCTCTACTGATTGACTGTTTTGAGGAATTGGAATAGTTTGGCACAATAATACTAAG
This sequence comes from Ligula intestinalis, assembly GCA_036362985.1. Classification (NCBI taxonomy): domain Eukaryota; kingdom Metazoa; phylum Platyhelminthes; class Cestoda; order Diphyllobothriidea; family Diphyllobothriidae; genus Ligula; species Ligula intestinalis. The sequence goes on along the minus strand of JAYGXS010000002.1, from coordinate 11,783,463 downwards.
ATGAAGTCCAATTTCTGGAAAAAGTTCACCCAACATTTCAGTTTAGATTAAGACGCCAGCTATAGTTATTTCAAGACCAAAATCAACGCGCGCCACAAAAACACGGTCGAATGACAAAAAGCAAGTAGCACCCACTAACACAGACTGAAAATCCTGCCAAGCGGCATACATGTCAGATGAATATTGATTTTTATGAACGTTTAAAAATGTTTGTTGTTTGTTACACAATTTCTTACGTTTGAAGACGATGAGGGGATCCTACGTCTAAAATTTACATAATAAGTACAAATTTTCCCTAAAAACCTTTTATCTTCATAATTGAATACCTTGGGATGCCATGCTTCAATAGAATAGGAAAGTTTGCAAAAATGCTGTTTTAAACTGGTATCCGCCTTGTTACTTGTGAACAACCATATTTTGCATAGAAAAACCATCAAATCAACATCAACTAGGGCTGCTAAGGAAGAATGCTGTCAAAACAAGCAAATATGCGTGTCCCAGGAGGCATTTGAGAAGAAGACTCGATCGTTTTGACGTTTTGACATCCGTCGCGGATTCATCATCAGACACATTAGCAGCAAACAGAAGCAGAAACGGGTAAAACATACACAGACGTTTGCAGTATTTATAGGATACGGTCATGACTGCAAACATACAGCAACAATAAACGTTAATTGCCTTCGGGCGCGTGGATAGTTTGTTGGACGGCACGCGGGCTCTGACCGGTTAAACGTTACTTACGGGCGTGATGATTGTTCGGCCATCTGGTTCTCTGGTGTTGTCATCGGATGAGGCGGTGGCCTGCCCGTTCCCCAAGTGACGACTTGCTTTGGCCAAATTGAGTCTCATCATTAAATATGGATTGGGCAAATCATTGCACTTGTTTATGGATTGGGGGCCCGTGAACCATGACTCAAGTAGTTCTCGGCTCACCTGATTGTCACTTCCTGCGAGAATTTCAGCCTCATCAAATTTGAACATGCCGCCGGGTCTCTTCGAATGAGCCGCAACTTGAGAATTGGCATCATTTCACCGCACTGCTGCCGCGTGTTCGGCAATTTGCGTCTTGGGAAGTCTCCCAGTTTCTGCGATATACTTGCTCTGACCGCAACTGTACCAGATCCTGTAAACGAACCCAGATGTTTCTTGCCATGTCAGTGTGTCTTTCGGTTTCATTACCTGTTGTGTCTTTGGACTGAAATCAGCGGCTGGTTGTTTCCGCTGAAAGGTGGATACCTAGCTTGTTATCCTACCAACATCTCGCTCTAAAGACAGGCACAAAGGTAAAATGAAGTGTGAGATTGTTCGTATCCCAGTTAAATTTAGAAAACCGAAAAATCAGCAGGATACCAAGTCTTTGAAGTAGCAAACTGGTATTTTACCAGACAGGCTGACGCCAGCTGTTTGGCTAAAATCAGGCTTAAAAGGTCTCAGTCTAAATTTGACTCCTATAGCAAATCGCTTTGTGGTGTTTTCTATTGTATTAAAATTTATTTGGTTCGTAGGAAGAAAAGGTCCGCAAAGAATTTTTCGTTACCCTTAGAAAAGGCTAATTGTTAACAGTGTGCCGAGCGACAATTGTACTCAAAACTTATGACAGTTATTTCTCCAAGGTAAGGCTGGTATTCATGAGCAGATTGTATTTATGTATTTTAGGGGCCAGTGCCGCTGCAACTGATCCGAATCTTGATTGAGCAGGTGTGATTGTGGCCATCATCGGGGGGAGAAGCGCTGACAATATTTGTTAGAAGCACTAGATTTCACTGCCCCTAGAGACGCAGCCAAAAGCTGTACAATCTCACGACAATGAATGTGGTTTCGATTGCTTGAGGGCATGTTTTCCAGATAACGTGTGGGGATGGTCTCTCTCTCAAGCCAGCCAACTTAGTTGGTGTAGGAGGCGTCTGCTACCGCGCAAGATCAGCCACGCCCGACGCTATCATCCCCTCCACCCTCCGCTTTCCCGATCTTCCTCTCGCGCTTGCTCTCTCTCTCTCTCTGTCTCTCTCTTTGACTGTCCGATGCCTATTCAGCAGTACAATGTTAAGCTGATAAGTATCGCAAGAATTGTGCAATCGCAAACGTTTGATGACAAAAACCGCCCACTGGCGCTAAAATGTTGCTTGCCAGAACAGTAAAAAGGGTCTTTTAATCCACATTTCCCCACTCAAAACCATCGAGGATACCAGTTTTGACAATAAATGGCAGAAATTTATAGCAAAATGGACTGTATAATATACTGGGTGTCTCAGAGTAATACAATTTGAGCGCAAGGCATCATTGTCTTAGTCAGTGAAACGCTTGGACGAAATGCGCGCATAGTATTGAATATGCATTGCGTCTAGTTGATGAAAAATGTACCCATCAAATTATTTCCTTCTGTTCTAGAATCAGTGCCTAATTTATACGTTAGTTTTGATCAGCTCCTGATGTTTCACCTCTAAAATGAGACCTTTAATCCCCTAATAATTAAAGACCTTTTTTTAAAAATTCATATGCATTGAATAAAAAGCAAACTGAATACGTTTATGGAGGCAAAAGTTAACAATTAATTGCCTTTAAAAACAGTTGCTTATTAACCAATAGAAACGTACGGCGATTTAAAGTTTCCCTATACGGACATATATATGAGATTTTAAACTTTTTTCTATGATAGAGAGCTGTTCAAAGTAAAAGCTCATTAAATAGGCTATGATTTTTCCGGATTGTGGTATTTTGGCTATTTAAAATCAAATAACAAACATTTTCAAGCTTAAGTTGAAAAGTCAAGTTTGGCAAACATATATTTTCAGCATATCATCATCAGACCAAAATTTTTGCAGGGTAATGAAAACTGTACAGTTGCACAGGGTTAACTAGTGTTGTCTACTTACAATTCATCGTTTACGCGTCACCTGCATGGCGAGATCAGCGTGTGGAGGTGCTTGCGTTGGGGGAGGGGGAAAGGTAGCCTGATTTGCTGAGAACATATGCTTGCCGAACTTGACTTCTCAAATAATAAACAGTTGACAATTTATTATTGCTCAGGTAATCTTAAAAAAAGGTTCCATTGGTTCCATGGTTTAACGATTTCCTAATGTTATATAGGAATATTAGCATCCCTTATTACAGATGGCCTTGCACTAGATTCCAAGATAAGGGGGCTAGGGTTAGCGTTAGGGTTTTAGTTAAGATAGTTTAAATCAGGTCTACGAATAGGATTATGGTTATGGTTATGGTAAGTAAGGTCAGAGTAATGTTAAGAGGGTAAAAATTAAGGTAAGGAGTGTTAGGGCTAGAGTGACCGTTGGGTTTCAGATCATGGGCATCAAGAATTGATCGTTCAGGTATCGGCAGGGAGTCCTCTGCCGGATTGGCATTACTGCTGTTTGATTAACAAGAGTTTGGAGGCTCAAATAAATAAAGACATGACTCAGAAGAGTGAACACCTTCTAATTTACTTAGGGTTCACGTTAGAAGAGGGGAATGGGAGTCGACAGGAATTCAGCGTAAAGGCGCTTGAAGAGCCCATATCGCTTTTTTGGTCGTGGAATCTAGTAATTTCTGTCCATATATTTATACTGCATTAGCCAGTTCTGAAGAAATGACTCCACTATTTTACAATCCCCTAAAATATCAGTTATAGTCTAGTCTAGTCTTAAAATGGTCAACTGAGTGTTCATATTTGAACATCGAGCATTTTCTCATAAAAGTAGCAGTTGGTTCCTAGAATCTGCTCACTGCGAATCGCAAGATAAGAATACAGTAATAATAGGAGGCTAAATGCACTACAAATTTTAACCTATCATAAAAATTTAGAGGCATTTTTTAGGAGGTTAGGTTATTTTTGTCTAGAATACTTTGTGACAGTCATTTATCCAAAAAATGAATACAGGTCATACTCAGTTCAAGAATTTTATTTTATCATTTACACTCTTGTATGTTTGACGATTGCGTATATAGCAGAATTTATTGGCGTCAAACATTTTGCGAGTGCTCATCAGCTGCGTCCTCTTGCTGCATTAAGTGAGTAACGAATGTGAGACGCTTAAGTGACACCATTGAAAGGACCTACTTTGCTGCTGAGCTCATATTTTTTAACTCGACATCAACCCTTCCGATTCCAATTGCGATAGATGCCTTGCCATTGTAATCCACTTCAAATTCTGCTTACGACTTTACATGCACTTGCAAATGCAATTGCATTGGGCTAGATAACGGGAATTGACAGCCAGAGCTAAGGAACACTTGCCGAATTGGCTTCTAAAGCAGGAGAAAAGGAAACCTAATTCTCTCTTTACTGAACACCTATCAGAAAGGGCCATTCTGTAGACTCCAAAACATCCTTTCGAGTACTTTACCGGGCACGAAAAACCCGTACCTTGCGCTGCCTGCAGGCACCCTGAATACGACGGTCAAAACCCGACCTATGTAAACAGTTGGAGAATTTTGTCAATTTAAGTTTGCCCTAGTAACACCCAGCTCCCTGATTCACAATTCCCCCTGCCCACATTTCTGCTTTAACGTATTTTTGCCTTCGTCACTGTCGACAGTGTTTACTTCGCTAACGTTACTAATTAGATTTAGTATCCCGATTTACTAATTTACATTCCTGACCTGTTCCTATGACTTCTTCTCTAAGAATTCAATTTTTATGCATTCTCCCATTTGTTACTCACTTTATGCACCAAGATGACGCAGCCAATGAGCATCACGAAATCTATTTTTCATATAAATTTTGCTGCATACGCAATCTTCAAATTTGCATCTGTGTTAAAGAGGATTCAAATCTTGTATTTCTAGTAAACATAATGGCTAATTATCCGATCCTTCGGACAATGCTTCTCTTGTACAATGCAGTAGTTAGGTAGCTTTAAAAAATAAAAATTCATCCAAGAGTAAGAGTCAAAAATGTGTCCGCGAAGGGAAGAAAGCATTTTTTTCTCGCAAACCAGTGCGTCTAATGAGGCAGAATTTAATTTTTGCTTGAAGTCTACAGTTTTTTGTTCAAATGACATGGTCACTACCCCATTGCGATAAAAAGAGCTAGGTGTTTAACCCTCATCGGATTGAACGTAGGAAGAGCAAGGGGGACGGAGATTGATTAATACATGCTTACACATATTTAGCCTCCTACTCCTTGCCCTTTTAAATCTTCTCCTTCTCCTCTTTCTATGCATTGTTGTATACACAGGGTAATTTCGGTGACGCCTCATGTGTACGCGGGAGGGAATTCTAATTGCCGGTCTGACGGCGCTAACCAGGTCAGGAACCGCTAAATGCTCCCATAATTGAACCTCTCTTTTGGAGGGCGAGAGAGGTAATTTCTGCCCTCAACGGTCGGCAGTGTCGGAGACAGTTGGCGGACCACACTGCAAGCTGCTTTTGCACGCAAACCCTTCGTGTGTTTGCGTCTGCAAAAACATGAAAACGGAAACCTAATTACATACATGTGGCTGCGTATGCAGGGAACAGTTAGTCCATCTATGCAAAAACACAAGCAGCCAATATTTTAGAACAAATACTACCCAAAGAAACGGGCTGGAGACGCCGTTTAATTTCATCTGATTCTCTACCTTAACTCAGTTAATATATATATATATAAATGAATTGTACGCAGATAAGAACATTCCCTAAGGAAACAATTACTTTCGTAGTCTCTTTAAAAATTAATTATAAGAGAAATACGGCTTCGAAAAAGCCGAAAATAGAGAAAGCCGCTTGATTAGAAAGCAGTGCCTGCTTTGTAACATCTTGTCTTACGTGGTAAAATGACTGCTTTTTCCTCTATCGAGCTCTCGATGATACCTTTTAGGATATTGTTATATTATTGCAAAAAATAAAGGCAATTGTATCCAAGTTGTATGAGAAAAAAACCTTTTTTTTCCAATTTAAAATAATTGATTGGGGAAAAATAAAAGTTGGTTTCTATTTGAATAAAGCAACGATGCACACTGCTTTTAGTGTAACTTGGTCATCTTGACACCATCTGTTCCCGTAACTTGGGCTCGTACATGGAAAACCGAGAGAAATTTGTCAGTGTAAGCCCTTAAATGCTTAAAGTTTTCAAAAATCAAACACCAAACGTAAGGTAGTTTTATTTAGTTAAGTTCACACAAAAATCAAGGACGGGGCAGAGGTTAAACCCCAAAATAGTGAGTCGTTACAGTGATCTCTGTAAATTAAAGTTGCAAGCCACAGCTTGAAGTACCGTTAAAGTGTTAGATTTTGAATTTCGAAAACAGCAAGATGTTAACTTTCGCCCATGAACGCTCACCGATCGCAAACGGAACTTATGTGTCCCGTTCTGCCTTGATGGTCACTCTCGTATCTCACCAGTAGCCATACAGCAGCTAGAAGTGCAGGTAAATGAGCCTTTTCGACAAAGACAAGGGTGAATGGAATGCCATTTCAGATTCATAAGCCATCATCAGTGAGTCATGCCTCACCCCCAAATAGTGCAGTACCCTAAGACTGGACCCCGTGGTCTATTGACTAGAAGAGCAAAGCTCCAACCATTGAATCACAGGCTAGTTGCTTTGCCGGTTTAAATTGGGAGTATTGGCATGCGTTGACAGAAAGTTGACTAAGTATAGCCGACCGACAACCCCTTTGAATTCATTTCACTGCTAGCTTTATCAGTCAATGCTCAGTCGTATAAAAGGGTAGTTTATTTTTCGTTGGAACACATTTTATTTTGACGCAAACAAAATTATAAAGATAACAGCATATTAAGACCTAATTCTCTTTATTTTAATCCAGCCACGTTAGTATGCAGATGCAGATAACTTTTTATTTTTGAGCAGTACAAATTGACATGAACACAGTTGAGTTAATTTAGTCGTCTTAGGTCCGCATTATTGAATAAGGCTCGTTTTATAGATTTTTATGTTAAATAGTGAAACTCCAGTTGTGTTCTGCGAATTTTTTCCAATATCTTCATGCAAACATAGCAACAGAATGAAGTTACTTACCCCGACAACTAACGGCGGGGCGAACAGAAAATTTGTGGAAAAGAACAAGGCCACATACTGTTAATTTCCGTTAAAGATATTCCTACATTCATATGTAAATTTTCTCATATACATATTAGTTGCTCAGTAGACCCATTAGAAACCAGCATTAACCCCTCATTATCTCTTTCAAGTACAACAATAAGGTCATCAGCGCACGACGCTAGCAGCGATCTGAAGAAAGTTTAATTTGGCGTACATTTTTTGAGGTGTTCAAAGACATTTCTCCAGAATGTCGGCAATTGTGGTTTCTGTGCTTTTTTTAATTCATAGTTAATAGAGGGTATTTTTCTCAAAATTTTGGAATGATATTTTCAAAATAAAGCGTATCTGTCTCTTTCTCAACTTTAAGAGTCATTATGAATTCTCTAAAGAAGCATTTTCATCTGGTTAACTTCAAAGCCCTGCTGCTGACTGCGGAACTTGCTCGTTTTACGTGTGACGTGCAGGTAGTTCCATGTCAATTCTAACGGCAGTCACTACTGGATATCCTCGCAGATAAATGTTTATCTGTCAAATACAGACACACGTAGAAAGCAACAATTATTACTAACAATGATAATAGTTCAGTTCAGTTCAGTTTTATTAGGAAAATATAGGTTAATACCTTTGAACTCCCTCTTTGTACATAGCTATCACGCAGAAGATGTGGCGTTGCCAGTAATGGAACTGTGGTAGGGGGCAGACAGCAAAAAACTCCTCAGGCATCATTCAAAAGTTTAGTGTTGAATGCCATTTGTGGGATTTTAAGGAGAAAAACCGTCGCCTGTGAGGGGGGGGGAAGTGAACACGTTAATAAGATTTACTGCTGCTAAAAGTGTCTGGCTCATGTCAGCAGAAGGCCATCGTGGTTTTTCAGTATCCCTATGGTCACACGGGGAGATGACTGCGGTGGTCACTGTGTCGGAGATACGCCCATCGTAAGCCCATGCGAACCAGAGGATGAAACTTGCAATCAGTTATTCTAAACAAACATATTACTGATAAATAGCGAACAGTATTTTTTAAACAAAAAGTAGACTGCAATATAATTAGCTCGCTTCATTACAGATTATGTCTTTTTCTATGCTGATCCAACTGCATCTTAAACGTGTCCAAAGATGGAGACATGACAATGTATGCGGGTAGAACATTCCATGCCTGGATTACCCTCTTAGAGACGAAGAATTTTGGTGTGTTCAATCTTGCCCCAGTCACACGTAGCTTGAGAGGGTGTCGGCGCAATCTAGTAGTAGTGGGCAGCTCAAAGAAATCGTTGGATGCTAGGCAACAATTTTGATCCCACAGCATGCGAAATGCCTGTATCAGGTCACCGAGCAGCTGTCTGTAATCCAGAGGAAATAAGTCAAGATTGGTCAGTCGTGTCTCGTAAGGAGGGTACGCTTGGCCTCACACTAACTTAGTTGCCCGTCGTTGTACCCTTCCAAGCGTTTTTTGTCTTTGACTGTCCAAAGTTTCCAGGCTTGGATGGCAAATTCCAGTTGGGGTCGCACAAACGCGCCGAATACCTTGCCAAAGACAACTTTATCAAACTTAAAAAAGGCGCGCTTGATTAGATAAAAGCTCGACATTGCGGATTTGGCCACCTTCAGGCTGTGGAGTGATGGCTTAAGTGGGGGAGCGAACCACACCCCCAGATCCTTCTGGGCCTCTACTTCTGGCAGCGGTGTGTTATTTAGGTTGCAAATCCTCCGATACGATGTGTTAGTATTACTGAAACGCATTGTGTTGCATTTGGCGACATTAAAGGGCAGGAGCAACTCGTTTGACCATTGCTCGAGTTGGTACAAATCTGCCTGCAGATTTGCTTCGTCGTCTTCACTACGAATGAACTTCCAGAGTTTTAAATCGTCGGCAAACATTGTGGTTTCGCATTCAAATCCACTTATGCAGTCGTCGATATATAAGGAAAAGGATAGGACCCAGAACAGATCGCTGATCACCAATACATACGGTTTGAGTTCGGCCAGTCAGAAAGCTTTCCATCCATCGCAAAAGGTTGCCTGTTACCCCTATACGTCTAAGCTTTATAGGAGACGTTGATGCGGCACAGTGTCAAATGATTTCTTGAAATCTATGAAATCTATGCGTGCACCGTGTTTCCTTGATCGAGTGCTCTGGTCCATTGTTCTAGACAGAAGAGCAGATCTGTCAAGCAGGACCGTCCTCTACGGAACCCGTGCTGTTTATCAGAAAGAAGTCGATGACACTCTAAGAATTGCATCAAATCTTTTTGATAATTCGCTCCATGATTTTGCAACATATTAAAGTAAGGCTTATTGGCCTGTAGTTGTTTGCAGACGCCCGACTCCCACTTTTGTGTATGAATGGGATCCACGCTGTCTTCCAGTCGGATGACAGTTGGCCTGTGTTTAGGGAGGCCCGAAAGAGTAACTGCAGGAGTTCTGCCATCTCCACGGCTAGCTCCTTCAACAGCTTTGCAAGTATGCTGTCCGGTCCTGGCGACTTCGTGTCTTGGAGCTTAATACGTTCTTGCAGGACAGGAACTTCTGTAAGCACAACTGAGTCAAAAGTCGGAATCTCCTCGGTACTAAAATTGGTAACGGTTAGCTTGACCTCTCTCGTAAAAACCGACTGAAAGAACCCGGATAGATGCTCGGCCTTTGCTTTGTTCTCGCAAATTTCGGCGCTATCATCAATTTTTAACAACGGGATGGGGTCTCTATTTCGGGTAGTTGTAGAAGATCTTCGGATTTCCTACTGCACGGTTTATTAGGTCACTCTCAAAACTTTGGCGGGTTTTTAGTACAAGGCCCTTTACCCTATCTCTCTGCGCTTTGTACTTGTTGCACGACTCGGTGGTTTTTTCTCTCCGATACGTTCGAAACAGTTTTTCATTACGGTTAACCTCCCTCTTCAGCATGTTTGTTAGCCACTGAAGCCTATTTGTGGCTTTTATTTTCGAGATTGGGCAGAAACTGGTGATTAGCCCGTGTAGGTGAGTCTTTAACACCGTCTAATCCTCATGGACACACCCGGTGAATGCCTCCCTCCAGTCTACGCTGCGTTCTTTGGTTCTCAGTTAGTTAAAGTTTCCGCGCCATATTTTGTGTCTAACGGTCGCGCTACGATCAGGTACAGAGAAGAGTGAGTACTCCCCCTGTGGTACTACGTGGTCGCTTTTGCCTAGAGGAGGTAAAAACTTGACGACGTCTACACTGTCAGGCGCTTTTGACAGTACAAGATCTAGGCAGTAATCCTGTTGCACTTCAGGCTGCTTGGTTGGAGATAAGACGTGTTGTGATCGAAAGGCTTTTTGTACCGTGCGTAGGAGACGACGATCGAAACTTAATTCTGACCCTGTCGCAGAACTGAGGTTCCAGTCGATATGTGGAGCATTAAAGTCGCCTATAATCATGACATTGGATCGCACGGCAGATGCTTTTACTGCCTCAATCAGGCTATTGTCTGACTCTGGATCGTTCGACGGTGGTGGATAAACCGTCAAGATGTCAAGGGCTTGAGACCCTGGCTTTCTGACGGTGAGCCAAAGGGCCTCTATATCGAACGCGAGCTGGTCAGTTTTGTTTGTCACGTGCAGGCCATGTTTAGCATTGGTGAGCACACCCGCATCCTGACGCCCGGCTCCGTCATTTTGGAACAGCTGAAAACCGGGGAGAGCAACTTTCTGATCGTCTATCTTTGTGGATAACAATGTTTCCGTTATACAGACCACATCTGGTTCCACTTGGTACATAGTAATCTTAAGCTCATCTAATTTAGACAGCAGGCTTTGTGCATTGGTGTACATGCACTTTAGTTTCCTTTGTCGGCTGAAATAAAATTGTTGAGTCTGGAGGCTGTCATCGGTAGCCAATGCCTCCAATCGTCGTCTTTAAAACATTCAAAGGGTTGGTTTTTGGTCAGCTGGACCTAAAAAGTACAATTTTAGTGTTTAGTTTCATTCTAAAATCATGGCGAGTTTGGTAAAAGTTAGTCGTCTGGGATACAGTGTCAGGAACAACAGATCGCTTAGCTTAGTGACAGGACTATCTAGGGATGTACCTAACAAAAGCTTTACAATGCAATTGTAGAGATAACATAGAATTGACATAAGTCAGTTTAAGAAAAATTAATGCTTTGATTAGGTCAACTGTTGTAGGGGCGAACATATCAAATTTTAATATGTTATCGCAATTAATAATGTTCTCACAAAATGAAACTCATGTTCTTTACTCAAGATGTTTTCGCAGACAACAAGCCCTGGCGACAGAACAGCTTCATAAAAAAGTACTCCAATTAACCGCAAGAGAGATTCTAAGAAGCGTCCAATAACTATGAAAAGTCGGAGCAACATGCGTCCTCCTGTTCACGTGTATCTGGTTCGGGAGTGAGGGAAAATGGCATTAAACTTAATATTATTTTCCTTAATAAAACGCTTGACCAGTGCAATAGTAAAGTTGAACTGTTAAATAATGTATGCAGTAGATAGCCTTACTCTTAAAATACTATAATTAAAGTCCAAGTGATTTGTATGTATATGTTATAGCCCAGTTGGTTATGACCCGACTAGTAAGCAGAAGAAAGCACGAGAACGGTTCTGATGGGGAAACGGCTTGATTTAACACGACACAAAGATAACGGGGTCTGCAGAGTCAGCGGGGTCCTGCAGCTTGTCCACTCCGGTACATTTATATGGTTCCGGTCTTCCTAAATTATTCCAGGCGTATGGTGTACGTCCAGGCATTCTGGAATTTCCTCGGCTGAGGCCATTGTCCTCTCAATGTGGGCAGTTGTCTCGTTCGCCCAACGCACAGCGTGGGCATCTTGCATGCAGGCATGACCCAGCTGGCCTGTTCATTTCGTCGACTACCATGAGTGCATGGCGGGTCCCACCTCCGTAATAATATGCATTCATTACCAGTATATTTAAGTCATATATAGGTATATTGCTTTTGTGTTTCCTATTTGTACATGTGTCGTGGTTGCAAAAAATGATATCTCAGTTTGTTGGCGTGGCCAATTGTCTTGAGCCATGAAGCGGAACATAGTTTTTTAAATTTATGTGAGACACAACAAAGCGTTTACCCATGAACAGACCGTTCTAACTGTTTTGAAATGAAAACGGGCGCAATGTATGCCACATATAACTTGTGCTTGAATTTGCATATTTTTTAAAGATTATTAAAATTTGCAGGTCAAAACCTATTTGTTGTATGGATTTTGCTTTAAAGGAAGATTACTACGACCAAGTATTTACAAATCTCTTCCGAAAATGAAACTTGGATTTTGCATCCGTGAAACCAGGTAAAACTTATTTATAAAATTGCATTATTTAAAAAAAACAGGGGACTGCGGCGGATACGGAAATTAGCAACAGAGGTGTTTCAGCATGAGTCATTTCCATGATTACTAAGGGTACTCTTTTGCCGATTATTAATGATAGAACCTTACCCAGAAGTCAGTGGGGTGGTCAACGCATTCCACCAGTAAGCAGGGCAATAATTGTACTCGTCTTAGACTCAAAAAGTATAATTATGTGTCCGTTATGACCATTCACTGGGAGCATCCGATAATTTTCTCTTATAAATAATCGTGGGAAAATAAGGCAAAAGTTTGCATTTTGGAAGGCAGGCATCCCAAGGTATGCGATTAAAAGGAAAGACGTTCTGTTGGAAGAACGGCAGAGAACGTCTTTTCTTGAAACTATGCATTTTATCCGCGATATGCCATGATCGAGTCATCTTCGAGAAGGTTCCTTAGTTTCAACAGGCAATGAACCGCAAGGATAAGCTTCATATGGTATAAGACCACGCATCGCAGAAGAACCACCTTTTCGCCTTTGAGAAAGCAAGGGTAAAAGCCCGATGGCTAGCTTGTTACCGGAAAGTTAGTCTCCGACTGGCACACTAAACAGAGCCATAGACCTTATTTCGCCTACCGGGCACTATGCACACGGCCCGAGACAGTTCAGATAAGGCGAACAGGAAGGGAAAGCAGACACAAGCGTGAAATACAGCTAGAGTCGGAGGAAAATAGGGGAAGAGGGTGCCAGGAACCAGTTGACTAGCGTGAAACACTACTTCACCACCACGCCCACGAGATTGACATCGATCGACGAGGGGCAGGCCAGTCAGTAATCTGTTTAACAAGCCTACCAGTGGTCAAACTAACGGTCAGTCAGCAGCGAACAGGCAGGTCAAAGTTTGTACCTCCAGTTCGGATGTGATACCAGACACGCGGCAAGGCTAAAACAGTCTCGGCAGACAGGAGCAAATACCTAGTTAATCTGAAGGTAGAACCGAGTGAGTGTCCGAAAAGTCAGTCTAAAAATACTTCGATCCATGTACTCGTACCTTTTTCTTCGTCTTCCTTTCGGATGGTGAAAACGATAAGATATCTGAGCCTCAAGTCTTCATGCATTTTGATGAAGTGCTCATTCTGAAAGAGAAGTGACCGCACATACATGGCCATATTTTTAGATAATCCTATGAATTAGAACGCTATAGCCACATGTGTGAAAATAAATTTCGGAGAAAAGACACTGCGCCGGCTGCAACTTATAGTGTGTCGACATTTGGTGTTTTGGATGGCTTTCACCTTCGCAAAGTGGCTAGTCTGGCGATTGAAAACTAACACGATCAACGGCAAGGTGTACTTCAATATTTTGGACGATGTCTTTTACCGATTCCCAACGTATACCCTAATTTAACGTAGTAATTTTCCTGTTAATCCTTTAAGCAATTTAATGAATCTGATATTTATTTTTATACAAGGCAAGCTTCCCTTTCTGTGGCCTCAATTTTTTTATAATTTGGATCCTAATTTTACCGAAAGTGTTTTGCAATTATCAAAAAATGCAGTGCACATGTTACTGAAGAATCATTTGATCAAATAAGAGCTCCATTGCGGCTTAAGTAATCATCTTGAAAAAACCCCCATAGAAAAAATGGCTCACTCTACGTTTGACAGATATTATGCTATTGTAAGGGGAAACGGACAGTTAACAACGTAGTGCTTTATTGCATTTATCCATTTTTTATTGTATCTTTTCATGCATCTCCCTTCTTTATGCATCTTAATGGTTTGGATTTCCTTTACCAACTCATTATATAGTTGCTTTCTTGAAAACTAGTTTTATGCGATCATGAATAATTATTCCAGAAATATTCATTTATTCGTCAAATTAGGCCTTATTTCTAAAAACAATCGTTCCTTAACGTCATAAGACCTCGGGGGACACCAAATGCTGAGTTTTTGTGCTACCGCTATTTTTTTAAGAAGCTCCTGACATTTGATGTGTTATCACATCAACCATATACATAACCAACTAGCAAACATACTTTTGTTTTCCCATAAAGCCTCGTCCTGCCAGTAAATTTACATGAGAAAATTCTACAACTTTCCTACTGCTCCAGCGTACACCTAATTGTATCCGCTGTTTGGCGCAATGGGCTAGCAAAATTTGTTCAACAGAAAGCATTGTCCTACGCAAACGGTGGTTAGAGGGTTTTTGGGGATGAAAAATAGGATAGGCTGCGAAGCAAACTTTTAGATGCAAGTAAAAAGTGAACAAATATAGCCGAAGTTATTTACCGCGGCCGCTCGGTGTAAGTTGTTCAGCATGTAAATTTAAAGTGTGTGTGGCGCTTCACGCCACGGACTATACTAATTTTACTCCAGAACGGTCAGTTGGACCTCAGGCAAGTTGAAGTAGACTACCTCCTAACCACCACTTCTACTTGTTCAAAAATTTCAAGAACTCTGCAAATTGATAACCAGGTTTTCCGCAATAGGTTAAACGATAATACAGATGGGAAAATTTACAGATATAAAAAAACAACACCTCTAAATACAGTAAAATATAATGCTTTTAGTAATTATCAAAAAAATATTCCACTGCGTGTCCTAATTTCCTACCCATTAACCCCGATAACAACCGTTTTCATAGAACAACATGCTGGGAGAAGGGATTAATGTAGGGGACTACATAAGCTACTGTCACCAAATATTTTCGAGCTACCAGAGGAACCCACCACACCGGCCATGGACTAGAACAATCTGTTCCTGAAAGTCGAATTTCAGGGACCAACCCTGTTCTAATCAAGAAAGTGAGGAAACGTTGGTGGCTCAGATAATCTCTCTTTACACCTAATTCTGTACTTATTTCTGTAGAATGGAGTACATTGGTCTCGGGAGTGGTCGCTTCTGCAAAATAATACGGGAACATCCCAGAGTATAATTCAAGAAAAGACTAAACTAAGAAAAGAAGTAGCGCCATTCTAGCACGCCATTTGAATTCCGAACATTGTTTGAACCCCAATCTGACTCCTATCAAATTAGCCTTAGCAGCAGCAGTAACTGCAATCAGGTTACGGAAGTCGATAATGTGCGTACGGAAGAACCTCTTGTAAGCTTTGCGTTTATCATGGTCAAAGGTAACTTCACTGCATGCCCTTCTGCGTGCTGCCCTCCTGTTACTATTCACTCGACTCTAGATAAACCTCAGTGTATTTTCTCCACCTTATTCGCACACCTTGCCTGGATGAAAAAACGAATACTAATCGATTTCTTTTAGCACTAACTTGTTTTAACTTGTACCATGTTCTAACATTAATGCACTGGCTTGATGAGAACTTATCACAAACACATTTGGGTTTTTGAATCCTCGCGTGGGTAGTATCGAAATTCTAAGCGCATACAAAATTTTAAAAAAATTGCGACTTCATCGCCATATTCAAAACCTCTTCAGAAGCCGGAATAAAGAAGACCAGGCGTGCGTACGTATAGTTTAATGACCTTGGAGGATAAATATTTTATCGTAAATTTGTCAGTAGATTTTCAGCGTTTCTGAGTATCGAACGTTCTTCGGATTGTTTTACTCGGTAGATTGCTGTGCCCATATATTTGACCTGTGGGGAAAAAATTATTCGTATACATGTTTGTCTTCTCCGAGGAAAAGTACCGCAAAATTCACAAAAACATCAAGGAACTGTAAGTAGGATAAAGTGTTCTGCTGTCATCCGTGTAACCTTTAGTGCGGTTTAAGCATTTGCAGTTTATTTATGGTAAGCAGATGCACCAGTACCAGCATCAGTTTCATCACCACTACCGTCATCTTCGTCGATTTTATCATCATCATCTTCATCATTAGGAGCCTTGGCAGATTCGCTTGATTGAAATTGACCAAATTATGAAAAAAAACTTGAGGCGTTCGGCGAGATTTAAACCTGCATGGCAGAGAAGGCCTTTACCGGAAACCAACGCACTTACCACTTGAGCTACAAACGTTCCACCCCGCGCCATGAAATAAATCACCCTTGGGTCGATTTTACCCACCCAACTTTACCACTCGTATGGAATCTACCAATACGGAACTGCGAATTGATTTGCTAAGCAATCATCTAGAATCCACTAGAATGACTACTAAGCTGACTTTATTATAAGCTCAAGTAGTTCAACTCAAATTAAGCAAATCTGTCAAACATCCTAATGATGAAGTCAGCCTAGTGGTCATTTTGGTGGATGCTAGATGATTGCTTAGGAAATCCTGCTTGAGCAGCCAAGTTGCTGTTCCTTATTGGTAGATTCCACAGGAGCGGTAAAGTTGGGTGGGTAAAATCGACCCAAGTGTGATTTAATTCGTTCCGCGATGTGGGGTGTTTGTGGCTCAAGTAGTTAGAGCGTTGGTTTCCGGTAAAGGACTTCTCTACTATGCGGGTTCAAACTCCACCGAACGCTTCGAGTTTTTTTACAATTGGGTCAACTCAAATTACCTTCATTGACATTTCTATCGTCACCCGCGTTCAATGACCGTTCAAAACTGGCCAATAGCGGTTAAGTTTTTTTTAATACAGTAATGAGTACAGTCAAGAAGAGGTTGGTTTAATTTGGATCCTTAATGAGTAAGCTAGATCGAATGCAAGAATATCTTCGCCATAGAATATGGCTCACTGACAGGTTAAACTAGCACTACCCATCAACGACCAGAGAGTTACAGAGTTCAATAAATAAGGCTTAAATGTTTTTTTTCCAAATTTCTTTAAGTGAAAAAATAATCGCTGAGGCAACGAAAGCCTCAGTTTACTATCTGCCAAAGAACTGTGAGCATCGAATGTTTTGAAAATTAGGCAGGATGTTTTATTGGTACTCATTTGGGTTTCAAGCTATTCTTACCTTTGAATATAAAAGTTCCACCTTGAGGCCGTTATGTAAGCAAACACTCGTTGATAGCTGGAAAAGCACTTCGATTAATTTGCTGCAAATCAGTGGCATAAAAATTAATATCGTAGATACTTAGGTGATTCTGATAGGCAGCAAGTGGTTTTTTATAACATCTGTGAACATTATCGCAAACCGTGACTTTCCAGAGTTCTGAAATCTTCTAGCGAAATGTTAAACTTCATCACCCTGCCGCTGTCAAACCCGATATCGTCCTGTTGGAGCGTTTTCTATGCATTTAACATCGAGATGCTGGTAGCACACCACCGGCGGGTTGGTGTGAATGGCTGACGAAGGTGTCACCTACGAAACGAGCTCAGGATTTCGGTCTGTAGTTTAATTGAGCGGTATCAGATGCTGACATTCAAAGGACGTCTAATCACCGTCTTCCCGGACATTCAATCTACGATGGAGGAAGAAGAGAACAACCAGCTGGCTTTCCTGGATGTCATCGTTTCCCGCAAAGACGGTGATGGCCTAAAAACTAAAGTGTTTAGGAAAGCAACCACCACTATGCAAGTCTTGAACTTCAACAACAACCACCCAATTGGTCACAAACGCAGCTGCGTAAGAGCGCTTTACCGGCGCATTACAGTTAAGTGGACGACAATATTGCTGAATTACAAAACCTTCGATGGGTACTGAGAGCGAATGGTAACCCGCGCAATTTTGTCAACCAATGCATACGCAAACGACAAAGGAAGTCACATACAACTGGCCCAAAAGTTTGGTGAGCTCTTCCGTACGTGAAGAATATATCAGAAGCGGCCAGCCACCTACTCACTTCACTTGGAGTTGGAGTCGCGCACAAGCCGGAAGCAACCATCAGGCGCCGGGTTATGAGATCAAAAGCTCCGCTGTCATGGCAGGTGACAGCTGGTGTCGTTTACTGGATCTGGCTCGATTTTGGAGAAAACGGGAGATCACTCCGGACACGAATGGCTGAGCATGCAGCGGCGGTGAGGAAGGAGGACACCAACTCCCAGGTTGCAGCTCACTCGACGATACCCAGCCATATTTCAAGGTTGAGGAGGCTGAACTTCTCGAAGGAGATGACAACCCCATGAGCTGCGAGCTGCTAGAGTCATGGGTCTCAGGCCAGCAGTCCATCAAGAAGTGCAACGATTTGGTGTTCCCATCTGATGCATTGAGAATTTTCCTGAACAAGAGATCCAGTCAATTGGTAAGGGCCGGGCGCAGCAATAACTCTGACGACCGCGAACAGAAGTGTCACGCAATTATCAGGCCTGCATCCAACGCTGACAAAGCAATTGCGACAATTCAGGAGTCGAATGCGAAGTTTCAAGTCAGTACCGCATCAATTAAGACCCAAACGGTGGCTACAGAAGTGAATAATTACCGCATGCACGCGGATGACCACTATAAACTATAAATACCATGCAACCTGGGCACGTTCCAACCCTATTTGCGCATGACTATGAATATGCTACCATAACCTATGATTTAGGATTCTCGACAGAATCCGAAACGTCAGGAAAATATAACTCTTGTTCCAGTGATCACATTCTCTTCTTCCGAACTGCTTCATCCAACTCGCGTATTTTTACCCTATTGTTAAACTCGAAACAGCTCTGTTACCCCCACAAACTGCAACCTCTCTCTGCTTTTATGACTTGGCTGGAATCGGCCTGGCAGATGGTCATCCGTTTCGAGACCCCTAGCCATCACACGAAGTTTGTTTACTTCGGGAATACCTGGTCTGCGGTGAGAGCCAATAGCATCTTATTTCCGGATAAGTTTATTTGAGAATGAGAGGACCAATGAGCAAAACTAACTGTTTAATTGGAATTTAAAATGTTAGAGATATGCATTGCTATCACCCACATCACCGTCATCGTTTTTAGGCTCTTTGTTAGTATATTTGACACACCATCATTGATGTCAACATTATCACCATCACCACTAAAATCACCATCGTCGTCTTCCTTATCATCTTCACAATCATGGTTACCTTCATTGTCATCGTCCTCCTCGTCAACTAACGTTTTGAAACTGGTAATTGGTGCCGTTATCCAGGTAATTGCAAATGGCTAAGCTTAGTCTTAATCTTAAATGAGTTAGGTAAATCGAGTGCACGAATACTTTCACCATAGAATATGGCTCAGTAGCAGGTTGATCTAGCTCTACCTATGAAAAACCAGTGAGTTACCCTCTTTCTTAAATTCAGCCTGAATATTTTTCCATTTTCTTGGAGAAATATTGACTGAGACAATGACGCCCTGAGTCTACTGTCTGCCAAAAGGCAAATAAAATTATTTGCTTTGGAAATAAGAGGTCACGATAAGGATGCTCGTTGTTTTTATGCTTTGATAATAATCATTTATTTTTCAAGTTATCTTTACCTTGAATGTAAAAACTGAGTTCTGCCTTGAGGCCGTTGTAAAATCAAATATTTTTTGATAGCTGAAGAAGCAAGTCTATTCATTTGCTGAAAGTCAGTGGCGTATATCAACACCGTAGATACTTAAAGTGAACCAGAAAGCAAGCAGATGGTTTCTTGTAGCAGCTGCAATCACAATTGCAAACTGCGACCTTCCAGACTTCTGAAGGCTTTTAGCAGCAGTGCTTAACTTTATCACCCTGCCCCTGCAAAACTGACACCATTTTGCTGGGCCGTTTCCTATGCTTTTAGACTACTAGCCGCTACGTCTGCTTTTAGGGCTCCAGATATGAGACGCAAGGCAGAGCGGGAAAAGTGAGTTTCATTAGCGGTTAGAAAACATTCATCAGCGAGTGCCAATCAAATGCATCTTACCAAAAGCCTCACCATCAAGTTATTCAGCAATCTACGCATTTCTGACACATTGTGACCTGTACTTTCAGATTAAAAAGAATCGATGAAGATATGAGCTTTTTGCGTCCTATCCCAGAGGAAGTGCGAATCCACGGACATGATGTGGGTTCACAGTTTACCGTACATCAGGTAACACTATGGAAAGCTGTTAGTTATTTATCTTTTGAACCTACCTGAAAAAATATGCGCAATACCCTTATGGATATGTTTTGGCATCTGCCTTTCGGATAAGTTTCTTTGAGGAGGAGGAGAAGAAGAATAACAATGAGCAAAACGAACTGTATAATTGGAATGTAAAATGTTAGAGATATGCATTGCTATTACCCACATCACCGTCATCGTTTTTAAGCCCTTTCTTCCAGTGCATTTGGCGCGCTGGTGACGAAGGGGGTGGGCGGCAGGTGCATGCGAGACACGTAAAATATAATAGCCTCCAGTGGAGGACTGGGGGGGGGGGGGGGGGGGGAGGATGGGCGGGCGTGATGAGGGGGGGGGGGGGGGGCGCAGTCGCAAGTGAGCGGTAAATGGTGAGGGGGCATATAGAGGTCATTGCATAAAATTAGATGAAGGTTGAACAGTTATCTTTGGGAAGCAGGAGATCGACCTCGGGATGGCTGACCGGGTCAACAACGGTAGCCCGCACTTTACCCTCCATTGACAGTTGGGTAGCCTCGCGTGACGACGGACGTCTGCTCCAAGTGAAAGTGCCTTTATTTTCATCGGTATAGCCCTTGTGAGTCGAATTTACAGTGTGATTGCCGTAGACTGGACTCAATCCACCGAGCGTGGCGAAATTGCCGAAGCAGCGATTTGAGGAGAGACTCATCAGCTTCGGGTTCAAGGGTTTGGAGATTACGCTTCCATTAGTCTGAACGCCTGTAGTGTCCAGGGAGTCTCCATGTCCACTGTCCTGGTCATTTGATGCGGCGCTTTCACGTGTCACGTTCATCTGCGGGTTTAAAGTTTTGGATAGACAAATAAGCTAGGCGATATCGGACATAAAGTGGGTTGTTTTTCTAGAAGAAAAAAACGGTTCAAAAACTGTTAAGATAATCAAAATGAGTTAGTATTAAGAAGCAGAAGTTGGTGCAAACACAGGAACAAGAATTTTATTCATGTTCTTGTACAAACCCATTGTGAACGTGAATCCGAAGTGTCAGGCGAACAGAAAATTTATTGTTCTAGCGATCACGTGTACTTCTGTTCAACCGTAACAGACGTTTCTCTTTTTGTAGGTTGTCTGAATTTAAAAAAAGTCGTGAACCATAGCGAAGGCCTTCCATATTGCAAACATTGTATACACAAGCTCTTTTGCACGTCAAATAAATCTTTGGAAATAAGCGTTTTTGGAAATTAAATGGATGACCTAAAACATCTTGCTACTAGATGAGTAATGCAAAAAAGACAGTTTGCGTGAACTTACCATTGTCGGCCTGCCCTACTCTATTAACCAAACGAGCCTAATTGCACAGAGCAATGTGACATTCCCAACTGCAAACACTGCCCACGCAAATCCATCAATCGCATAGACCAGTTTGATCATAAAAATCCGCTGTAGAATAATGCTGATCACGTTACATCACCGCTTTCCTCTACCCATATGAATGTGATCAACATCATACCCGCTGAAAGCACGCAATCGACACTTATGTCACCGGGACTTATTGATCGCGACCCACTCTATCCCTCTATTTAAATCCCCCTAATAAATAGGCGATTTGACTCTGGGCTCTGACGGTGCACTATGTGCCGCGGCCTGGAAAGTTGCCAACTGATGGGACAACTCGGACCTCACAGTCGGCCGAGTGCGTTTTTATGTTGACCGGCTGGCTACAATGGCTTGTTCTTAATTTAGCTCTCATGACACTCCTACACCGTGGGATCCAAGTCGGTGTGTTGGCTCGCTTTGGAGCGACTTCTCGCCACGCCATCGGCCCATGTCATGATACTGGGACCCAGCTAGTGGAGGAGGAACGGTTGCGGCAGATGCAGCACAAGCCTACTATCAAGTTACGCGCGAGTCACCGTCTCTGCGCCACCATATTGTGGGTCAGGCAATGAACCTCGTCAAAATCGATCTTCGGACTTTTGACGTTAATGGTAAACAAACTGGCACTTCACATCCGCCGTCCAGATGATAGTTCGACCGCCATTTTCGACGGTGTCTACCGCAAGCTTCAGGAGGCTGAAGGTGACTGCATAGTGAAAGCAGACCCGCAGGAGATATCCCCATTCTTCCCCCATTCCCACACGTGTACTCGATATCAAGGCATACATAAGTCGAGACGACCGGAGATGGAGGAGACTGCAGGTGGCTGGTGTGGCCGATCCCCCCCTCTGCCCCCCCCCACAAGCGTGACATTACGCTCAGAACAGTCAGTTGCGAATGATAAGCATGGAGCGACTGGTCGAGTGGCCCTTGCCACTACACAGACGAAGGCATGACAGCCGCCGCCACCATCACGCCACCCGCAATTTCGCTAGGCGCTTTCAGCCGGTATTCACTCCTCAGCATCATGGAGAGAAAATACAGTTAACTGGGCAACCATGTGCACGGTCTGTAAACCCAGTGGGAGCGCAAGCGCATATACTGACAGGGATTCAAGAAAACCGCCAGCGCACATCAGGCCGCAGCAACCATGATTTGCTGAAGCGTAGCGTTGCATACGCACGCAATCCTTAAACCCACGCTCCAGATACTAGGCAAAACACAGACAGTACAATGTACCCCGGGTAATTGGAGACAAAGTTAAATCTGGTCTTGGTTAACATATGACGTCAATATTATCGCCTCTCCCTTGCCGAGTTTATTAAATTGACGACGCAAAATGACATGAAACGTAAGCTGCATAGCACTACTAACCCAAAAATAGTCAACCATATTTTCCGCTGAACTAACCCAACACCTGTATACCGCCCCCCCCCCTTCCTAGCTCCCGTCCACGTACCAGTTCGCTCTTTCTTGCCTCGGATTTCCCCCGTTCGGTTAGAACGAGTGCCGGCTACACGGACCTTCTAGCACCGCTGATTAAAGATGCAGTACCAACAGGCTTAAAACCCAAATTCAGACGCACTTTATCCTAAAACGCCTTTTCCGCACTGAACATTAATTTCATTCAGGCAAGCAGAGCCTCGAAGCCCAGCCGACGTTGCGTCGAACCTCGAGTGAGCATGCAGGTGCGCATAAAGACAGGTCGACAAGTTACACGCCAGAAACACGGGGGAGGGGGGGGGCGCTCGTCATCATCATAGTCGGTCGCCAGTGAAGCGTACATTTTGATGATGATGTGAAGGTGGGCAGAGAGAGAGCAAACTGACGCTTCCTCTCCTTGTTGTCATCAGCAGTGTCTTCTGCCTGCCCTGAGCTAACAAGCTGCCCCCCCCCAAAAAAAACACTGCATAACAGCCGGGCACAGGCTGGACGCTGGCGGATGAAGGGTTTGCTCTACACAGCACGCCTAAAATGTTGCCTCAGGTTGTCTCATTTAAAGATCGGTGGGAGCCCGTCGGATAAAGGCGGACACGGTTTTTCAGCCTTCTTTAGGGTTATGCCATTTTTCCTTATTTTCTTCAGAGTGCATACATGCTCATTTCGAGCTCGGTAGAATCCCAGTTTGGGTCCCAGAAATTGTTTCAATAATCGAATGTTTTCGCAAAAAGATCATGCACCATAAATCAACACAGTAATTTACTCATAGTTCTTACTTACTTATAGTTTACTGGGTGTGACAAATGTGGACATTTTTAATTTTTTTTTAAATTGTTTATTGGGTTTCTACGTATTCCTGAAAAATTGTGCTTATCAGATCGTTGACTTCAAATTACTTGGGATCCAAATTACCGTCCTGGAATTAGATTATTATAGTCCGCGGCGTGAAGCGCCGCGCACACCTCCAATTTACATGCGCAACGACATTACGTTAGTTTATTTTATTTGGTCTATTTAAATTATTTATATTTAATTCCGATGTTTAGTTTAGTTTTCAGTTCATTTTTATGTAAACTATGTTATTTAAGCTTCAGCTTACTTGTAAATAAAATCGGTTAAGCTTACTTTATTTTACGTTTTTAGTCAGGGGATTTTAATTTAAGTTAGCAATTTTTTAATTTAGTTCTTTCCAATTTTTGCCTTATTGCGAATTTTAATTATCGCGCGCTTTCTTTTTGCGAAGTATTAGGACATTTATCTTACTGTTACTGTTTTCTCTTCTTTAATAAACTTTATTTTTTTATAAAAACTTTCCTTTGTATTGCCCAGACTGCTCTTTATTTCACCCGGTTCTGTATTACAGAAGGATGAGGCTTTCATGTGCTGATCTAGGACCCAAACTTGGATTCTACCTCGAGCTCTGCATGGGATGAGTAGAGTGCCATTAACGTCAACACGACCGTTTTTTATGTGAATTAAGATTTGGAAAATAACTTTGCCCTCTGACCATTAAACTGAAATAGAATGTGCTTGTGACTGATGGGGGAGGCAAAATTTACTGACTTAACGTGTCCAAAATACTACAGAGGAGGCTAAAGCTTCATTGAGTAGTTTGCATGACGCTGAGCTGTACCTTAACGTCTAATAATAGTGATGTTTAGCTAAAAGCTGGGTTAGCGAAAAAATTGTTGGATTTGACAAACTTTTAAGATTTATATCCTCGCATAACATTCAAGTCAGGCACATTTTCTTGCCTCTCAATGATCCTAGAAAAAGATACTTAAATATCAGAGTACAAAAAATTACTGCAGTGTCAGGACACGAACAAAAAGTAAATTTGGCCAAATTCAGCTCTTCACGTCGGAGTTTGCGGAAAATGCAGAATTTCCTAATCAATATAAGGTACGTGAAGGAGGTAATCAGCAGTCTGAAACTACGGCTTTGATCATATTATTTTTACTGAATTCTTTAAGTTACAAATATGTTTGATTACGTAAGTACAATTTAAAAAAATGCCCCATAAAGTGGATACATCTGTCATATTCCATTTGCTGACCTGGTTAGTTAGTGACTATCTGGTAAATTTCAAAATTCAGATTGACATTAAGTGAGCAAAACAATGGCATAAATGCATGATACTTTACAAAGGTGTCAAGACCTCGGCGGCCTCAGTAGGATTCGAACCCATGGAAACAGTAGCGAGCTTTGAGTACGCCTGGGAGCTATATCTTTATTTATAGCTTAGCCCCAGGGTTTTACAATTTTGAGTCAAATGGTTTATTTTAATATGCTAAAACACCTAAAAAGTAAGTGAGTCTGGAATTGACCTGATGGATTGTAGCTCGCTTAGGAGATTCCGTTTGCTGGATTCCATACATTGCAGAAGCTGCATGGTTAGCCTGATCTAATTAAAATAAAGCTCACAGCTTTCGGCCAGAGCCTCGATGTTTTTCTACTCAGAGCGTCGGTTGTACTCAAGGTTGTGGGATTTAATCCTAGCGAAGTTTTCGATGTTTTTGCTGGAGGGTCGGATGCGTCACTAAAATATAGCAAATAGGCCTAGATGCCTTATCATCAGTATAATAAGTACACCTTTTTATAACAGGTTTCAAGCTGATTAAACTTGCCGATAAAGAAAAGAGAGACTAAAATCGCTATTCCTGGCTTATTAACCTTCATCAATCAGCCATTAAATAGTACACGTGGTGCACCACTGGAGCCTCGAACGTGCGAACCGTTAATCAAAGGTTCAAAGCTCGTACCTTTGGACCAGGGAGCTGACTATGGCTGGCTGACTATGGCAAATAATTCGGAAATGGTCATTAAAGTCGCCCTTTTCTTTGTCGGACATACTCATATGCTACTGGCGGGGTTTAAACGGTAATATTGAGTCCGGTACCGATTTGTGAAGGTTTATCCGCCAATGCTTTAAGGCGCTAATTGCTTATAACTCAATCCAGTATTTTTAAGGTTACAATGCAATTCCTACTTAAAAATATGCATTAAAAAATTAGCGATAAGGAGGGGACCAATTAGTGCCTTGCAAGAAGTATCCGAGTGAGTAGACAGAACAATTGTCTCCTTTTGTTATCCAAAACTATTAGAGCCAGCACACTAACCAGGTTGGTGATACGATCTTCTGTTGGCAGAAAACTGGGGCCATTACTTCATGGGAAGTAGAATCATCGCGAGAGAAAATTAACCGACCTGCCTCCCAAGCTGAAAATTACATCAGCACTTGGAAAGCGGCCGGAGATAAGCGAGATCTTCTACCCAGGGGAGGTTTCACTCAGACCAAGGGCAATAGAATCTTCGGTTGTTCGATACATGGGGTGGAAGGTGCTATGATTGAGGTTACACCGTTGTGACTGTCTTATAGTTTCCACTGCAACTCTATCCGATTAACTACTGCCTAATGAACACATCGAGGGGGCCTTTCAAACCAAAATCTCTTACGGTAAAGAAGACATATGATCAAACACCGGAACGTATTGTATTTTATTCTGAGATTTTGGGCTCCTGCAGGAGTCCATCTTCAGAGATGACAAAACAGCAACAAATGGGTGTTGCTTATTTTCGTTGACGATTTTACTGCTGTATATAGTCCCACCCAAAATATCGATCTCGTCTACTGGTACAGGCTAACATAGTCCACAGTGGCGAGTCGGCGGCACAAACGCACATTATTGATTTTCTACATGTTCAACTTTAACTTGTTGTACACATGCCACAAGTAGCCACCCCATTTGTTACTGTTTTTCCATATTTGACGATGCACTCCTGCAGGAGCCCGAAAGCTCAGAACAAAATACAATTTGTTCCGGTGTTCGATCATG
The DNA here is from genome assembly GCA_036362985.1 of Ligula intestinalis. Lineage (NCBI taxonomy): Eukaryota > Metazoa > Platyhelminthes > Cestoda > Diphyllobothriidea > Diphyllobothriidae > Ligula > Ligula intestinalis. The sequence continues at coordinate 11,756,709 of JAYGXS010000002.1, read as the reverse complement.
TGTCTTCTTTACCGACAGAAATACCTGGAATGCGAACTTTCTCTTTCATTCGCAAAATCTCTTACGGCTGCGGTTCACATGCTTTGCTCTCATGGCTATTGGTGAATTGCACTTTTACTTGATATGATCGGGCCTCGGCACCTGCTTATTTATTTCACTATTTACTTATTTCCTCGAGATATTATCTAGCACATGGCTAGCTAGCACCTCACTCCTATTTCTCCCTTATTTTGTCCAATTTGTTCCTTCTCTTATTCGTTTTCATCTTGTCCGTCCAAATTTGGCCACTGCTTTAAGCACGCTGGACTAAACCACAGCAATATATTAGTTACGCCCTCTGTCCTGAAACTGACACATGTTTCCACTAAAACTGGTTACATTCGTTTTGCTTGTTTACAATTGTTAACAAGTGAAGCGCGTGTCGGCAAATATACAGTCTTCTGGACTAACGCAGAAAACAGGTTAGTTGAACACAACAGATAACGGTTAAATCTAAACTCTCCGCTCTTGACGATGCAGACCTCTACCTCCACTCGTAGAACGAGACTGCCGCAAAGTTGTGGGTTCTAGTTTACATAAACGTTCACGGTGGTTCGGAATGTTTTGAAGAAAAAGCCGATAGCCGCAACTCATAAAAAGCTTTGTCGTTAAAATGAGGGCAGATAGTGCAGGGCCAACGACCCCATGTGAAGTGCGGACGCCTAGGGTGGTTGACCTCGCTTCGGTTCCTCCCCCCCCCCGTTCCGAATTGCCGTCCACCCATGTGACTGCCAATAAGCGCAAACACAGCTTTCTCTGCTCCAGGCGCCAAGTGACCTCGTCCATTCGGGTTCAAGCTTTCCGCGTTCCCCTCCCTCTCAGCGCCACGCCACCTCAGCAACACTTACCCGCATTTTTGATGCTTTGCGTGCGGCTGCCACGGCCTGTTGTGTCATGACGACCGACCATAAAATGAATGGATGGTGC
>JAYGXS010000002.1:11704235-11748473 GCA_036362985.1 Ligula intestinalis | reverse complement strand
TATTGGCAAATGTGTGCGTATGTGCTCCCTAAACGGATCGCGAGATAGATGTTCTGAACCAACATGTCAGTCAGATCAGGGTACGGCAGGCATTATTCAGGTTGCCCGCCGATAATAAATACCGAAAATGGCGGTTGGCTTCGGCCGTCCCAGTAAGCCACCCACGTCTGATCTAACCTCCGGTCTACTGGGTTCCGCCTTGACACCGGACCCGAATGGGTGAAGGAAGATCGGAAGTGCGATAGATGCATCGCAAGTGTACCATCACTTGAAACTTATTCATGCGCTTCCCTGTTCGTGGAGCATGCGGTGGACATAATCGAAATCGATGCTCGAAGTGTCATATGTGTGTGTGCCCATCTCACCTCAGGTGATCGATCAGCTAGGCGTTGGCCCATTGCTGTCGGTGGGGGAGAGAGTGAAGTCGACCCTCAGCGGATTTCTTACCTCACTATAATCAGTCTGATGTGCTCAAAGCTATCACGGGGCGCTAAAAGCCGTGGCTTAGAGGGTTGCAAATTGACGGGATAACTTGGAAATCGCAGTCAGCCCAGTGTGTGTCTTGTTGTGTGGAGGAGCTTGTTGCGGACTGAGAGTCATGCTTAATGACTCCTTCTTAATGTGGCCTTTGCAGCGCTCCTAGCTGGGAGCTTACCTATTGAGATGTTCTGCTTGGTATGCGTGTTGAGTGTTGGTCGCGCCAGCCGCCTGCACCCTCTCCCATCTCCAGTCTTCTTGGCTTTTACCTAGCCGTCGGATCTGATGTGGGAGTGGTGAGAGAGTGGGTTGGATTCTCCGCGAGTCTACTTTCACTTTAATCCAGCGGAAGTCACTGCATTGCTTCAGCCTGCTTAGGCTTGTGGTGGACATCGTCAAAAGTGACTGTCTAACTATCGTGTGTGCGAATTCTCTTTTTTAAAATACCCTGCACCTTGGATACATACCACCCTACTTTTTTACCCTCGGCATAGACGTTTTGGCAAACTCAAAATACATTCGGAGACAAGCCCTTTTCCCATAAGGATGGAGTAAATGACCGGGTACAAATTGAACCCACGGACAGCTGATGGCTTTCGTTAGCATAGGGTCAGTCAAGAAAAAGCAGGACGCCTCGGCATTTTAGTTGATATATCTGCTTCTGTTATCCTTAATCATCTAGAGCAACATGAAATATGTGCAACTCATTAGATCAAGATGCGACAGCGCATACCCTGTTGCCGTATATTAGCTTTCAGTGCATGACAACTGATATCGTTCTTGGCTTTTTCCTTCAGCACACAGCTAATAGAGAAAAAGAAGGTTCGATCGCAATGACGGCACTTTTATTCGCCTCAGTGATCGAATCTTTTTCCTCGGCTACATTTCTCCCTAGGACTCGCATGTTAGCTTGCACTGACCCAGCTAATATTTCCTTCTTCCTTTTTGAGAGTGACAATGACAGTGACAGTGACGACACCCGATGTCGTAAATGATTTCAGTGGTGCACCGACTCTTACCACAGAAACTGCACCTTGCCTTCTGGGTTACAATGACCCCAGGCCTGGCCGCCTTAAAGGGCTCGAAATAGGACCGCTCAATCCACCTTAAAATATTGTAAGCTATTGTATAGTATAGTATAGTATAGCATAGTATAGCATAGTATAGTATAGCAATACAATGCAATGAATTTCAGTAAGGGTAGATAGTTCCGTGTGTTAACTCTAACATAAATCTAAAGTATAACCTTAATCTTAAACCTAGCTCTACCCTAAACCCAAATCTCACAGGTAACACGAACCTGAACAAAAATATTCAACATAATCCTGGCACTTACTTTCAACTGTGAGCTTAACCCCCGCGTTACACCTAACCTCACCCTCGTCTTAGTCATAAACCTAATTTTCTGGAATTTTGCACGAAGACACATGCATTGTGGACGGTTTCTGTTTCCATGTCCTGCTTGGCGATCATATGAGTCATCCTTACCGCCTTCTATAGAATACTAAAGGGATTTTCGACCTCTAGGAAGACGTTTGCGTATGATCAGGATTAAGAACGACCGTTCACAGCACACGGTAGCCCTCCCCCCTCACCGCAGCACCTCCAGAGTGGAGGTCAGCATTTAAAGTGCGTAGGCATTAACATCATCTGGAGAGCTAACAGCAAGAAGTTCTAGGTCTCTGTTGAAAATTCGTTGAAGTGACCTTTTGACGGCATATTAAGTCCCACAAGTTCCCACCCACGCACCTTGTATCTGCCGTCGGTTAATCTAGTACTGGTCCGAGTGAAAGGTCCGACGGAAGTGACACTCGAAAAATTCGTCAGCTTCTTTTAATAAAGCAACATACAAAGAAGTGGCAGTCTGTTCCGTGAGTCAGCAAGTTTTCAAGGTGTTTTTATTGTGGTAAAGGACGCAGCCACTGGTAATGCCAAGACTGAAAATTTTCGGTTATAAACCAAAGTCAGCAAACCCCCGATAAATGGTATGCTGTCTATGGCTGTAGGCTGGCTACGACTGATGGCTGCTTTTGGTCAAATATTTACTGCTGTAAAATCAGTTTTTTTATTCATAATGTAGTTGGGCTCCGGATGTGTTTTAATCGAAAGAACTTTACACTTTTCTCCTTTAATAGAACAGATGTATGGAGATCGTTGAAATAGATGTTGCTCAGAAAGAGCATTAGATCCCAGCAATAGAAAGTCGATTGGCCTGGTGTTTCGGATTCCCACTCGAACTCATCATCAGAAACAATCTTCTGCGATACTGTCTAGTGATGGGTTCGAGAGAAAATAAAAATCATCAGGAAAATTGACGACCTTTCCCAGCGATTGCGCATTTTTCCCTTAAGCTGCTTCATGGAACCCGTTCGTTACTTTAGTAGTATTTTGTTTACAAATAGGACCCAGTAACAGGTTCCAAAAGTCATAAGAATATCATACGATGAGAACGAAGGCCGGAATCACGATCAGAAACGGCAACAGATTCTGGAAAAGTGGCCAGTGCTTGTATAAGAACAGCATTTTCACAAACAGGAATCTAACGCCCAATTACTGAAGTATTAAGCATCTCGAAAAACATAACAGACTAAAACGTGAACTATTAACGCATCCCATAGGCCTTGTTATTCCTGTAAAGGAAAGAAGTTAAGTTGATAATACATTTTACTATTAACTCAGAATTCAAATAGTTATTCTACTGTTATTTGACTCTCGTTGCTTTCCTGAATAATCCTTCTTCATGTGTTACTTGGTGTCACAATCTAAGGAACCGGAACACGACATTCAACCGGCATGGCGACAAAGTAAATTGGGCTTGCTGGCGCAGTTAAAGAAATTGCCTGAATGCACGAATTCCGTCGTCTCACGGAGAGAACGACAATAAAGTCCGTAGGCGACCTAAACTAACCCGGCTTATTATTCTACCACATTGTGGGGGCGACTCATTGGAGCTGCGTGGATATCTGATGTGCTAACCCAGGTCTACTTAGGGACGGGGCTATAAAATCACCTGAAAGACACCCGTAAAGCAGGCCGCTAACAAGTGGACCATAGCTATTAAATGCAAAAATTATGTCAAAAAATATAATAAAAAAACAATAACCCCTCCCGTCCCCATTTATTTCTCATCGCTTACTCTGACAGCCTGAGACGTTTATGACTGCCGGTTAACCCAGTAATCAGAAAGCAGTACAGGTCTGGTTGGCCGGGAACTGGCTCGATACAAAGCGGAAATTGTGATTCACTATCAGACTCCCTTATTCAAAAAGGATTAAATGAAGGGGATAGCTGTCGGAGAGGTGCCTTATTCTGGTGCTGAAGTTCAAAGGCGGACCGAAAATACACCAGAATCGCCTCTCACCATCAAGAAGTACGCCCTTTCCTGCCCCCTTGTAGGAAATCAACGACCGTTTCAGACGAATGTGCCTTCTACTCCACGGGACAATGTCGTCGGAAATTTAAACAAACACGGAAAATGTTAAATATCACATCACTGGAGACAGGTGCCCACGGCTAAAAGTTAAACATTCACATGAACCTGAAATTAGAACGATGACAGTTCGGCAAAAGTGCTGGTGTGGAGACACAATCGAGAAAACTGTCATTCGGATGCTGACCTTGGAATAACTCGGTCGTGTATGTCAACAGCACTAAGACTGGTGCAAAGCGAATAGCAAAGAAATTAAATGACCCTACCCTGAGAAAAGTAGCCAACACATGACTTATGGCATTAATATGATCGACGCCAATAAGGCACCATATGGCCTATACGTAAGCCTGCCAGGGCAGAAACTGAGGGGAATTCAGGACAACTGATTTGGTTGAGAGGCCAGTAATAAGATCGATGTCAATATGGCAGCATACTTCTATGCATAAGCCTGCTACTACAGAAACTGAGGAACTTCATGACGAAAGGTTCAGTTGAGAGGCTAAGGACCCCTAAGGTCTCCAGGCTAAGGGACTCCGTCACAGGTGAGTCATCCTATTAACAATGACGTCACAGCAGATGCAACAGCAAGCCGCATATTTCCAAGTTGCACTTAATCTGCTGTCCATGATCTCCGCTGACGCCAGAACCCGGCTACATCAATTGAACCTTTACGACGATCTCAAACGACTTTTTTAAGTCAAGTGATATCCGACAGCGGTCCAGCGGTGAGGCATCGGGTAGAAACTCATTCTCAACTGAAAGGTATGGGAAACGTTATTCCTAACTCATACGCAAAGCTACTTTTCTGTTTCAAGAGGTGTGCTTGCAAGGCAAAATCCCTCAGTACATCAAGGCGGCCCCCCGAACTCCAAATATAAAAGTAAACGGAAACCGCACCATTTTGACAACTCCAGAGACATATCCCTTCACAAGATTGCAAGCAAAATCTAGTCAACATACTTAAACACATATCTAGGACAGAAGCGCTTGCCGAGAACACAATGCAACTTCCAGCCAAACTGCGTTATCACGAAAACGATCTTGGCAAGAAATGACGGTCAGCATCTTCACTAGTTTGTGAAATCTGACGAAATCTTGCAACATAGTGAGCCGCGATGGACTCGGAAAGTGCACGCTGAAATTACTATGTTCGGATCAAATTTCAGTAGTATTGGTTGGACAATTCCAGGACAGAATGACGGCCCAGATCGTTAATGACAGTGTAGTTTCTATAGCGTTCGTTTTGCCGGATGCCTAGTGGTCAGTGGTCAGAAAGCCAACGCCTCATATCGAATCAAAGGACATCTAATCAGTAACCTTAAAATACTGCATTTTTGAAAGTCTCAAATGGCAGTTTGCAGCACTTACTTTTTGCAGATAACTGTACACTAAACATGCATAAGGGCATGCAGCGATGCATGGGCCGCGTCGTCTCTGAGTGCTGCAACTTCTAACTAACGATCAGCATAACGAAAAAAGTGGCCATACACCGACTAGGAAAATATGCTTATTACAGCAAACTCAGGTTCAATCTCGAAGGAAGCACCGTTTTAAAAAATATCACCAAAAATCGTGCGGCGGGCCTGCCATCCTGCTAATTATCATCGTGACCTTCCTTAACACCAGCACTGTAGAGTTAATTTGAACCTGTCCCCAGTATGACTGCACTTTTGACTCGGCTAATTGTAAATCCATCTCTCTGAGACCAGTGGGCCAGCGCCTGGAACCCCAATATACGCTTCTGACAACATATCACCTACCTACGCTCTCTTAATACGTATAGCCGCAAGTCAATCCCTAAAAAGCCTCTGTGAAATAATATGCAATGGACCTTAGGCTGACGGGTGGGCCCATCTAAGAGCATTTCAGGTAACGAGTGAGCGACTTTGATAATTTTTTGTCGCTTGAGCAGCTTCCTCTCAGTTAACGAGTTGTCAGTGCCTGTGGATAAGTGCCTGTGTCCGCCGCTGAGCCTTTCTCGCAGGGCGCGGGTCCTCGGTTGCCTGCAGCCAATCAGTGAAATTATACAGTTTTAATGGCTACATTTTGCAGACCACGTGTGTCACATGACAAGTTTGCTGTCGGAACGGAACAAACTCGTGAACTGAGGCTCTACTATAGCCTAAAGCCCATCAAACCCACAAAACTTGCTAGACTACACACGAAATTTAGGCTAATACATATGGAGTGGGGACTAGGTGATACATGATAGGCGCAGGTGGTCTGTTTGGCTCTGTCGCTCAATGATCTCCATATCATCTTCAATCAAATTGACCCAGAGGACGTACAGATGTGTGACAGAAGAATTAGGGAGCGGGGCCGGTGGAGGAGAACTCATTCTTTTTGTAAATCACCGCTTTATTTTTCATAAAAATCTGGTTTATCGCCATTTGCTAAGTTTTGTGGTTCAGAAAAGTCAACCGACGTGGTAACTCTATCCGTTACCACGTGCTCAAGACCAGAAACCACGGCCCAGCGCCTGTCCAAGCACGCAAGCTGCCACGTCAAGGTCACACGCCATAACTCCAGGGACGCGCACAGGAGAGACACCATAAGGTGGCGTGAGCATGGCTTTGGCGTGGATACGGACCAATTACAAGTTTCACCCCCTCCTACTGCCATTTACGCGTAACCAACGTTTGCTGCTTTTTATTTTTCTCCAACGATGGCTTTTCAAAGCTCAGAAGAATAAGATTGCCGTTCCAGAGATCGTATCTTCTTTTTCTTTACATTAGGATATCATCTTCCATGTGATATCCGAGATCGCCCTTAATTTGGTGCGTAGAATGGCAATCAGATCGTGTGCAATACACGTATATGGATAGTTTGTCACTGTAATCAAAAGGCTAACGTTCGTGGTTTGGATAATCACTTTCAATTTAGGACGGAAATGTTGACTACCGTATTTTCTCTCTTAATGTAACTTTCATTAACCTGTTAGCTTGATAAAACCCCCAGCGGAATATTGATGTATGTGGCAGATTTAAGCCCGACTTCCATCACCATCAAATGCAAAACTATTTTACTTTTGCAGTACCGATGTGCTTTGGTCAATGTAGAAAGTGCATATGAGCTAAGTGTCTCAAAATCCCACTTCAGTCATCTAAACTCCCACACAAGTCGTAACCGACCGCTATTAACTGAAGCGCTGGTCTTCTTTGCCTCCATTGAATGAATATAGCATCATGCCGTAATTGAGATGGGCTTTTTCCAATTCGGTAGCCTGACGAACATCAACCTTATCTGATTATCACTGCTGTTAGGATGAAGTCGAGAGTCCGAGGATCAAAGTCGACGACTGCTGTGTATCTCACTTCCTTATACTTGCCTAAAATAGGCTTACTAACAGGAGAGGAGGCTGCAGTCTCTTGAGTTCATAGGCATCCCATTAAAATCTTCCAGAGGCAGCGCAGCAAATGTTCTGTCTCCCCTTTCGTTAGCCCCCACCCAGCTCGGTACTCATCCTCAGAAAAAACGCTCGTTTGTTTACAGACTGTCGCAAGGACAGCGGCTACTTCTTCAAACTAAATGCCTACCCCGTTGCCTCAGGTCTTCCTGCGCCCTAGTTCAACCTGTTCGCCCGTCCCTTGCGACACCTGCCGACTTCGGTACTAGGACAGGCCGGCTGACCGAAGCCGCGCTTCCTCCTGTATGATTCCATACAGTGTGCTTTTATCACAAAGGTAACACACTCACACACAGACAGCTTGAAAGAGATTCGTTTTGGGTAAAAGGCTGCGTCGCTTGCTGCCGCTCCACCAGTTAGGGTCGGGAGGGGAGATTAAATGGAGGCTGACAGCTTCTGTCGGTGAATACGGCAGTTGAGTAGATGATTGTGTGTGTTTAGGACAGATAAATCGAAATCATTCTGTCCCCATCAAGTATCGTGTCTCTTTTGGAGCAAACAAAACCCCAGCTGCGTGAACTGGTGACTGGATTTTACGCACGTACCTCTCTCCGAGGTGTCCAGTTTTGTCTGTTCCCCCAGTCCAACCCAGTCCAGCACAAAAAACCCGTCCTTTTATGAGATTACAAAAACGAGCCAGGAAATTGGCAGGATGGTACATAGGTCTGGAGGTCTAAAATAATAATCATTTTTCGAAGAATTGGTAGAAAAAATGGTCTGCACGCGGTTTTAACAAACGCTCAGAATTTGGTTTTTGGCTAAAGACCAAGGAGATAATAAAGAACAACAGTTAGTATCATGTTGTGTTGGGCTTAGTGGACAGATGAGTCGATTTCAAAAAAAACTATCTTCGAAAGCCTTTAGGCCTCAATGAATTTCGTGGTTTCTAATCTATATCATCATTAATATCTCCACGTTTCCTTTATAAAAGCACACACATATTGCAATTAATAATTTGTTAAGTTTGTATTTAACCTTCTTCTTATAAAAATAGTTAGCCGTTTTTAAAATCAAGGGATTTCAAACACTAGCAGCTTAACAAAGGAATTTCCTGTGCTTGTATTTCCTTCGTAGTTTGTCTCGCTTAATAAGATTTAACTTGATTGTGCTTCTAACTGACACTATTACTACTGATGAGCGCTGCGTGTTGAGCAAAATGAGTGCATATTGGAGCGGCAGACCTTTACGCCAATCTTTTACCGGCGCATGATAAGTGAAGCCATACAGATAAGTTCAAGTCGGGTGGATCTCAAAATTACATACATGACCGGCAACAAAATAGTTTCAATTTTACTATTTTATTAAGTGCACATTAGTATCATTTAGTGGTGCAAATATCATGGTGACGAAAAAAGAACAGGCGCGACCATAAAGTATTTTTCTGAATTTTTGAATGTTACTTTCTCCTACACAATTGCAGGTCCTGAAAAGCTACTTCCACATCATCAGCCCGTTTCAGCTATTGCTTTCTGCTGATGACTCTGATGAGGAATACGCGGCGGATATCGAAGCGCCAGGCGAATAAAAAAGTTGTCAGAGCGATTGAATCTTCTTCTTCCCATCAACTTCCTCATTCCCCATAGTGTATCGTATGTTTTTGAACTAATCCAAAAAAGGGCTTCTTGGTACACCTGTTCTCACCAAAAGCAATTTTTACAAGTAAAAGATAGTTCGGAATCATCTTCAAATCTTGCCGCGTGTACAAACAGGGAGTGTGGGGCAGGCTCATTTTATAAGATAGTTCTAAGTAGAGGCTCTTGCAAGCATTCTCCGATGACGAAAATGCGATTTAGTATGCTACTAATGAAGTAAGTCTATAAGTTTTGGAATGCATCAGTATACGGAGGCAATATCGACCTCATCAGGACTCGCCCATTCCAGTATTTCGTAAATTATTTTGTGTGCACTGATATTCGAATAATAACGCTTTTGAGATTAAGTTTTAAGCTACGTCGTCTTGTTCATATACCAGATAATAAGCTAGCTTTCTTTTTTCCTCGTAATGTAACTCCCATAATATCCAGTATTTCATGACTGATTGCTTTTCGATGAATTTAAAACACCTGTTCAGGACATCACTAAGCAAAGAAGTGAAAAAAGTCAAAGTACGACTAAAATGGTGTACATTCAGTGATTTTAGTAAACGTCGTAAACTACAAAAACCTTTCGCGTTTGGGATGTTGCTTGCTCACTTAAGAAAGTACGTAGTTGGTCAAAAACAGAGTTCTTTGATGAATAAAATTTGTAAGTCGATCAACCAACAGCTTTATCCTAGGCTTAGAGCATAGTAAACACTCCACTCTTCCGAATTCGGGGTTGTGCAGCCAGTTTGCATCCAAAGAATCCAATCTAAATGTTTAAAGGCCACTAAATCACCCTTTAATTTCAATCTACACTGGTAGTTGTAGTCCTTCCTTTTGCAAGGCCAGCAGCCTCAGTAACTGAATACTGACGTCAATTCTCTTTTCCCTTTTGAGACGCCATACGCCGAACTTTGGAATTCTTCAGCCACTTGCATGCTAATGAAGGGCTTCCTAACCCCCACCGTTTGTTCAGTGAATAGTGCGGTTGAATTGCGCTTCTCCACTTCCTGTTTTTTTCCTGAACACAACTCCATTCTCCGCCTTGTTTGCATGCGTTATAAGGCTTATGTAGCCAAACACAGTCCTATTTTTGGAACTTGCCTATTTTACACTCCCCCCTCCCTTTCGATCGCAAACATTGGTTAACTTTAAAACGGGGAACTAAATATTTTTTTCAAAGTGGACTTTGGTCTGGTAATTCTAAGTGGTATAGGTGGATATCAACTACTGTAGTTCATCCTGATTCCGCAGTCTAAAAGCTCCTACAGAGGTCATGGGATTGGAACCCCTAACTGAGATTGTACTCGCAAACTTCCAGCACAGTTTGATAAATGCGCTAAGTGTTTCCGTGGCCAGTGTGACACCGCAGTCTTCATGATTTCCCAAAACGAGAACACACAGGATAGCAGTTAGTAACGGACAGCAATCAATAGCAGTAAAATATCTGAAGAGAATTTAATTAATACATAAACAAAAACCATGTTTTTAATGCAGCAAGGTCTTCAGTAATATTTAAGAAGGGCTGTTTTTCCTAAATATACTAAAATATTCAGTGAACTGTGGCAGACACACGTACACCGATCAATTTAAAACAGTTATTACCAGCAAGAACTTTAAAACAAGCAATTATAGCAGAATTAATTTTATCAAAAAAATTTCGTGACTACTCATCAACTGCAGCCTGTCTTTGCATGGGATGAATAACAAATGGATAATAGCACAATTTGAATGTCAGAAAAATCGATAAAAGCAAGGTCAATTTGCGCGCAAGTGAACATCTAGATTGTCAACTTAACTTGCGAGGGGGGCCGAAATTTTGGGGAAGGAAATAACACAAAAACAAACTAAAGGTGACTAAATGTAGGCCTATGCTCAACAAGGCAGCTTTAGGTTAGCCACATGCTCTAATTGCTTACACAGGTCGGGTTTCTCCCGCCGTATATAGGCTGCTTCCATGTAGCGTAATGTCCGCTTTGTTCGTGCCAAAACAAAAACTCGGAAAGATATTTTCGGATCGACAGAGTGATCACTGTCCAATAGATATTTTGTAATAGAGAACCGAGGCACTTTGTCTTCCAGTTAAAAAAGCCAAGAGGGTAAATGTTCAGCTGCCCTGGTCGCCAATTGCCTTTGCGTTTGCCCAATGTACTTGCATCTGCAAGTTCACGTGAATCCACAGACACAGTTTGGAGTGGCGTGCAAAGGCAAGGCACCCTTTGTCCCGTTAATTGAAAGGCCTTTAATGGGGCTGAGAAACACCAATGCAGCTGCATTGTACGTTCTCTCTATGATGCAACGAAAACGTCGTTTGATTGTACTTGATCATTATCACCCTTGATGGGTAAATATATAAAAACGGGCTTTTTCGGAACAGACTGTTCCGTAATTTTCAGGCGTAAAGGTTCGCTATATTTCTGAATGAAACGTGAAGGATACCCACGTTTAAGTAGGGTTTCTTTGATGCGGAAAATTTCTGTTGGTAAGGTTTTATTGGTGCAAATTTTATCAGCTCACTGGAAGAGAGTAAGTACCAAGTTGCGTTTCCACAGGATTGGCACAAAACTAGTAAAGTGTAGGTACTGACCCTTCCAGGTAGTTTTGTTGTAAACATTACGCTTTATTGAACCCTCATCCTCTCTAAACAGGAGGGCGTCAAGAAAAGGCACCTGGTTGTTTTGCTCCATTTCCATCGTGAACTTTATCTTCGGATGCAATTTATTCATAAATTGAAGAAGGTTTTCAGCGTCTTGTTTGGTTTCAACTATAGTAAAGATATCATCGACGTAACGTCTGTATAAAATTGTCTTGTTTAGTTTTGATGACACTTTTTCTTCTTAATGACCCATGAATATGTCAGCATAAGTAGGTCCAAGTGGATTTCCCATTGCACCTCCATCGATTTGTCTATACCGATGCCTATTAAAGAGGAGTTGCACATTTTTCGTACATAGTGTAAACAATTCCCTTAGTATATCAGGTGGTAGACGGGTATCGGAAATATAAGTACACATGACGTCGAGTGTCTCGTCCAATGGCACGTTTGTAAATACGGATTCAACGTCTAAAGAAATCGTAAATTTGTTTGCAATATTTTGGAATTTAATTTCTTCAACAAATTGAAAATCATCCTTTGTCACGTAAGTGAAGAACCGGCTCCTCATGGGCTTTAATTCCTTGAAAAGCCATTGTGCTAGCTTGTGTAGAGGAGAGTTAATCATAGACAAAATTGGCCGCAAAGGTATGTCCTTCTTATATTTTTTGGGTGGACCATATAGTCCAGGGATGTGTGTTCCTTAAGGCTTTAAAGATAATGCAGTTGCAGTACAGTACAGTTGCACTGTACAGGGTACTCCCTGCTGATTATGCAATTCTGCGGAAATTCAATGTGCATATTTTCCTTTGTTATTCTGCATCTTAATTGTTACAGTCTATCTAGAGACTTTATTGTATCCGAGAGAAAGTGTCTTCTGAGGAAATACAAATTTCTTCCTGGGAAAAAATGTTTCAATATTCTCAAAAGGCACCTTCCCTCGGATAAAATAAAGTCTCTAGATAGACTGTAACAATTAAGATGCAGAATAACAAAGGAAAATATGCACATTGAATTTCCGCAGAATTGCATAATCAGCAGGGAGTACCCTGTACAGTTCTGTAAGATCCTTCGTCGTGGAAATCTACGTCCAATGATTAAAAATCTGGATCGTCTTACGAAATCTAGAATTAAGGACTTAATTTTGACTGTCTGCAGCAGCAAAATCACCTTGATCAGACAAACATGTTCTAGACAACATAAGCTCCTTCTGTTGGCCCTTGTTAATGAAGCATGCATGCAGCATACAAAATAAGATAAGATAAGCATACCGCAATAAATACCGGAAGTCTTTGTGCAATAAATCCACTGACGATTACTTTCCACTGGACACAAAGGAAATGATTCTCAATTTATCAGATCTAAAACTAACGAAGCTACGATCGGAGGCTTTATCACTGGGAAAAGACTTTTGTGCTCCAAACAGAAGAATAAACCCAGTTGAAATTGAGGCCCAATTTTAAGACTTAAACTCTCAGTTAGCAGACCTAATACCTAGGTCAACTGACGATGTGGAGTGGCTTAAAGCAAAATTTGTGGACATTGCTTACCAATATCGCAGTGCTCCTGTAACACAAACAACTCCTCTGACAAAAGAACACATGACTGCCCTAACCACATTGAAACACCACGAGGAAATAACAATTGTTCAACCAGAAAAAGGACATAGAGTTGTCATTCTCAACTGGAAGGATTGTGTGAGAAAAATGGAAGCTATTTTGGGTGACCAGAGCAAATTTCGTCCAGAGGTGTCAGGCAAAGATCAAACCAGAGCAATCAAAGATTAAGCATGGAACGCTGCAAAAATAGTTGCGGAACATAAACTTAATTGATACTGCAACTGCATTATCTTTAAAGCCTTAAGGAACACACATCCCTGGACTATATGGTCCGCCCAAAAAATATAAGAAGGACATACCTTTGCGGCCAATTTTGTCTATGATTAACTCTCCTCTACACAAGCTAGCACAATGGCTTTTCAAGGAATTAAAGCCCATGAGGAGCCGGTTCTTCACTTACGTGACAAAGGATGATTTTCAATTTGTTGAAGAAATTAAATTCCAAAATATTGCAAACAAATTTACGATTTCTTTAGACGTTGAATCCGTATTTACAAACGTGCCATTGGACGAGACACTCGACGTCATGTGTACTTATATTTCCGATACCCGTCTACCACCTGATATACTAAGGGAATTGTTTACACTATGTACGAAAAATGTGCAACTCCTCTTTAATAGGCATCGGTATAGACAAATCGATGGAGGTGCAATGGGAAATCCACTTGGACCTACTTATGCTGACATATTCATGGGTCATTAAGAAGAAAAAGTGTCATCAAAACTAAACAAGACAATTTTATACAGACGTTACGTCGATGATATCTTTACTATAGTTGAAACCAAACAAGACGCTGAAAACCTTCTTCAATTTATGAATAAATTGCATCCGAAGATAAAGTTCACGATGGAAATGGAGCAAAACAACCAGGTGCCTTTTCTTGACGCCCTCCTGTTTAGAGAGGATGAGGGTTCAATAAAGCGTAATGTTTACAACAAAACTACCTGGAAGGGTCAGTACCTACACTTTACTAGTTTTGTGCCAATCCTGTGGAAACGCAACTTGGTACTTACTCTCTTCCAGTGAGCTGATAAAATTTGCACCAATAAAACCTTACCAACAGAAATTTTCCGCATCAAAGAAACCCTACTTAAACGTGGGTATCCTTCACGTTTCATTCAGAAATATAGCGAACCTTTACGCCTGAAAATTACGGAACAGTCTGTTCCGAAAAAGCCCGTTTTTATATATTTACCCATCAAGGGTGATAATGATCAAGTACAATCAAACGACGTTTTCGTTGCATCATAGAGAGAACGTACAATGCAGCTGCATTGGTGTTTCTCAGCCCCATTAAAGGCCTTTCAATTAACGGGACAAAGGGTGCCTTGCCTTTGCACGCCACTCCAAACTGTGTCTGTGGATTCACGTGAACTTGCAGATGCAAGTACATTGGGCAAACGCAAAGGCAATTGGCGACCAGGGCAGCTGAACATTTACCCTCTTGGCTTTTTTAACTGGAAGACAAAGTGCCTCGGTTCTCTATTACAAAATATCTATTGGACAGTGATCACTCTGTCGATCCGAAAATATCTTTCCGAGTTTTTGTTTTGGCACGAACAAAGCGGACATTACGCTACATGGAAGCAGCCTATATACGGCGGGAGAAACCCGACCTGTGTAAGCAATTAGAACATGTGGCTAACCTAAAGCTGCCTTGTTGAGCATAGGCCTACATTTAGTCACCTTTAGTTTGTTTTTGTGTTATTTCCTTCCCCAAAATTTCGGCCCCCCTCCCAAGCTAAGTTGACAATCTAGATGTTCACTTGCGCGCAAATTGACCTTGCTTTTATCGATTTTTCTGATATTCAAATTGTGCTTTTATCCACTTGTTATTCATCCCATGCAAAGACAGGCTGCAGTTGATGAGTAGTCACGAAATTTCTTTGACCAAGTTCACCGATCAGTTAGAGAGACAGTCGGCCATCCATGGTGCTTTTGGATCTCGAGTTTTAGCCACAAGTGCCTAATGATATAGGCAGAATAACATTTCTGACATGTACGAGGGAGCCTAGATGACCATTTCTGACTTATAAGCTGTCGTCAGATAGTTAAAACACCTCTAGTGTCGCCCCAAAAATTGGTTCCCACTTTAGTTTTGAGTCCGTGACCCCTTTATTCAGAAGTCACACGCTCTAACCACTACGCAACGGGTGCGCTCTCTTGTCGGTTTTTTTATCAGGAATGTACATTGGCTGTGAACTGTCTATTTTTCAACCTCTAGACCTCCAGTTTCCTAATAAGGCGTAAACAGAGTTCGTAAATATGTTTATTTTTTAAATGGAGAATGTTGACTCTAAGCTATGTAGTTACATGAGTTGGGAAAACAGAGGGCCCAAAATCAATATATTCTTTGCAGTGGGAAACACATTGGTGCTAGCAAAATTCCATCTGCACCCCGTATGTCCCTCAAACGGCCCCGTTTTGAAATGAGCAAGGTGAAAATGCAGCCGAAACTGATGATTAGGGTATTTTTCGCGATATTTCACCAGTCGTTACACTGCTTTACTTGCTGCAGACAGTTTGTGGTTTAATCCTTAGGGCGTTTGACTCTGTTCAAAAAGTTTGCGAGTTCAAGGCTCGGGTGGGACACCCCTTTAGTCTGGTTATAACAGACTGAAGACGGCTAATGAGCCAAAAATGGTCATTCCAGTCTTTCTTGTCTTTGTCGGCAATACTATCTGTCTACTTCCAGCTGTTGCTGTTGTCAGGGCCTCTGGCGAGGCCAAGAGGTCAGAGGGACTGATGAGTTCCATCAGGGGTCAGGTGAACTTTCATCAACGAGTGTCAATATCCCCTGACCTAAACCGACGAGACAGCGGGCTCGGGGCTGAATGGTTTGACTCTGATCAAAGACGTCGCGAGTTTGAGTCTCGGGTGGGACGCCACTTGGGGCTGGGTATGACTGACTGATGAGGACTAATGAACCAGAAATGGCCACAATCCAGTTTCTCTTGTCTTTGCCCACAATACTATCAGTTAACTGTCTGTTTCTCGTCATCTAGACACTCAGTTTCTCACTAAGCCGTCATTACTGTTAATTTTAAATAGAGAATGATGAGTCAAAGCAATCTAATCCCATTAGTTGTTAAAACAAATTACACAAAAATCAATATTTATTTCGTAGTGGGAAACCTATTTTTCGCTATTAAAATTCAATCTACACCACGTACAGTAGATTCTCTATCTCATGAAATGTCTCCTGGAATTCTGAGATGCGTTTTCGATCTGAACATATTAATTACGCATGACTGCAAAAATTACGATCGTACTGCTTAATCTCAATATATTTTTGGTCACGTCTGCATGCCGGCTTTTCAACGAGCTCCGTTCTACTCGATAACAAAAGGTATGTATTGTTAGAAGTGGCTACATGAGTAGTATGCATTTTTATAATTGATTTTGACTGCAATTATACATTTAAAAATATTTTATGGAAACTATGCACAAAAAACGTCTATTGTACTTGTTTGGTAGCAAATTTCGACTTTTTTAAACGTTTTACTTCAAGGAAGGGTATCTTTCGGTTTAAAAAAGTTTTTAATTAGGAGTTTTTTAACGATTGTGGCATTCCCATTCATTATATATCATATTCGTCAATTTGTGAATGCTGCCTCTAACGTGTACAGCGTCTTCCATATCTGTTGTAATATTTTATGAGAACCATGTGACTTTTTCCTCAAACCATAAGCGAAAACGTACATTTCCTTAAACACGATGAAGTCAGGTCGCAGTTGGTAAACCTTGAATTCAAGTGTAGCAGTTAGTAGGTTTAACAATTATTGGGCAATTTGAAAACTTTTCTAAAACCAAAAGAGACCCTTCTTTTAAGCAAAACATTTAAATAAGGCGAAATTTTCGACCAAACAAGTACAAGAAATGATTTTTTGCGCATGGTTTCTATTAAGTAATTTTAAATTTATCAAGACAGTCAAAATCAATGATCAAAATGTATACTAATTATGCAGCCACTTCTCACACTACATAAATTTTATTATCGGTCAGGAAGGAGCTCGTTGAAAAGCTGGCATGCAGACGTGACCAAAAATATATTGAGATTAAGCAGTGCGATCGTCATTTTTGCAGTCATGCGTAATTAATATGTTCGAATCGAAAACGCATCTCAGAATTCCAGGAGACATTTCATGAGATAGGGAATCTGCTGTATGTTTCAACCAACATTCTCTTGATATGAGCAAGGCAAAAAAGCAGCCAAGTATAATTTGTGTTTGCGATATTTTATAAGCCACTACTCTGTCTCAATTGCTGCAGATAGCTCGGAAGGACGAGCAGCGTTGGTGCTAGCAGCATTCTGAGGAATCATAGTATGTAAAACTCCGAGGGATTTACTTGAATTTAGGGGATGGAGGGCGAAGAGTGGATCGTCATCCGCTTTAGACAGCAATCTGGCGCCAATGCCTCAGGACCCTCAAACAAGCAGAGCGTCGCTCATCAGCCATGATTTACAGTGCCAAGAACGACGTCAGAAAGATTGATAGGTGACAGTAGACACGAATGGGCTATGCACTGGTGAAAATTAATTCATTGTCGTCTATGGCGGAACCCTGTCCAACGAACTTTGAAAAATGTTCGCTTGTTCTACTAATGTACTCAGCTATTTGGAGGAGATGTAGGGGGGTTTATCTTTGAATTCCCTATTCGTACGCGCGTGTTGTGGCATCAGAAATATTGTATCTCAGCTTATTGGCGAGGCCAATTGACGTGAACCAGTGAGGTGGAACATGGGAGCAGACAGTGAAAAATACGTCGTGGGATTTTTTGAGGAGAAAAAAAAACACTGTCGCTCTCGGGGGGGGGGGGGGTCCAACGGGGGAGGGATTTTTTGGAAAGAATTAGACTGAAGTAGTAGAGAGAAAAATTCGTGGAGATGTCGCACCAATTAATCGAGCACATTCGTTTCACTGGAGTTGGTCCAGCGGTGGAGGAGTACTAGGCACGTATGAAGGAAACGCAAAAGATAGTACCAACAGAAATCCCCGCAACCACCCATTAAAAACCACGCTACTAAGAGAAGTTATTAACTTGTGGGTGCTACGATCATCCGAGATAAATCGTTTGTCCTCACTGGTCCAATAGTTGTGCCAGTTAGAGTCAAATAGCATTGGAAAAGATAGAAGCTGCCGTCAAGGCCGAGCAGGACAGATGAGTTCCCTTTCAGAAAAAGAAGGTGCGATGTCTCTAACAAGGGATTTATTTACCTGCAGTTTCGGATTTCCTCCGGAATCCTTAATCATATGTGATGATGACTTAGTCATGATCATGCGCAGATGGGGTTCCCTTTGTTGTCAGGTGAACGCTTAATGATTAATAACTATATCTCTTGACCTAAACCAGCGAGAGAACGAGGATGTGGCTCAATGGTTCAGGCATTTAACCCTGATCAAAGAGGTCGCGAGTTCGAGGCTCAGGCGGTGCCCATTGAGTCTGGGTATAACTGGCTGACTATGGTTAATGAACCAGAAATGACCACTCCAGTCTCCCTTGTGTTTGCCTGCAATACTATCTGTTTATACTTCTAGCTGTTACGCCTATCAAGACCTCTGGTGGGTCCCAAGGCAGATCGAGAAAGATGAGTTCCGTTAGTGGTCAGGTGAACGTTAATCAATGAGAACCACCATCTTCTGTCAACAGAGGGGCGTCGCTGAACAACATCGTAGTCAACGACTGAATTTTTCAGTGTTTCTTCACTGTTGAGCCAACGAAAACGTGGCTCTTGAAATCTTCGCTCAATCACGCTAAAATAGCAGCGAAGAGGCATTATTATCTGCTTTTAATGTTTTTGTTTACTTACGTGTTCTCTTGTTCGCTGGGCTTTGCAAGTTCATTTTAAGACCTTGTAGTGACGAATTTTTTTAAAATTATTGCTTTCTATCGTAAATTCAAAGAAAAAAGGCCTTACTACTATTTATTCGTTTCGGACTCCAAAGAAATATGCAAATGGTTATGGGTACTCTCGCTTACAGACCGAGGCAGATTATGGGGGGAGATTACATCTGCATCTGCAACGTTTTCGTGCATTGGCTGAAGACTGTTTAGTCATCCCATACAAGTAAAAGCTGAGAGAGAGAGTCTTAGGCTCTTTGGGTTTTCAGAGTAATAAACCTCGATGCTGTAGTTAGTGGACGGCTGTTATTATCGATATCATGAAATCTAGACCCTGTACACACTAAATGAATGAAGAAACGAAGACGTTTGTCGATTCCGGACCCCCTGCCAGTCTTAATTCTCTGTAAGTTTCCGGAACGGATAACGGTAAACGAATTTTTTATTGACAGAATAAAAAACCCCTCCTCCATCCTAGGTTGCAAACCTTAGTAGACGCCAGGTTCTGTGAACTGCTTAAGACAAGTCAAAATATGGTAGCTATTGTTAATTCTATATTCAATGAATCATATCGATCCGAAAATATTACTTAAAGCTACCTCCAAGTGTTGAAAGGACCATTCAAGGTACTCATTTAGGCTGTTGAGTAGTCAATAAAACAAGTTGCCGAACACACCGATGCTTATCGAAAACTTAAATAGGGCGTACGTGTATTTACCAATGCAAGTTTGCTTATCGTTTCCACTTCTGTACAACCATTTAGGAGGTCTTGCTACTTTAATAACGTACAACGAAACGGATGACGTTAGGTCTGTGACAGTTCAAACTTCGTAACCCAGGAGGTTCGCAGTTTGTCCCACTGCAGGTTGGCAATGGAATGGTGAAGAGCGTGTGAATTTGAGTACAGTGAAGCTAGACTTGCGCGGCATCTACCGCACTCTACCCCTCTCCCCACCCACCTGGAGCCGGTGCCATGCCTAATTCAACTCGACTGGGTGCGGGCGGGCGGAGAGTGGGAGAGGGTGCAGGTAGCTGGCGCGGCCAGTTCCGCCCGTAGATGCATCATTAAACTTGACCCGGAAGATACACAACGATCACTTGCAGCCTCACTCGCATTCCGTCTATTGGTCACTCCGCAGAAGCACACACTGACTGCACCCGTCATCTGGCAACATTCCAAGTCATGAATTTAGCGCAATATACTAAGCCTATCGTATGAATGCTGCGCTGCCAGTAAGTATTTGCTTATCATCTGTTTTGGGTCAGCAGGACAGCTGTGGTGACTTCCTCCGCACAGACGATCGTCACACGAAGGCTCACTGCCGTCTACGAGTGCACACGTACTGGCCGCTTACGCCCGTCTGTTTAACCAATCACCTGTCAAGGCCGACTCACACAAAGGCCACTCAAGACGCTGTGGCGATTTCACAATCACCTCACGTCAGACGCACCCTGTGGCGTGCGGCTGTTTCCTCACCTGACAGTAAATTTCATACTACCTACTGTCCATTCAATTTGCACAGAAGAAACTGAACCTTCCACTCTGGCCTCCCGTGACGTCTTCTGTTACCTAAGGAACCGGAACTGAAGATCGCAGTTACCAGAATTTAACACCCTGCGATACAACGTCAAATTATGTGTCATAGGAAGCCGAATGATTTCAACAGAAAGCAAGGAAAAGACTGATACTTCCTATCTCATATTACATACATTTGGCTCACCTCTGGTCTGCCTGAGAAGATTTCCTCACTACCAATCCAGGCCCCGCTCTCATATTTGCAGGCAGTACCCGCATTCTGCAAACGCGGGAGGCTGTACTGCACGAAGGGACTGCTGGATAAAGCCAATCCAGCATCCTCTGCGCCGCTAACTGAGGCCAACTTAGTGCCAGGTCGCCCGGAAGAGATGCCCAGACTGGCGTACTGCATTTCCGCGCTGTCGGCCAAGCCAATGGCGGTGACGGGGCCCTCGCCTGATTGACAGCTGTTGTTGCCGCCGCCGCCGCCGCGATAGGCGTAAATTTGCCTTTGTTGGTCCGCCTCGGTTTCACACAGATAGCGGTTACGATCAGTGACACATTGCACCATGGTGGTCGGTGTCATCGTGGCGTAAAGCACGGACTCCGTGTTGGCCATGGCGGAGTGGTCGGAGACCCAGTGTTCAGGCACGTAGTCAGCCATTAGGGCGATGGTGGAGGGCAGTTTTCCGGTACCACTCATTGCAAAGTTATTCTGACTCGAGAAGGAAACGGGCAACCCAGTTACTGAAGTGCAGTAGGTCCCGGTCAGGCCGTTTGGTGGTGTGATTGAGGTAAAATCCTGCGAAGATTTCCCTCCGGGTTCCCCTGGTGGGTGGTGGGTGGACCAATAAAAGGCACGAATATTAGTTCACGGAAGGTGTGGCATTTATATGAAACAGTAAATTTAAAAACTTCCTCTTGCAATACAATTCGACTGTTCGGAACTCAAATTCAGTTGGACTGTCTCGTCTTACTGTGTGGTCGGAATAAGCTAACGATTAATACTTGTTCGGAGAGTCTTGCCGGCAAAGATAAGGGGGACTGATGTAGTAATTTTTGGCTTATAAGCCGTCTTCAGTCAGTCATACCCGATCCCAAATGGTGCATCACATGAGGCTCAAACTTGCCAGAAATGCCATTCAAGTCTCCCTTGTCTTTGCCGGCAATACTACCTGCCCGGACTACTAGCCATTACGGCTGCTGGCAGAACCCGAGAAACGAGACCCAAGGTACAACGGAAGAAGTGAGTTCCGATAGCTATCGCTAAAGGTTCATCAATAACTTGTGCGGAGAACCTAAGCCGACCGCGCGGAAGGGAGGGATCATATTTTGTCAGAATCATCATGAGTCCTTATCCGGAAAAAAATCTTGACCTGCCGTGATCTACCTTGCTGAAAGATAATTATTTGAGCACTAACAGCAACCGTTTGTATTATCATCGTTCCTTGAGCGGTAAAAGGGGCATGTGAAATGTAAGTGTCATTACTTACATTTCTGGACGACGATGGCAACTAAAAGACTGCAGAAATTAGCAATTTAATGCTAATTGTTAGCGAAATAGCCAGGATGAAAGAAATTATTTTCAAATGATTTGAAACAGTTTTATAATTTGGTGCGCCCCTATGCCAGAGTAATTCCAGTTGTTTATATTATTTGCCCGTAGGATTCTAGGTTAAGGATGACGCGTATGGTCGCCTAAACAGGACAGTGAAATAGGAACCAACCATTAATTTTGAACATGTGCTTTTGCAATAAATTTCACGAAGGATAAATATTCCTGCATCTTAACCTCAACAAAAAACCTAAGTGAAGCCTTAAACTTTTTCCTTAGGCCTCTCCCATGTAAATTAATAGATAAGTAAAGAGATCGATATTCTATATTTCCGATATGAATTGAGTTATATTATCTAAGCCCAGGACATGTGGCTCATCATGTGTAAATTAATCGATCTAAGGCCCCCACGTGCATCTTGGTCCACATTTAAATCTTTCTTATGTGAATCGATCAATAATTCATTTGCCAAATGCTTAATAATCCACATTCCCTTTCGGCAACGTGGTCATGTATTGTCACTTAAACAAGACATGAGAACAGGAACGTCCCGTCTACTTAAAATAGGTGGCCTTGGTCTAAATTTCATGAGTAGTAAATGCTGCCGTGTCTTAACGCCATCATAAAAATAAATTGTAACAAGGGTTTAAGACGCCAACTCTGTGAACAGGCATCTCTACCTCCCCGCGGCCTACAACGTCCTACACCATTATGTAAGTAAAGGACAGGACGTGTTCTAGCCGAAGTCAAGACTTGTAGCAGAAGACGGCACTGGGACAAAACCACCGGAAGAGGGAGCAGTTTACCAGCATCCTCTACCATGGGGACAAAACAGAACACCAACTGCCATCATGACAAACCTAAATCCGCACGCATGGCCAAGCAGCGACCGGAGAAAAATCAATCAGCCCAAGGCCATACGCACAGCCACAACTTTAAACTTGCTGATCGATTAAGTCAGTATTCGCTTCGACAAAGTACAGCAGTCCCGGCTGTCTGCAAATTTATTTCGGCGAGCAGAAGATGAACTCTCATTCGCATCCCGAAATTCTGACTCATTCAAATTTGAGCCAAACTGCTACCTAAATCCTAATCCTAGTCCTACCCTAAACTTAAAATTTAAAGTTAGTACGAACCTAAACTTTACCCTTAATATACTACGTTTCCTTACGCCGACTCTGACCGTAACTCCAACCTTAAATCTTATCCTTAAATTAGCTTTAACCCTCACCCTAAACCTAGCCCTGTATTATCCGGAATTTAGCACAACGGCGCCCTTATTTCGGGTGGTTCCCATTCCCTCGTCCTAGCAGGTGGCCAGACAAGTCATCACTCATTGATGAACATTCACTTGACCACTAATAGAACCAATTTGTCCCGCTCTGCCTTGGGTCTCGACAGGGGCTTGGACAACCGTAACAACTAAAAATAGGCAGATAGCATTGTCAGCAAAGACAAGATACGCTGAAACGGTCATTTCTGGTTCATTAGCTCTCATCAGTCGGTCATACCCAGACTCAAGTGGCGTCCCATCCGAGCCAAAAATGGCTATTACATCCTCTCTTGCCTTTGTTGGCAATACTATCTGCTTACACAAGTCCTTTTTAGCTAGTACCCTGGCATTAAACGCATCTTATCTCATTTAATGTTGTCTTCTATCGATAAAGAAAGAGAAGGCGTGTCGATCGCGGAACCATAATTTTATTCGTTTAAGCTTTCGGACTCTTGATAGATTCCGTCTTCAGAGATAAAAGCTTCAACCAAAAATAAGCAACGGTTATAGGGGGAGAAGCTAATCAGCCATTATTGCGGAAGTGACCAGTCAACCAACAGTGCCATCAATCCGGAGATGCCTGTGCAGGGCGATGTATGCCAGCGCCAGGTCGATAAATCGTTTGACTGAGTTTTCATCCGAGCCCCGGGCTTCAATCAGGCATCTATTAGCTGACGGCACTGGTGGTTGATTGGTTCTCATTCCCAGTACTATAACGGTTGATTGGCCTATGCCTCCTATAAATGTTGCTTGCTTTTCGTTGACGGTTTTATAACTGAAGGTGGAGTCCAGTAAGAGTCCGAAAACTCGGACGAATAAAATGATGATTACGGTGATTTAAATGATTTCTCTCTCTATCTATACACATACTTGGAATGAGAACATTTTCCTCAATTATTTTTTTCATCACCCATTCGCACATACGCCAAGTACGGTGTCAGGATGTGCGTTTGCCTCCATACACATCCTCTACACATCCTTTAATTTTGCGCATAAAGTATGGCGAGTGCTGCATGCAATATACCTAAGTTTGTGAAAGATTGATAATTACTTGCATACTGGCGTGAACACCTTTACGAAAATTTAGAAATAATGATGAACAGCATTAGGCATATAAAGTACTTAAAAGAACTATAAAAAATTACCAACTGTTTGTTAAGAAAAAAAATTCCCGACGATGTCCAAGTTCCGGAGACGTAAAAATAGCTATAAATAAGAACAATAAGTTTAACTATTTTGTTACGTTGAAAGCTTTGTGTAACCATTTTTAAAATAAATTTTTTTTTGCTAAAATATTTTTGTACAAAGAACGATTAGTGGATAATTATTGACTGGCTATCGTCCAGTAAAGTCTGGCACCATTTTGATAGTTTTCAGTGTCTTCATTTATAAGTTAATAAATTGCGCTTCTGTTCGATGTTTTTATCAAAACCCTTAAAATAAGATATAGAAAAAGAGCATTTATCGAAAAAATAAGTTTTTGGATATTATTTATTATAAAGATGACCACCTGGATTATATTTTTGAAAATGCTTCAACAAAGCAAACCACACTCTCAAGCATACAGAGCATCTGCAAGATAACTGGGATATTGGTATTCCTAAGATAAATTTTAAAAAAACTTTCCATAGTAGGTTACCTCTTTAAAAAGTGTTTTAATTTGATAATCAGCTGACGAATTTCTATGTAAATTAACTTTTTCCAAGCAAATGTCACAATGAAATTGAAGACTTTTGACAACTCCTTTAATTTACCTCAAGATAAACGATTCAATGTGACTGGAGATGAAAGAGCTTTCTTTTATCTTTATACTAGATTATTTTTCTCATGAGTGAATTAATTTCACGATCTATTATAATCTTGCCAATGCAAAAATACTGGCCATATATGGCCATTTCTTGAAATATTTATTATTCTTCTGTCTGTTACGTTCCTAAATAACGCATAAACGGAACGTATCGTTTACAAAAAGTATATTTCTACATGACTTACATTCAGAAGGCATAATTTTTTCCGATTTTTTAATTTATCGGTAATTTTTCCATAGCGCAATGCATATAAATAAAAAGTTTGGTCATGTCATACTTTATAGCACAGGAAAGTTTTTCGATATAAAATTGCCCATGATTTAGCTAAACTTACTGCCTAGTTAACTCCATAACTTTAACTAAGAGAGCATTTTTCCAAAGTAAAGCCTACCTTATTATTCAATCTACTCAGTTGATCAAAATCACCTGGAAAATATATGCTTAACTACGAAGTTAAATGTCATCATGAAATTTGCATGCAGGACTTCTCATGCTGTACATATCGAATCACAGTTACGTGCAATCTGACGGGAGCATGCTAAACAAACTTACGAATAATGTTTCGGTTGTTGGCGTTCCGCCGAGGTTTTCTGAGCACAATGCATACTGCCGTCAGGAGGACAGCAGATATGATGAAGGCCGCAACCACAATGAAGATAATGATGAAGAAGTTAATCATGGAGTCCGAGACATTCTTTCCAAAGGCTCCGAACCCAGCGCTGGCCCACTTTCGTGACGCGGCTTCACCTCGGGGCTCTGACCGGTCCACTTGCACTGCCAGAACACTGTCCGTCTGAAGGGGACTGGCAGCCATGTCGCTGGCGACAATGTGCAGATGGAAGACTTGGCCGACATCCACCGCAGACAACCCATGCTTCAAGGACAGGGTGCCTCGTCGACGGTCGAGTTCGAAGAGCTGACGTTCGTGGCCGGTTAGCGGGACTAACTTGAGAGCGTCTTTGTTGTTGCTGGAGTCTCCAGCTGCTTGCGTGAAGGACTTTTGACTGACCAGAAAGTACTGGACAGTGCCATTCTTACCCGCATCAGAGTCGACAGCGATAACCTTTGTAGGGCAAAAGAGAAAGGAAGGAAAATTGGAGTAAGATTTGGTGAGCGTTATATAATCTGTCGAGTGCTTATGAAAAATTGACTGTTTTGTATTGTAAAACGATTATGTCTCAAACATTATTACCAATGAAATGGATCCGCTAAAGCAAAGGGAGACTGACATGGAAATTTTTGGCTTGCTAGCCGTCATTAATCTCGAGGGTTAGCGCCCCCGAGATTTGAACCCGGGACCTTCGGTCATTGTGTTCGAGACACTGCCTCTAGTCCACGGGTCCCCTGCTTTGTCGGTTGTGCTCGGGAATATGATGAATGAATGCAGGTGTTTCACCGATCTACTCAAGGAAAAATTAAGTTCCGCTTTGCCAAGGAGCTCGCAACGCAAACCCTCAATGACCGTCACATAGTGACAAAGGTGATATGTTAAAGAAGTGGATCCGACAAAGCAAAAACAGACCGGAAAGGCCATTTCTGGCTTATTAGCCGTCATCAGCCAGTCATACCCAATCTCGAGGGTTGGCACCCCCGAGATTTGAACCCAGGACCTTCGGTCATTGCGTTAGAGGTCCTGCCTCTATCCACGGGTCCCCTGCTTTGTCGTTTGTGATCGGGAATATGCTGAATGAATGCAGGTGTTTCACCGATCTACCCACGGAACAATTGAGTTCCGCTTTGCCAAGGAGCTCGCAACGCAAACCCTTAATGACCGTCACATAGGGACAAAGGTGATATGATAAAGAAATGGATCCGAAAAAGCAAAGGGAGACTGGAATAGCCATTTCTGGCTTGCTAGCCGTCATTAATCTCAAGGTTTGGAACCCGCGAGATTCGAACCCGGGACCTTTGGTCACTGAGTTAACCACTCTACCATTGCACCATGGTCTCAGTACTTTATCGGTTGAAGCCCGTGTATTCATCATGTTCCCGATCTTAAACGACAAAGCAACGAGCCCGTGGTGCAATAGTAGAGTGGTAAACTTAATAAATGAGGGTCCTGGGATCGAATCTCGTAGGTTCCAAACCTTGAGATTTATGACGGCTCACAAGCCAAAAATGGCCATTCCGTTCTCCCTATGCTTTGCCCGCCCCATTCCATCCTATCCTTTTAGTCTCGATGTGACTGCCTGCGCGGGCTCTAATTGTGCGCTCCAGGACGAAGCATAGCGTAATTTTTCCTCTACCAGATCGGTGAAGCCCACATATTCATCATTACCAATAAGGTGGGAAGTAGTGACAACTTCAAAGACAACATAAAATATAATACTGGGCATGAATTCAGAGGCCCTTCAATTGCCTTGGAGTCGCATATTTTCAGAATCCATATACTTATTTTCCAAAGCCTGTTTTTGTAGAAAATGTTGCTGGTCCTTCGAGTCTAGAAGCCCCAACTACCTTCCTCAATTCTCTGAAACCGTTTACCGTTTACTGTATAGGGGAAAAATCCCCTTTGTTGCAGCAACCAAATACATAGCGAGGAGGATAAACGTAGACAGCCTGTGTTCTAACGCAATGTCGGCAGATAGTATCGCGTTAAATGCTTTTTTTAAATTAAAGCATACAGCAAATAAAATGATAAATTTAAATTGGGCCAGAGACTGCAGTGACAATTCCAAGTTAACCGTAATAAAAAAGTGCATTCCGCTTAATGACGACTTTCAGCCGAGTTAGCGAACGAAAATGCATATAAACAGTATCAACATTCAAAAGGAAGATAGCTACTCAGGAGATCGATACTTCAGCTGGACCTTACTAAGTTCTATTGTATGGAAATAAACATATTTTAAGGACTAGAATTATTCATAGAAACCCTGAAGGTTGGTAAAGCAACAGCAGTTCTAGGCAAATCACCAGAACGTTTTTTTGTCCATTCTGTTTGGTGATAGGTCAATAAGTTGTGTAAAAGTTTAAGACTTCAAACGATCAATGGGACCTAAACGAACTTAGCAAAATCAGTTGACCCAATTTTGAAAACTTTGCGGCCTCGGTGGGCAATAAGGCTTTTGAGCAGCCAATGCTCCACCATTTAGCCTCGAGGCTCGCCGTGAATTTACACACACTTGGATCAATTTTGCCCGTCCAAATTACCGCCCGTAATGGTGGATCCCATAAGAGCAGTAGGTTGAGCAGTTAAATCGACCAAAGCGTGATTAAATTCACGGTTCATGGTTAGCCTCGTAGCTCACCACGCCAGCGTCTAACTTAAATCACATTACAAATAAATAATAAGGGGTAAAATTCCTCATGACGATTTAGCGACACAGGACCTACCACGACGCGCTTACCACGACGACTAAGAAGACCAAAAACTGACTTTGTCGTAGTTAATTCTACTGGCCAGTTTGCTGTGGTTTCTTTTTACGCGTGCCTTTTATCGCATTGTCACCTATGCGAGAGCCAACACCTCAGGGTTAATGCATGCATGACTGTGGATAGGCAAGAACATAGTACGCATAGACGTAACTTCTGTTGCTTTGTCTAAGTCGACAATTACTTATGTGGCAGTTCATCTAATGAGACCGTTTATTATTGTGCAAATCCTCTCCTAATCAGTGTTATTGTAAGTTGTCAAATTATAGCTGAAAGCATTAAATTTGGTCAATTAGGAAATTAACTCAAGACTTTATCATTGCGGCAGTGGGATGGACGAAAACTAGTTCAAAGATCTTTTCGCGTTATTCTCTTGATGACTTCTCGCGAGAAAATGACACAAGTTTGGCTTAGTAGCTAATAACAACAGAAGTTTCAATAGACGCCGCTTAGTCCCTACAACGGCCCATGCGGTAGATGCGTTGGACCAACATGGGAGCTATATCAAGTTATGGTGGATGTAATTTAGGGCAAAAGTAGCTTATGTAGTCCACCTCATATACCACTAGTACCAAAATTTTGTCCTACCAAAACAGTGGTTATAGGGTTTTGGGGCGGGAAAATAAGATAGACAGAGATGGAAATTTTTAGAAGAAAATGAAGTGAAAAAATGTAGTCGAAGTTGTTTTCCTCGGCCGCTGAGTGTAAGTTGTTCCGCGTGTAAATTGAAGGTGTGTGCTGCGCTTTGCGCCGCGGAATATACTTATCCAACTACAGAACGGTAAGTTGGACCTCAATTAAGTTGCAGTAGACGATCTTCTAACCACTATTTTTATTTTTCGGCAATTGCAAGAAACCTGCAATTTTATAATCGGGTTTTCTACAATACGTCAAAAGATAATACAGATATAAATCAAAATTACTTATAAATACAAAAAATTAAAATGCATTTAGCAATTATTACAGTATATTCCACTGCGTATCCTAATTCCCCACCCACAGAAGCCCATTACCGCCGTTTTCGTAGGACAACATGCTGCGAGTAGCGATCAATGAGGGGGACTACATAAGCTACTGTTGCCTTGTTTTGGATGCTCACCCGAAGTAACTGCCACACATGGAGTTATTGTGGCACGTTTGGACGAAGACACACGCTGCGCCAGCGGCCTGGGCCAGATCTTGACTTCTTGATACTGGGCTCACAGGGGTGAAAGCCAAGAGCCTGTACATCTAGTATTACTATAAACTTATTCACATACAACTCAGTGCAGCCTTTGGCATTCCACTGTAGGACAAACGCTGAACATCCTCGTGTACGGCAGTCGAACTGGTGCATAGTAAACAGCACAGCACATCACTGCACATTACCCTAGTCCTCACCATTAATCCACCATAATCTTGAGCTTTAAGAGCTATCTCACTCCTTCTTAGACTTGAAATTCCTATTCATGAAGGCTCAGAGCTGCCCCAGTCATAGCCTACTGCTGGAACCAGGTCGCGTGAAGCACCCACAGAAGAGCTGTCCAGTTTGGTTGGACACTGCACCAAAGCCGAACTCTGTTCTTCTTGATATTATCGTGTCATAAAAGCAAGGGTTTTGTAAATAGGGAATGCAGCGGGTGATGCGCAAGTCTGCCAAAGTATTTTTTTAAATTCTTTATGCCTGCCACTGATTTGGGTCCCATTGTACGCGACACTCGGTGGAAGACAGGGCTCTGCATGATTGAACTGTCGCGCTTCTAAAAATAACTAAGGGGTTTAAAATCTGGGCAAAATTGATTTGTAGGGTCCCTCTAGATGTCTATCCCCCCGCCCAACTGCTTAACATATTTTGAAGTCATACATTTAATTTTTGGCTAGTGAGCGTAAATTAATATGTAATTGTGGAGGAAGTGATCAAAAAATTTCGAATTAAAGAACATTATTTTTGTTTTAATATGCCAAAATAGAATAAAATTCGATCAACATAAACTCCTGTTGCGCAAGTACGAAGGTTAATCGACGGAAATTTGACCTTGTTTAGGCGAAATTTATAGAAAATGGAAATTCTTCCTCCTATTGGTGGAATTTAACGAAAAAAATTTAAAGCCAGGCTACCAAACATTAAAAAGTAGTTTTTTATTATGAGTCGACGAGATTTTTCGGGCTTCTAAAATCAATCCTGCCGAAATCTGTGTGCTGCCAAGGGGGATTGGAGTGCAGGGTGGCGAATGATAAACTGCATTAATACACTTATAAGGAGTGTAGATGTACCGATTTAAAAAGATTCTAGGAAGGTGTGGGCGGGTGAGACTTAAATGCTGGGCGTAGAGTTCGGCTCCGGGAACCGGTTTACCGGATTCAATGCGATAGATTTGTAGGTGATTTCTTGAACTATGCAGGACTCAAAAGTTGAGTCGCAATGAAGACAGGTTGGAACTTAGTCCTTGATTGTTAGTGCGAAAGACGATGATAAGAAGTAAAATAAAGGTTTTTTATGTTGACAGCGCGCCTCGTAGGCTTGTCCTGTGCGATGCCTTTTCAGGTCTCAGGGCTGAGTTTTAGACACATAACTGAGGTCTTTAAGCTGTTCGTGCATTTTCCTTTACGTCTGTCTGGTCTAGGAGTATCTGTAATAAAGAAGCTATATAACACATTCTTTAGTAGGTGGTCGAAACCTGTCTGCACGATATGACCATCCCCTTGCAGTTGTAGCTACCTAAGTACAGAATGGATGTAAAGGGGTCTGAGTCTCGGTGTGTGAGGCACCTTACTACCAATTCACTCTCTGTCCTCTACGCAGGGAATTGTGGCAAACATTGTTTAGGTTTCTACTTTAACTTTGGTAGATCATCCATTTCTTTGCATCGAAAGAGCAACGCTATATTTCTTCAGTGCGTAAGGAGAAGTGATGTAGTCGATCAAGCGCCAATGTCCAAATGAGAATCTTGTCACTGACTGTGATATTTCCTAAAATAATTCTATACAGCACCGCAAAGTTGTCCTCAGTTTCAGGTCCACCTCCACCAAAATTACTCTTTATCGCATGCTTCCAATATGTTTGGTTGAGTGATGCATAATGGCTGTCTTATGGTGCTGAGAGCATGTCCGATCTTGCAGCAATCTGAGGCAACGATAACCAGACTGTTGTTTGTCTCGTCCCGTTTGTTGCGTTAACCGTGCAAGGAATAAGAGGTCATAGACGATTGCATGGGATGAATACTGACAAAATGTCCATCGATTCAGCATAATATGATGATTTTTGTTTCGTCCCCTAAGTAGGCAATATCACAAGGGCTGCTTTAGAGAGTAGTTCAGCCTTAGTGGCTCCGGTCCTCATTCCGCTTTGTACTTGTTCAGCCGATTGTAAACGAAGCTGCGAACATTAGGATTTCAACCTACATTTCCGGTGTTTATTGCAGTTTCCTATGTTGAAAAACTTCGTCAGATACCCAAACTGGATATAAAAACTGGCTTCCTTTTGCCAGCATTGTTCCCTGCAGACTATCAAGCTCCGAAATCATGTTCCTGATTACACAGTGTTTCCGGAAATGACCTCATATATAAAATAGAAGTGGTTCTGACCTAAAAATACGCTCTGACAATTTACTTTGAATCGGATGAAAATGCTGCCCACAATATTGAGAAGGGTTTTTCACTGCGTTTTCATCGGCTTTGGTAGTAGTCTGCAGGCGCTGGAGGAATAGACCATCTGAAGAGGCCGGACGTTGGCTTCCGGTAGATTTTGGACGAGGGGATGAGTAGGGTGTCGAAGTGCTCCACCTAGTGCTCTAGCGACAGTGACTGCTCTCTTTCTAGGGGTTGGCTCATATTGGCTGATAAGTGCTGCAGGCCTCTTAGCTTACAGGCTGTGTACTGACGTGATAGCCAAAGATAAATTAATCACCTTTCCACAGTCGGTGCGGCTTCAGATTTTTTCAATCAATTTCATCGTCCCGCATTTTTCTCGGACGCTGATGTTCGAGGCTTACGCATAGGAAGGATTTCACCTTACTGGTGTGAGTCCTGTTGATAGCGTTTTATTTGTGTTGATTTCCTTTCACGCAAGCATAACTGTCCTGAGAGACTCGGTGACGTTATAACTCACAACAGCTAGAGGGAGGGTGTAGTACAGTCAATGTGCTAACCACCTCAGCTGCGAAGTCACATTGTGCGGCGTGAGCCATGACACCTGCTTCAAGTTACTCTCTCAGTCTGTTGCGACGTGTGGGATCGATCGGTTTTGGTACAGTAAGCCGACCGCCCGAGGAAGATTTTTTAAGCAATTAATCTTGAATCCGCCAGGCACAAATAATTGCTAGGCAGCTTTGGCAGATTGTAATCATTCCTTCGACCCCAGATTTGAAAATTTGGTGTCTACGTGGTCGTCGGACGCCGAATGGCAAGGGCAAGATATTAGTACTGTCAACGCTCTAACCATCTCAACTACGAGGCCTCTCAATTTTCCCCGAGACCACGAAGTGTTTTCCAATTGGGTCAAATGAATTTTTCAAATATACGAATATCCCTTAAAATTTATGTTCAAAGTACAAGTAAATTAGTCCAGGGGATAGGGGAGAGGGTTGGGGCAGTAACAAGTGGCTAATTAAGCGGCAATGAGGGAGAGGGGAGAAGGGAGAGAGGAGGTTCGGAAAAATGCCGGAAGCTAGGTGGCCGTTGGCCACGCTAAGCTTGGGGCCTGCAGCAGGTTCTTTTGCGCACACAGAATCGGCTTCCTCAACCGGATAGCAGTTGCTTCTGCTTTTTCTAGCAGGCGCTGACCCAGTGACTTAGGGTAGTTTGGTGGGACCCTGTAAATCACCCTGAAGGCGTCATTGGGGTTCACCTGGTGTCCGGAATCCACCATGTGCGCTAGAATAGAGCTGTAAATGGTTCTGGTGGTATTGAATTCACCCTCCCTTAGCCATTGCGGGAGGTGTTCTTTCATTCTTTTGGATAGGCGCCGACTCGTGCTACCAATATAACCTGCCCCACAGGAATGAGTAAAGGGGTAGATGCACATGGAGGTGGTCTGAGGTGGTGTAATGGCCTGATGAGAATTTATTGGATGTAAACGTATTCTCGCCAATTCCTCTTCGGATTTTGTGATGGAAATGTTTGCAACCTTAAAACGATCCAAGGATCCCCCGGTGTTAAAGGGACTCAATGAGTACCTGCGTTTCAACACCAAACTTGTCGAGGCGAGAGTAGTGGCTTAGTTTTTTCTGGAGTGCATTGAGCTGAACAAATAGCTAACTGACTACTGGAGAGCGCTACGGCGTACTTGAACTGTTATAACCACTGAAACCTTGAGACGATATGCTGAGAACCAGCTTGAAATCACACACATAAAGATTGGAGAACTGGAGCGTCACGTTTGCCAACACTCTGCCGTTCTAGACAGCCTGAGAGATGAAGAAAGCCAAGAATTCATCAGCTACACGCAGACCATAGGAACGAAGCTTGGGGACACAAAGAGGGCGTCACTCCTACATAGAGTGCAAGAAAGGAAGCCACGAGCAAGGCTGCCCAATGATTCAGCTAGATACGTACACAACTACACCTCGATGATGCTTGATAAAACGCTCCTCAAAGCATTATCTTTGGGCCCGAAGTTCTGCAAACCTACTCGAAAGGTTGATCAGTTAGAACAAGAAACCCAGTTTGAGATTCGTTACAACCAAACTTATGATTTAAAGCCCAGCTCCGCAAATAGTGTCCAACCCTTCAAGTCAACACAAGTGAACTGCAGTTTCCTGCATCTGAACAAGACACCTACAAACCGATGATTATTGACAAAAGCGCACCTGTAAAAGTTAAAGGAACTGCGACGGAACAAAGACATCCTGGTCACTAGACCTGATAAAAGAACCGATGTCGTTTTAATTCAAAGGTCGGACTACATGCAGAAGATGCAAGTGATCCTATCAGATCAGACTAAATGCAAGAAAGTAGACAAGGAAGAAGATTGCACAGAGGAAGTAGAGGCTCAACTGACTGACTGCTTACGAAGACTCCACACGGGAGGTTTCAGAAGCGACCGGGACTTCGACAGCCTCCGACCAGTAGGCACGCACATCCCACGTTTATATGGTCTACCAAAGAACCATAAGGATGGCCTGCCAGTTCGTCCGATTCTGGACATGCGCAATTCACCGTATCATGCGATAGCGAAATGGTCGGCAGCGAAACTCAAGCCTTTGCAGCATCAAATGGCACCGCGGAGCTGCCGAGATACCTTTGGATTTATCGATGATATCAAAGATGTGAACTTAAATGGCATGAGAATGTTCTCCTTAGACGTCGCCTCGCTGTTTACGAACGTCCCGGTTACCAAGACAGTCAAATACATCTGCGAATTCCTTTTGAGCAATCAACCAGAAATAGAAATGCCGACAAATGTACTAAAGGAATTCCTACTGAATTGCACACTCAATGTGCAGTTCCTCTGTGACAATCAAATATACAGACAAATAGATGGCGTTGCCATCGGCTCGACTCCGGGACCACTTCTGGCTGACATATTCATGGGCAAGCTGGAGAAATTTCAACTAAGCGATCATATTCACCACTTAAAGCACTACGGTCGCTACGTAGATGACATCTTTGTGATAGCCACAGCCGAAGCCGATAGAGACGCACTGTTAAACGCAGTCAATCAAGTCCATACATCCGTACAGTTCATGTTGGAGATAGAAACACCAGGTTCGCTCCCTTTCCTGGACGTCATCCTAAATCTTAGACCTGACGGTAGCGTCCAAAGGAGCGTGCATAGAAAGAAAACCTGGTCTGGACAATAAAAGAACTTTTACAGTGTCGTATCCCTCCAACAGAAGCGAAATCTAATTCGCTGCTTAACGTAAAGAGCTATAAAAATTGGCTCAGAAGACACCATTGAAGATAAACTCGAGAAAATCCAGGACTTACTCCGTGAAAACGGATATCCCAAGAGATTCATTACCAAGAATATGGCTGCCAACAAATAAAGCCCACAACACATACTGTGGAAATAAAACCGTATTTCCCAAAGTGCCCTTTCGAAGAGACGCGGCAGTTGAACTCCTGAAAAGACGCCTTGGCGTAGCCACATAACGAACCTTTCCAGCAGCGAGAGTTCAGGTATTATTCTGAACTAACCTGGTCTAACACGCGGAAGGCAAGGAAAGGTTACCGACTCAGACCACCTCCATGTGCATCTACTCCTTTGCTTGCTCCTGTGGAGCAGGTTATATTGGTCGCACGAGTCGGCGCCCATCCAAAAAAATGAAAGAACACCTCACACACTGGCTCTGGAAAGGTGAAGTCAATGCCGCCAAGACAATCAACAGCTCTATTCTGGAGCACATGGTGGATTCCGGACACCAGGTGGACCCCAACGACGCCTTCAAGGTGATTTACCGGGGCTCACTAATCTACCCTAAGTCATTGGGTCAGCAACTGCTAGCAAAAGCAGAAGCAACTGCTATCTGGTTAAGGAAGCCGATTCTGTGTGCGCAAAAGAACCTGCTGCAGGCCCCAAGCTTAGCGTGGCCAACGGCCACCTGGCTACCGGCATTTTTCCGAACCTCCTTCACTGACGTGCGTTACAGATACAGTCAATAGTTCATATTCAATAGCATTCTGGTGCTACCTCCGTTTTGATTCACCGTCGGCTCATATTCGAGAACTCTCATTGGTTTCAGTTAAAGATTAATGTGAAGGCTCAAATTATATTCGAACACAGTTGTATAAAATAACACAGCTCTACATCGCAGATAGCTGCAGGGGGAAAGTTATAATTTCATCGTGGAAATACGTCTAGTAATCAGTACTTCACACCGTCTTAATCGCTAGCCCGTCATGTTGTAGTCTCCTCTAAAACGAGATCATGCAATTCAGCTGCTGCCCACTAGAGCGTACGTTTCTACTGGTCAGGGCGATTCCGGTGATCGTAGCCCTGTACCTGTAGGCGTCCACACCAGAAGACAGTCACTTCATGCAATTGACCCGGTTCTGAGAAGCGCGCATCAAAGAGAGACGCAGCAATTTCCACTCTGCAGTGCGCCCGTTCCCAGCCAACCAGAACTGTCCCCCTTTCTGGTCAGTTGCCTGGTTAAAAAGGGATGAAAATCCCAGGCTGCCGGTATGAGTGGCGTCACATGAACGAGGGGCAGAGAAAACTGGTCATTCTCGTGTTCCGATAGCGCTAGCTGCGTAAAATAACGACGGTTAGCTTGCCAGGAATACGCTTGATCGGCCGTTCAAGGTAAATATTCTAGCTCCGACGCACGCAAATCGATAAGCCACTTTTTGGCCTGAATAAAGCTGCTCAGTCAACGGTTACTGCTCGTCGTAGACTTCCTTTGAACCACAAGCGTGAACTGGATGTCCGGATGGGAGGGCTCAAAAAGCCCCCCGCCAGGTTCACCGAAGCGTTCAGTGGGTGCTTTCTACGTACTTTAGCCTGTCTGCTCTGAGTGGGATCATGTATGTTTACTCCTCAT
The DNA here is from genome assembly GCA_036362985.1 of Ligula intestinalis. Taxonomy (NCBI): domain Eukaryota; kingdom Metazoa; phylum Platyhelminthes; class Cestoda; order Diphyllobothriidea; family Diphyllobothriidae; genus Ligula; species Ligula intestinalis. The sequence continues at coordinate 11,711,537 of JAYGXS010000002.1, read as the reverse complement.
GCGTGGCGTTTCTCAGTGTAGTATCTGAGGCCGGGCATTCCCTTCAGTGTAAAGTCACACAACTTCCATTCAACAACATCGATGGACCAGGAGTGTCTGTTCAACTGGAGCGTTACTTTCCCCACCCACAAGAATCTGCGCATCCAATTTTTTATTTATAGTACCTTTGCTATGACGTAGTCTGAAATAATGTTTGGGTAGGCAGGTAGATAAGGCTTTGATATCAATCATCGTGCCGCGTAATCCCAGAAAATTCAAGTCACTACAGGATGATTGCTTTTTATTGCAGTTGCCTGTGAAAACCAGGCTATGTAAAAATGACAAATTAAGTGCGTATGAAATTGTCTTCTTCAATTTAAGAGGTCACAATACCATTGTCTGTTTAGCTATTTTGCTAAAGAGTATACGTTCCGATTACCGAACAGTTTTAAAACTCAGCGGATCGTTAAGAAATTTTAATTCATATAAGAAATATGACCACGGTGGTTTAAGTAGTGCACCTCGTATAGCCCTATGCTAAGAATTTTTTCCTATGGAGACAGTTTTATGAGTGGGATGAATAGGATTGGCGCTAAAGAAAATTTGTAGACGTGTAAAGAGAAAAAAAATTAGTTGAATTTTTTCCCCACGGCCACTGGGAGTAAGTTTTTCCGCATGTAAATTAAAGGTGTGCGCGGCGCTTTGCGCCGCGGACTATGCTAATTTAACTTCAGAACGGTAAGTTGGACTTCCGGTAAGTTGAGGTAGATGACCTCCTAACCATGATTTCTATTTTTTAGGAATTTCAAGAAACTTGCCTTTGATAAGCGGGTTTTCCGCCAGACGTTCAGCGCTTATACAGATTAGGAAAATCTACAGCTATAAATCAACGACATTTCTTAAGACAATAAAATGAAAATGCATATAGCAGTTAGTAAAGTATATTTAACTGTCAATCCTAATTCCCCACCCATCGAACTCTAACCACCGTTTCCGTGTACTAAGGTGTATGAGGTGCACATCTTGAACTACCGTTGCCATAAATATTTTCAAATGAGCAAGTAACCCAGAATATGCGACAGTTAGACGAAAGAAGGGGATAGAAAAGATGCAAAAAACTGTAATTTTAATTACCGAACCTGTGTGCAGTCGACACCATTCACCAACTGCTGGTTCGGTTGCCTCCGTACAACGCGCAAAAACACCCGGCATGCACCAAAACAGTTTTTTTTCGCATAAATGTCGAAACCCAAATCAGTTAATGATTGTCACTTTTCCTTTCGTGTCATAAATTACTTCAAAAGCCACTCCTTAGAATAGATAGCCGGCAGAAAACCATGCTTTCTAGGGCATGATGTACGGCTGTTTAAAATATGGCGACGGATGCAAGAAAAAATGCCGCAATTTGCGAAAGACTGGTAATCACTCGCGAAACAACATTCAGTAAGATTATGATACTGATTTTCATGCAGCCAAATCTGAAGTCTTTTCAGTCACATCCAGATGCCGGCTTTCTAATAGGCTTCTTTCTGACCACTTACAAAAGGTTGATTCTGTAACAAATGGCTTCTTAATTAGCATGCATTTATGCTATAAATTTTGAGCAGCTTTCTGAATTCAGATACATTTTATAGAAAACATCGATGAAAATATTCATTATTGTGCTCGTTTGGTAGAAAATTATGCCTTCTTTAAATTTTATTCTTCAATGGTAGAGTGTTGGCTGCGCAACAGCCTTCCCACCTGTGTAGGTTCGACTCCCATCGACGCTGCGAATTTTTAAAAATTGGGTCAACTGAAAAATAATAATGCCTTGTTTTTTGGTTGAAACAAGACCTGGAGTGTACGCACATTTTTACCTCGGGCCGCCTTTCACGTCAGCAGGACTTTCCGGTTAAGGCTGGTTGTTTGGTAAAGTTGAACCAATACGTATGCCTGCTGCACCGCTTCCGCTGAAAGCTTCAAATCCGAACACCAACTCACGCATATTTTAAACGGATGTCTTATAGCGTTCTCAGAGTTAAACCCTCTCGTTGCATTAAATTACACTGAAGGATTTTGTGGATGTCATGGTTTCGGGATTGGTGTCCTGAAATGGACTCTGAGAGTATGTATATTTTTCCGCCATACCTTCGCAAGAAGGCCACATTATGCAGTCGAGGCCAGGTCTGGTTTGAGGATAGCGGTAATTAACTGACTTTTAGACAACAGAGTCTGGGAGCAATCGGAGAAAAGAGTGCACTCAATGTCCAATTACGGAAAGACTTTGCAGACCCAACTTTTGAAATATGGCTTTCAGCAGGTCGTCTAGATATCTCCGCATGAAGTCAATTCGCATGACTTTGGTACCCCTTCCTGAGCTTGCCCTGCTGTTAAAAATGACGCATAGCGCTGACTAAAACAGCCTTAAAGCTTGACAGCACATTGTTATTGGGGGCGGGGGGAGGGTGTATTAGTGGTGACAATGTGACTAAGGGCTCGTAGACGAACGAAGGCCGCCCAGGCGTGTGCTTCCAATTGACAAGTTGGAAATAGACACGCCACGTTAACGTCCTGTGTTCCGACAATGCCCCCGCCCCCACCCCCCCCCCCCCGAGTGCGGCAGCTGATAGACGGCGGTGGGGGGGAGGGGGGAACAAAGGGCGGCTCAAGGGGTCACGCGAGGTTCCGACCGTGCACGGCTCATGTTTTCGCGCGTCTATGCCGGGCAGTTACAGGTGCGTAAAAATCCAACCCCACCTCCAAGCTGGTGCGCGCCGGAAACTTGCTTTTGCTTGGCTAACGGGGCTCTGGTAGGGGAGCAAGACCGGGGACCTAGCGCCAATCCCCTTTTCTCCACGAAACACGGAATTGACTTTCTTGACTTTCTACACTTTCATGAATCACAACTATACGCAAGTTACAGGTGAGTTACTGACATGCTCTATGTCCGGGAGGGGGTGTTGATTGTGTACATAGCCCGAGCGTCAAGGCGAAATTAGTCAGGGCCCCCATTTTTCGGCCCTGGAAAAGGTAGGGAGGGGGGGGGTGTGCTTGAAGGTGCCAACGCAGTGTGTCTCGAGCGACGTAAAATGCCGTCTGACGGCATGCACGGTTCAGTTGCCTACAGATGACGGTTTTAGTATGCATACTTGGGTAGTAGCTGCAAAGACGCTCGTCTTCTTTTTTATGAGTAAAAGGTGTCGACTTCAGGGCAGTTCAACGGCTTCCAAACAGAGAGACAGCAATGCCCGCTTGTTTGAAAAAGTTCCAGTACTAAGTGGCAACCTGCTCATGAATGTTTTATGATCTAGGGATAAGCATTCTACATTGGAGATATTTTACCACAGATGAGGAAGCGCTCGGAATGTTTGCCTCAGTAGAAACTGCAACCCCACAGATTCTAAATTATCGTTCTTGTCAGAACAAAATTCGAAATGTTTAAACGTAATTGTGGAAAGCAAATACAGTCAGACAATCCATAGTGCCACTTCTACAAATAATCAAGTCGTGAAGCTCAGTTTGTAGAGAGCACAATCTGTCGAATGTAGCATTTCAATTTCTTCTAAGAAAAATCGTACGATTAGGTGTCCTACAAAGGTTTACAGTAATTTTTTCTAAAACACGGCTCTACAAAAATGAGAGGAAAGGATCCTCTCTGTACGCATAGGACTTCGTGTTAATTACAGATGGGTTACCTATTTCTGTGCCCAACCTCTAATCTTACCACGAATATAAACTCAACACTTTTTCCTTGGCCTAAACATCGAGTTTACGCAACACTCACCTTAACAGTGGCCTTAACCCTAGCTCCCATCTTATTTCCCTGGAATTTAGCACAAAACTACTTAGATTACTGAGGGCTCATATGCCGTGCCTATTCAAAGGGGTAAAATGAAATAGCCGAAATATTGGCTGAGTCTAGTTGATGATAATATACAATTATTTTGAAATGAATGATTCGAAATTGTCTGGAGTTTGAAAATGCTGGATGCGATTTTTTTACATTCTTAGCGACCATCCGTAAGTTTTCGGGCAAATCAAACAGCTCCTTTTAAAATATGGTTTCAAGAAAATCCTATTTCCCGCAAAATCTGCCTATAAAATGGAGACTGATCATTATTTTTGAGAAGACTTATTGATTTTTAATATTAACAGTAATTATGCAGAAGAAGGAAATTCCTCCAAAAAACTCTATTCTCATACGTGCTATAACTTAGTAGGAAAGTTAACTAGAATCACTTTTCTCAGTAGGAAGAACCGTTTGTGCAGGGTGTGGGCTTTCCCGACACTAGCATATTAGTGGTATTGTTTGTCCAACGTCTGGCCCATTCTACCGACTGCAAGGAACGTGCACGCACGTGAGCCGAAGACAGGCGTGCCTTGAGATTAATGAAGACCTTGACTAAGAACACGCATGATTCATCGCAGTTAGTTGAGGAACTAACGTGCTAGAGGGAGGACTCAGTGTGCTGGCTAGCTGTGGTTGGTCATCAAAGCACAGGAATTGCCTGGTTCAAAGGAAGCAGAACCATGATAGAGTTAGACGTATGTGACTGCAGACTATGACTATCATCCACAATGAGGCGAAGCCTTAACTATCTACGATATCAGTTGAGTCCGGGCTCTGAACTATATGGTTGCAGATTTAAGTACGTAGTTTTGAGGGTACATACTGGAAGGACTAGTCAGGAAAATTATTCCTTCCAATACCTTCTCGATGAGTAACCTCGTTCGGATGTTGAGGACCAGAATATCCTCAGTGTTCTACTAACCTTCTCACTTATAACATCTTCACGGTGTCGTTAAACGCATGGCACATGCCCTATTTAGGCTAAGACGAGGGTTCGATCACATCAACAAGGAGCTGTTCAGAGGAACCTACGGAGTATTGGTTTAGTGCCACTTGGAGTATGCCGTCCAGGCCTTGTATCCGTCCAAGATTATATGCGGTCAGAAAGAGTGCAGGCAAGAGCTACGAAGATGGCCATGAATCTTGTTCATCTGCCTTAAGAAGCCAGACTGGTTGAAATAGATTTGTTTCCTCTCAATTACAGGCAACTATATGGTAACCTCATGCAAACCTGCCAAACTGTCAGGGGTCGTGTGTGCGCCCTAGACTGTGATGACTTGTTCGAGTTGGCTAGGACGAACCTCCTGAGGGGTCATACGTTTAAACTGTAAGGAAGTTGACCCAAGTGGACTTTCGACAGAACGCCTCCTCGCAGAGGGTCGTTGGAGCGTGGAACGAACCTTCGGACGGGGCGATTCTTTCAGAGACTCTTGCAACACTGAAATGCAGACTCGATTCTCGTTTTCTGTGAAACTGTTGTACACCTAATTAAAATTGTGTCAGTAGCGGCAGTTTGCAACTGGCTCGCACATAAAGCTGAGATTAACTCTTCAGTTTTCAAATGTACTGCTGTTAAAGTTTTTATTTTTGTGATTGTTCGATCTGAATAGGAAGCCGAAGGTTGAAAGCCTTATTCCCTCAATAAAGTTACTTAAACTGACTTAACTACCCTAGTAACTGAAAGTGGAAGCATACCCAAAATAATTGACGTTAACATGAACTTCTATCTGGAATAACTGGTTGCTCATAAACTATCTTACCCCTCAGTAACTCTTCCACTGGAAACGGGTGTCATTTTATCTCCCAGTGTGCCCGGTTAATAAAAGCATGCTCCGTATGGTAAATAAGTTTGCGGTTGCAAAGTTAGAAGGCAAACAAAGAAAAGTTCCATTGCAGTAAGAGAGAGCACCGAGGTTCCTACACGTTTACTGTACGTGTCGTCGGAGGCAGACTGGAGCCAAAACTTAAAATCATTACTTAAAAAAGCTTTCGCGGCCATAATGCCATATTTTTTTCGGTTGGAATTGGAAAACGTCGTTATCTTAAAAAAATTGTCACCTTTGGCGTAAGTGTATTGGGCAAGCAGAAAAATCTCAAGTTTCCTTTCGTTGTAAAAGTGAGAAAGCCGATCGTTTTTTACTTCTTTTTCACTATTTGCTGAAGAGTCCAGTGGATAAGAAGTAATGTGTACGTTATTTATAATAAAGCTTCAGAGCCTGTATTTTCTTGATGCTGTTTTCAAATTTCTGCAAACGGAAACATGCGAACTAATGGTTCCTGCAGGTGGGTGTGCCTGATTTACTTAAGGCTGGCTTTCCAGTGATCGCAAAGATAACCTCTGTCATGTAGCTTCGTTCACAAAACATTTCACTCAAGATGGGCACGCGTGCAAATGTTTTACGCTGCATCCATACGAACTATCCTACAAAATCGGCACAATCACTTCCAACCTTGTATGCTAGTGAAAAAATGCAATACAGTAGTCGCCAGTTATTAAGCCCACGGTTAATAGGCCCAGTCGCCTATGAAGCCCAAATCAGCTTGGGACGGAATTTTGCATAGCAAAATCCGCTGGCTAATAAGCCCAGTCACTGGCTACAAAGCCCAGTTCCCACTGCTGCACCGATGAGGGCTGCACTCTACACTCTGCAACGTGGTCTACAGGCATCGGATTTCACAAAATTCAACGATTTCTGGTGCCTGGAGAAGGACATCAAAGAGCACTTGCGAGAGCAGTTTCCTCCAAAACAATTGACTCCAGACCACTTTTTTAAACGTGTCGTAAATAATTTTTTTTGTTCCTGTTAATACGTAAAATACAGACAAACGGCATTCTTTTCTTATATTTAACCACGATCTACACATAATGTATTGTGCCTATCCTGCGTTTGCTTATCAAGAACTAGGACACTCCGGTTAGTGCGCCCGCCGCTTATTAAGCCCAGTTTGGTTTGGGCCCGAGGTGGGCTTAATAGCCGGCGACTACTGTAATGGCAGAATTTACTTAACCTTCTCTTTCTCACGTACATTAAAAGTAATATTTTCCAAGTTAACTTGAATTTTTTTAAGTGTTTTCGACTCAGCCCAACGATGTCAGCCAGTCTACTGTAAATGTTATCTATACTCTTAAAATCTTAACAGTACACGCAACTGGAAATCTCTGCTTTAAAGGAGGTGGGAGCAAATTGCTTCTGTGAACTGATACCGCATGAGCGAAAATGCACTGCAATATGTTATCGTAGTCCAAAAGGAGCATTTTACTCTAAATTTAGAACTTATTTGCTGCTTTGAGCAAATCATAATTTGAAGGGAAATAATGTGAGAAGGAGGGACGAAAAGGACACCGAAGAGCAGAAGTAAAAATGCGATTAACTCGTATTCCTCGCCAGCAAACTACCAGGCTAATTGTCAGTGTGAAATAACTGAGGCTGATTCTTCCTCCTCCAACGTAAAATGGCAAAAATATGAATCACCTGCGTACGGCTAAACTG
>JAYGXS010000002.1:11565911-11704225 GCA_036362985.1 Ligula intestinalis | reverse complement strand
TACTATACGTGGTTATTGCAAATGAAAATAAATATAAGACGATTCTGGCACCTCAATAGTGTTGCACCCGCCTCGTCGACTTTGGTTACGCTAGAAAACCCCGGCTGAAAAAAAACGAGTTTTGTGAATTTTTAAAAATTAACCCAGCCTCAAGAATTACACTACCAAATTTAAGCTTTCAAACAGACAAGCATGGCAAGAGACATAATCCAGCCCAAATGACAGTGGTGAGCACGAGCATGAGCATGATTTAAAACCTTGACCACTTTGCTAAATTTGGACGTTCGTGCAGTTTACAGGCAATCTCGAGGATGGCCATTGCAGCCGGAATGAATCAGCTCTGTTTTTTTGCATGGCATAGCTGAAAAACAAATCAGTTTTCAGAACTTGCCAAAATTAATCTGACCGCCACGTTCTTAGTCATTCCTGTGGTTTGTGGGGAAGACAAAACCACTTCAATTTTCCTTCGAGAAATGCTCATCCTCGTAAGACCTTAATCGTTTTCATCATTAATGACTGACTAGAGAGCTGGCACAAAGTACCCTACGCCTAGCAAAAACGTTTTGCCTTCTAGATAGGCTGATCTACTTATGCCAGATAACGTAAATAATTATTGCCATTAGCAAGTTCGGATTGAAGGACGGTAATATGCATAAGTAGCTTAGCGATTCGTGCTGCTGATTAAGATTCCAAACCAGTCCCATTTGTAAAGATCTCAAGCAACACGATTATTTAAATTAGGAACTAAATTGGCCTCAATAACTGCAAATTTTATGTTTTTATACTGAACGAACAGAAGTTATGTAGAGTAGGAAAGCAGTCAATATTTTTTGCAAAACCTAACGTGTGCGTGATTCGAGCAGACTTGTTTGACATCATCCATAAATGATAAGGTTCTTGAAATGAAGGCTTTGGAGTTTAATATTTTAAATATAAAATCGACCCTGATAAAAACCTAATTTATCTGTTGAAATTATTATTGACACCAGCCAGGAATATAGGCTTTTCAAAGCATGCTAACTAATAAAATGACGATGTACGCCCGCCCCGTTGTGCCTTAGGATCCAACATAGAGCCCACAGGCAGTTGAATAGTGACCAAAGTGTAGGTTGGAAAACACGACAATGTAGAAAAACTAAGAGAGAATGACAAGGTCCACCAGAGTAACTTCTAGCAACAAGGCATACCTAAACCCACATTTGAAAGTGTTGGTTGCTGAAGGTTTACAAGTTAAAAATTCCTTCTCGGAGCTGCAAACTGTTGCATTTTTGGTTGCAGTCGTAGGTATAATTTAGCGTTTTTAAGGAGTGTTCATCGAAACATTTGTAGGGCATGCTCGTTTGGGTACTCTTTGGTGCTGCTTTAGGCCACCACATAGTGATTAGTGCTATTGGCACGGAAAAGGCAACGGGCCCGTTCTTCCATTAGATATCTTTGAACATTCAAAGGCCCAATACTTAAAAATCGAAGAAGTATTCTGGATTTCCAAACTTTAGACTTACGTTGGCTACCTGACGACGGCCAAAATAACAGAACGAACTATTCCAGTTTCAGTCGTATTTGCCTGCATGCCCTATTTAGCTCTAACTTGGGTCCCAAAGCACAACGGAGTTATCATGTCCGGTTAAGAGCGAAGAAAGTCGTTGAATGCTTAATTCTCCAATGCCCCTTCTGAGAAGTTAGTATTCATCAACGTTTACCATATAACCGCACATATTGCTAACCGTATTTCTTTCTTAATGTCTGTGGAGTGCGATTGCAGCGGATATGGCGCCTTCTGAGCATCTCATTCAGATTGAGTGTTCAGCGGGTCCAGAATTGACAAACGTGCACTACATTGTTTGGGATGTTTATCCCGATTTTATGTTGCATGACTTGCGGACTAAACAGTCACGAAAACTTCAGTTATCCAGGCAAATATCCTAACTATTAAACCATATGTAACTGCTTAAGACTCCCATTAGCTCTAAAAAGACGTAAAATATTACTTGCTGTTAACATTAAAAATGTGAACTCTTATTTGCACTTGTTTCTTGAAAAAGAAAAACTTTAGACATTTTGCCATTTCCTCGTAAGGGACACCCCCAAAGAGGGAAGGTGAGGGAACGGAGAGACTGGCAGTCCAGATTAGAAGTGTCTGGGTTTAATTTATGGATCTGATGCATTGTCAGCCCAAAAATGATAGCAGAGAAGAAAAATATTGTCGGACCGAGACTGGTACGAAATCGTAGACCATGACCAGTTTGCCAGATGGCCACCACACCTCCAAGTAGCCACGGACGTAGTAACCGTATTAGTGTCAGTTCTTTGACTTACAGTTTAAAGAAAAACTGAACGCGCAATGTACTTAGGTGCCGGTGCTTGTGAGCTAATTTTCGGATCAATTGACAGTTCGCCGACCGTCGATTTCAACGAGGTCCACCACAGCAGGGTGGTGGTGCAGGGGCGATGGCTCACGCTTGGATTAATTGAAGGTGATAGTAGACTTGCGCAGCATCTACCGCACTCTCTCTTCCCTCATTCACCTGTACCCGGCATCAAGACAAAGTCAGGAATACCGGAGGCGGGATCATGCGCAGGTGGCCGGTAAGACTGCGCCCTACGCGCGTCTGACGCCCCTCATGCTCAGCACTTGATATGGGAACTCAACCCGAATAAGCCCTGCCGTACCCTTATCATTTATCATCTGAAGTACTTTAAATGAGGATGACGAAGTAATTTCGAGTTACGACACAGAATATCAACGACCGCGTTTGATTTGGAGCCAAACAAACGCTAGCTTGCGCCTGGCTTTGACATTTTCACATTCCTTAAACACATGTTTAGATGATTCAGACTCTTCTGTTTGGTATTGCGATTAGTAATATTTTAAGGAGATTTCAAGGCAACGGTAGCTTATTTAGTTTCCGTCATTAATCCTTACTGCCAGCATGTCTTCCTACGAAAACTTTAGCTATAAAGTTATATGGGTGGGGAATTAGGATACGTAGCGGAATATACTTTAATAACTGCTATAGGCATTTTTATTTTATTGTGTTTAGAAGTGTTGTGGATTTATATTTGTCGATTTTTCTAATCTGTATTATCGCTTAATCTACTGCGGGAAAACCCAATCATAAAATTGCAGGTTTCTTGAACTCCTGAAAAAAAAATAGAAATGGTGGTTAGGAGGTAATCCATTTCAACGTACAGATCTGGGCTTAGATTAATACGGTCCGTGGCAGGATACGCCTCGCACACCTTCAATTTACTTGCGGAACAACTTACTACTAGCGGGCTGTCTTCTTTACTCACCCTCCAAAACCCTATAACAACCGTTTTCGTAGGACAAATCCTGGGACTAGGGGTTTATGAGTGGGACTTCATAAGCCACTTTTGCCGAATTCAAAACACCAGGTTTTTTTAGCTCTGATATCAGCAATCCAAATGAATTTTGTCAAGCACATCCCTGGTGTCTATCTGTCACTCATCTCAGCAAAATGAACAATTTCAGAAAATAATGCGTAGGACTTTTCACATTTTCTATATACCCTTAAGTTCTCCTTAATGTGTCTACCAGCATGAAGCATACTGGGGCTCCGAAGCAATAGTATTTCTAATTTTTAACCATATTGAAGAATGTGGAAGATTTCATCTTTGAGCGCACTGTCCCTCAATGATTAATTGGGATTGCTATTAATGGTACGTCATTGGTTATTACTTTGTTTAGGAGGATATTTAAGCATATCAAATGTGAAGCTTAAGTAGCAATTATTAAACTAAGGTACGATTATCCTGAACGCAACGTACTTATTACATACGGAAGGTTTGAATATAAGCTAGCTACACCAGAGCTCCCTAGAATAACAGTGAATTAGATGTTTCATGTAATTCGCTGCCAAGCTTAAGCCGCTGGCAAAATGATAAATCACGCGGTTTTCAGCTTCCAGTTATTAAACGTTGTTCAAATCGTTTGGTCTGGAAAAATATCTATAAATTATTTACTCAAAGCGAAATCGGCCTTCACTGTTTTGCCAATAATGCCACTAACGCAAATTTTTCTTCTTTTTTCAGGACAAAAGGTATGGCGCACTCTTGAGGGCTAATGTTGCATGCAGTTGAAAAAACAGGTGAGTTATTTTTGACGTCTAATACAGAAGTAAGCTGTAGACAGAGGAGACAGATGAAATTGAAAGAGTCCACCATGCAGCTGATCAGTGAGATTTCTGACTGACACTTTTTCCAAGATACGCAGTACAATGCGTCTTGTTTTGTTATGGTAATGGGGTTACATGTAACAAAAGCCTTTTTTAAAATGACTGTGGACTCGTAACGAACAATGGACTTTCGGGTCGGCCAGGGAAGCAGCTAGGTTGCCTGTTATTTCTCCGACGTGGCAGGAGGCATTATAACTAATTAGCATATGGTTATTAGTATTGTTTGACGAAATTAACGCTGGACTAACCAATGTCACAAAGTTCCCAACAACCTTTTTTACTTTTCTGATCCACTTAGTTTTTTAAAATGGTTTGTCTTACATCGGTGTATAACACAGTGATTACGCGTCCACTAAGCAAAAGGAATAACTAGAATTCAGTTTAAAATTGGCATCAGCAATGGGTAGATACATAAAAAAGTAAAAGTCGGCGGCGAAAGGCAAGGAAAAACTGTATAGGTCCAAGTTCTTCCATATACTACATGGAAAAAAACTGAATGAAATGCGAGCGCACTTATTTCAAATCATTCCCACAATGGCCTGAAATCCGTGGTTTGCCATGTAGCTGCGAAGAAACTTGGTAACTTTAGATGAGGTCGGAATATCAAAGCGAGACCAGACTGCTGTTTATCACCCAGGCCGAAGAAAAATTCGGAAGCCTACAAAGACCTTATATCCAAAACCTTTAAGCAACACTCTCGGTGATACAAAGGCCACCCTATGAGCATCGTGACCACTTCCATTTGACAATAGTTATCATCGACCTGCTTTAGTTGCTGAGAGTCCTACAGACGTCCTGCCCTGCCCTGGAGCTCCAGTCTGGAGACTGCTCATCGGGAGATATTGATTGATGTCTGCCATTCCGAGCAGTTGTTTCTTTCAACTAACTTCATAGTCTTAGCATCTAGACTCCCGACTCTATTTCGTAAGCGTAGCCCGCCAATATGGCCCGCATGTCACTGTCACTTGTTTTGCCGCAGCCGTGCTCCCGTTCGTCGCCCGTGGTGCTGCGCCTGACCTCCGTTTTGTCAACCCCGCGCTCATTGGCCACGGCCCGCTTTTTCGCCCCCGTCGGCCAACATTTACAAGCCAGAGGGAAACGCGAGTCGACGCGACACAACAAGCGTCCAATGGGGCTGGCGGCGGTGTGGAACAGTGGGGGCCGCTAAATATCTTCTCGGCCAACTTACGCCAGGGGGGGGGGGGTTGAAACAAACAATGACGACACGGGGGCCAGATGCACCAACACGGGCGATCAATGCGAACATGGTTGTGGCGGCACAAGTGACAGTGAGGTGCGAGACATACACAACTTCTCAGCCGGGATTGGCAGAAGACACAGCAAAAAAAGGGTGGCATATGACGAGAAGCAGGAGCCGGACTATTCAGTCTCTGAAAATGGGTGAACGACGTAACTAACCGAAACGCCAGACACCTTTTAAGCATTTCCTGATGAACACTTCCTTTTTCTGGCTTAGCACCTAAGAATCGAGACTAGACTGTTGTTTACCATCTAGCAGGTTGAAGAAAATTCGGGAGCCTAAAAAAACCAAATATCAAAACGCTTGTGAAACACTCTGGCTGATACAAAGGCCACCCAATAAGCATCGGTCCACTTCAACTTGACAGTGGCGATAAACGACACACGCGGCCGTTATAATCGACCTTAATTTACAATATGTTCGACGGGTACTGAAAGCGAATGGATACCGGCACAATTTTGTCAACCAGTGCATTTGCAAACGAGAGACGAAGCCACGACCAGCTGGTCCAAACGTTTGGCGAGCTCTTTCATACGTGAAAAATGTATTGTTAGCGGTCAGCCGTCTACTCACCCCACTTGGAGTTGGAGTTGCACACAGGCCGGAAGCAACCATCAGGCACCGGGTCATGAGGCCGAAAGACCCACTGCCACGGCAGGAAACGGCTGGAGTCGTTTACCGGATCTGGTGTAGTTGTGGACAAAGCAACTACGTCGGAGAAACAGGGAGATTACTCCAGACGCGAATGGCCGAGCATGCAGTGGCGGTGAGGAAGAAAGACGTCAACTCCCAGGTTGCAACTCACTCAACGGGACCCGGCCATATTTTCAAGTTTGACGAGGCCGAAATCCTCGCAAGAGGGGATAACCGCGTGAGCCGCGAGCTGCTCGAGTCACGGTTCTCAGGCCCCCAGTCCATCAACAAGCACAACGATTTGGCGTTCCCATACGGTGTACTGAGAAATTTCCTGAGCAAAAAAATCAGTCACGTGGGAGGGACTGGGCGCAACTCGGACGACAGCGGGCCTAATTGTCGAGCAATTATCAAACCCGCATCCGACGCAGTCAAGAACGCTGTTGCAATTAATGAGCAATCACCGGACCAATTAAGACCTCCAGTGGTGGCTACAGGAACGGACAATTATAGTACGCATGCGAGTGACCGCTGTGAACTATAAATACTATGCAATCTGCGCATGTATCACCCCTTATTTGCGCATGTCTCAGACCTGTTTACGATTACCTATGACTAAGGATTCCCGAAGGAATCCGAAACGTCAGGAAAATAAAGTCCTTGTTCCAGTGACCGCATCTTCTTCGACCTAATTTGGTTGCTGCAAATCCGAAAGACGTCCTGTTTTGGTCTGCAGTCCCCACCTACAGATCAAATCGGAGGCCAAAAAACAGGGAGTAATTTTAAGAAGGAGGAGCGTTCACCAGGATAAGTTTATAAGATGTCTAACGTTTCGACTAAGTGTGTCGTCTATCCATCTATGGAGACTGGACACTTAGACTCATGGCTGTAGTTATATGCAGCTCTTTTCTGTGTGCATAGCTTGCCAATACCAACTGAGCCGCTATGTATAGCCCGCATATCGGTGTCACTTTTGTCGTTGCAGCCGTGTTCGTGTTCACCGCTCATGGTCATTGCTTGCTTTATTCCCGCGGCCTTTGGCCGCTGAGATGTTTAGCGGCCCGAGTTTTTTCAACCCAGCTGTCCTACGTTTACGGGGGTGTAACAAGCCAGGGGAGATACGACTGGCCACGACACAAAAAGCGTCCAATGGGACTGACGGCGTGGAACAATCGGGCCCGCCAACTATCTCCGCGACCAATGAGTGTGTGGGAGAGGGGAGAGGGTAAAGAAACAGTGGTGACACGGGGGTCAGATGCTCCACCACGGGCGATCAACCGGAACTCGGCTGCGGCGACTCAAGTGCCAGTCAAATGCGAGCTATACGCAGCGGCTCAACAGCTATTGACAGGCTATGCACACGGAAAGAGCGGTATATACCGAGAGCCATGAGTCTAAACGCTCAGCCTCTGAAGATGGGTATCAGTATCAGTATCAGTATATTGAGGGTATGTAGGAAAAATTCCTTTGAGTGCCCTATTTGTACATATGTGCAGTGGTAGCAAAAAAATTGTTGCTTTGACTGTTGGCGAGGCCAGTTGTCCTGAGTCATAGGATGAAAATAGGAGCAGACAGTGAAAAAACTCCTCAGGGATTTTTAGGAGAAAAACTGTCGCCCTTGTGGGGGTAGTGCGTGGGATTTAGGTGAACGCTTTTCCTTCTTCTGACTGATCACCACTACTGTTACTTTTTTCCGTACTTTTGGCCGTTCTAAGAGTCACACTTCGCTTGAAGAAAATCTGCAAGCCAGTATTTTGATAACACCTATCAGGTGATCCGTTTATTTTACTGGTTGGTGGCTGCCCCATTTGAGTGCCCGAATGAATTAGTCATAATTGGCGAGCGAGTTGTTGCAGTCGTGCATTATACTTTGAAGTTATTTCAGTCACATCAGGATCCCGGCTTTTGTCTGAGTTTTCCGATCTTCCGCGAGGGCTCTTCTCGGTAAAAAGTGAAAACGGTTTATCGCATTGACTTTTGATACCCCTATGCACATTTGCAGAAACCTTTTTGCTTTCTTATAGTCAGTTGGTAGCATGTTATACTCAGAGAAGTAGTATATTTGGGTTGATAAAAGGCTTCCTAAATGAGATTTTTAAAACAATCTACTGTGGAGAACAGTTAGCGACGTGTGTAGTTGAGGCAGTTTAAACATTTCTGGCTTCTTCCCGGCTATAGTCCACACAAACACCAGTTCCCGTTAGAAACGATCGGAGGTCTATGTCGAAGCCCATGTAGGCTTTGAGTTTGGCACTGGCTTACATGGACAGTTACAACAAACAATATTCACTTTTAGTGGTCAGTTTCGATTAACGGTTGAATTGCTTGAAAGGTGTACTTCGGGCTCAATGGTTGGGAGGACTCGTTTGCCGTCTACAACACTCGTTCCCAATAAAACTAAGGCAGAACCAGTTGATTAAGGCTGTTCTGTCATCATCTGAAGCACTTCCTGATGGCCGAGGGAAACAAAAGTAGAGCGTACAAGGATGTTGTTCAGGGGAGCGGGAAACAAGACATTGAAACAAGACGTCTATTGTTATGAAATTTCGGATTTACACTCTCAGCTGAGGGTCATTAGATGTGCAAAGAGTGCAGTATATATTTATTCATTGTTGTCGGCTTCTTGAATTGTGCCAAATAAGCTATTTGTTTCACTTTCACTGGAGCTGTTCCTCACTCGTGTCCCCCCGCTCTGCTTTAAGATTTTCAAAAAAGAATATGGAGGAGGTATGTTAGTGCGGTTATTAATCGACCACGGACCGAAGGAACACGACGAAAGTTGTTCGCGGTTCACGTTGAAGCAGCAGTGACGTGGTAGATAACGTACTCTATCCTCCTCCTTGCCATCGCATGTTCGGTTACCTGCTTGAGAATGGACACTACGTTGAATTGTTAGAAGCACTGCAGTGAACCATAAGACCCAGTTCGCTAATTGAATTAACATCAACCGGCTCTCAGAGCGAATGGATACCCGCGAGACTGCCGACAGATGCATGCAGAAAGAAGGCGAGCTGTCAAACGGCATCAGCTCAGTCCTTCGGCGAGTGCTTACGCACGCGAAGAACTTGTCAGAAACATTTGCCCATCTTTTCACACTACTCGGAATAAGAGTTACAAACCGGTCGGAAAAAACATCGGGCGCCAAGTAATAAGGTTGAAAAAAAACCTACCACAGTAGGAATCCGCAGACATAGTTTTTAAAATATAGTGCCAGTTTTGAAATAGCAAATACTTCGAAGAGTCCGGGAGATTTTTCCAAATACGGATGCTCGAAAATATGGTCGCGGCGAGGGAGCAGTCTGTTAGCTCCCAGATCATGCATCATTCGGCAGGATTCGACCCCACCCTCCTGTTTAGCGAGGTCGAAATTATTCCAAGAGCTTATTACCGCATGAATCGCCAGTTCCTGTATTCATGGCTCACTGGTTCGCAGACGAGTATTAAGCATAGTAACCTGACTCCTCCATATTCTATTCAGAAGCAAAGTAGTTAGAAATGTAAGCAGGACGCCAGCGACGAACAGTTTCAAGGACAGTGAGCCAGAGTGTCGAGTTAGGATCACACCAAGAACACACAACAGTTACGTGATTGGAAATAATGTGGTTACAACAATTAATGACGCGTATGCGAACTCACGAGGAGACCTCTCCCCCTGTGCTGAGGGCAAGCGCTCCCTATTGGATCAGGAGCCATGTGTCGCCATGTGTTGGCATGGCACCGAACTCCTATAAAGACAGCGCTCCTTGAGTCTCGCATCTGAGACTGTGATGGGTTCGTATAAGAATCTGCAACTTCAGACCAATAAACATCTTCTTTCAGTGATCAAATCTTCTTCTGCTTCTGAACTGCGTCCTGGTAGATAATAGTCGATAAATAGTACAGGTTAGGGTTCAGTTGATAACAGTGTTTCAAAATGGACACACAGCTTGCCTCAGCCACGCATGTGTGATTCGCGTAATCGGGTTATTCGCCTTCGGTCCTGCCTTATTGCGCGAGGCTTTTAAAGCAGCTTACGTGAGTCAGACTGGTCTAAGTATGTACTTGGTCTAAGCGATCGAAAACACTTTACGAAATTGGGTTTCTTTAATGGTCCTTTTCAGTAAAAGTGCATTTCTAACAAAAGGCCAAAAGTAGGTAAGGTTTCCCTCTATTGCAGGTGCAATCAGAGTCCAAGTTAATGAATTCATTCGAAGCAGAGTTTCTGAAATGTAGACCGCCAGTTCAAAGCTGTCCCCTCGAGGTCTAGGTTGAGTTTGCATCGGCATTTCCTGCTGCATAAGGGGTTACATTTTTCCTTGAGTGATGCATAGCCCTAATTGCCTGCAAGAAGTTCTTTATGTTACACAAACATTTCGAGATCATTATTTCATACCCAGGAAATCAGCTAATGCAAAATAACGTTTAAACATGCACATCCTTAATTGCCTTCAACACAATTGACTTTCATACAAGCTTTGCAAATTTTTGAAAGTCTGCCTTGATTTTCTGAATGTTCATCTGATTTGTAGAGAAATGCAACTATCAACCACCTCATTGGCATCATACTTCTTTCACAATTGTTCGCTTTAAATTACCTTTTACTTTTTAATCAATTCTGGCAGCGGCTGTAAAGGTGTAATTGAAAACACATTTGGTTTCGCCATAAGTAAATTACTGGTGGAATCCCCTACGGAATAGGCAGGACAAAGATTTATTTTACAGGACTTTCAGAAATCTATTAGGTCTTTTCTCTGCTTTTGCGATGACAGGCCAGGGAAAAAGAGGGTAATAAGCAGCAGCAGCAGTAAATTCAACTTACCCTTGTGAAGGCAAATCCAACATATTCCTTGAAGGACACGTTGACCGTCGAATTGTTAGAGGTGGGAAAGAGAAAGACCGGTGCATTGTCGTTAACATCGAGGATGTTGATGGTAATCTTCGCCCTCGAGCTCCTCTTTGGGGTGCCCTCATCCTCCGCAATAGCGAAAAAGGTGTGCCTTGAGGCCGACACGTCGGTTGGGGTAGGGTAATTGAAATCCAGTGCGCCATCCGTGGGACGAATCATTCTGGAGGTTAGTTTACTGAGACCCGCCATGGCCTCTCGGTCAATAGGGCCACTTGTGAGGATGCCAATCTCATACCGATTTTCACTTTTAATATAGTGTGGTTCCAGGCGGTAGGGCAGAGTTTCCTCGTCTTCCAAACGCCAGCGATGTTGCAAACTTTCCTCTGAGAGAGGGTACTGTGTGGGCAGGTCAGTAGGCAAAATCCAAAACTTAAGTTCTCCATTTTTGCCTTCGTCTGCGTCCGAAGCGTGAATGATGCCGATCAGGTGATTCGCAGGGACGCCCTCTGGAACCTCGAATTCGAATTCCGGTTTCGAGAACACCGGTGATTCATCATTGAAGTCTCGCACGTAGACGATTACTTTGGCAGACGAAGATAGCGAAGGTGTCCCGAGATCCTGAGCCACAATCTCAAACTCATAGGTCGCCTGCTGCTCTCGATCCAGATGTCCATTCGAGCTGATCACACCCTCCTTCTCATCGATTTTGAACATGGACGTTTCAGTGGGTTGTATCAGGCTATACCTGATCTCTGCATTTATACCCTCGTCAATATCGGTGGCTGTTATTTTTCCAATTTCATAGTTTTGCGCCCGACGTGAAGGCTCACTGTCCTCGTAGACACGCAGGGTAAAAGAGGGAGCGTCGAAGAAAGGCGCATTGTCATTGACGTCACGGATGTTTACTACCACATGTTTTTCGGAGGTCTTTCTGGGCTTCCCTAGATCCCAACACACTATGTACAGCGGAACCTGACTGTTTTCTTCCCTGTCAAATGCAACCAACGCAGACAGTTTAAAGAGCGTCTCCTGGCCTCCGTCAAAGGCGCCACTGGGTTTCATATTGGTCATCCTTGTCAGTCGGAAGCGACTAGTTGAATTTGCAGCCAGTTCACACTCAACTCGCCCATTTTCTCCGCTGTCCCCGTCTGTGACGCTAACGACGGCGAAATCTGAGGGTACATTGGCTCTGTTCTCCTCGATAGAGATATCATTGTGGCCATCTAAAGTGAACACCGATATCACCGGCTTCTCGTCGTTCACATCAATCACATTGACTATGAGACGAGCCGTGTCATGAACAGTCGTCTCCAGGGGAGTTTCCATTCGCTGAGCTACGGGATATTGGTTGGAGGGATCCTTGGGTGACGCCTGCGCCTCCGATTGTGTCGGATTGCGCACAACCAACGGGATTTCGAACTTATTGATGCGTGCGTAGGAGAGCTTCCTCTTCAGAATAATTGAGCCGTTGTTAGGGGAAACGTGGAAATGCTGACGTACGTCGGCTTCTGCGTAGGGCCCCAGCAAGTAGATGAGCCGACCAAAGACGGGGCCCTTATCGCCATCCGTGGCCTTCACCTGGTAGACGACGGAACCCACGGGTGCGTTCTCCTTCAACTGTAAATGCATAAGTTTTTTTTCAAAACGCGGTGGGTTGTCATTCACGTCGACAACCTGGATAGTGAGGTGAAGGGTGCAAGTTTTGTCGGCCATTCGCGTGGCATCACTTGCTGTCACGATGAGTTTATGCGTGGTACCCACCTCGTAGTCCAGTTGTCTGGCGAGGGAGAGATGGAGAGAGACCGGTCTTTCCAGAGAACTGGTCTCGGCGACGTGAAGGTCAAAGTATCGGGCACTGTCGAGTTCATCTGCTGAGCGCAGGCGTATGCCTCGAGGATCAATACGATGCATGGCATCTGAGTCGGGGTCGGAAGGCCTATTCAAAGGCACCATAAATGAGGGACCGGTCCGACTGTCCTCTGGTATATAAACTGTTTGATGATCTGACGGCTCGAAGGTACATCGGTTGTCATTGGCGTCGAGTATATTTACGGTGACCTGGATCATGTCGATTATTTCTGCGGTCCCGAGAGGCAGCACGTTCACTGTGAATCGCAGCTGACATTGGCCATTTAATCGCGGTAAGCCGAGGCCCATTTTCATGGGCGTGCCTTCACTCGGACAGAGGGCCTCCCGATCAATCACCTGAGCTATAGTGATGCGGCCACCGGTGGGTGAGACCTTGAAGTAGGCCGCGTGACCCTTTTGAATGAGGCGAAATACGGGGTTGGTTTGGCTGCCTCTTCTGAAGTCCGGTAGCTTGGGTAGGAGAACACCCACCAGACTGCCAATCGTTTCCTCCTCCCGCACGCTGAAACTGACTTCCTGTATGCCCAGTGCGGGGAAGACGAAACAGACGAGAAGAAAAAAATAAGGAACCTGGGCAGCTTTGATCAAAGGCGGCCGAAAAGCGCAAGCCATACGGAGGAGTCAGTGACAGGGGCTGGATTCAGCATGCGCTTCGATCACAAATACTTCTGAACAGACTGATTTGCATTCCAATCTCTAAGGTAGGAGAAGAAAAATGAAAAAATAAAGGACGGATTGATACATAAGAGAAAATTGAAGGTTTATTTTGAAAAAAGGAGTATGGCTTCACCCCTCATTAATTCTAGACATCAAAGTATTTGTTTATATTGCGTAATCAAAACAAAGTGATTCGTATTATTGACTGCCTGTATGAGCGAGGACAATGAATGACTGCATTCAAAGCCAAGTCTTATAATGTTTTTGGATACTGTAAGTTCATTTTTGTGTGGCTGAGAGCAGAAATTTAGCAGGAGACCCATACAATGTAAATTCCCTTGAACTGATAACTTTTAGTGACCCTACAGCGTGTTCCTGCTCCCACGCACGCCAAACCTCAGGTCATGTGATGGCACTCTCAGTCGCCCGGGGACAGCCCATCACAGGTGCCCCAGACAACGGCAATGCTCAAGCCCTGGCGGCTACCAGGAAATGCGCATATATCAGCCTGGCCTATAATCGCCCTATAGCTGACTCACACAGGGCCTCATGTGACGGCTGCCGAGCTCAGGGACTTCGTATACGGCCCTCTTGCCTGCGGTTGCGCGCTCGTCTGATGGTCAAATTCCTCCTACCTATCCCTCTGTCCAGAATAAACTATTTCTTCCACTCTTGCCTCCCATTTCTGCTCTTCCCATTAGGAACCAGACCTGAAGATCGCAGCGGCAGGAGTCTTATATATTAACCTAACCACACTGCGGTAGACTCAATAAGGCTCAGTGTGCGTAGTCATAGGAGATTTAACACTTGCCGCCAGCAAGTGAGGCAACTCTGGTCTCCATACTGATAAAAAAAGTGGCAAAACACATGCAAGCGACGAAGAAGCCTCTTTAATCCTGCAACCTAGATCAATATCTCTTTCCCACGAGAATGCATGGCTATTGTTCATCGCTAGCTTTCTGCCACACGAAACCCGAATAGTTCAGAATACTACGGCAAATGTTAGCACATCAACAAAAGTGAAACGGGAGAAAAAAGCAGAGGTGTATGCTGTCCTTAAAATACTTATCTATTACAGCCCTGCAAACAGTTCAAAGTTTTAAGAGTTTGATCGGGGAAAAAGAGGCAAAAATGAAAGCGAACTCAACGCCATTCAGTGAGGCCTCCAACTGTCTCAACTATGCACCTATTTAACGTAACAAAAGACTAGTAGATAGTGTCACTTCCCATAAGCCGCATTCATATCTTCCGGACTAGTACAGTAGATTGTATGTGCGATGATATGTGAAGATCAAAACTTGAGTAGGTGATTTAGCACATACTAGAGGTTGGTTATTTGTTCATTAAGTGGACTTGAGGCGCAAAATGCTGACTAAAGGAAAATACTTCACTAATTTTTGCAAATAGGGGCAGAAGTGGACCTTTTCCAACGTTTGTTGAGATCCAAAGAATGTTTAAAGACTCAGGATTTCGGAAATTTATTTTAAGAAAAACCGTATTTTGAAGTTTATGGTAAACAGATTAATCAATAGGAAAAAGCGAATAAAAAGACTAAAAGCACTGTTAAGCAGAATTTCATGAACAACTTGAAGCTAGTCACATTCGAAATCCGAAAATAATTACAAAGAAATGTAATGGAAGGAAATCTCTCTCAACGTCCAAAAGATGGCATGTTTACAATTGCACATTACAAATTGACTTCAATTTATTAATCACAGAGCGCAATTTCCACACCTGAGCTTACAAAATGCCCTTCTACTGTGATGACTCAATCGGCGCAATCAACGGAAAATCTGGTTGCCTCAGTCCAGCGTTTCTCAAACGATGTAGAAAAAAAGAAGCAACTGGAAAGTTTTGGGAACTCATTTTCTATTATGAAATAGAGCTTTGGGCTGCTCGTTAACAACTCTTAATGTAATGGCGCGTAATACATCAGCAGATTTGTCCTAAAATTTCACAATAAGGATTATTTTCAAATGTAATGCTTATCAGTAACGCCCATTTTTTACTTTTTCGGAATTTCCTGTTATTATAAATAAACTGCATTCACTTTACCAGAACATGTCATCTGTTTAAGTAGAATGTTTAATTTTATGCATTAGGACTTTTGGAAACGCAGTTTGGCCTATTTTACGTACCAGAGATTTTCTTGTTAAGGTCCTTGGATTCAATCAGTCATACAACCTACTCTTATTCGTATCGTTCTTGATAGTGATTTCTACTTTCGTCCCCGCGGCCACCACCAAGAAAATCTGCATGATGTACGGCTAAAGGTTAACTGAAGGCTATTCATCAAAAACAGCAATCAACACAGGTTGAAAATTTCGCTTTATTTGGTCTAGGCTGGAGTTTGTGGTTGAGTCATTAATCTTGAGTTATACTTTCACCTCATTAACTCACAATTTAAGGCTTGATAAAAAATTTTGAGAATACCCTCGATCACCCGTAAAAGTGATTTCTTGATTTGCTTTGTACGATGACATCTCATCACAAAATTAAATAGGTTCACAAGTCGACTGAGGGTGTATCCAGCTGCTGATGCCAATATAACCGTAAAAGTGCGGGAGGAACTATTAGCATCCATTTCATCAAAAACAGTTTCCACGTTGCAAGCAAAATTCAAAATCTGGAAGGGTTCTGCTCGGGGGGAACTTTATAAGCAATAAGCTTCAAGTGAGCAAACGCAACCTCACATGGAATTTGCAATTTTAGCTATTCTAATCCCCTTATTTAATATATATTCGTCAGGCTCAACACGACGTTAATACAGACAAAAGAAGGAGCTTGAAATGTTACTATCAGGCGATGGAATTCCCAGAAGAATTTGACATTGTCACTTGGAAAACTGAGGACAACGAATCACAATACTTGACGTGGTCGGATACTGAGAAGTCATTATGGAGTGAGACAACGGTTTCAATCTTTTTCCTCTTTGAGTTTAATATCCGGTTATTATACTATAACGGAGACCAGAACAATCGTTATTTCTGTAAAACGACAAGGAGAGAGGAAAGATGGCTGCTGGAAGAATCCGAAGTTGTGGGGAACAAGTTTGTGGTGGCATTAAACGACCACTTCGGTTTTATCATGATGTTCCTTTGGCTGGCGGGTTAGGGCGAACATTAAAAAGGAATGTGCAAAAATTTTGGTCAAGGTTATTATATAGTTTAATAAAAACTCAGCGAGGATTTTTTCATTCGTCAAATTGATTAGAGGGACAATACTCTCTTCACTCGTTCTGTGTTCACACGCTGCTCAGTGCGCATATGGGGCGATTGCGCAACAGACTACCCTGGGTAGTCTGAAAAACCAAGCGATCTCGGATGACTGAAAATGCACACACATATCTATATATAATTGAAAAAAAGAATTTCCAAGCATAAAATCAGAGCTGCTTTGCGGCTTATACTATTAGAGCACACAAAGCCTCTGCATCTCTAGTTGAGGATCTTGCATTCTGTGAACTTATGAACATTGAATTGCTTGATTTTAATATTTGTTAATCGTTTATGAACAATTTATTCGTGTTCATTTTGAATTCAAAAATGAATGTGTATTTTGCAACACTTAAATATAATGCGATGTCCCGTTTTCCTGAAATCTGAAATTTGTTTTCCTTTGGATTGTTTACATTCAGCGAGGATACCCATGTAAGCATTCAGGAAGTCAAGTCAGGCGAACTAACGTTTTCGACTAATTAATATTTATATGATTGTATTTGCTTGATGATGAATTAATCAAAAGCGTTCGTTTGCCTAACTTGAGTTCCTGAATTTTGATTTCCGCTGTCTCCGGCAAATGTCCAGTATATAAGGCAATTTTGTTGTAATTTCGAAGATCCATAAGACGATTGTTTATTTATAAAAGATTTGAATTAAAACTGTTGGACGACAAGAAAATAGAAACAGGTCGTTGATTTAATCACTTAAAACACAGAGAAAATTGGGTTTAGTAAGTGCTTCATAACCACCATGACATACTACTCATTTTAATTACCCACTGCATACTGATAAGCAATCTTCATATCATTCAGTCATTTCCTGAGAGAAAAATTTCATATTTTGACACTGACAAAGGGGAGGGAAAAGTAATCAAACAACGATCTAATTGCCTAATTAGGTTCCCCCTAGTTTATGTGAACTGTTGAGAGCAACAAGTTGCAAATCAGATAACAGTCTGTCTACCCCTCAAACGCGCCAAAAAGCTCGAGTTACTTTTTCAGATTTATCAGTAACTGAACGGAAAGCAACCCAGTATCTTTGCATTTCCGGAGTGCTGTCAATTCGTAGGCTCCCAAATATCCAATTAAGCTTCAAAATTGACATATGAGTTGACAGAATTGTGATCGCTTCCAAAACTCGTAGTAAGAGGTGAGGCCCACATTGTAAAACACCTTCTCCTGCCACCCATAACTCGAAAGATGCTTATCAAAGGACGGGCAACTATCTAGTTTATATTTTAGATTAGTTTTCTGCTATTTTAATTTTCCTACTAGACTTAAAAATTGGGAACTGTCGTGCGATTTAACTTTTTTTTCCAGAGATTATCTGCAGCTAGGCCATTTTAGGTTGTTATTTGAAGTATTTCCTCTGCTCAAGAGGCTGAATTAGTTAACTCTTTTTCGAATGAACTTATCGAACGTTTACGTCCTTGCTCTCAGGGGAACAGCCTGGACATACGCGTTCCGCTCATTCCAACTTTGTTGCAACCATTCCGTTAAAATACTGTCATTAGAAAATGCGGAAAGTTATTTTTACTTTTGCATAAATTTACTCGTTTCTCAAACTTCTTAGCATTTTCTGCTCAATGGTGCTGCGCACTGTAGAAATATGGGGATGCGAATAATTTGTATCTTAAACATGTTGGGTTCCGTTTATAGTTGCATAGTAAACGCGTCAGTAAGTAATCGTGCACTACATTAAATGAGTAAGCAGAATTACAAATAAACCAAAAATAAGTTCCATTTCTACTTCATATTGGCCAGCCCATTATTTAGTACAAGTTTTTGAAAGTTTTAGACGTTATATTGTAAGTTTTATGTAGTATAACTTGTCATAACTGATAGATCACTCACTTTACATTCAAAAATGCAGCAGCCCTTTACGGTGGCCTTTTGGTTCCAAAAAGCCTGCTTTTATATCTTTACCTTTTAAGGAAGACAACAGCTCAAATAAAATAAAGCGACGGCTATGTTGCACCATAGAGAGAACGTAAAATGCAGCTGAACTACTCTTGCTCAATTCCATCAAAAGCCTTCCAGTTGACCGGACAAAGAATGCCTTGCCTTCGCACGTGTGGATGCAAGTACATTGGCCGTTCGCAAAGGCAATTCACATCCAGGGCTACTGAATAGCTGCCTGATTGGCTTTTTAACAAGAAAACAAAGTACCGCCTTCCTCCATTACAAAACGCTTGCTTGATAGCGGTCACGCTTTTGACAACAACTCATCTTTCGGAGTTCTTATTCGAGCACGAATAAATCGGACCTTGGGCTACATAGAAGCAGCCTATATACGACACAGAAAACCCAACCTACGTAAGTAGAAAGACCATGTGGCTAAACTTCATTTGCTCTGTAATTGCATGCCACATTTAATCAACATTTCTTTTATTGTTACTTCACGTCCTAACATTTCTTTCCCAATTTTAAAGGTGTCATTATTATTGACCATTCACCGCGTTAAACATGACCTTGCTATTATTGATTCGGTGAAAATTCGAAATGCTGTGTTCTCCAATTGTTATCTTATTCATGCAAAGCGAGAAAGCAGTTGACAAGCTCTCCCAAAATTTGTTTGCAAATAAATTCTGCTGTTTTCGCTTGCTTCAAAGTTGTACCTGAGAAAAAGTGCTTTTAATGATCCCAAATGAATGAATGAAGGAGAATGTTCACGTTCCAGGTATTTGCATCGGTAAGAAAGAAGAATAGCCGAACACCGGATTGGTTTGTTTATTTTTCTGAGTTTTTGTTGCTGTTTCTTGTTCTCTGACGATAGACTTCTGGGCGAGTTCGAAAGTTTAAAACAATGCACAAATCAATCCCAACAATTTTGAATACGCTTGCTAATTTCGCCCTCTTGACGTTTATTTAACTGAGGCAGTGAAGCTACACTAAGCGACTCCACAACCAATATATAGACCACTGCTGCAAATAATATACTGATAAGTGGAAGTAGTTTAAATGTGCAAAAGAGGGTCAAGGCCTCAACATGGGATGTGTCTCACAATATTTTATCGGAAATTATGAAAGACCTTTCGCAACAATTTTTATCTTGCTGGATAATCCTAGGGTTTTACAGTCATGCTCGCATTTTGGTTAGTCACTTAGCCATAAAATCTGAAGAAAACTTAATTCATTAACTAAAACGTGCAAGAAATAATATTTATGTTGCTATGCCTAATAAAATATGCTGAAAGTTTAACGGCGTCAAAAGTCAGTAGACAAATATCATATCAGTTAGGTAGTCTATTTTCCTGAGAATAATTGGTTAAAGCTAGGCAGGACTAAGTTTAAAATAGGTATTGAGCTAAGGTTGAAGTGTGTTTGGTAACGCCACTTGCATATTTTAGAACCCGCATCCAAATTTCCGAGACATTCGACCTCCTATACAAGAGTACCACTGCTTATACTATGGTATGCTTTACATTAAAGTTATTATTATTCTTATATCTCGCGGTACTGGTGTTGACATTTTACCTCCTGACACCATCGTTCTCACCGTTTTCGGCCTTATCTCTTACTTTTTTTAGCAGTACTACTGACAATGTTGCCTTAAAAAGTATGAACTTTACAGCAGCCGTTATTAATAAAACAGACCCTACAACCGTTGGTATCAACTATACTGGTTACAATCCTACAACATTTATAGCTTTGAAGGTTCGTTCAGGTACTGTTAGCACTACTGCCATCAATAACATCGACAAAGCCACCAACACTGCAATTACCAACCCCAATACTTCTTTTTAATTTTACCGAAATAAAGGCCGGGTAAATGGTGAGGCTTTGTGCCACAAAGATACAAAAAAGACCATGAGCAATTCTTAAAACAAGTAACCCAGCGCCAAAACCAACCGAGGGAACTTGAGCATTCATTTATTCTCCTTATTGGACCGCAAACATTTCGAGTGAAATTCTGTCTGCGCTAAGCCGTTGAAATGCACGCTTGAGAGCTCAAGTGAGTCCAACTCTGCTAGCTAGCCGGATACACTCCACTTGATGAGTTAACTTCAATAATGGTTCGCGTGGGGACGTTTGAATTTGCCCAAAAATAAAAAAGTACGGCTTAAAAGAGGATTAACAGACTAACTGCGCAGCCCTTTAAAATAATTTAACCAATGATTCAACCAGTGGTAACGGTTGAGTGTGCAATTATTTTGAAATTGAAAACTGCAGAAAGTCGTATTCAAAGATATTTAATTGACAAAATATTGTCTTCTTGCGGGTTTTTTTGTACAGAATCATGGAAATTTAAAACAGCTTTTTGCAACCTCTTCACCTTCCAAGAAAACATCGCTTACTTTGAATAAATCAATCAGAACTACACTCGATAGGCACAACGAAAATATCAAAATATGACTATCTACAGAAAGCGTACGGGAATTTCGAAACCTTTAGAGTTTGTGTCATATATCGGTGAAACACCTAGAGTGGTTGTTAGCTAGAACCTACGCCAGTATTTTGGTGTGAAAAGTTTAAAAAATATGTTATCCTAATTTAGGAAGTATTCTTTTAGTAATCATAGGGTGACAACAGGATTAAGGTAACAGAGCTCGATGGCTCAATTGGTTAAGGCGTTCGCCTCTAACCGGAGAGACGAGAGTTCGAAACTCGAGTGTGGCAGCGATTTCAGCAGCAAGACTGCAGTTGGGTATCACTATCTGATGACGGCAAGTAAGCCAGAAATGACCATTGTAGTGTAGCATGTCTTTGTCGATAATGTTCTCCGGCTTATATCGTGGCCACCCCGCAGTGAAGGCTCTAATGGCAAAATGGATGATTGAGTATGTCCTCAATCAGATCGGTATACGCGTATCTGCTATCAAAATATGTATATATTTCTGGATACGTGAAGTTGTTTGCACTGCGAGATAAAATGATGAAAACAAAAAAATCTTCGGACTTTCAAGTTGTACTCGTGAACTTTCTCACCTGCGGAACCTATCACAGCAGAATTCATGTCACAGTAATCCCGTTCACACCATCCCGTTCCATCTAACCGCTACCTCGAAAAGCTTCAGTGCGAAATTCCCCAGCCCTCAATTTTCATTGAGTCTGACGACGAACAAGTGCAACCCGTTCGAAAATTCACGAAAAAGAATTGATTTTCCGAAGAGCTCTCTTTCCTGACGGCCGCTGAATAACTGCTGTTTTGTAACATTAATTGTCCTCAGATCTTTTATCCAGAAATATTCCCTCTTGGTTGTCATCGCTGGCAAAAGGCATATAGGCCGAACTATACTTTGTTCTGTAAATGCCATATGGATATCCCCCATAGCTGACCAAAGACACTGGACGCACATAAAGGAGACAAATTTAGACTTCTTGCGGCGAAAACCTTTGGCCAGGGGGTGTGAAGTGGTATTTAGGATGAGGGAGAGTGGAAGAGGCATTTGGCTTTCGCTCCTCAAAGTGAATGTCAGGCTTTGGTGGCCAGTTTCTAAGCGAAGGACATTGCATGATAGGCAGGCGGGCAGGTCCGCATAAATGGGCAGGAAATTGGGGACAAATACTGAATGCACTGAGGTAATAGTATTTACACTGACAACGATTTATGCATAACTTGATCAGAGAAAGACACTGTCACATCAGTGGATGGATACTAAATGCCCAGGTCGTGCTGAATAGGATAAATCTGTGGTTACAAAGAGATATAACGCCATATAAGCTAGATGCCCACGTGGGTGGCAGATATCCAACTCCAGTTTGAATGAACCCACGGATGTTGAACGTATTTGCTGATATAAAATAACAGGCAGAGGTCAGCGCTCATTGTAGGATGGCTTGTGGTATGTAAGATGTTGTCCTAGTGAAATCTTCACTATCCTCACTGGCCCATTGTTCAAGAGTTACATTACTGAGTTCGAATATGCATATACTTTAAACAAGTGCACATTCCTTAATCTTGCATACAATAAGGTATGTAATGACTTTAGGGCTTAAAAAATTCAGGATTACTTCTATAAAGAAGACAAAGTCGCGATCTCTGGAACGATAACTTTATTCTGAGCTTGCGGCTCCACACGAGAAGCCAACGTCAGAGTAAATGAGGACAGCAAACGTCAGCTACGCATAAATGGGGTTGGTAGGGGAGGGGGGTGGTGGCCATTATTGATTGGTCCTTGTCCACGCCAAGTCCATTGTCACGCTATCTTGGCGTGCCTCCTCTGCGCGTCCCTAAAGTAACGGCATGTGAACTTGAAGTGGTGGCACAACCGTTTACTGATAACATTCAGTGTGTATGACGTGAATTGTGGGACGATAAAAAGGGTGTCTCCTTCTCTAAGCAACAAAAACCTCACACATCCGTATAAGAATTTTAAAAAATAATGGCGTGGCCTTTCTTTGTAAAAATGCAATCATCAAGCCCTTATCGAAAACCAAATATTGCCAAAATACGGCATCTAAAGTACATTTGAACAGCAATCGTTCACGTAGAGAATACATGCATTTATGCTTAATGTTAAGCTAGATCGCCTGTAGGAAAACGCCTAAGAAACGGACAGATAAGATAAATATTAAATGTACAAGGGACTGGAGTTAAACCAGTTTATTTTCGTTTATGAAAGTGGCTATATTTGTGACGCGTTTGGTCCGCAAGCCTTTAAATCCGTCCTAAATAAGGGAAATAACGTAAGTTTCTTCGATGGGAAATGCCTTTAGAAACAAACGTGAAAGCGAATGATTTTTAATTCAAGGTTAAGTCCAAGTGCAAAGGACATATGCGAAATCAACCGACGTCTCTCCAAAAGCCCACAACGAGAATATGGTTTCTTGGTTTAGCCTGGATTAGGCGAGCACATGTAGATTTACCGCAACGCCCATAGTCGAGAAACGCAGATGACTCAACCCTATATATCAACAGTCCTGACTTTTCGTCGCTGAAAACGAATGGTTCAAGTTGTGTTTTAATCAAAATAGATAAGATTACACCCCAGTACTGGACCGTAAGATAAGGAAGACCCAAAGGATAGGAAATAACGGACCAAATACATTTCGAGAATTTCGTAAAATGACTAGCATTTGAGAAAAGACTGGAAGGCTTGACCCGTGTTTAATGTTGGGCGAGAGCTCGAAAGCATTTTGGGTGTAAGGAACTAACCAAAAAGTGTAACATGTTAGTGCGACTTAAAATGTCTGTTCATCCGCTATTTACGTGATCATTTAATTTAGCCTTAGTTCGATCTTGCCTGATCGAAGCGATCCCGGATAGCGGAGAGATTTTTTGCTAAATTTAGGAATGTAGAGTACTGCAAATTGTTTATTGGAAAATATTAAGAGGTCTGCTTATTGAAGTTTTAGCTGTGTTACAAAAAACAAGGAACTGATCATAATGGTAACTTTTTAGACTGGAAAATAATACGGACTCTGATAAGTTCGGTTAAGAGAAATAGCTGAGTTGCAGACGAGTACAGCAAGGAAACTGCCCGGCCAGTGAACGCCCCACGGCTCACATCTAGACACTCCATCCTGCTTCTTTGAGACGCCTAGTAAATTAGAAAGATACGTCGAGGCGAATGGTATTAAAGTCCTGCAAGGCAACCGTAGTGCTGTCCAAAGATTTCCTACGCAATCATCTAGAATCCACCAGAATGACTACTAGACTAAACTAAGTATAAGCCGGGTGGAATAAATTTGCACCCCTAATGGTGGATTCCATACGAGCAGTACGTAAAGCGGGAGAAATCGACCAAAATGTACTTAAATTCATGACTCAAGGTCAGTGGTAGAGCGCTGACTGCATAAAAGCCTCCTGTGCTCTGTAAGTTCGATTTCTATCGAGGCCGCGAATTTTTCGCAATTGGGTCAACTGCTTCAACTTACCTGTTTCCTTACTAGTATAGCGTAACCAGTGAAAACTACGTTAGGACTGAGATACTTACACAATGTAGGCCGCTGTCCACTACAGAACATGATATGCAAAACCTCGATTAGTCTGAAACTCGCAGATCTGCGTATTTATAGTTGATTGTCACCGACAATCAGTGCCGGGATTTCGCACTGGCAAGTAGGATGATGCATGTGTCAAGAACTTAATCGAGGCCTTAAATCAACCATCACGTGCGTTTCACTGGGCTAACAAAGAACCGCGACCGCTCACGTTTCATTTTGCGCACCATATGCCAGAATTTCAGCTAACACGTTTAAAAAGAACCCGATGAATGTGCGCAGTTTAATAAAACGCCTAAGCATGACCCTTCTCGGTCTTATATCTTTTTGAAATGAACCGAGTGAAATATTCCCATAAGGCAGGTTGCAGTCCCGAAATCATGGAAATTGTCAGATTTATCCTATGTTTCCAGACACAGAGACTGATAATACCCGTTGCTTGAGGATTAAGGCCAAAACGCTGCGGTTTAATTCAACGTTTCAGGAACGAGGTAATGAACAATGCCTGGCACCCTGCCATTACCACGAATGCAATGTTTCTGGCTTTGTCGCAAGCATATTAAATGCAGTTTATGTTCTTTTGGAATGGCTTTAATAAACCGTTCAAACGTTGGCAAGGTAGCTGTGATTTAAATTTTTTACAAATAGAGAGCCTGGCCACATAAGCAAAAAGAAGTGCCTAAAAAAGAATGAAATTTTTACAAACAGAAAATCCTGGGTTACCTGGGTCTGGGGATTTTGATCACCTTGACAATGCAAGAAAGAGCACACTTACGAACTCACTTTAAAATGCAAGCCTAAGAAAATTATGATAAGATATATCTTGTCTCACAACACAGTTTTATTGTTCACAGAGACCCTAAATCACAAAAAACTAGCTTAGAGTATTCGGCTCAGTAAAGGCTCTCGAAATAGTTCTTTTCTCAGTATTTTTAAGAGAAAGCGCTAAGTAGCCTATCAACTGCAAATTCCCTGAAAAAGTTGCCAAATTATTGACTTCTTCGTTCGTTTACATCTCAGTCGCTTATTTCTTATGTCTTTATATTGTTTGTCTGAAATTTTCAACGAATGGGAAAAGATAGAGCCTAGAATTACGCTAACGTAACAGTCCACGCATGCGCGAAACATTCTCCGCGTTTTCTATGCCTCTGGGGGTCACAGTTGTTGCTAGGATCAAAAAAGTGAACGGCAAACTGGAAACTGGGTATTTTAATATGCTTTGAGCATTTTGCCTAACTGCTTAGCGGTGGAATTCCGTTTGGGTGAAGCGGAAGTGCCGAACGTCAATAAGTTAACTAACCTCGACGAAAGTTGTAAAGTAGCAACTACCGGCAGCCGCCTTCCAGCACGGCAAATCTACCTCTCCGCACCTGCGTCGTAGTCGGTTAGTTAGTCCGCAGTCTCCGCTGTACGTACCGGCTTCCCTGTCCCCGAAGCACAGCAACATTTAGGACTCGTTCAGAAGTTCAGACGTCGGTCGGTCGGTCAGTTAGTCGGGCCGCTGAACAGCAACAGCATGCCACATGAGAAAAAATCTGTTTCTTACGACTAAGAAATTAGGTACTTATGCATTCCTCCTCGTCAACATCACTATCAACGTCTTCTCTCCGTCACTGCCAGTTGCCTTCTCCAGCGGCGGTCATAGTAGGTGGAAAGACAAGCCAGACAAATGATTAAAAAAGGAGCTCAAAATAGGGCTTGTGAACGTGAAAGTGGGTACAAACTCATTCGTACTGACAACAGACTGTCGGATAAATCAGTGTCCCTTCCTAACTATACCTAAGAGTAATACAGAACATGGGAAATCTAAGGCCTCTATCGGTAGTTTCACAGATTAAGTTATTCTAAACTTGAAAGATTGACGTTCACTGGCCGGTTACGGAACTAATTCGTCTCGTTCTGCCGTGGGGCTCCCCTTAGAGCCCCGCTATTAGCATCTGCTAATATTATATTCAGAAGGAAATTACCGACAAAGACTAGGGAGACGGGGATGGCCATTTCTGGCTTACTATAAGTAATCGACATAACCAAGGAGATGACTGAGTCCTGCATCTCCTATTGATAGGCGTCCATACACCACTGTTTACATTTCCGATTGAAACCATCAAAACAAAGGGTTCAGAACTGAAGGATTAGGGTGTTGGACTCCCGATCAACAGGCGGCTGGATCGAAACTCGGGTGGTACACCACGCGGGGTCGGGTATGTGTGGCTGATGACGGCTAGTAAGCCAAAAAGGGCCATTCCGGTATTTTTAACTTTGTTAGTTATTTCCTTTTGAATATGCAGACCAGCAGTCCAAAACCGTGATGGTTAAGCGCTGGTGCTGAGACGTTTTAATCCGCAGAGGTTTGGGACATTCAATCTTAGCTTAAGATGTAAGTCAATGACTTGCACTAATTTCAAACCACGGTACGAAAATATCTACTGATTTTCAGCAGAGAGGGAAGGCTCGGTTTATTTTATGATTTTCCCTAAAAAAAGCAAACATCAACTTTTCGCATTAATAGGTTCTTTTTATTTTTTAAACCAACGGCCACGCAAATTCCATGCTGCCTCCTTTCAATATAAGATGACATAACCCGTTTCGCGTCAGGATAAGGCCAAGTATACACTGTCTTTTATGAAAATTATTCATATATTCACGGTCATTTTTGGCATATGCTCGCTATCTAATATTGTTACCCTTTTTTGACTGGACAATCAATGCGATTATATCCGGCAAAAATTAGCAGTGGTCAGTCATATCTAATATTTTAAAGTGAAAAACACTAAAAAGGCAACGAGAAGAAATAAAATCACCAACGACGGCCGAAGACTTCAGCTGGTCTAGCAAACTGTCAAACGCTTTTACGTCAATAATTAGAGAGCCATTTATGTTACCCTCTACAAAATATTAAAAAGATACTGGCGCCAAAGTTAAAGGAGCGGCTGATAAAATCACCGCTCATGCTAACTTAAAAAAACGTACAAATCATAAGTCATAATAATATTTAAAGGCTTTCGTCAGAAATATAGTAGATGTGCTATCTACTGTTTATCAAAATTCCAAAAGGTAACTTCGGCAACAGTTGTTTAAGTAGCACACCCCATATGCTCTAGTCCCAGCATTTGATCCTAAGAAAACTGCGGTTATACGGATTTTATGATTGGGGAATTAGTAAAGGCAGTGGAATATATATGGTATAGCTGCTATCTGCATTTATATTTCATCTCATTTAGAAATGTTGTTGATTTACACATGTAGATTTTCCTTATCTGTCTTATCTTTTAATGTATTACGAGAAAATCCAATTACCAAAGTGCAGTTCTCTTGATATTCCTGAAAAAAATAGAAATGATGGCTAGGAGGTCATCTACTTTAACTTACTTGAGGTCCAACTTACCGTTCTGGAGTTATATAAGTATGTTGTGCGGCGCGCAACGCCGCACACTTCTTTAATTTACATCCGGCAAAACTTAATCCCGGTGACCGCCAAAAACAAATTCAACTATATTTTTCCATTTTGCACTTCTACAAATTCATTTCGCTGCTTATCCCATTAACCCATCCCAAAAGCTCCTTTAGCCACCGTTTCCGTGGAAAAAATGCTGAGACTGTGCATATATGAGGTGCACTTATTAAACAACTTTTACCGCTAGTTCGATTTGAAAGGATTGCAACAGTACGTTTGTAATATGGTTGTCGTGCAGTAAAATCCTTAAATATACAAGCCACGTCAGGATGCCGGCTTTTGAATGAGATGCTGTGCAATAACTACAACACTTAAAATATCACTGATCATATAGCATGCATTTTAACATTGATGTTTGATCCCCTTAGAAATTACGATATACTTTATAGAAGAAATGCATTAAAGAGTATAATTTATACTCACTTACTACAAAGTTACACTGCCTAATCTAATACTCGATAAAAAAGGTTGTTTTGAGTTTAAAATGTTTCCATATACTTGCAAAACCCCAACAAGTGAATAGGCGAATCCAGAGAAGTAATTGAGAAGAAGATGCAATCACTGGAACAACATGTTTATTCACCTGACGTTTCGAAGTGTATCGCGGATTCTGCATCAGAAACATTAGCATAAAAAGAAGCAGAAACGGGAAATTCCTTCCCAGGCAGTTGCAGTATTCAGGAGATACAGTCACTCTGATACGGCACACTCCTGACAATTAACGACTGCACTATTGGAGATAATTCCCCACGTATGCGCTAATTTTCGCAAATATTCCCATGGTTAATATTAGAAGTCAGTTTTTTTGGCAAACAATTGTTTTCAGCAACTCTTCATCAGACCAAACATTTGCAAGGGAAATAAACGCTGTACATAACAATAACAGTTTGAATGGGTAGAAAAATCAATAACCATCTAACACGGGCGCTAATTGGCCAACACGGACTATGTCAGTTTCGCATGTAGGCCATGTCAGCGTGTTGGTTGAGGGATTGTCGCTTGTTGGTAGGGGCAAAATCCTATCGCCACCTGGTGTCGGTTTAGGCCATGGAAGTGACAGAGCTTGTGTCACACACAAAATGTCCAATTTCTCTACAATGGTCAGTTTTACAGACAGATTGATGGTTTGGCGATG
Source organism: Ligula intestinalis (assembly GCA_036362985.1). Classification (NCBI taxonomy): domain Eukaryota; kingdom Metazoa; phylum Platyhelminthes; class Cestoda; order Diphyllobothriidea; family Diphyllobothriidae; genus Ligula; species Ligula intestinalis. The sequence goes on along the minus strand of JAYGXS010000002.1, from coordinate 11,675,088 downwards.
GGCTTGCCACTTGGACCGTTTCTTGCAAAAGTCTTTATGGGCAAGATCGAGAAAACGAGTCTAGGGGACACCATCAATGACCTTGCATTCTACGGTCAATATGTAGATGATATATTCTGTTTGACTGACTATAACACTGACATTGACGCCTTGGTCGCGAAGTTTAACAGCGCTCACCCATCACTCAAGTTTTCTGCTGAGACTGAAGTGGACGATGAAATTGCGTTCCTTGACGTCCTTCTGCGAAGGCAAGAGGATGGATCTATCCTACGCAGGGTTTTCCGAAAGAAAACCTGGACAGGACAATACACTAACTTCCACAGTTTTGTCCCTCTCAATATAAAACGAAATCTGGTTCAAGGATTAGCAGCTAGAATACGACAGATCTGTTCTCCTGAAACTGTCGAAGCAGAACTCCAACAGCTGCAGCATACACTAATTGAAAATGGATACCCGGAAAGGTTAATCCACAGAAATATTGGTGAACGTGCCAAAAAGCCTGTCACCTAAACTGCAGAAAAGAAAGACGTGTTCATAAGACACCAGGTGGTGATAGGATTTCGCCCCTCCCAACAAGTGACAATCCCTCAACCAACACGCTGACATGGCCTATATGCGCAAACTGACATAGTCCGTGTTGGCCAATTAGCGCCCGTGTTAGATGGTTATTGATTTTTCTACCCATTCTAACTTTTATTGTTATGTACAGCGTTTATTTCCCTTGCAAATGTTTGGTCTGATGAAGAGTTGCTGAAAACAATTGTTTGCCAAAAAAACTGACTTCTAATATGCGCTAATTTCTAGATGACCGGCGTTCGGGCCGTTACGCGCTGAACTTTCACCACACGTGTTGCAACTGGACGCGAAGCTTGCCTGGGTATTGGGCTCCCTGGTGTTGACGTTAGGAGACGTGTTGGTCCATGCGCCTCCAAAATGGCGAATTGCTTTGGCCAAATTGAGCCTCAGAACCGAATATGGATTGAGTAGGTCGTTGCTCTTGTTTATAGACTCACACGATTGGCACCTCTCGCGAGAATTTCGGTTACATCAAATGTGAACGTATGACCGTGTCTCGTTGAATGAGCCGCACCTTGAGAATTGGTCGTGTTTTTGGCCATTCACATTTTGAGAATTCTTCCAGTTTCTCCGCGTTGCATATGCAAAGCAACTATGTCGGAGAAACTGGCAGACTTCTCAAGACGCGAATTGCCGAACACGCGGCTGCAGTACGGCGAAATGATGCCAATTCTCAAGTTGCGGCTCATTCGACGAGACCCGGCCACACCTTCAAATTTGATGAGGCCGAAATTCTCGCAAGAGGTGACAATCGGGTGAGCCGAGAACTACTTGAGTCATGGTTCACGGGCCCCCAATCCATCAACAAGTGCAACGATTTGCCCAATCCATATTCAATCCTGAGATTCAATGTGGCCAAAGCAAGCCGTCACTTGAGGAATGGGCAGGCCACCGCCTCATCGTACGCCAACACCGGGGAGCCCGACGGCCGAGCAATCAGCATGCCCGAGCTCACCGCCCGTGACGAAAGTTCAACAGGTCAGAGCCCGCGTGCCGTCCAACAAGCAGTCCACGCACAAGAAGGCAATTGACGTTAATTGTCGCTGTATGCTTGCAGTAATGACTGTGTCCTATAAATACTGCAAACGTCTGTGCATACTTTACCTTTCTGCTACTCATGTCTCTGATGGCGAATCCGCGACGGATATCGAAACGTCAGGCGAATAAACATATTGTCCCAGCGATCGAGTCTTCTTCTTCTTCTCAATTGCTCCCTGGGACACGGATGTTCGCTCGTATTGGCCGATTAAATTCTAGTTGGTTTACGGTTTCGCAGCTGGGTCCACGATAGCAGGTCGATGCGAGGTGCCGAAACTGGTAACGTGCACGGGTCTGACCACGTTCTCGTTCGAATGCGCCTGAAGGTTCACCTCTCATCTGTGCCCAAACTGCCACCTAGGAGACGCCTTGATGTCGCAAAGCTCCGGCAAGCCAACACTACCGAGGCTCTAAGCACAGAAATCCACTCCCGTCTTATGACCCAGGCTGACAACGAGGAAAGTAGCAAGTGGCCATCACTGAAGACATCCATCTATGGGGCAGCTGAGAAAATTCTAGGATTCACTCAGCGGTGCCTCAGTGACTGGATCAGCGGAAAAACCCTGCGGCTATCGGCCGAGACGACTCGAGCCAGGTTCCAAAACGATGCCTCCTTCCGCCAACTTCGAAAGCTGACAGCAAAGTCGGCTAGAGATAACCAGCCGAAGTATTGGTCCGAAACGGTGACTTCTATGAAGCAGGCTTCTAATGTTGGTGACACCCGAAAACTGTACCAAATCAAACGCCAGGTTAGTGGTAAGCCTCCAACACTCTGTGATTCTATTCGCGATGTGAATGGAGGATTTATTGCCGACAACTCGGCCAAGGTCGATGGCTGGCTTGAACACTTCGAGCACCTACTCAACTTTGACGAACAACCCATCACACCCTTACTCTCCTCCACAGTGGAGTTTCAATCCTCTCCTACCTACGCAGTGTCGTGTGACATCCCTTCCGAAGACGAAGTTACCGATGCAATGCAGTGGCTACGCAACAACAAGGCGTGCGGAGAGGACGGTATTCCTGCAGAACTTTACAAGTCCTATGTCGACACCCTGGCTCCTCGGCTCCATGAAGTGATTGTACGGGCGTGGCGAGAAGAGACCGTTCCCTATGACTGGGGCTCAGGCATCCTTGTACCTGCTCACAAGAAGGAAGATAAGGCAGATTCGAGAACTACCGTTGATGTTGCTGCAAAGATCTTCGCTTTTGTTCTTCTCAGGCGCTTCCAGTCTGTACGTGACTCCAGGACACGACCCAACCAAGCCGGATTCCGAGCTGGGCGTGGATGTGCGAATCAAATATTCACACTGAGGCGCAATCTATAATTCCGCCATAGCTACAAGCAAACGACGGCCGTTTGCTTCATCGACTTTGCCACCGCATTCAATTTTATCCATCGTGAGTCCCTGTGGCGAATAATGGAACTGGATGGAGTGCTGACCAAACTCATTGCCATGATTAAGGCCTACTATCGGTCTACCACCGCACGAGTCCTGATCCACAACAATCTCTCTCAGTCGTTCGATTTCCAGTCTGGTGTCCGACAGGGCTGCGTCCTTTCGCCCATTCTGTTTAACTACGTCATTGACTGGATTCTCAGCAAAGCCCTACATGAAGAGGACGGTGTTGAACTTGCACCCGGACGCCGACTAACTGATCTTGACTACGCCGATGATATTGCGCTGTTAGCCTCAAACTTTGATGGTCTACAGTCAGTAGTGTCGCGGTTAAATAAGATCGCTATGCCGGTTGGCATGTCCATAAATTCCGGAAAGACGTAGTTATATTCGAGGTGCATCCCTGACCAGGAAAAGGCACCCCTGGGGATTAATGGCCATCAACTTGAAGATGTAGAAGCTTTAAATACCTTGGGGTGAGGCTGCTACCGAATGGGCAGAACAAGGACGACAATGTCTCCCGTATCGATGCTGCTCGCTGGTTTTTTTCAATCCTTCGAAAGCGCCTATGGATCCGACGTGACATCTCCATCGCCACGAAGATTCGTGTATACTGTGCATCCATCCGGTCAGTCCTCCTCTATGGATGTGAATGCTGGGCTGTGCGCGCTGAAGATGAACGAAGACTGGAGGTCTTTTAACCACCGATGCCTGAGGACGATCCTGCGAGTTAAGTATGGCGACTTCATCTCAAATGAGACAGTCCGCATCCGCTGCGATCGTATCACGAGGATATCTCAGGCCATTCAAGAAAGGCGACTGAGGTGGTTTGGACACGTTCTCCGTCGTCCGCCCCACGAGCTTACCTATGCTGCTCTCGACCCGGCACCGCAGCCCACCTGGAAACGTCGAAGAGGAGGGCAACTGAAGACTTGGCTAGACACCGTCCATCAAGACATGGAAGCAGTTCTTAGACCTTCTACCTTCGGCCACCGTCGCTGGAGAAGGGACTGGGTGGAGCTTTCGAGATCCGCTGCCGCCAATCGCCATGCACGGAGAGATACCATTCGTGCCATCATTGAGGCCGGCTAGATCAGGCATGATCACAGCCATAACAACAACAGTCGGTTTGTTGTATGGAAGCATATAGTTTGGAGCAGGATACTTGTGAAAAATTCGAGGCCACGGTAGGAGTTGAACCCACACACAGCAGGGGCGCCTTCTGTGCAGCCAACGCTCTAACATTGAGCTAGGAGGCTGACCATGTGCCGTGAATTTACGCACACTTCGATCAATTTCACCCACCCAACTTACTGCTCATATGGAATCCACCATTAGGGAACAGTAAGCTGACTGTCTAGGCAGGTATTCCTGAGCAATCATCTAGTACACAATGGAATGAGTACTAGGCTCACATAATTTTTAGGATAGTTAAGCTTGCAGTTAATAAACCTACAGCTTTATATTCCTCATATTCATTTGTTATACGCATGGAAGAATAGAAATTTTTCGCAGCTTGATTATTAATGATAGCATTAATGACCAATTAATTGGTTTCTAATATGGCAAACTGTACGCATATGGTTGTTGTCGACTGACAGCCAACTAAAAATGAGGACCATGGGGGCTAGGACAACTGCCAGGCGAGTCATTTCTTTCGCACTGGCTGATAGCCAATTTGCTGTTATGTTGCCAATGGAGAACAATGAATACGGTAAGATAAAGCCCTATGCACTCTCTCCCCGTAAATAATCTAACATGGTCAACAAGCTACCAGAGTACGGTGCGCCGAACTACAATCCGGTTGCCGCTGGAGTTTCTGTCTAAAACAGAAGATTTTATAGATGCTGGACGACTTACAGAGCTATATTTTCTGCACCCGAATAACAGGGTGAAAGCAAAGGTCGTGCTAGTCCTCGATTCCGGACCCAGCTCAAGTTAATTCTGTGGAGACCATGTCCAACTATTTGCGGCACTGTCCTCCCAAAGTCAATGGCAAGGAACTCTGCAACCTTTTCATTCACCGCTACCCGGTTCGGCCCTAAAAATAATTGCAGGATTGTCTGTACCAAAGCTTATTGCCATGATCAAGGAATTTCGATTGCGCTAACGAATCTGATCGGCGAAAACTGTCACATGCGCTGAGGAGGATGTGGCAGCGAACACCACTTCAAGGCCGCCTGTTTTTTCCGCAAACGTTTTCTTTAACCCCTTGCATTTAAATTCCAGGCAGTTTAGTCGGCATAAATGGATGAGCAGAGATTGCCGAAAAGGTCACGATATTGAGAACCAATGAGACACATTCTGTAAGTCTTATTGTCACGCACTTCTTAAGAATCTGAAAAGCTTATGGACCGAATCGATAAATTGTTCATGCAAATTTCAGTGCACATACGACTAGAGACTCGCAGAAATCATGAGGATGTAGGCGAATTTCTTCCGATCCCAAAAGTTTCCGAGATTCTGAAGTAGCAATGCGATGATATCATGAAGGTCATGCTCAGTCAAGTTCTTTAGCCTATTCGCACGGAAAAATGGCTGCCGTTTTTCACACTTGCCGCTTGTTTCCCTGGAACCATATGCCTAGCGCTGACTTCCTCATTGACACTGGTGCCAAGATAAGCAGGGCTTCACCATCGCTTTTCGACCGCACAGTCCTTAACTCTTTCTACCGCACAGCTGATAATCATTCCAGCATCATAACTTTTAATCAGTGCTCAGTTATACTCCACTTTGGCTTTCGATGGACTACTTGATGGATATTCATAAGCCTTACACCTCCATGCCTACGCTGAAATCGTGCTTAAATCTACTTCTGTCTAACTTTCAGTTCGTATTTCATGACAAAAATTTCCTTTTAAGTCAGATACTTGCGCTCCTATATTCTTACTTGGCTTTCTCCCATGAGAGACGAGAAAGGAAGGCTCTACTAAGGAGAGAGTTCATGTGCACTTTAGTTTTCGACCACTGTGAGTTTTTAAGCAGTCTACTGTGTGGTCTCTTTCGAGGTAGCTGCAGCTTGCTTCCTAGTGACGGAGGAGAAACAATATATAATAAAGGAGGCTGCAATCCTAGGATAAATCGAGACACATACGTATCCATAAGCGCCGAAATACCACTATAGTGTCTAGAATTTGAAAGCGTCGCCAGCCACCTCCGGCGTTTTGTAAGCAGGAATCTGGCAAACTCGGGAGGGAAGACGTAAGCTGAGAGGAACAATGCTGTAGGAAGTTCCGTCAGCAGTCGGTTAACGTTCATCAACGAGTGTCAATATCTCCCGGTCTAAATCGGCGAAACAACGAACTCGAGGCTCACTGGTTGGAGCGTTAGAATCTAATCAAAAAGGCCGCGAGTTCGAGCTCGGATAATGCACTATCTTATGCCTATGACTGGCTGACGTTGGCTAATAAACCAGAAATGGCCATTTCAGTCTTTTCTTTGCCAGCAGTACTATCTGCCTAGACTCCTAGCTCCTGTGCAGTTGTTGTCAGGGCCCGAGAAATAAGACCCAAGGCATAGCGGGTTCAGTTCACGATCGGTTCGCGTTCATAAAGGGGTGTTAAAAGTCACTGGTTCATATACTGTGGTTCCATATGTCATTTTTAGAATCCTCTGACACTCAGCGTTCTATCACATGCAGTTTTGAATGGAATTGAAAGTTTAAAGAACTGCAGCCATCCACCTTTTGACATTTTTTTCCAAAAAAATTTTTTCGGGAACCACTTTGTGTGAGTGTGTTCTTTTGCCTGGGAAACTCAGATCCCCTTCGCAGGGTTATGCCATATTCAGGATATATGTTTCAAGCCTTCGTCTCGGCCAATATAGCTGGAGAGAGGTCATAGGACGTTGAGACTCTCCGTTATTGCCCAGAAAATGGACTTCGTAGCAGGTCCCTCACGAAAAGTCTATAACTAGCAGTAGTAGTAGCAGCAGCAGCAACAACAATTTCCTAGACATCTTTTTTTGAAAAGCCTCGGGCTTTGGGGGAGATGACTATTCTGATTAACGGCAAGACGGCAGCTGAAGTAGGGAATGCAAAAATACACACCTACATTTCGTCCAAATAAACTTAACTGAAATCCTCCTCAGTAAAGATTAATGACGCCAATGATGATACGACCCTCAGTCTACCTAGGCGCCAACAGTGAGACGGTATGCTACTATCAATGGCACTCGTTGATGAACGTTCACCGAGTCCCGATCCCAAGTGGTGCCCCATCAGAGACTCGAACTCGCGACCATTTCGATCAGAGTCAAACGTTTTAATTATTGGGCTACGAGCACGTTGCCTTGTTGGTTTATGTCGGGAGGTATTGACACTCTTTGCTGAAAGTTCACCGACCGCTAAGGGAACTCTTGTTTTTGCCGGCAATACTATTTGCCTAGACTTCTAGCCGCTGTGCGGCTACTGTCAGGGCCCGAGAAATGGGAGTGAAGGCAAAGCTGGACAAGTGAGTTCAGTTAGCGGGCGGTGAAAGTTAATCAGCGCGTGCATTGGGCGCTATTTGCAGATCATTTGCGTTTTACGGAGGTCAGATATATCTCTAAAACAGACGCTAAAATTTTTACGGGTTTTGCAGACCTCAATTAATTTTGAAAGTATACACGGTTGTTGACTGACCGCAACCTAAAGAACAAGTGTAAAATCTTCCCCTATTACGTTTGGGCGTCTAGCATAACGTACGCGGATGCAAATGGATGACCATAAGGCAAAAAACTACAAATGAAGCATGGGATCATGGTGGCCGGTAGACTGTCACCATAGACAAAAATTAAACGTTCTTAAAGAGCATCTTTTAGGGAAATATGTGGCAATTAAAAAGGAGGAATAGTCACCGTTGGTTCTGGGACAGAAAGACGTGAAAATTCTGAAACCTATTTCTGAGGTTTAATAGAAATTAGTCCAGCCGTAAAAGTTCGTAAATATAAAAATATAATTTAGAAAACGTTAACACTTTCGGTCGTCGGCATAGTAACAAGAATGACGTAGTCACAAAAGGTGACTAACTTATCTTAGCATGAAGTAAATGCTGTCCTTACTGTAGTGCAAGCTAATATTAAAAATCAAACAGCTGAGGAAAATTGACTGGACCACCGGGTCCTCTGATGCATCATCTTACGTTCTATCTAGCTAACTATCGTGGTCTCGCAGGTCATGTCTAGATTATTGGAAACGCTAAAAGTCGTTCTGTTTACTACGTCAGTAAATGTCCCCTGTTAAAGTTACCCCTTTACACCTGATCGCAGTTTCTTGCAACATGAAAATAAGGAGGTAAACCACGGTTCAAAATGACTGAAGACTTACTACTCTTTAATTTACAAATGTAATGCTAGTGTTTAATTGAAATTTAAAGCAACAGTTTTTAAATTCGAAGCAGCAGCATTCTGTGTCACTGTCTACATGCATTAATTAACTTCTAATAATTTTTCAAAAGGAACCAATCATGGATTTCTGAATCATTCTAAAATCCGCTGTCCTTCTTCAGCCTATGAGAAATGGTATATGCTTGGTCCTGAACGGGATTTTTATGGCCCATATCTACCAAAGATGAGGGAAGCTTTTAAGTAAACCTGACGTCGGTATTTAGCCAAACGATATCAAACTCAATTCGTGAGATCTTTGATTGGCAGTTCGAGTGAATCTAAGCTAGACCATTTTCATTTAGTAATTTGATGTGTAAAACAACTCTTAGTAGGTTTTTTCATTCCTTAAAAAATCAACTGAGCCGTCAATGCAAAGGATCATTCAGAAATTACATTGATTGACGCCTCATCGTACTTATAAACTTGGAAATCGCAAAAGATGCAAAAATAACTCCATTCTCTGAGTAGTGAAACCAGGACGTGCAGTAGATGTCTATGCAAAATTTAACGTGATAGTGGGATAAAAAGAACACTCAGTTGATCAACCAAGTAAGGGTGGCAAATGTTACAAATGAAGATTTAATAAAAAATCTTTACCAGGAAGGAGGAAACTACACAGCACCATTTATGTTTCCACCATTTGAAATGAAGTTCTCTGAACTAACTGAATTTTTGACCCATCAAACTATACAAATACGCTGAGTTATGGATCTACTAAAGGTTTACTACAATGCAGTCCGGGAGACCCCTAATACATGTTTCTCAAACGGAAATCGCCCAACTCTGTTTGAATGTTGAAATTGGCGTTAGTATCTGCACCAGGTGAGATTAATAGTTACCAGGATTCTGATATTTGATCAAAAACTTTTTTTAGAATCATTCTTTTCACCCCGAAGATTTTATCGCTGAATAAATATCGGCTTGGGAGCATACAGTTTCTGACACTAAAGTGAAAATCGTTAATATTTGAGAAAAAACCCCAGTTAATGTAACTTTTAACGTTTTTCTCCTATTCGAAAAATATCTTCAGAAAACTAACTGCGAAGACCCCTGCTCACCGTATCTGCGAGAGAAGCGATTTGATGTCAAGATATATTTGATAATATTTGAATAGAAGCTTCTGCAAAGAGCAGGCACAAGAAAATCACGATGTGATCTAATTTTCCGTGCAACTAATATGTTTCCAAAGATAAGAATAGCAATTACAACTGGCTGAGATTTCATGCAAGTGACCATAACGAGGCATTTATGGGAATCGAATTTAAGACCGTTTCTCAGATAGGGAAAAGGAAAAAAAAGGGAAGATTCTTCCCATAATTTCATCAAAGTATTTTACCTATATCTCACTTTCATTTTAGTTACATCTAATGGTCGTGAACCTATTCTTCCACCTGAAAAATTCTGGGAATGTCTTTTAATTAAAAGTCTTGAACAATGATCTTCAATGGATCACTAGTGTACTGCTGCTTTGACCGGATACTGGTTATAACACAACGCACATTCAGCTTAGGCCGAAATTAATTTTGATTATCTTCATACAAGTCACGAAGCCAAAGTTCGCAAACGCATTTTTCTGGTATTTATTATATAAATCATACAACACTAATCGACATGGTAGGACAGTGATAGATACAAAGCGATGAAGGAGAAGGTTAGAATGCGTCTGGTTTTGCCAAAAAGGATAACAAAATTGTGATATAGCCGGTTAGAGAGGCTTTTCGGAGGAATGTACTCGAGTGTACGGTTACACCTTTGCCATACGTTTCCCTTTATTGCTGTCAAAGTTTACATTACATCACATTTATGGGACATGCGTGCGCTGGTTAGAACGGGCGCATCCGGAAGATAAATGTAAACGGTGACTCACAGGGGCATATGTATGTTACTAGGCTGGCAAAAATTTTCATCAGACAATTCTAATTGTAAACTATTGCAATTAACGGCAATATAGCGTGAAAATCCAGCGGTTTAACAACTTTACTTTTCTATTTTTAGATTTTTCAAATAAAGTTCGTAACCTAAGTGGAATGCGGACGCAAATTTTGCCGGCCGCCTCCAAATTTCGGTTGAGAACTTCCAGCATGTCTGATTTTTGATGACGTAGGAGCGCTGCGTGAGATCTACTTCAAGGGGCAACCTCACTGGCAACTTAGTTCTAGCACACGCTTAGCGTGCACGCTTTGGGGCATTTCGTGACTTCTCTCCCGTGCAAACGCACTGTTACTCTCATCCTCCCAATAAAAGCCGCCGAGGTAGGAGTTTGAATAAGGACGATAAACAATATGCATTCATATTCCTTTCCTCATCATTGGAAGAGGAAGAAGAAGAGCCGATTTCTGGGACCGATGTGTAGTTTGGCTGACGTTTCAAAAGTGTGCTAGCTTCTATTGTCAGAGCGTGTTGTCTGTACTCCTGTTCACGTCAACTGAATGTGTCCGACCAGTAGCTTTGCCTAATACCCATGTGTCTATGACAACGTACAGCAGAAGAAACGCACATTCGCCTTTTAAATAACAAAGGTAATAGGCTGAGTCAACAACAAGATGGCCAGATTGCTGCTAGAAAGTTGGTCCTCGACTGGCACACTAAACAGAGCCACGGAACTTCATCCCGTGTACTAAGCGTTCCGCAAAAGGCTAACATCAGCTGAGAACGGAGCAATAGGTCGGGCAGAGAGAGATAAGCAGGGCCGACAGCCGGCAGCCGCAAGCTAAGAGAGTGGAAACGCTCAGGAGACAAGAAAACGACTTGACGCAGCTCACGAAAACACTCTTGAGGGCGCGAGCAATTCAAACAGCCACGAAAATCGATCGGTTCAATCGATTGACACATGGGCATTAGGCAAAGCTACTGGTCAGACACATTCATTTGACGTGAACAGGAGTACAGCTAACACGCTCTGACAATGGAAGCGAGCACACTTTTGAAACGTCAGCCAAAATACACATCGGTCCCAGAAATCGTCTCTTCTTCTTCTTCTTCTTCCTCTTCCGAGGATGATGAAAAGAATATTTTATCTGGACCTCGAATTTTTTCGCATATTCATATGCATTCAAAAAGTTAAGCATACAAACATGTTGAAGTATAGAAATACGCTTCAATCTGATAGGGTTTCCCGAAGTTTTTGCGCAATTTTGGTCACCTGTTCTCATGCAGACTGTGGTTCCCGTGTAATATTACACGACAAAGTGTTTTGGTGAAGAACGGGTAGAAAAAATATATGTATATTAATATATTTAACCATATGTTCCTTCGGTTTACTTATGCACAACTGTGCCAGCAAGCTAGGTATACGACTGGTTATTACTGGATATTGATAAGAATATTCAGCTTTATTACTTCAATGATAAGCTTCATAAATGCTCATCCACATTACACCGTCTCCAATATTATTTCATTGAGGGGTGGCCGTTTTGCTGAGAATTCGCAAGGCACCCTGCTAGGAAAAAAGACAATCAGAGGGGCCTAGATTGGCGGAGACAGTAAAAACGCTTTCATCCTGCGGCAGGCTTAACCACTTGAATACCCATGCGGCATCCGAGTAGGCCTACCTAAACATTTCTTAACTACTCGAGCGGAAAATTGCCATGTTTTCCTTTTCCTGTCATCAAGACGGAACAAGACTTTATTGTCATTTCTGGAAATAGGGCCTTTTAAAAAATCTCAGAAGCTAAGACATTTTATACTACCTTTGTGGTTCTTTTAACAAGACTCTTGAAGCTAGATATGCATGAAACTAGGATTGGGAAGTGATTTAGCTAGGGCTGCCAAAAGAAAGAAAATCAACATTTAAAACGTCGCGCAACGAGTACTTCTAATCCAGCCGGCAGTTGTATAAGTATTTATGTCAGATATGGCAAGCATAGTTTATGCATGCTTACTTGTTTACGAAGAATCTAAATGGCTCTACACGTCTGCGCAATACTGCTGTTAGACCACTAAATGGAAAAATTCAGGAGAGATTGTCTTTAAGAGGCGATTGTTTTAGTTAACAAAAGTATGCAGTTTTTCGCAGTCTTATGAGAATTGTTCTTGATTTCCAAAAATAATTCTACTTGGTATATATAAATATTTACTTGATGCCTTTAGCAATAAGCGAAGACCGCATCATGAACTAATATACAACACCTTTATCGGAATCTAGGACATTAAACGATCGACCTAAAGTGACAGGAATTGGCTTTAAAAATTCAAATTGGTTTTAAAAATCATCTTTGTAACCGTAGATGCAAACTCACTAGGCTTTGGACTGCAGTCTGGCAGTGAGGGGAAAGAAGAGATTGCTTCCACTTGATAGCAGTTGTGCAAAAGGTAGGCTTATTCCATACAGGATCGACTGGGTCGTTTTCGTGCAGAGCCTTGTCGCCAAAGTGGCCAAACTGAATGACAAATTTGTCCTGGTGACCGACAAACACTCAGAGACGTTCAACAGGTTCCTTGAAAAACCTCAAAAATAACCTTAAAAGCAAAACTGTGTGCCCGAGCAGTTGAGTGCAGTCATTCGTCATTCGTGGCCATTGGCAAAGGCAAAACAAGGTCAGGCTGTCTGAGTGGCTGACGGTCGGGTGATTTGGATTGGCCAGCCAATGAAAGGAGCCGCCGCCGCCGCTTCGCGCTGTACTGGGCGTCGCTACTGCCCGCCGCCCCCCCCCCTCCCCCCTTGCCCCGCCACCCCGCCGGCGTGTGCTGTTGCGCCGCCGAGACTAGTCCTCGTAAAAAAGGACAGCGCACGCAACCACGGGGGATAACGCCAACAATGCACAAGTGTGGTTGTGTGTGTGTGTGTGTGTGTCTTTAAACAAAGGCCCTATGGAAAATTAAATTGCGACTAATAACTGAGCCCGCCGACTCGATCCCCTATCGCTTTTTTGCAATTCCTCTTCGAGGGCATTTGGGTCATGCGAAGCGTAGTACATGCAGTTGTATATCAGCGCGCCAGTTGGCCACACCACCGTTCACACCTCAAAAGGATACATGATTTCGGTCATAAAATGGACACTAGTTATTGCTACAATAAAACGTCTGCTGCGTTGACACAGTGGATACCGGCCAAAATGGACGCAACGATACTTCTGTTATTACCGTTCGAAACGAGTGTAAAGTATGCTAGTAACAGGGATTGCTTCAAACATTTTGTGCTCGTCTTGCTCCAGGTTACTGCTTAGGATTTATGTTATCATTTTCTGAGCTTTCCACGTTGTCTAACTTGATTTAAATGGAGGAAGAGCTTTTTTTGAATTAAAGGTTCTTGGGCATTTTGTTCATTCACAGACGGCTGTATGGCAGGATGCAACGGCTAATTGAAAGGCATAACGAAAAATGTGGGAAACTGTCATCAATAGTTTGAACGAAGTTCGACATCATCAGTCTTCTCATTGAAAAGTCGTGTCGGCAAACGATCGTTTTCGGTCATTCATCGTCAGGCCAGTACATGACATGGGGAATAAAATTGGTCAATTAATTACAGCGATTATATAATCGTCAGGTTAGGGAAAGGGGGAGGAAAAGGGTGAGGGTAATTAAGCAGCTGAGTTTTCCCTCGTCTCCTGAACGCGGGCGCCTGTGCGGGTAGGACGCTGGTTGCCATGCCCAGATGAGACAGGGGGGATGTTCTCGCGGTCCGCGGATTGAGTTCTGTATATCAGCCGCGCAGTTTGCGTTTGACTATTCTCCGTAGCTTCGTCTTCTTTGGCTTCAGTAGGTGTTGGATTTCCGCGTGCAGTCGGCCAAGGGAGGCCGATGGCTTGAACCAGCGCCTTTTGACAGCATAGAATGGGTTTTGCTAGCCAGATTGCCACTGCTTCTGCTGTCGCTAACACCCGTTTGCGTCTTCTCATTCTTCGACAGACCGGTTGGAGGCCATGTTGAATTAGTATAGCCGAAGTTTGTACGGGATTGCAATAAAATTATAGGGCATGATCACAAAGCCTAAGTGGTAAATAAAGAGAGTTAAACTAAGGTGGAAAGAGAAACAGAGGAAAAAAATTCAGGTGAAAAGGTGGGCAAGGGACTGTGTACATACATCTGGAAACCAGATGTTACCAAGGCAAAGCTAGGTCAACAACATGCTCCAACTGTTTACATTGGTCAGGTTTTGACCACCTTATAAAGACTGTCTCCAGGTAGCGCAACCTCCGAGTTGTCCGCGCTCAAACAAGTTCTCGGAAGTAAGTTTTAAGGGTCTACACAGTGACCCGTTTATAGCTAGTTTTCTGTAATGGAGGAATGAGGCATTCGATGTTCCTGTTCAAATAGCCAACTAGGCAAGTGCCCCTCGGTTCTGGCTGCAAATTGCCTTTGCGTTCGCCCTATGTACTTGCAACCGCAAGTGCACGAAAATTATTAAACACAATCGTAGGTGGCGTGCAATGGAAAGGCATCCTTCGCACAAGGAATTGCTAAGGGCTTAGTCAGAGAGCAAAATCTGAGCTCAGCAGCATAGTAAGTTCCTTCAATGCCTTTGAGTAGGCGTATCTTGATGATATTTAAAATATTATCAACCTTAAACGGCAAGGATAGACAACAGGCTTTTTTGGGGCTAACTGTTTTGTCATTTTGGGTCGCAAGGGTTTACTATACTTCTATAAACTGAGCTAGATAGCCACGGTTTAGTAAGGTATCTTTAAGAAACATAATTCTGCATCCATTGTATCCATAGAACAGATCTTTCTTATCCTCTGGAAAAGAGTAAATACTAAGTTACGTTTCTATTGAATGGAAACAAACCTTAGATAATGCAAGAACTGACCTTCCCAGTACTGATTAACCTCTTCGGAAGTATTGAATTATATATCCTTTGACTGATAACTGATGGTCACGATGTGGATATTTTCGCACCATAACAGACCCTAAGAAAAAGTTATCTGAATGCCTAAGAATCACAAGGCAGTGATCGATGCTTAAAGTGAAAAAACTTCAAGCAAATTTTCAAGGTGGACAAATGAAGTACGATATTTTTCCTAGTAAAATCTTGAAACCCATCTATAACCCACCCAAATGACACCAAACTCCCACTGTTGAAAGTAACGAAATATTCTTGTTACTTAAAAACAACGTCTCGGAAATCTGCTTGTTACATAAAAGAGAATAATTTTATTTCATCTGGAGTATTTATTAGCAAACTCGGAGGAGATTATTTAATAATGCCCACTCCAGTCTTTGGCAGCCTTGTTACTTTTTCTAAACATTTCTGCTGCACCTAGAGCAAAGTCGGATTTTCATCGCTGGTGCCAGTTGCCAGTTAGGGGATAAGCACCTTTCGACTTTCATAAAAATCTAATTATCAGATACTACATGAATTAGTGCAAAACGTTCAGGCAGAAAAATAGAAGCATGTGGCTGTGTTAAGCAACCCCATGTGGAGCCTTTTTCCGTGCGAAAGTTATCTTCCAAAGAAATGTTTAGCTTAACAGGAGTTTTTACTTTTCTGAAAAAGGGAAAGAGCATTCGTTGATGGTGTGGATCATTGTCAGAGTTGCACTAGGACTATGAGCATGACAAGTAGCAACCCGTCATGAAAGTAGTTTTACATGGTTACGGTAGGTGTTAGTTTAAACTGTCTTGAACAACGATCTATGCGGCGAAGAGTCCTTTACTTTAAATACTGAAAAGCACAATAAGGTTGAAACATGAGGATGAAGTATCCTCAGGTAGAGTGGGAGATTCTGAAATTTCTTATATTATTGTAGTTAACAAAACTTTGTAGTAACCTATCGATGAAAATAGATGCACTCACTTTGAATATTTCATTGATTTTTAATAGCACTGTCTACTTAAACGGCTGTTGAAGAGGCTTCCTTCCGGCCATCTGCAAACATAGCTTTTTGTTAAAAATAACTTAATCTTTAGCATGCATTTTTCGAATTACTTTTCGATACACTTAAAATTTAAAACATTTTATACAAAAATTCACAAAAGCATGCTTTCTCATACCCGCTTAGGGGCCGATTACGCAAATTTTCTATTTAAAGAAACGCTAGCAATCCGTTTTGTAAAAGTTTCTATTTTGTAGGCCTATCAAACCCTGAAGTGTTCATAGCTAATAAATCGTCTTCGTCAATCTGTTGATGTTGCCTACAAATTTTACAAATGGTTTACGTCCAGAGAAAACTTGTATGAGCCCTATGTGACATCCTCCACCTCATATAGTAGAGAAATGTGCGATATGGTTAAGCCAGAATATATACAGCGTCTAGTGTGGTTCCCTGAAATGCAACAGTAAAGAACAGTAGGATTCAAAAATAGTTGGCAACCTATAAGGCCTTTTAACACCAAAGGCTACCCTTCATTTAAATTTTAAATTGGAAGTCCTTATCTGCTACCAAACGAGTACAATAAAGCCAACATGTTTTTGTGTCTTTCGCAAAAAATATACTTAAATTTATCGAGGCATTGAAATCCAAGTAAAACAATGCACACTGTAGAAGGAGTCATTTTTTACAGAACATCCTATTTGCATTCGTTTGGAGAGAATATCATTCAAAAGTCGATAACCTAACGAGACTGAACTGTTTTGAGATCAGACGGCATGATCATCAATCTTAGAACCCTAAGTAAATCTTTAGTTCAAATTAAAAACACATTTTAGAAGTTTGACTGACATTTTATCAGATAAGAAATCTACTTTAGTTGACGAGACTTTGCGTGTATATGTTTTTTGTGGCTTCTACCATTACCCATAATAAACAAATAACTGTCATTATCAATTTCAGAAAGATATGTGGCTTCAAGGATTTTATGTAATAAGAAATTTTAGTTTCAAAATTCTGTTACAGCCTGAGCATGCAAATAAACTACGAGTGAACGCGAAACCCACAGTATGACATATTCACGACTCTGATGAACAGTTGTGCTTATAATTACTTCCGCAAAACAATATTCTGACAATTTATGCAAATACATAAATTCTGGTTACTTGGATGAGACATCCGTACAGTTTCTCTTTACTGCTGTGCTATAATATGAATCACTTTTTATTTTGCAGATATGATTTTTTTCAATTTGAATTCTTTAGTAATGAAATTTAATATCCAAAACCTTTTACAATTTATATTCAAAAAAGATTTTAATATTTAACTGATGAAGTTGGAGGTGCATCGCCAGCAAGTAAATGTTTGCGGTTGGTAACAAGAGTAACACTGCACTTTGTAGTGAGTAGTGTTAGTCAGGTCACTCACGAAAGTGCTTATTTTGAATGGGATATTAAAAGTTAATCGGAAAACAAAAATTTACTTTGACATGCTTTGAAGTTGGAATCTAAGAGGAGCTGGAGGGAGTCTTTAGTGACAATATGTAAGAATGATTATGAGGAGCCAATTAGGCAGGGTTCTCAGATTTTGTATACTACTGAGACAAATTGGAATTCATCGGAGGAAGCGAGCTGATTGAGACCGTGAATTCACATTCTAGCACGTTAACATAGCGGACATGTATACAGTAGCCATTAAAGACCATTTAACCTTCAGGATGAAATTAGACTAGGTACTTTAGCGTATATTTAGTAACACGGGTTTTATTTATTGAATTTATTGCACTTGAAAAAAGCCTTTTAAATCGTCTTTTTAGTTAGGTTTATTAAGAGAAATGGCCATTAATTTTGGGGAAATCGGGAGTAGTTTCATATCGAAGGAATTTCCTATGCTATTACGAAAGAGAGAAACAAACTGCTTGTGAATGTCGATTATAAAATGAAGGAACTCCAAAATAAGGGAAATAGATATCAAAGATATCTCTTGCCGAACTGGAAAAGTTTGACAAAAATTGCCCAGATTCAAGTGAAGCCAAGTTAAAGAATTCACATTCATTTGCAGTTAATTGCAAATTTGGATTTTAAAAATTATGTTTATCTACCCTATGAAGTTATTTTGCACAAAATGCAGTAACAGCAGTGTTTGTTTTAATGCATGAATGATAAGCATTTGTCCTTGCAATGAAAACAAAATATCGAAGACGCTAAAATGAATTTAAGACAAAGAAGGCCTTATTGAATGTGAGTCATGTTAAAATAAAGTTTTTGTGTACTTGTCGTTCACCTTAGCGTTATTCAGAAACGGAACAAACAGTAACATAATAAGTATTTCCAAAATGGAAATTAATATAGCCTGTTTTTTTTAATTTGCATAATTATGTCAGAAAATGGAATCAATCCACTTATGCGAAAAATAATCCATTATAAAGAGGAAAGAAAATTCTTTCCTATCCAGTCAAATGGAATCGTTTATCTTCAGGAAACTTAAATAAATTCTCAAAATTCTCAAATTTTATTGTGACATTACGTTAAAAAAAGTTAATATTCAAAGAAGTTAGTCAGCTGAATATCTAATCAAACCACTTTCTAAGAGGTAACCTTTTATGGAAAGTTTTTTTATTAATCTTAGGAATAGTAGTTTCATAAATCCACTGCGGAAAAGATTTACCCACAACAATGTGTTTAAATCTTTTGAGGCTTTTCTGCATATCAAAAACTTTGCCATATTCATTAAAACAAATATTTGAAAACATTTTTTTTCGGTAAATGCTCTTTATATCTATCTTATTCAAAATAATTTGGTGTAATATTCGAACAGATGCAGAATTAATAAATTTATCAATGAAAACAGCGAAAAACAAGGAAAATAATGACATAATTTTTGATGACATTCAATAAATTCTTATTCAGTAAGAGTAAAATTTACAGAATATCTTGTATAAAAGAAATGTTCTTCCTATATACAGAAAGTGATTGCTTCAAGTTTTCAATGTAACACAATATCCAAATTTATTGTTCTAATTTGTAACTGTTTTTCACATGTCGAGAACCACGGGATTATGGAGAAAATTTATTTTTCTTTACAAACACTTAGTAATTCCTTTAGTTTTTTAGTACTTAATATGCCTGATGAAGTTTATTATTATTTCTATGTTTTCCTAAATGCATTAACACTGGTATTCGAGTAATGATCAAACTTATGCAATGTTTTGAAAATTTGTATGGTCTTTGGTGACTATTGCATGCATTCAAATTTCAAAAACTTATTTTTTCAGTCTTATAAGAGCCTCTTAAAATTAAATTTAATGCACCTAGGTTCGCAAAAAACAGTCATTTTAAGGTTAATAAGTAATATAATATCGTATGGGAATGCAAAGATGTGAAGGATACGAAGTAGTACGGCTGGATACTTGAAGATAGAACGCACCTCAACGGTCATAAATAAGTAGATGAGATAAGGTGTGGAAAGCCAGAGTGTTAGGGATAATGCAATTAAGTGGTTATTGACTCCCAGACGAGTGCAGACCAGCCATGAACAGGCCTAGTACATAGTGGCGTTCCGGCGGTGAAGTCGCCGGGTCCGGATGTCTGCAACCGTACGTGATGTCACGGACTCCGGGTGTGTCTGAACAAAAGCAGTCACCACACTACGGGGATTTTTGAACTGGCCTTGAAAAGTGTTAGGTCAGTTAGGACAGACCAAAGGTGAACACACGTCCGTGACCTTAACCTGCGCACGTGTTTAGTGGACACGAGTAGCAGACAAGCTAGACATGCCCCAGAGGTGTGCGATCAAAGCATAGCTTAGAGTACGAGGTAGCTACACACGCAAGTGTCTATCACTGGCTTCGGTCGAAATAATTTACCAGTTATAGTTCAGAAAAAGCGTAACCTTGGCTTAATTTAATTGTAAGAAAACCGTTAAAATAAAGCTCATGTTACATGCGGATATTATTATTTTGTAAATCCTGAACTGCTCGCCGTCTGGTAATCCGTGGATGTTATTCGATTCAGTGCTGTATTCTTCGGCATTGTCTAATATCCTTCTATTGGGTGCACCCTGTTTGCAACGGTATTGGTTTCAACGCGGAACAGTAATGTAGTGGCTTCATAGTGCTACTTTCCACTCCCGGCTTGCGCATACATGCGGTCACGTAGTAGGTTCTAGGTCACCCTTGAGACAGCCAATCACAGATGCCGCAAAACTCTTCAACTCTGAACCCCTTGCGACCGCCAGGAAGTGCACATGCCCCAGCCTACATCGGCCTGACCAATCATCTCCCTGTGACTGATTCACACCGGAGCTCATGTGATTACTGCCGAGGTGACACACTTCGGATGCCGGCCATCTCACAGCCGGTCATGTATTTGTCCGACATTCAACGTTTTCCTACCTATTATCTACTTCCTCTGTACAAAATTGACTATTCCCTCCACGGTGGTCTCTCATTTATTGTTTTTCAAAAAGGAGTTGTGCCTGAAGATGGCAGTTGCAAAGGTCTTTACGTATTACCTTAACCCACTGTGAGAGGACTCACATTGGTATATTTATATACAAACCTGATGATATGGGTGGATAGAAAGTTTACCCATTGCTGAATAAGCATCTATTTCATAGGGAATTACGTTCTTCTTTACTTGACCTCTTACGGTTATACCAAAAAAGGTGAGCTAATTGAAATTTTCAGCATTGCGAAGTACTTGGAGGCAGAAGTCGTATTATGTGTTTAATTGTCTTCCTCAACGTCTCGCATAATAGTATTCGGCTAAAGGAAATAGAGCTTCCGGCAGGAACATACTGATGATCCAATAATAACTATTAATTAGATGAAAGTGTTAAACAGAAGGTATGCAAACCAGACCAAAAGGCACCAAAAATGATATTTTTACAGGCGCAAAGTTACACCAATTATTTTCTTTGTACGGCGACAGCTTATCAAAAATACGGTATTGCAGTAAGAGTAGTGCTATTTAGTCAAAAATTTGGGGAAAGCAGGCAGTAAAAAATGTCATATTTGTTACCTTTTACAAACCAATTTAGACAAGGTGAGTAACCAATGGCAACCAGTTTCGTTACAGTCTGTGATTTGAAAATGCAAACCAAAGACAAGTTTGAAGGCCCCATCTGATATATTTGTTTCGGTTTATCCACTATTACGAGTGCAGTAAATTTTCTATGCCTTTTGTGCATCGATAGAACGAATGTGAGACTAAATGTGCATGGTGCTATTAATTTGAAACTTCAAACTACAACTCTTATCTTTAGCAGCATACCAACAAGCAATATAAAATGTAGTTGCTACTGAGCTCAGACATAATTTGCATTAAGGAACTAAAGCTTTTGCATTATTCACATGATTGGAAGTAAGTGATTAAACAGAAAGGAAAGAAAGGACATAACAAAGATCAATTCGAGCTATTTCGATTCAATCAACAGTTAGGAAACTCTGTTTAGGCCGGAATTGATCGACCATCTTATGTTATCCTCCAGATCTCGAACCATTTGTCCATCAACCTACTTATTATCAGCGCAGCCATCAAATGTGTTCGGAAACGCATGTACGCGGATCTGTTTCATTAAAAAAACAATAACATTTAAGTAAATTATTATTCAAACGTTTGCCTATAATTAAGCCCGAGTAATAGCACTTTAAACCAGCATGTTCTATATGTCAACTCCGAAGTTTGTGCTTTTTTCGTCAATTTACTAACATAACTCATAAAAAGCGATAGCATCGATTCGACGGTAAAGGAAGATTCGAACCGGATATCTGTATCATCAGATAAACCTTAATTAGTAGTAGACATTTATTATGGTATTGGGTTGGAAACAGATAGAAAGCTTAACGCATACGGTTTGGAATTCACCGATGCTCTAGTTAGATATAAGCCGAAAACTTAGGCAGGAGTATTGCAATTTCTGCTGAAGAGTTCTGCACCTGCAAGTTAGAAGCAAACGAAAACGGCAGAATTTATTTGTACAAATTAATCTCGGGAGAGCTTGTCCACCGCTTCCTTTCTTTGCATGAATAATTTAAAAATTGCAAAGCACGACGTTTTGAATTGTCATAGAATCCACAATAGGAAGGTCATTCTAGCGCAGCCAATGGTCAATAATTTCCATTATATGTTGCCATTAACACATTTTTTCCGAGTTTTTGTTCAAGTACGAATAAACCAGGCATTGCGCTTCATGGAAGCAGCTTATAAACGCCGGGAGAAACTCAAACTTTGTGAGCAGCTTCAGCGTGTGGTTTATCTCCAACTGCCCTGGTAAATGCATACCACAATTAATATATCTATTGTTGTAAAGTCCCGTCCCCACTTTTCTTTCCCAAGGTTCAAGGTGATATTACTACTGACCATTCGTCACGTTAAAATGGCCTTGCTATTACTGATTCTGTGAAAATTTGAAATGCTGTGTTCGCCAATTGCAAATAGAGGCAGTATTTGACAAGCTCTCCCGAACTTTATTCGTACAAATAAATTCTGCCATTTTTGCTTGCTTCAAATCTGTACCTGGAAAAAATGCTTTAAACATGCAAGTTCAGCATCCGTCTGCGCTCGGAAGGTTCACGTTACAATTGAGTAAATACTATTTGAGAAGATAAATTGGCGAACATAGGTTTGTTTTCGATAAATTCTCCTCAGGCAATAATATTTATGTGGTAATTAAATAAATAAACGACGCTGTCGAAGTGATATTGAATAGCTGGAGAGCACCTAATTGAGCACTCGGAAAGTTTCTCCGGCACCCATGCGATGACTCGAGTCTACAATGTGCGTTAAAATAGAACTATTAACGCTCTTTACGTGGATTATCCTTACCTTCGAAAGCAAATGTTTATTCGCCAATTCACCTTCTGAAATGGTCAAAGGGAATTTTCACAGTTTTTGCATGTCAAACGAGGTTTCCCCTTTGTTTGAACTCCAAAAACCATTGAATGGTTGCAACACGCTCAGTCAATAAAAATGTTATCTTGTAAGAGGCCAAAAGCTAAAAACATACTTTGCGAGAAGAATCTGGAGGTTGCATACGTACTTTCAGTATGACTGTGTCCAGTTAATAAAGTAGGAGGCAGGCGTCCGAAGAAATGTACTTTCAAGGAAAGGCATCCTTTGGGAAGGATGCCGTTGCAGGAAAAAAACTCATAAAATTTATCATCGGGCCTGCACAATTCCACTGATAATTAACGCAGTAGATATGGACAAGTTTAGTCAGTGTCTTAAGAGTGAAAATCACAGTTTTCACACCGCTCGCATGGCAAGGTCAGCATGTAGAGGCCATTGCACTGGGGGAGGGGGTGAGAAAATAGGATAGAGTGGGAGTATCGAAAGGAGAGATCGTCGACTACAGAAGGTTCCTCAAGTCAAGAAGTCAGTAAGACCAAATAGGTAGGACAGTGTACTGTGAGAAGGAGCTAACAAAAGGCTCTGCAGAAAAAACGTGCGCACACTGAGTAAGCCATTGACGTGTGGCTGGTCTGTGCCTCAGCGCAGAGGTTACGGGATGCTGGGGCGCCCGCCAGCCAATCAACAGAAGGTGCAGGCAAGAGCCAGACATCAAGACGACCGCGACGCCTGCGTGGTTCGGACAAAGGCATCATGGGTCACGCTGGGCGTTGCGGCGAATTTGGCCACACGCTGGGCGAGTGGCGGTGCATAGATTGAAAGCGACGAAAACTTGTGAACAGAGGGGGATAAGTACAGGAACGCCATATGAGTATTGGTCATGTGTCGAGTACGCGGAGTGAAAGAAACTGTCACGTGTATGGACTGAATAGAGTACCCGTGGTAGAAACCATAAATTACCTCCCTGACGTTTTTGGAGGGCGCGAATTACCAGATAAGTATGTCCGTGCGAAGACGTAAGGACTGCTTACGTGGTGCACACAGAAGGTGCAATTTCTCTGCAATGACGAGTTCCACAGGCAGACAGAGGATATAGCGATGGGTTTACCGCTTGGACCGTTTCTGGCAGGTGTTTTTTATGGACAAGATCGCAAAAACGAGTCTTAGGGACACCATCAATGAACTCAAACTTTACGGTCGATGCACTGCTGCAAAAGTTTAACTGTGCACATACAGCGCTAAAGATGTCTACAGAGTCTGAGGTAGATAATGAAATCGCGTTCCTTGATGTTCTTTTAGAAAGCCAAAAAGATGGATAGATCCGGCTTAGGGTAGTCAGAAAGAGACTTTGATGGGCCAATACATCATCCATCACTTTTCGTTTCCGTTATTCTACAACGAAACATAGTCCAGGAATTGACAGCTAGAGTGCGATAGATTTACTCTCCTGAAACTGCTGAAGCAGAATTCCAGCATGCTGAAAACAGACTTCTTGAAAACGGATACCCCAAACTGGTTCATTCCTAGGAATATTAACGTACACATCAAAATGTCTGCTAACTTTACTGCAGAAAAGAAAGAATTGTTCAAAAGACTGCCGTTCTCAGGCGACGCAATAACCGAAGTGATAAGACGACACCTGAAGCCAGCCATTAAAAGCGCTGTCCTGTGACGAACTTACGCGTGGTATTCACGAACTCTCGCCTCCTACGCTTGGGGGTAAAGGCAGACGCCCGTTGAAGGCCACATCGATGTGCATTTACTCTATATCTCCTTCTATGGAGGTGGACACATTGGCCGAATAATGAGGCGCCTACTATAGAGGGTACATGAACACATACCGGTTTGGTTAAGTAAGGGTGAAACTTGATCGATCCCGAGTCCTATCCTCGCACACGTTGTCAATACGAATTCCCGAGTCATTCCTAACGGAGCTTTTCAGGTTGTCTACCGGACACCAGCCAACGTTTCCAAGGGCCTACGTCAAAATGTGCTAGCAACAGCCGGGGCAGTGGTTATACGTATAACAAATCAAGTGCTATGTTTTCAGAAGCCGCTTCTAAGGCAATGTTCTTTCCGTGGCCGACGCCGACACCAGGTGGCGACCGCATTTCCTCCCAACGCCCTCGGGAAAAATGCTCATTCCGAGCAGGTGACAGTGATTTTCACTTCGCATGATTGACTCATGACCAGTAATCACAGCTCATTCCATTTGCTCCCCTTCCCCATTGCAGTGACCTCTACATGCTGATCTCGCCATGCGGACAGTTTGAAAACGATGAGTTTTAATCATCAGATATTTATTAAGCCTGTCCAAGTCTACTATTCTAGATATCAATGCCATCGCATAAACCTGATGATGCATTGCCCAAAACATAAATTTGCCAACTAGGCTTTTCAAGTCAAACATGAAAATATTTGTAGATGTTCATTAAATACTCTATCAAGTTATACAGTTTACTTACAAATTATGATATCGAATTATACCAACAAATGCTACTTGATACGATCTTTTTGTAGGATATAGTGACTCATAGACGCATGTACATGCTTATATACCTTGGGTGTCCTTCAGCTCCTTGCTTCTTATCTCGCGGACTGCTTGGGAATTAGAAATAAACATTCCAGTAGGTTGTCCTACTTTTTGTCCATATTACTCATCGTCGTCCTTACGAATTTAATGAAGAGGCAATTGAGAAGCACGTGTTAGAGTTCTTAGCTCTCGGAGAAAAATTAAAAAGTGGTGACTAACAGCTTAAAATAATTGTAATAACCGTCTAGTGATGCGAATAAATTTTAATTTTCAAGATACTAAAAATAGGGTAAAAAATGCTAACGGTGAACAAAGGTTATAGAAGCCATCCTATGCAATTTCATGCTACAAGGTGGAATTCAAGATTTAAAGCCATTAATCCGGCTATAGTTGGTAAGTCCATGATTGATGTTTGGTGGCTTAGTAGTCTAATTCAATGGTTAATGCGAAATAGCTTCCAAAGTCAGATATGCCCACACTTGGACCTCGGCGCGACGCGACTATCCTCCACAGACTATTTATGGGCGAACGCACAATCTCTCGTGTTTACTCATAAATCAGCGTGGTTCGTGCTTGTTCGACACTGCCCGGCTGTCAGATATTACTACAGACCCGAAGACCCCAATATCCTTCGCGAAACTAAGCCGGATATTGTTATTATAGTGCTTCCGGGAGGAAGAATTATTAACTGAACCTGTGTTACAAGACTGGTGAAAAAAATTGCGTGTGCGATATTTCCAAAATACCGTTCATTGCAGTGATATTTGAGTTTTAATTAAAAGCGTTTGGCAAGTTTCCTATCACGTCATGGGCAATAACATATCCCACGTTATTCATTATAAGGAGGGTTTGGCAGATTTGCGTGATTCAGTTAACCCAATTATGAAAAAATTTGCGGTTTCAGCGGGAGTCGACCCCACACAACAGGAAAAGCTTTTACGCAGCCAATGCTCCACCGCAAGTTTTTTTCGCAATGGGATAAAATGGGTCACTTTATTCATTAAAATCAGGCAAACAGTTGATAGGGATGCGCTATACGTTACACATAGATGGACATATAAAAGTTTCAAGGGTTTGTTTATACAAAGGAACCGGCATTGAATCCTGAGCAACTTGTCAGATATATTGGATCTATCGTCAAAAGACCGTTTAGAGGTTACATTGAAACGTCAGTGTGACGCTTTATATGAAATCAACTTCTGCTTCGATCAGTAGGAAATGAAAATTTTGATATTTATGGGTTACTTATAAATGAAAATTTTAGTGGGAATGAAAGTCGGTCAAATGGAGTAAATGATGTGCCCCTTGAAAAGTAATTTGATAAAAAAATATTCTCATAGCACCATTTGCCGGAAATGTAGGATGCAACTGAATAGTTTTTGGTCTCACTTGTGCCGTCTACTGTTCAAAGCTGAAATATTGTATACACATGGAATTATATGTTAAAGTAACCCATTTTACACAGTTAAGCCTAATTATATCCACATCAGCTTTTTGATCTCCAGAGAAATTTATTTCTGATCGTGGTATATATCAGTGTTTTTGAGGCCTATAGGCGAAGACCGAAATTGTTAGTCTATATTTGTGTTAAAACCCGTCAACTCCTGTGAAATATACACATGCTGCCATCAGACAGTCATTAGTAGTATAAATTGACACTGTAACTTACCATACTAATAGTTTAGGTGCTAGCTAAAAGCTTCGGGCATGTGTTTTGCCGGTGTTTTGCCGCTGATCGACACAGCTGAGAGGGCTCCAGCTCATCAGTGGGTCGCCCACATCGAAAAAACAGTTCAGTCATATTGACATGTTGGATTTTAATGTGCTTATGTTTGAGGCTTTTTCTTAAACGTAGAAAGTGGATAGCATACACATCATATACTACTTTTCCTGCTGTTTAATACTTTTCAAGTCGAGTCTCAGTCCTGATAAGCGAAGACTAGACTTGCTCAAGTCATATATTAAATCCTGGAGGTATAGAAAAGATCGTTTATGACCACTAGTATATATTTGATTTCGCAATATCTGTTTCAGACGTAAGATTGCACGTGGGAATCGTTTTGTGCCGAAATGTATCATAGAAAATAACGGTTGTTTAAGAACTAGCATATATTGTCTTTCACTTTTGGATTGTTCCTGGACAGCTTTCCCCTTTCCTTATCACTCGATTCAGTTATGCATTTCTGGAACGATAAACCACCGATTCCTTTAAGTACACCATTGGTCAAACGGATGCTCGACTACTGTACAGGATGTATAGTTCAAGGACACCTTGCATCTAGCGAAACAAATAATAAATTCGGTTCTGGTAAATATAGCGGGTGAAGTAGTATTTCACTACGAGGTCCTGGAACAGTTCCCTTCACCCATTATGCCACATGAGACCTATGAGTGACATGTTGATAAATTGCCCTATCATGTCTTAAATCATGTTCTCTCAAATTTCTTATTTTCAGCTGTCGACAATTATTAACCAATTGCTTTTGATGTGACTTAACGGCAAAATTTCCAAACAGCCTTTGTAGGTCAAGGTACCCCGCACCTTTCTAGTCTCGCCAGCATTACTTTTAGGTCGTGAAACTTCTGGTGTGGTGTTGATATTACTTGTTGCTTGGGCGTCGCGTAGTCGATTTTGTGATTGCTATTAGCATTACAGATCCATTCCTCATCCCAAAGCGCGATTTGAGGCAAAATAGTTGTCTGGCAGGCAATTTTTTCTCGTTATCGTCAAACCGCTTCATTTAGAAGCAAACTTCCTCATTCAATGCTTTTTCTGATGCGCGGCTTTCGAATTTGAGCCACTTATTATTTTGCTCTCCATTCACGTGGGAATTTATTATCTTATACCATCCTCTCTTATCCTCTGCTTTTTTTGTCTGCACTTGTGATCATGAGGGCATTTCATCAGTACACTGCTACCTTTTTAAATGCACGAAAACAAGTTATTTTATCTACAACATATCACCATCCCAATATTTGTCAAATGAGGCCAATCTGTCGCATTTGCAATTGAATGTCTTCGACAATTCTCCGCACCACACGAAAAAGAACACACAGATCAGGTTGGCAACGAGGAAACAAACGTAAGCCTCTACAAGAATTGTCACTTCCAGGTTTCATCTCGACAAATTGCAGATTCCTGTTTAAAAAAGTGTCGAATTATCGGAACTAATGTTGACACGAGAACATAAGAACTCTGCAGTCATCTGTCTGCAAGAAACTTGGCTTAACAGCGACATTGAGTCGGAACTCATCACCCCACAATATTTTACGCCTATCGTTTGGACAGAAAATCCTTACACAGCGGCAGAGTTGGTGGAGTGGTTGTCTTTGTAAACCAGCAATGGTGCACAAATTGTAAGTCCCTATTCTCTTATTCAGAAGACTTAATAGACGCCATTGCTGTAGTATGCAAGCCCAGATTTTTAAGCAATTCTAAAGGCATCATTTTTGTCAGTATTTACATTCCTCCCTCTACATGCCAACGTGCTTTCGGCACCTTTTTTGATTTTCTTTCCCAAAAACTTGCTGCACTGTCTTGCGAGCATGTCATAATTTAAGCGGTGATTTCAACCGTGTAAATCCTCGCCCTCTTACACTGTTAGGTATAGACGATTAACTTTCTTTCAACACTCGTGCCGACGCCCCTCTGGATCACATATTGACCAACCATCCCAAACGTTTTGCCGTCAAAAATAGAGCACCGTTGGCAGGCTCAGATCATTCTGTGTTATTGGGCTTGCCAACCACCTATTTTAGCTCTAACAAAGGGCTGTTAGTAATTCCCGAGAGGAAACTAAGGGTTCGAGACACCTCCCCGCATAATATTTCTTTGCTCCAGACCGTCATATCTGGCAATATTTATACCCTTCTAGAGTACTCAGATGTCGAATCATGCTGTAGACACCTCACTGCTTTCCTAAACAACATTTTTATCGTCTGCTGTCCTCTTGACACTGTCATGGTTAGACCTGACAGAATATCTTCTCCCCACCTAAAAAACTTTGAGACGTCTAAAGGAATTGCTCTATTAACTAGGCCTGCGAGATAGACTAAGGGATCTGAACGTCCAGATAAAGCGTGAGATTTCCAGGCGAAATGACCTTTTTGTTAGTCAGCTTCTTACTTCTTCGACATCTTCCGCTCCTCTCAATTCCTCCGAAATATGGAAGAGTCTCAAATGTCTCACTGGTCAATGCAATACACTGGTACATGTTGATGCTGACCTAAACAGCTTAAACTTAAACTTCATCCACACTCCCACCGACTCCTATCTCCCGACAAATGATATTTCCTTCCCACCAAGTGATTTCTCTCCAGTGTCCGTGGATACAGTCATGAAACACCTAAACAAGGTCAAAGGTACAACAGCTGCCGGACCAGATGGCGCCTCCCCATTTCTCCTTAAATCTTGCTCTATTCAATTAGCTCCTGTCTTGGCACATCTTATTAATTTATCTTTCATGGAGTCCAAGATTCCTGATGGCTGGCGTTCGGTCAAAATCACTCCTATCCCGAAAAAAACCACTTCAATGGGTCTCAAATCCTTTCGCCCAATTGCCTGCTCTTCTGCACTCCTCAAACTTACAGAACGAGCAGTTGTGGACATCATTAAACCTTTTTCATCCACTTTTTCTGAACCCTAGCAGTTTGCGTATAAGGCTAGGCGTAGTACACTAGATGCTGTTGCTGTGGTAGTACACTCTGCTCTGAGAGACTTGGACAAGGGATATCGTTCATACGCATGTGCCTTTCTTGACTACTCCTCAGCCTTCAACACGATCCCGCGAAATCTTCTTCTTAATAAAACCTCTGCAGGCGGCTCTCCTGGCTGGGCCGTCTCTTGGCTTGGGGATTATTTTACTTCCCACACCCAATTCGTTCAGAGCGGGAAGCGAAAATCCACGATCCTTCCCAACAATTTTGGAGTTCTGCAGGGGTCTATATTATCCCCTCATATTTTTTCCCTCCATACTGATGACCTACGATCTCCAAACACATGTTTGTTTGTCAAATATGCTGACGACATGGTTGTCGGCCATCCTCTCAAAAGCCAGACCCATCTTCAAACACTGAAGGATGGATTGGACCATGTCACAGCATGGTCGTCAGACAATGGCCTTTTACTTAATGAGTGGAAGTCAGTCCAGAGAATCTTCAGGCTGCGAGCCTCCTCCAGTCCTGAAACCATCGACTTTCTGCCCAAGAATGTATCTTCCTTCTGATACCTTGGTGTAACAATAGCTTCCAACCTCTCATTTACTCTTCATATTGAAGACCTTTTTATTAAAATCCGCAAACTTTTATATTATATCCGCCGCTTGCGTTCTCATCGCCCTTATCTGGCGTTTTATAGAAGCTTGTATCCTCCCTCTCATTCTTTACTGCTCTCCAGTAACCTTTCCAGCACTTCTCAGAAAAAAACTTTATTATTATTAAACGTGTACTCCTCATGCTCTCTTCAGCTGCCGGTTATTCCTTTGCCTTTTAGGCTGACCTTAAAATTCAGCGACATTTCAAATCGGTCAAGAATTTCGTGGACCGTATCCTTAGTGATGATACTCACCCTCGCCACTCCGAAATAATGGCTGCGAAGTCTTCTCCTACTATGCGCCGAAGCTTCCGTCATATGTTCTGCCGTACATCGGCCTACCAGAACTCGGTACTCCCATTCTTAGCACGATTCCTTATGTGTGAAGAAACGGAAATTGAGAAGCTGAAGGTTTACCTGTCACCATAACTGATATGGTAACCATGTCGATTTCTTACTTTGAGTATTTTGTGATCTTTGACCGTTTAATCTTGAGTTTTTGGACCCTTTAAATTACTTCAGTTCTTGCTCTCCGTGAATGGAGCCATTTTTTTGCTGAAAGTTTGATATTATTATCAAAATAAAGTTCTCATCATCATCATCATCACGCAAACAGTGAAGTGATCAGCCCCTATTGCATGACAAATCATTTCGGCGATTGACGGAAATATTGCTCGCTAACATTTTCCCAACTATCCATGTTTATATTTTGCGGCTTATCTTTGAATTCCTTCGCTTGCATGTCGAAATAACCATCTGATAAGCGTTACAAATATTTTATACATGGTTTCCCAGAGGGGCATGTACACCCTGAGCGTTCGCCTTTTCCAGTTTAAAAAAGGCTTATTTATCGCAGATACATCTTTTTGGTACAACTTTGCAATATTCCCTACAATGAAAAACAAAAATGATAGCACATTCAAAAACTTTCATAAAATGATCCTGTAAACCTTATTTAAGTACTTTATAATACACATATATCTGTTCTCAGTTTTCTAAAAGCCGTATCTGTTGGCGAAACTGAACGGAAACTGTGCGAGTTTTATCATCTACCCAATATTTTTCCTACAGCTTCGTTCGCATGTTCAACTTTACTGCGTTATCACGGTGTATTGGTACTTATATACGGAAAAGGCAACGAAGCGGGTCCCTTTTGCTCAAAAACGCTTACAGCTTTGAGACTTATTTTACATAGGCCGGATTCCCACGTCATCAAGTTTCCATCATCCTGCAGTTGTTTTTTAACTGTGCATGTTCCTTCATTCAAGTTTACCTCGAGTCAGCTTTTTTTGCCTGGGATACCACAGCTACACTAATGCTCAAACGAAGACGTCCCTGCTCACGAATGAATGAAAACGTTCGTGTTCCCGGTATTTTAATGGATAAGGAAGCAATATTATCGAGCACCGGAGAAACGTGTTTATTATCTTGAGCTTTCGAACTCCTACGAGGGTCTATCATAAGTGATAAGAATCAGCAATAAAAAGGAGTCTTATTAGAGTGTGCGTACACCAATCAACTGTCGGAGGTCGTCAGTTTGTAAGACGTCTCTCACAAATTCATGGCATTTTGAATTTTATCGCCTACAAAATGTACTGTTTGATAGAGGTGAACAACTAACAATCGTATTTGGCAGCTATTTTCGCTGCACGTTATGACGGGCCTCCGAAGAAAGGCCTATCCAGAAGTGTATTCAGTGCATGCTGAGTTTCGATTATTTTTTCATCGTCCCCCAAAGAAGACGAAGAAGAAGGTTCTAGGACATGGACCAAGTGATATTTAAACTGACGTTTCAGACACTCACTTGTTTCCATCGTCAGAGTAACATCAAGCTCACCGAAAGTCAGCAGCGAACAAGCAGGTCAAAGTTCGTGCGCTGAGCACGGACATAAGAACAGGCATGCAGCGAGCCTGAAACAGTCCCGGTAAACAGGAACAACCAAAACGCTACTCTGACGATAAAAACAAGCGAGTGTCCGAAATGTCAGTCCCAATATATTTCAGTCAATGTCCTATAACCTTCTTCGTCTTTTTTGGGGATGATGAAAGCAATAAGATATCTGGACCTCAAATCTTTGTGCATATTAGTTTCGATTATCCACAGGAATCATCAGTTGGTGCATATCTTCAGACATATATGAATCTAATGCAGGAATGGGGAAATAAGGGGAAATTTGTGTATCATTTAGTCGATTTGCAAACTACAGGGTGTCCCAAAAATGTAAAAAAAAAAAACATTTTAAACACTTGTTAACTTGGTGTTGATTATAATTTTAAATTTAAGTTTAATGCTTTAATTTAAAATTTTTCCGACAGAAAATGCACAGGCGAACATACATTTGTTTCGATAAATTATCATCAGAGCTTTACCTGTATACGGTAATTCAGTAAAATAACTATGCGGGTTGGTAGAAAAAACAAAAGCAAGTTTTTCAGGGGAGATGGAAAGGGTAGAATCGGGCCAAAATCTGGTCAGCGTTAGATGGGATGGGTAGTCAACCGAGGTGATAAGCTATGGTTGTTGGATTAGGGGCTTTTGACCATGGTAACTGCGGCGCCGTGACGAAGTTCTTTAAGGTGCACAGGGCCGGTCGGCGTAGCCTGATGGCGGCCACTTCTGCCACAGCCAATATACAGTGTCCAACAAATTTTGAATAGTCTGAGGGTACCTTGCATATCATTCGGAAGGCCTCTTTAGCATCCACGTGATGGTGTAAGTCTACCAAGAACGCTACAATGGAACTGTTTATACCCTTAAGTTGGCCCTTTCCTAACCTTGCTGGAATTTATTCTCGTACTTTTTTTATACTAACCATATTGTTTATTTACATGATTACCCGAACAATCGATTACTTGATTATTCTAACAAATGTAAAGGTTTGACAAAAATTTATCGAAAACAAGTCGCCAAGTCGTCTTCTGAAAATTTCAATGGGAACTTTCGTAGCTGCGAGTGTCATTTCATTGTTTTCACTGTATGTTCTCAAACTGACCTCCATTTTGATCCAGACACTGCTGACAATGCGAAACAATGGAATCACACTATGAAACCATTCCCTTGGTATTCGGGCGCATTCTTGTTCACTGGCTTCTCTAAATTCAGCGACTGTTGCAGACTTCATAGCGAAGACCTTATCTTTTAGGTAGCCCCAGATGTGAGGTGGTGTGAGGTCTGGTGAACAGGCAGGATCTTCAAGAAAATCCCTTCGTCAAATCCACCTACTTGGAAAGATCTCATCAAGGAAGTAACCTCGCGATGTTAATGTGGGGATTTCCTATCTTGCTGAAAATAAAACTCTTCAGCCTAATATTCTTCTGGCTCTTTGACTCCCGCCGATGCTGCCAAAACTCCCAAACAATTGAGTCAGCTTAGTTGTCATTCTGGTGGGTTCTTGCTGATTGCTTTTGAAATCCTGCTTGGACAGTCACCTGGCTGTTTCATTATGCTGGATTTTTATACGAGCGGTAAAATCAATCCAAGTGTGATTAAATTCATGGATTACGGCGTGGCGTTGTAACTCAAGTGGTAGAGCGTTGGCTGCGTAAAGACCTTCCATGCTAAGCGGGTTCGATTCCCGCCGACGCCGCGAGTTTTGTTTTTTACATTTGGAGTCAACTAAATTAAGCCATTCTGCCAAAACCCCCTAACAAGAACAAGCTGTTGCAACAGGTTCATGTTAATTGAAACGGTTACAGTATCGTCATTTAAGGACGGCCCAATTAATCATCTTGATGATTAACCACAACACACTGTAATTCCCGGTAAATTGACATGGCGGTCGACAAGAACATGTGGATTCTCTGGTTCTATCAAAGTGCAGTTGTGGCGGTAGATGGATCCATTTAAGTTGAAGGTGGCCTCGTCACTCCACACAATTATTGTTGAAAAGTCTGCCATTTCTATACATTGCTCTAATACCACTCGCAATACTGTACTTTTCGATCTAGACCATCGTCATTAAAACCATGGAATAATTTTGGGATATTACTCTTCCAATGACAAATTTGCATAACGCGATCGACAGATGATTTTGAAATTTCAATCCCATGACAAGCCTGCCGTACTTCGCTCAAAAATTTCAGTCTTCTCGCTTTGTGTGTAGGGCTCCTTGATGATTGTAGTCTTCCGGAACGTTTTTTAAAAAAGTTCTGAACAATTCGATCATCTTCCAACTGATCTCTTATTCGAGTAATGGTAACTCGCGTTGGAGGTTCTTTTTTAAATTTCCTCCTAAACTGTCTTTGTACTTGGTCTGCATTTTCACATTGCATTTTAGAATACATTTTATTTCTTCGAAGTTCAGTTTGGCTTTCTTTATTTTGTTCAGGGATTGAATCTGCAAAATATACACGAACAGTCTAAGCCAATATGCGTGAAGATTTGAGGTCCAGATATCACATCGTTTTCACCATCCTCCAAAGAAGGGGAAGATGAAAGTACGAGGACATGAACCCTTTTATTTTGAGACTGACGTTTCGGACACTCTCTCGATTCCATCGTCAGAGTAACTGCGTGGTTGTGCCTGTTCGCCAAGACTGCTTCAGCCTTGCCGCATGCCTGTCATAATAGCCGCGCTCGACGCACGGCCTTTGACCTGCCTGTTCGTTGTTGACTGACCGTGAGTTTTGTTCGCTGGTGAGCTCGTGTGACCTCTGCTAACTTTTTAGCTGTCGCAAATCTGCCTACTGGCTGACGCGCTCCTCGATGATTGATGAGTAATCAGTTGTTCCTGCCCGCCTGAGTTGATCTCAGGCTGCAACAGTCCCGGCGAACAGAAAACACCACCCAGTCACTCTGACGATGGAACCGAGAGATTGTCCGAAACGTCAGTCTCAAAATAAGACGATCCATGTCGTCGTATTTTCTTCTTCCTCTTCTTTGGGGGATGGCGGAAACGACTTATAATTATCGCGGTGT
Organism: Ligula intestinalis; assembly: GCA_036362985.1. Classification (NCBI taxonomy): domain Eukaryota; kingdom Metazoa; phylum Platyhelminthes; class Cestoda; order Diphyllobothriidea; family Diphyllobothriidae; genus Ligula; species Ligula intestinalis. The sequence goes on along the minus strand of JAYGXS010000002.1, from coordinate 11,639,349 downwards.
GCTAAAAGCGGTGGCCTGGAGGGTTGCCAACGAACAGGATAACTTGGACACCGTAGATGGTCCAGTGTGTCTTGTTTTGTGGAGTGGCTGTCTCTGGGCTGAGAGTCAGACTCAGTGGCCTTAATGGTGCTCCCAGTTAGGAGCCTACCCAGCGAGGCGTGCTGTCGGTACGCGTCTCGAGTGTTGGTGGCACCAGCCATCTGCGCTTTCCCCCCATCTCCAGCCTTCTTGACTTTTGTCTTGACGTCAGGTCCCAGTGTGGGAGTGTTGGGAGAGTGGCGTAGATTCTATGCGAGTCTACTTTCCATATACTCTCGCAAGAGTCACCGCAAAACTTCAGCTGGCTGAAGTTCGTGGTGGACAACGCCGATCTCGACGGTCGAATTGCCGTCGTCGCAGCCAGTCCGCTAACCTTCGACTGGGGGCTATTTTTTAGCTCACAGAAAAGGACAAGTGAGTTAAAATGAAGCATTTGTGTGTTTCAAATAAAATAAACTCTGAGAGATACTGTGACTTCACATCTACAATATGAAGGACCTGCCTTGGTTCTTTAAGCCAACAATGAAAAGATTTGGTGCTCTGTCTCTTTCTCTCTCTCTCCCTTTCTTCCTCTTCCTCTTCCTCTTCGTTTGCACAACCTTTTAAGCAGTGCACCCATCCCACCTTAGACAACCGATCATCTAGGTGGTAGGCTGTTACTAGCGGTGGTGAAGAGATAAGGGTCTGCCCTCGGCGCATTTTTCCCCTTGCTATAATCAATCTGATGGACGTGAGACGCTATACGTGAAGATTCGAGGTCCAGGTATCATATCTTTCTCGCAATCCCCCAAAGAAGGGGAGGAAGAATGTACGAGGACATGAACCGCTTTATTTTGAGACTGACGTTTCGGACACTCTCTCGGTTCCATCGTCAGAGTAACTGCGTGGTTGTTACTGTTCGCCAAGACTGTTGCAGCCTTGCCGCGTGTCTGTTATTATATCCGCGTTCGACGCACGACCTTTGACCTGCCTGTTTGCTTTTGACTGACCGTGAGTTTGATCATCGGCTTTTTACAATTATTTAAAATATAGTCAAAGTGCAATTTAAAAAACAATGAAAGAATACTTGTTAATTTGCAAAAATCCACATTGGAAATTTCAGAAGATAAATAAGCGAACATACGTTTTATTCTCCTCAGGCTTTTTGAAATAATAAAATTACAATAAACACCAAGTTAATGATTTTTTAAAATGTTTCTGCATATTATGGGACACCCTGTATTTACAGTCCGAATAAAGCCAACGAAGATGTTGGAGCAGGTAGTTTCAGTGACTGAGGTTCGTTCCAATTGCCATAAATCGATGACCTATTTTGAGCCTTTGCTTTTCGTCAACGACTGCTAGAAGATGGCGTTGGTCATCATCCCCCTTCGACACAATGGGAAAAGCAAGGAAACTAACTACACCCATACATCAAAGCCAAATACCGCAAGACTTGAGTCCAACCTTACTGCTCTATGGTCAGTACGTGACTGCGAAATAAAATGGTTCGTTTTCTATGGTAGCGGAACATTATGATATCATTAAAAACTACTGACATTGTCCATGAAGCAATCATTGACCAAGGGAAGCCCACACAAAAATAGAGACCCTGGAGATCTGCCATAAGTAGTGCTATACGTTGCTGTCTCTGTGTGTCTTTTAATATTTAGTCCTTTGCTCTACATAAGGTTTACATTAACCAATGGAATGAACTATTGGCGCACAAATTACAGCCGTTCGTAACAGCAACCAAATGGTCGAAGAGGTGGCAATTAGTGCCAGTTATAAAAATTCAAGCCGAGAATTACTTGAATCATGGATCACGAGCCCCCAATCCATAAACAAATTCGATGAATTTCCTAATGCATATTCGGAACTGAGACTCAATTTGGGCAAAGCAGGTCGCCAATTGGGGAACGGACAGGCCACCGCGTCATTATACACCAACACCGGAGGGGCAGATGGCCGAGAAATCATCACGCCCGAGTTCACCACGCGTGATGAAAGTTCAGCAGGTCAGAGCCCGCACACAAAAAAGGCAATTACCGTTAATTGTCGTTATATGTTTGCAGTACTGACTGTAACCTATAAATTCTGATGACAAATCTGCGACGGATATTGAAATTCAGGTAAAATAAAGTAAATGATAGAGTCCTCTTCTCCCCTATTACTTCCTGAGATCAAAATGTTCGCTTATATAAGCTGCAGGTTACCGGATTAGCGGCCTTCTGCCATGGTAACTGCAGCGCCGCAATGAAATTCTTTAGGCGCAGAAGGCCGGTCAGCGTAGCCTAATGGTGGCTGCTTCTGCCGTAGCCAACAGACGCTTTCCACGGAAGTTCCAATAGCTCGAGGGCACCTTGCAGATCACTCCGAAGGCCTTTCTGGCATCCACGCGATGGTCTGATCCTACTAGGTGCACGAGAATGGATCTGCTTATACCCCTTATTTGGCACTTCACTTAACGTGCTGGAATGTGTTTTCATACTCGTTTGGACAAACGCCAGTTTGTGCAACCAATATATCTTGACCAAAAGAAGCAGGTTAATGAATGTATGCGCATAGAGGTTGTCTACACTGGCATTTGTTCTTGATGTTTCCGTATAGGACGGGAGCAGTCGAGAAGAGTACATGGGCGTTGGCTGCTAGAAATGTAGTTGCTATAGTTTAACTCAGGCGCCCAATTAGGAGTTTGTTTGGTCCGTTCCCTTGAAAAAGCACCCTGATGAACACCGTAATACTCTTCTACCAACCCGCATAGTTTATTTAATTAACTATCACGTAAATATAAAGGCCTGACGAGAATGTATCAGAAACAAAGGTGTACTCACCAATCTACCTTTTGAAGTATTGAATGCGAATTTTCACAAATTTAAGACAATATAGCAAAAAACCCCACTACGCTAGCATCCATCCACATTTTTTAACTTAAGATAGAGAGCCACGAAAAGGATGAAAAAACCACGTTTTGTAAACACTTTTTAGTCGTCTCCAATACACCTGTTTCTTGTTTGCAGTTGTGTTCACAGTTAACACTTAAATAAAATCTTCTCAGTGTGCTTCACGTTTTACACTGCAGCTTCTAATACATCATGAAAACGTACCGCATCAATAAATGGAACTAAAGGTAGGTGGATTGAGATGAATGAACGGCAATGTCTAGTCTGAAAACAAGGTTTTCGGAAGTTCCTTATGGGGCATTCACTATTGTACTGACAATAGAAATATGAGAGGTTGACAGGTTTTTAAGTACAGCGTTGGTAACATTCATAATTCCTTTATAACCCGCATGGCGCTGTTGGCATGTTGTTGCCATTTAGACTGGGAAGGGTGTGAGCCATGTACGTACAGTAGATTCAATATCTCATGCAAAAGCTGCCGGAATTTTGAAATAAGTTTTTGATTTGAACATATCAATTGCGAATGGTTGTAATAGAGATGGTCATGCAGCCCAATTTCAACATATTTAAGACACTTCAGAATGCCGGCTTTCTAATAAGCTTCTTTCTGACCGCAAAGACAAAGCAAGCGCTATAAAAAGTGAAAAGATAAGTAGTATGCCTTTTTGTCATTTATTTTGACTGCCTTTATAGATTCAAATATGCATTTTGGAAAATGTGCACGAAAAAAATTATTTCTTGTACTCTTTTGGTAGAAAATAACGCTTTCTTTAAATTTTATGCTTAAAGAAAGGGTATCTTTCGGTTAAAAAAATTATAATTGCGAGCTTTTTTTACAATTTTTAGGTGTTCATTCAGTGAACACCGTATTTGTCATTTGTTAATGCTGCCTTTACTGTATAACGCATGCTCCACATCTATTGCAACATTTTATGCGAACTATGTGAGATCTTCGCCAAGCTGTAGGAAAAAACATACTTTTCCTTAAACAGAATGTACACAGTGCGCAATTTGTAAACCTTGAATTCCAGTGCAGCGGTCACTAAGTTTTACAACTATTCGGTAATTTTGAAATTTTTTTAAAACCAAAAAAACCTTCCTTTAAGTATAAAATTTAAAGAAGGCGTAATTTGTTATTAAAAGAGTACAAGAAAAAATTTTTCGTGCATGTTTTCCATAAAATATATTCAATGTACAAAGGCAATCAAAATAAATGATAAAAAGGCATACTGCTTAAGTAGTCAGTTTTAGCAATATATACGTTTTGCTAGGAGTTGAAACGAAGCTCCTTAAAAAGCTGGCATCTTATTCTGAATGAAGTGACTTCAGAATAGACTACACAATAATCAGTATCACAACTGGAGTCGATTCGTATTAGCAAACGAGTATTAGCTTTTCGCATATTTCAAAATATTGCATGATCAACGGCGTCTACTAAACTATAGGTGAGTGAGGGTAGACAGTGCAGTAGTACTCGCGCAAAGTCTATAAAGTCAGTTAAAACTAATTTAAGCGGTATTTCTGGCTGCAGCTGGAGAAAGCGGCTTACGCTCGTTTCCGGCTCGGTCATCTCGACTTTGTCTTGTCACTGCTGAAACGGGGAGAAGGTTTAGAGCGGGGTAGATGGCTGCGCGTCTACTTAGACCGTAGTCATCGTCCCTGCTCTCGGGTGTACGGCGGAAATTATCGCTTGCGATGGTCGAACTAATATAGGCCACATATCTGATACAACTAATTAACAGCACAGGTGCCAGATAAAAACATAAACACGCCGTTCATCAACATTCTGCCGCTGCATGTCAAAAATTCGCGGGGCTTAGCTAATTTCTGCCTTTATTTTATTACTACTTTCAACCAATTATAGTAATCGGTTTTTGTCCTCAGTTTGCCTCGTCTTATTGTGACTTTGTTCCAATACCTAAATAGGACTAGACATCATTTTAACATTGCTGTTGCTTAGGGAGGGTTTTAACTGTCTACTTTTTGGCAATTATACAATCTTCTTAACATGTTCGTACTTAATACCCTTATTTTTGAAAAACGAACCGCGCCATTCTATATTCCTCTTAGCCACGAACAAGGCAGCCACGACCCAATGTGATTCAGGGATATACAGTAAGTAATTAATTTAATTTAAAGGATGCATTTTAAAATACTAAAATTAAGGTGAATAACTGCGTGCATCGAATTTAAAGCCTTGATATAAAATTTTTGTACAGTAGACGCCGTTGATCATGCAATATTTCGACATACACGAAAGACTAATACACTTTCATCAATTAAAATTGACTACAGTTGTGATACTGATTATCATGAAGTCTATTCTGTAGCCATTTTAGTCAGTATAGGGTGCTGGCGTTTTAACGAGCTTCATTTCGACTCCTAGAAAAACGTATCTATTGTAAAATCTGACTACTTAAATAGTATGCCATTGTATCATTGATTTTGACTGCCTTTATTAATTCACATATATTTTATGGAAAACATAAACAGAAAAACTATTTTGTGTACATGTTTGATAGCGAATAAAGCCTTCTTTAAATTTTAATACTTGAAAGAAGGGTAGCTTTCGGGTTAAAACAAATTGCTAATCATGAGCTTTTCTACAATTGTGAAGCGTTTATTCGTAAATCGTCGTATCTGTCTGTTTATCAACGCTACCTTAACTGCATAAAATATGTTTAACATCTATCTCAATATTTTATGACAGCTCTGTGACCTCTTCTTCTGACTGCAGGTGACAGCGTGCTTTTTCTTAAACAAGATGTACACAGTGCGCAGTTGATAAACCTTGAATTCGAGCATAGCAGTCACTAGGTTAAATAATTATTCGGCAATTGTGCATTTTTTTTTAAAACAAAAAGCTACCCTCCCTTAAAGTATACAATTTTAAGAAGGCGTTATTTGCAATCAAACATGTACAAGAAATAATTTTTCCGTTTATGTTTTTCCATAAAATATATGTGAATTTATAAAGGCAGTCAATATAAATGATTAAAGGGCATACAATTTTAGTAGTCAGATTTACAATAGATAGGTTGGGCTAGGAGTTGAAACGAAGTTCCTTAAAAAGCCGGCATCCTATACTGACTCAAATGTCTTCAGAATAGACTACACGATAATCAGTATCACAAATGCAGTCAATTCTGATTAGCGAAAAAGTATTAGTCTTTCGCATACGTCGAAATATTGTATGATCCACGGCGTCTACTGCAGAATAACAAGCGCTCTTCGCTTTACCTACGTTGCATTAGATAACATTAAGGATTGCCCTATTTTACTAGAAAAATTGATACTACTGGCTACGGATTCGAAAACAAGTTAAATCAATCAAATTAAATCGTGCAAAGCACGTTGACGTCAAAACACTCAGAATCCATACTACATCCAAGCAGTTCAAAGTGAATCTGTGATAATAATGTAAAATTAGTTTTAACGTTGCGAAAATCCCCATTCGATAATTCAGAAGGACAGTTGGCGAGCATACGTATACTTTCGATAAATTCTCTTCGGGCCATTACATTTATATGGAAGGGGAAGGTACAGGGTGTTTACCAGGGATTGGTTTTAATTTTAAAGGTAAAGGTCACACTTGCATGACTAAATAAAGTTCAAGCCTTCTAGTTAAAATCTTTTATATTAATTTTAGGCTCTTATTTCATCTTCCCTTTAACCTTTCAGTGTTTTTGACAAATGTCCCTCGATAGGCATTGAAGCCTGTTTAGACGACTGATGTGTTCTATAATATAAGTGGGCATCTTTGCTGATTTATCAAAGACAGGATTTGAGAGTTAGAGCAACCGGTACAGACGGGGAGGTCCTATGGTAAATTTTACCCACATAAGTATGCCGAGCTATCCCTTTATTAAGCGAAATAACGCTTCTCGTCAATAGCCAACAGACAGATAGGTGGTGTGGCAATGAGCTCACCACTTGGCTAGTTTCTCGCAAAGGGTTCTATGGGCAACATCGAAAAGACAAGTCTAAGGGACTCCATCAATGACCTTGCATTTTACGGTCAATATGTGGATGACATCTTCTGTTTGACCGACTATAATAAGGAAACTAACGCCTTGATTGCGAAGTTTAACAGCGCGCATCCATCTCTCAAATTTACTGCAGAGAGGAAGGAAAACGATGAAATTGCGTTTCTTGATGTCCTTCTGCGAAGGCAAAATGATGGATCCATCCTGCGTTGAGGGCCATTTCAATGTGCATTTACTCCTTCATTTTCTCCTGTGGAGCAGGATACATTGGCCGAACAACGAGGCACCTGGACAGCAGGGTACGTAAGAACATTCCAATCTGGTTAAGTAAGGGTGAAAATAAATCAATTTCAAGTTGTATTCTCGCATATCTTGCCGATATGAAGCATCGAGTTGATACAAACGAAGCCTTTCAGGCTGGCTACCGGACACCAGCTAACTTTTCTAAGGGCCTGCGCCAACGGGTGCTTGTAACATCCAAAGTGGTGGCTATAGGGCTAGCGAATCCAGTGCTGTGTTGTCAGAAGACGCTGATACAAGCCCTTGCCTTTCCGTGGCCGACCCCAACGACAGATGACGATCGCATTTTGTCTCCACCCTCCAGTGACAGTCGCTTACTTCGTTCAAATAGCGGCAATTATCACACTTCTGATCAACGCCCGCAACCTAAACCAATTACCTCCCCCCTCACCATTTCCCCCCAACAGACGAACCTCTTCAGGCCGACGTCGCCATGCTGGCAACGTGCAAACGATTGATTGTAATCAGACTACTATTATAAACCCTGCCCAACTGGTCAATTTTTTTGTATAAACTGAAAGACAGGCGACGATGACCTGGGGATCCAATGTACAGTTATTATTACCCCTGCAAATGTTTTGGCCCCTAAGAAGATTTACTAAAAACATATGTTTGCCAACTTGACTTCTCAACAGCCATTAAATTCGTTCGATCTTTTCATATATGCAATGAACTGTACAAAATTCAGATGAGTGATATTATTAAATCAAGTAATTAGGTAGACCTCTTTAAACTCCAGGAAGGTTAAATTAACGGAGACTCCCAGTTTATGTGCCAGGGCAAAATTTTGGTCCAGTTATATTCACTTCATTCAGGATTCTCAGGGCTTCATGTTAATTTATTTTATTTTCAGACAACCAGGCCCGATGACAGCTTGTATCTTTGTCCTGACATGGGCTACAAATTAATGTAAGAACTGTTTGTTCACAATTGACATAAAAGCGGGGATATATACAAAAATTAACCATCATCCTTTAAAGTGTATCATCCTGTTAGCTTTTTACTTTCACATAGGCATCAACGCATCTGTTCTGTTTTCCAAAAAGCTTCCAACACTCATTACTTTAGGCTGTTTTTTATAACCTAGGGAACTTCGTAAATAGGAACCTGACAAAGAAGTAAAGTGTTTGGTGTTATTTAAAATTAGAACGGCAATGACAGTTTTAAAAATGACATTTTTTGAAAAACTATCTCCGAAGATGATAAATCGTTTTGTGTCTACTGCCGTTTTACCGACAAAAGAGCTTGTTAAATAGAGCAATTTTGACCGACCGCTTAGCAAAAAAAGTATTTTTATCAAATATTGACTTTTTTATTCAAAGGACTCAAAAGTTCCACCATTTCCTTGCCTCAAAACCAACATCTTACTTTCATGTCGTATTTCACTATGATTTGATATATATATTTTTGACGTTCTATTGTCGCTTTAATATAAAAAACATACTTACTATAATTGACCGCTGGTTTCGCAGCTGAACTTTTTGACGTTACAAGGAATGGTAAGAAGTCCTTTTTGCAATGATTCGCCACATGGCTTACATAAGCCAGTAAGGTGAACCTGAGCATTAGGCTTGTTCTCTGTTTGTGGTCGTCAAATAGTTCACCTATTTGTGCAGGTAAGTCGTTATACGATTCTAAAAGGGCCATGACCGCTTGCTTTGCTAAATGAGTCCAATGTTAGAAATAATTTGCAAACCTGATGCTTAGACAGCAGCCACGAGTTTTCACCATACGTTTTTGCTGGTCAGTAAGCTATTGTAGGAATTTTATTCAGCAAGCAGGGCTCATTTTAAAAGGAGAAAATAAAAACTTTCACCAAAGTCGTGGCACTTTTAAATGTTTTCTAATCAGAAAGTCTCAATCATACAAAAATGTCCAAACGTAATCCCGTACGCTTTTAAGAGGATCTGGCGTTGTAGCAACGACAGAAATTTGTAACATTCCTAGTATTGTGGCTACTGAAAGTCCTCCCCATCTCATTGGTAGTCATACCGGCTGCCTCCGTAACCTTTTTAATACAGATCAACTTGGGATATCAGACAGCACTTGAAAAAACGCTGATGGTTATTGCAAGAATATATCGCTCTTATCATCACTGCTGCATGAATTAAAAACCTTTAGTATTCTTCTATACATTTTTTCCCTTCATAATAGTTCGCTCAAGTAATTGTCTACGTCCGAAGGGTATGTTTATGACTTGCTATTGTAGTTAGTTAGTAAATGCAGTCGGAAAATTCTCCATTTCAAAACACATACCACCAAGAATATTTTAAGTAGTACACCTCATATACCTCTAGTGCCAGCATTTGTCCCACGGAAAGGGTGGTTAAAGGGGTTTAGGGTGTGAGGAAATAGGAGTTTCAGTAAGAAAATTTAAAGAGGTAAGTGTTAACTGGAAAAATGTAATTTAATTTGTTTTCGTGGCTGCTGGAATTAAGTTGTTCCGTATGTAACTTGAAGGTTTGCGGGCACTTGGCGATTATAATAATCTGACTCTAGAATGGTAGGTTGGACCTTAGGTAAGTTGAAGTAGACGACCTCGTATCCAGCGTTTGTAATTATCAAGGATTTTGAGGAACCTGAATTTTGATAATCCGGTTTTTTCGCAATACATTGAACGGTAATACAGATTAGGAAAATCTAAATATACAAATCAACAACATTTCTAAATACATTAAAGTAAAAATGCATAGAACAGTTATTAAATTATATTCCGCTCCTATATTCTCCTAATTCCCAACTCATAAAACTCCTACAACCGCCATTTTCTTAGGACAAAGCGCTTAAACTAAAGGTACGTTATGCGTATTTCCTTAACTTCTCTTGCCCAAATACGCTTACCCTTCTGCAAATAAGGCCCCAATCTCCCACATTCCGGCCAGCATAACGCACCAGCGACGACTGGGTTCCCTGGACGTTGGTTGCCAAATAGCCAGATGTTGATTTGTTCCTGCAGCCATCTACACCAATTCGAACCTTGAAAGCTCGGTACAATCTAAGGCTCTTACAGATGAGTCCGGAAATCACCGCTTTGCCGTGTCTGAGTTCCAATGTCAAGAAGATAGGACAACGAGTGGCTTTGCTGTGCCAGGATGATTTTGAACACGCGAAGGGCACAGATGGACAAAACAAATTCACATAGACGATGGGATGTGCTAAACGGCAGGATTACCATGAATGTTCTTTGACATTTTAGATCCAACTGAGACCCTGATACTTCACCATTACTGGGTGTCATTGCACTAACAAAAGTCTCTTCCTCTTTTCTAGGAAGACTAGCGTTTTAGCAGTGACGGAATTCATCCTGAAATTTGTTACATTCCTAGTAATATAGCAAATGAAAGCCCCTTTTTGATAAGCACGCTGGTCGCTTTCCGTACGCCTTTTTATATAGACCGGCTAGAAGCATCTGGCAGCACTTAAAAGTATGTATCGGTCTTATGATCATTGTACCACAGACGAAAGGCTTTTAGTATTCTCCTCTCCAGTCTTTCGCTTCACTTAAGTAATTGTCTAGGTCAGAAGTGTATTTTAATGACGTGCTACTGTGGTTACTTTGTAAATGCAGTGGACGAATTCCCTATTTCAGAGCAAATACGCTTACCCTCCTGAAAACAGAGGCCACAGAACGCGCCAGAGAAGGTGGGGTTCGCTGGACTTTGGGTGCCAAATGGCCAAATGGTGATTTTTTCGAGCAGCCATCAACACCTTTAAAACTTTCTGCAAGATAAGGCTCTTGCAATACAATCCGCGGATTGGCATTTCACCTTGTATTGTTTCCAAGGTCAGGAACATAAAACGAGGCGCGACGTTGCTGTGCCAAGCGGATTGTGAACACGCGGAGGGCATAGATAGACAAAACAAATCCACACTGGCGATGGAATTTGCTAGGCAGCAGAATTACCATGAATGTTCATTAGCATGTGAAATCCAACCGAGAGACACTGATGCTTTAGCTTGGCACAGCATCGTCGCGCCTTGTTGTATGTTCCTGACCTTGGAACAAAAGTGTCATTGCACCGAAGTAAACCTTCTTTCTGTCCAATGACCGGTAGATATTAGTACCCGTCGTCCTGTGTGTCAGCTGGGCTGTGCGCGCTGAAGATGAGCGAACACTGGAGTTCGTTGACGACCAGTGCCTGAGGACGATCCTGCGAGTAACGTATAGAGACTTCATCTCAAATAAGACAGTTCGTATCCGCTGCGATCGTATCACGAGGATATCTCAAGCCATTCAAGAAAGGCGACTGAGGTGATTTGGACACGTTCTCCGTCGTCGGCCCCACGAGCTTACCTATGCTGCTCTTGACCCGGCACCACAGCCCACCTGGAAACGTTGAAGAGGAGGGCAACTGAAGACTTGGCTAGACACCGTCCGTCAGACCTGTTTACGATTACCTATGACTAAGGATTCCCGACGGAATCCGAAACGTAAGGCAAATAAAACTCTTGTTCCAGTGATCGCATCTTCGTCTTCTATGGAAGCAATTCTTGGACCTTCTATCTTCGGCCTCCATCGCTGGAGAAGGGACTGGGTGGAGCTTTAGAGATCCGCTGCCGCCAATCGCCACGCATGGAGAGGTACCGTTCGTGACATCATTGAGGCCGGCTAGATCAGGCATGCTTACAGCCATAACACGTACATGTGTATCAGCAGTCATATTCGCTGAAAAGTAAGCTATTGTGGGAATGTTACTCAGCAAACAGTGTGATCATAGTAACTTACCATACTTACAGCCTAGGTACTTGCTAAAAGGCCCAGACACGTGTTTCGCCGGTATTCTGCCGCTGCTTGACACAGCTGCGAGGGCTCCGGCTCATCAGTGGGTCGCTTAGCTTTCCCTATCTGCTTTCTGGTTGATATATTGGTTGATCATACTAAGAAGGAGGATATTAAGCTTTCGCCAAAGACGTGGCACTTTTTAAATGTTGTCCACTTAGAAAGTCGTTGTGTTGTAAAAATGTCGTAGCGTAATTTGGCATCTTTATAGCCGGTCTCGCGTTTTAGCAGCGAAAGAATTCATCCTAAAAATTTTTACGTTCCTAGTAATGTGGCTACTGAAAGCCCCCATTGATAGGCGTGCTGGTCGCCTTCTGTACGATTTTTTAAGTGACCCGCTAGAAATATCAGGCAGCACTTGAAAAAAAGCTGATGGTTATTGCGAGTATATATCGGTCTTATGGTCATTGTACCAAAAACGAAAGGCTTCTAGTATTCTCCCCTCCAGTCTTTCGATTCATGCTAGTTCACTTCAGTGATTGTCTAGGTCAGAATTGTCTTTTTATGACCTACTTTAGCGGTTAGTTGTTAAATGCAGTCAACGACTTCCCTATTTCAAAACAAATAAAGACCACAGTCATTCACGGTGGGGTTCCCTTGACTTTGGATGTCAAAGGACAAAGTGGTTATTTGTTCGTGCACTCATTCACGCCTATGTCTGCCCCATAAGACCAATTCAAAACTTGAACACTCAGTGCAAGGCTTTTACAGTTGCGCTTGAGAATCACCACTTCGGCGCGTCTTGTTTCCAAGGTAAAGAAGGTACGAAAAGGCTCGCCGTTGATGTACCGAGCTGGTTTAGAACACACGGGGGACGTAGATAGACAAAGCTAGCACAGATAAACAATGGGGTATGCTGAAAAGAAGGATTACCAGGAATGTTCATCAGCATGCGAGATCCAACCGAAAGACACTGATGCTTCAGCTTTAGTAGGTCTCAGTGCACCGACATAAACTCTCCTCCTGTCCAATGACCGGTAGCATGATAAGAAAATTGTCGTCCAGCGTTTTTTTGCCTAATTTTTCTAGATTTAGATTGCGTCACATCAAGACTGAGCAGCCTCATAAGACAGAAGCGATCATTTACTGCACGCCAGCTTTCTAATTTGGCTCTTTTTTGCAGTACATTTGCATGTTAGCAGAGAGAAGATAAGACTAAATGGACTTTCGAACTACCATAAGACAGTCATGAGAACACTGACATTTTCTGCGTTTTTGACTTAAGGAGGTATATTGAACTGACTCTGACAGCTATCTTCCAAGTCCACACACAGCAAGATCCTAAGAATGCTCCAAGAATATCGTATGATGAAACTTTTGCAGATACATTAACTGCCAATGATTACACACTTAGTTAACGCCTAATCTGACAGGGCTTGGGCGCTAATGGATTGTGGTGTTTTTTAAGTTATTTCGAACTGCAGTGTATACTGCAAAGATTTATAAAGATGCTTTGATATCAGTAAACTTCATCTGATTTCCACTGTTATAACCCTATAAATGACTCCATTATCAGAGACTTCTATCAATGGATTGCTTAAAGTGAAACGTTTCTTTCGTTCACTTAATTCATACCTGCATGCTAAGAAATGCAGTTGACCTAGTTGGCCTCGGTTAAAGTAGAACCCACACAACAGGGAAGGTTTTGCGCTGCCAACGCTCTATCATGGAGCTACGAGACTCATAGTGAACCATGAAGTTAATCCCAATTTTAAGCCTAATGGTCATTCGGGTGGATTCTAGATGGTTGCTTAGGGAATCTTGCCTGCGTAGTCAGCTTGCAGTTCTCTGATGGTGGGTTCCATATGAACAGTTACTTTGGCGAGTAAAATCAATCCAAGTGTGATTAACTTCACGGCTCATGGTGAGCTTCGTAGCTTAATGGTACAGCTTTGGCTAGGCAAAAGTCGTCCCTGATATATGCGTTCGACTCCCATCGAGAACGCAAATTCTCCATTATTCGGCCATCTGAACTTAGCAAATGTGTCAACCTCCCCTAACAATACTCATAAATACTGAAGGTCAAATAAGTATTCTAAAAATTAAAACATGCATAACGTTTTTTGAGTATTATCTAGCACGTATTTCAACTTGTTAAGGACTTACTCATTTACATGAAATAGTGGAATGTAAAGGCAACGTAAGGAAAGGTGTATTTTCAAGCGTATTCCTTGGAATAAACCAGAGGGCTAACGTGAGCTTTCTACCTTTTAGCTGTTTTTGCGTGAATTTTAAGGTGCACAAGTAATAAGCCCCATAGGCGCCATATTTATGAGTGTGTTTCGTTGTCGTAAGTCAAAAAGAACGTGCGGAGTCAACCAAAGAAAAAACAGGAAAATTTGAAAACGTCCTCATTCCCAACTACCCTCAGTGCGTTGTAATTTGCAGAATATATAGTTCGCATTTTTGTCTGCAGTGTGTCTGACCCCCCTAAAAGTCTTTGCTTATTTCCTTCTGAGCACGAAGTTTATTTGACCCAGCTTCAAAAACCCGGCAGCCTTGGTGATTTTTGACTCCATCCTGCAAGGGACAGGCTTCAGTACAGCCAACGCTCTAGCCAAGTGATGTAACGAGGACCCATCAGGAGCAGTGAGATAAATCAACCTTGGGTTGAAGTTCATCAAAGGAATGGCATTCAACAGAAACTGCACTAGCCTACTCAGAGGTAAATGTTACACTTTCAAATCATGTTCGCGATCAATTAGGAACTCAAATGTTACGGAACTCCTTAGAGTACCGTACTTCTTAATTTAGAAATCCGAGTAAATTCACTTTCTTACAGTTTAAGTGTTATAAAGGACCATCCCGAGCATGGTGCGATATACGACATCAATAATTAAATAAATGATAAACGGCATTCCTGGAGGCCAAACCCTTTTATTAAAGCGTCTTTTGAACAACCCTCAGTAGTAGACAGGGCAGATGAATATTCTTTTTTCTGATGTCTGAATAAATTTTCATGTACAGTGTATTTTGACTGGGCAGTTCACAAATATCTGATTAATAGATCACGCTGTGTGAATCTATGTTCCACGTCCTTACGGTACAGTTCGCAGAGGCAACAAGAAGGCAAGGCTCTTTAAATTGACAAATTTACAAAATGATCACATACAGTCAATATGCTTGATAATTAATTATAAACGCAAACCTAACACACGTAAAGTCACGAAGAAAAAGTAAGAAATCTGTGAAAGCAGTGGGTACTCGAAATGGCAAGAATGGTTTTAAAGACCGCCTAAATATCTATTTCTCCGCCCAACTGTCTTACGGAATTGGTGATTTACATTCAATCCTTGGTAACTTATTGTAAATAATTATGTAATTGTGTAGATAGAGAACAAAGAATATTAAATTAAAGCCACATATAGTTATTTTAATGAGCTACATAGAAGCAACTCCCTCAACATGATATCCTGTTGTTCAAGCAACTGGTGCTTATTGAGGGAAATTTGACCTTTCGTTGGCAGAATTTAACGAAAAAGGGGATGTTGAGCTACTGAAAAATGTAAAAGTATTATTAATATTGCAAATCAAAAGCAAGCAGGATCTCTAAAGACAGTCCTGGCCTTAAGACTACACGAAGGAGGAATATCCGTAATTAAGATGACCATCCCTGCTTACAGCGTTTAAACTATCGTATCTGGTCGCACATGGTGATCAAGCTCGGGACTCTCTCACCGAGGACAAAATAGGCCTAAATCGGTTCTGTCCTTATCCCACCCTGACTTCATTCCACTCTGCTATCGGAGCTTACCGAATTTGATCGGTAAGTTAACTCTAGGTCTGTCATTTCTGTTAGTTAGTTAGAAGCTGTGCTTACTCAGTGGGCTTTCTCAGTGCGCAAGTGTTTTATCCGCAGCGACAGGTACTGTCAGTTAGCACGGCAGCGGCGCATTTCGCTTTTGAAGTGCATCTGACCACTTTGACAGACTACATCTGGACACCAGCTGCCCTGCCCTGCGTGCGTGCGTGTGCATCGTTGTGTTTCTATTGGTAAATGGGAGCCAAAATGGTCACTAGGTGATTGAGAGGAAGTTAAATTGTAGACCACACCGTCTTAGAATACATGCGGCTACCTTCCGCATGTGTTCTGATCACCACTTTCACCATACGATAATTTTCATTTTATCTTGGGTCGATAGCAAACATAAGGGCGCAGCCGAATCATTTGAAAGGTTAACCTTTAAGACAAAATTCCACAGGAGCAGATATGTAGTGACGACCTCAACGCGAAGTGCATTTTTGGAACGTTTACTACTTCCGGATTCTATACGAGCCAATCACAGGCCAACTCACACAAGACCCTAATGTGAGAGTTGCTTAGCAGAACTCACTTCAGACACCTTCCGCTGGCTGGCGGTTGTGCGGTCATCTGATAGACAATTTCCTACTTCCTTTCCTCCCATTTATTCTTGACAGAAAATACTCTTTTTAAAAATTCGGCTTTCCACTCCAAAGGAACCGAGCCTAGAAGATCGCAGTCGGAAGAGTTAAACCTTCTTAGCCCTAAACACCCCTCGATAACTGGTGACTTACCAACGTGTCCCTTCGATACTAGTGCCTTCTCGAGGTGTCCTTTGATAAGTGCCACTACGCGATAGATAAGTGCTCGGTGCCACTGTTCATTAAGTCCACTAGCGTACTTGATTATTTTCGTTGGCCTTACGGTAGACGGTGCCGCTTTTGGGTGAACTTCTATCCCAGCGACCGTATTTTAGTTTGGTACAACACGTGTTTGATGTAACTTGGTCGGCATTCTAGGTCGACACTGCTTGTAGGCTGCAGTCCTGGTGAACTGAAAATGAATTTGTTGGAAATTCAAGTGAAAGAGGATGAATTAGAGGAAAGAGCCACGGGTACCACCAGATGGATACTGCTTTGGGGTCCTCAAACATAACACAATTACCTCCATAAGCTAGCGGAAATCATTCCTGTGGGAGGAAGAACAGCAAAGCCAGTAAATTATTCGCAAACTCTATGTTTTATGAGCTTTACAGTTAAAGGAATGAAAAGAAATAAATAAATCAACTAAAAATAAAAAATAACGAAATGAATAAAGGTTTCAGAAGCAAAGTGGACCTAGTAATAATCATTAGCGACCAATAATTTAGTCAGGTTCATGTGGCCAAAAGATTAAATGAGTATGAATATACCAAAAAGAGACGCCCTATAATAAAGTTAATTTTGCGTAAAATGAGAGTGAAATCGGTTTAACGTTTTACTTTAGGGTCAGGAGTCAGGGCTATGCTTGCGGTTAAAGTAGAGATGGAATTAGTGTTGACCGTCAGGGGAGGGTTACAGGAAGGACAAAGGTTAAGATTGCGATTAGGTTTATTGTTATATTCAGGAAACGGGCATATATATTTCCTGGCGGTGAGCCAAGAGATACTTGGTATGCGGAAGCGAGGTAGTTCTTATTCACATATTCTTCTGGGAGGTACATATAAATGATTATTGCCACTAAACAGGATGCAGTCTCCTTCAGTTTATTTGGTCCTATGATAAATGATCCTCGTCATTTTTATAAATAGTCTTTCGAGAAACCGATCTTCTGATCTTATGAATTACTCCGTTTTTTATTTTATCGTCTGCACTTTGCTTGTGCAGCAGTCTTCTGGATAAAAATCGTGATTAAAAACGTCTTTTCGAATTCTTTTTTTGTGAGAAACACAATAAGTCCGAAAGCGGATCTGTATCAGCTCAAAAGCCGAGCAGGGTTAATTTAAGTTTGTAAACCCAACTGCTTGTCAGTTGTCAATATAAAGCCTAGACAAAGGAACGTAGAAGAATTTAAAAAAGCAATCTGTTTCGTTCTATTATTTTGTTCGCCTTTCCCATAAATCTTTTGGCTATGCCTGCCTCAGACGAGCCCGGCCGGGATTATATGACGATTTTCGATTGAGCCCTGTTCCTACATGAAATAGAGCTTACATAAATTTCACTTATAGCAGCAGTTGAAATACAATTTATTCCAGCCTTACTAATACCCTACCGGCATCGAAAAAAGAAAACCTATTACTATGGATAAGTATCTAATGTATGTGAGGCATCGATTAAGTCGTGACATTTAATTTCGCATTTGCGTTAATTTATTTCAGGCGCATTTGTATTAAAATCATATTACAGTTTTAATAAGTGTACCATGTACTTTTTTAAGAATAGGGTAAGATCTGCAAAGCCGTTGGCTCTATACGTCGGATAACAAAGCCCACCTACGTAAGAAATAAGTAATACGAAAACATAAATATTGTTATGTGGACAGGTTATTGAATTATATGATCATCCCCCGTCTAGACTGATAGCAAAGACTACGCTAAATAGATTGATTCCAATCTATTTCATTCCTCTGATGTCTGCAAGAATTAGAAAATTTGCCTAAGGCCACTGGCTAACAGAACAACTTATTTCTTGTTGTCAGTAAGGCATACGTTTCGCTCATGAAAGAAACATCCGAAAAAGGCAATATACGACTAAAATAAAATAAAACCGGGGAACTTGGGAAAACCTTATAACAATAAACTAAAGGATAGGAATGTTAATAAAGCCAACTGCATGACAAGAAGATTCCTGTTTATAGTTTTCTGTACTATTTTAATACCATAGGTAACATTTGTACGTATTTATTATCTTTTCTGATTTCTTGAGCTCTGTATTCTTCCGTCAGGAAGAATAAAAGTGCACCTTCAATAAAAATGAATGTTTACCAGCGAGTACACAATGTTCAGTCAAAGTTACCCTCTCCTGGATTAAAAATATTCGAAAGTATACAATAACGACTGCTGAAACCGCATCGGACTTGATGGTTTAACCTGAGCACCAGTTCCTACGCAAATATTTTAGTTTGATTGTCCCAATTAATGCAAAAAGCTTCCCTTAATGATGCTTGCTATTTAAGCAATTGTTGATCGTCTGTAAAATAACTAAAAGTTGCCCAAATAGCCTTGTTTGTAAGAGTCCTCTGTATACTCTGGGTACCAACAATGCCTTTCTTAAATGTAATCTTTTTACTCAATGGCTTCAATGGAACCCAACAGGCAGCTCGTGTTCGTCCAGCAATAAATAGTTGCTCAAATACCGGGCAATGCTAACTAGATTTTCAGTGAAAGGGTTGCGCAGAAATTAATGAAATTCATTTAAATCCGCAATGATATGCACATCGAAAGCCCGGGAAACTCGAAAACACCTTATTACTAAAAGCTAAAGGAAGGGAAGTTTATTAAAGGCAAATGCATCACAACAAGATCCCAGTTTATAGTTTTATGTACTATTTAATACCATCGATAGAATTTGTACGTATTCATTATCTTTTTTGATTTCTTGAACTCCGGTTTTTCTGTCAGCACGAATAAAAATGCACATTCAATGAAATGAATGCTTGCCACCGAAGACACAAGGTTCGTTGAAAATAACTTTCTCCTGGATTATACATGTTCTTAAGCATGCAATAACGACTTCTAAAACCGCATCCTAAGCGCCAGTTTCCACGTAAATATCTGAGTTTGGTTGTTCTTATTAATGCAAAAAGCTTCCCTAAATGACACTTGCTATTCAAGCTATTGTTGCTTGTCTGTGAAATTACTTCAAGTTGCCCAAATAGCCTGTCTGAACACGTTCTGTGTATACTCTCGGTACCGACAATACTTCTTTCAAATATTATCTGTTTTCAGTTTTTTTCAGTTTATTTGGTGAGGATAATAGCCAATGCCTTTGAAAACCCTATTTTGAACGTGTACAAGCACCTATTAAAATTTACCACTTCTAACATAGTATTGGTTAACAGTGAGTAGCATTGCTTTTTACAATATATGTCTGGTTTTTAGAGTTCAGACTTGGAGAAATGAGAGGGGACGTATGTTATTATCCAAGCGTTGTTTGTACATCTGAAATGAAGTGGCCTCCACGACTGACTGTGGAAGGTTGTTCCACTGTTGTATGACACGTTGCGTGAAAAATTCAGAGCGGAGGTTTAGCTTGGACATCTTCATTGTGTGCCCGCGGATATGAGGCGAGAGGTGCCACTGAAACATGTTTTCAAAGTGTAATCCTTTCTCAAGACCGCTTATTGTCTTGTAAACAAGAATAAGATCCCCTCTTTTTTTCCTGTAATGCAGAGGGAATAAATTTAGGCATGCCAGTCTATCTATGTAAGTGTGGTTCTTTAGACCTCTTACTGGCTTTGTTGCCCGACGCTGCACTTTCTCCAGACATGCTGTGTACTCTGCTAGCCATGGCCGCCACGCGTGTATGCAATTTTCTAGGCGTGGTCGAACAAATGTGCCGTACACTCTGCCAAAGAGATCTTCATCGAAGGCTAGAAATGCCCTTTTGATAGCGTGCAGCACACCCGTGGCTTTATTTGCAGCTTTGACAGATTTTAATTAACGGCCTCAATATAACACAACAAGCAGCTCCTGTTCGTCCAGCAATAAATATTTGCCAATATGCCGGGTGCTGCTAATTAGATTTTCAGTGCAAGGTTTGGGCAGAAATTAAATAAATTTATTTAAATCGGCAATAATATGCACTCTCCAGGAAAAGTACACCTAATGCCCTGCAGTTTCGCTTCATCAATTAAGCAAATGCATTGTAAGCACCTAAGAAATAGATAAGATAATAATTACTTCGTAAATGACGAAATAGACTCCTGTTATGACGACATACATAGGATAAAGTGATCTACTTTTAGGATTTATTTGGAAACAAATAGCTGGTTATGGTCAGTTTAAGGCATATGAGTGATTATGAGCATATGAGCATTATATATTTGACAGAGACATAAGCCTACTTGATGTGAAGATGGGGAAAGTATCAGCATTAACGCCTACAGTTAACTTCATACTTCGTTCGCAAGACAACAAGCTGTTTGATAACGGCAAAGATACGCTCCAAAGTCTGTACTTCAGAGGCTTGCAGAGTTTTAAACGTTTGAAAAAACTGGATTTTATAGTACGGGGACTCAGAAGCATACCTTCTCTGACCAGTAAGCTGGGAGTTTATCCCGCAAACTGTTTTTTCTATCTCGCATTCTTTGTTGCCTTAGGACTCCCAAAGCTCCCTATATTCATATTATTTCGAGCCGGTCAGTGGGTATGATGTTCTAAATATCACCCTCACAATAAAATTATTAAAATTAGTGAATACAGTTGCATGAACGATTAACTATAAATTCATCTTCCCACGTCATTTTCCTGGTTTCAAGCACCTCTGTCTGACATTGTCAACACAATGACAATGGCCGCCATAAGTGCAGGCTCTATAGTCATTTGTCTACTATCCTATCACCACTACACTTTTGACCCATTTAAAAGGGGAAAAAATCGTCACTGTCTGGTTGGCAAACCAGGGCTTGGAGGTCCATTCAGCAGCATGCACGCAAAGCATCCTTCCCATCATGAATACGCAAGTTCATATTTTGCCTAGTACCGCTAGTTCAAATGTGCACGCATGGCCAGCATCATCGAAATATCAGTCGCTATCCACATTTACGATGTTCCCGCACATTTTGCGGCAGCAGTAGTTTAAGTAGTACACCTCCTGTACTCCCTAGTCCCAGCATTTTATCCGATGGAAACGGTGATTATAGAGGTTTGATGTATGTGGAATTAGGATGGGCAGTGAAACATAGTTGAATAACAGATATATGCATTTTTATTTTATTGCTTTTATACATAATGTTAATTTAAATCTGTAGATTTTCCTATTTTGCACTTCTGTTAAGCGTATTGCGGTTATACTCGATAATCAAAATTCAGGTTTCTCGAATTTCCTCAAAACAAAATAGAAATGGTGATTCGGAGGTCGTCATCTTCGACTTACCAAAGGTTGCAGTTCTAGAGTTAGTATAGATTTTTCCGCGGCACTGAGGGCCGCGCACGCCTTCCGTCTACATGCGGAAAGTTTTCAATTATGTTTTTTCCTGTTTCTCAAAGAATCTTTTCTCTCAAAGTACATTTGTTGGGATGCCTATTTTCAAATTCATAGGAATAACTTACTTCCAGCGGCCGATGGAAACAAAAACAACTACATTTTTTCTACATTCCACTTTCTTCTACAAATATTCTTCACAGCCTATCCTATTTGCCCACCGCCAAAATCCCTATAATCAAACTTGCAGTATGACAGAATGCTGTGACTTGAGGTATATCTCGTCCACTACCAGAACTGTCCTTGCCCATTTCGCTTGTGGATACTTTGTCACACATGTTTACCTGTAAATTATACTTTCAGGAATGTAAGGCTCTACCTAGATGTCTTACCCTTATTTCTGTGTATTTGCTTAGTGCAAATATGCCGGCTGAGCCCAGAACGAAAACAACTGCAAATGGATCGAAACTCTGTAATATCATTCAGAAAATGGTTGGGTGTATGATATTATTTGTCTGCTCAAAGAGGTCACGCAGCAGTGGTGAACGAAACCCATATATTTATATATGCGTATCTTAATCATGCAACGAAAACATTTCGATAAGAGTCCTTTTTTCAAGCAAAATATCATCCTCCAAAATTTGATTTGTTCGTGTGAATAGAAAAATTGCCGTCCCAGGGAATATAATTTGGCGGAAGATGTTCATTGGAAAACGCTTACAAGTTTTATTTTAAAGAAGAGGAAGACCTGATCTCTGGAACGATAGTTTTATTCTGAGATTTTGGCTCCACACGAGAAGCCATAGTCAAAGTATATGAGAAGCAGCAAGCGTTGGATACGCATAAATGGGATTAGTAGGGGGGTGGCAATTATTGAAGAATCCATGCCCACGCCACGTTCTTTTTCATGTTATCTTATCGTCTGTCAACTACGCGCGTCCCTGGAGTAACGGCATGTGACCTTGACGTGGCAGCTTGCAGGCTTGTAGAGGAACTGGGGCCCGGTTTCTGGTCCCGGGCACGGATGGCAAAATAACGGGACGGTATATGCACATGCCTGTTTATGGGGTTAGGATCTGACACTTAGGCCTCCAGCAGTTCGCGTCCCGTCTTAAAACTGGCTTGTGCCATTATCCGTATGTTCGAGAAGTCGAATTCGTGACCTGCCACGTCAAGGTCACATGCCGTTACTGCAGGGACGCGCGTAGGACACGGGTGATAAGATGGCTTGAGAATGGAGGTGGCGTGGACTAATCAATAATTGCCACACCCACTTCCAACCCCATTTATGCGTAGCCAACGCTTGCTGTTTCTTATTTACTCTGACGATGGCTTTTCGTGTGGAGCCGAAAGCTCAGAATAAAACTATCGGTCCAGATATCAAGCCTTCCTCTCCTTTACAACAAAAACCTGGGGCACGCATATTCGCTTCTATTCATAACAAGTTTTATTGTAAATCTCCGACTATGGCCAACAGGTCGTCATCAGACGCGGGTAAAATGGACAGAATGGTTAGTATTTTAAACATACCGGAGCAATCAATGATGCGCAGTCAGCTATGATCAATAGCAGGTCTTGTTAGTTGACGTCTTTTCCAGACTTCTTGAGACTGGTATACGTCCCATCCGATTCGACGTGCATATTAATTCACGAGCCGTCAGAGTTAATGGGCCCTAAACATGCACCCTCTTTTATGGACAGGCAGGAGCCTATAATGCGAGTTTGATCCCAGTTTCAAGTGTTTAAATGGCGACTTGGGGAAGGTGATCTCGCCTCTTTAACGCTAATTAGTATTCATGTAAGCCTCTAGAGGCTAACTTTCCTGTGTGTCCACAATAAACTACATTGCATTACAAATGACTTCTTTTCTGTCCTACTTACTAACCTTATCCTTAGGACGTACAAGCCGTTGGTTTGTGCGCCACTGGGATGACGTGCTTCCTCGAGTGTCTTTCAATGAGTTCAGTAACAACGTCTGCTTAGACGCTTTACACTGTATGCTCTTTACTCAAAAGAAATAATGGATGGAGAAAGAATTATGTTGATTTCTTCGTGAGCATTCAATTTTCGTCCATAAAAACTTGTAATTTTCAGACAGATAAGGATTTTCTAATTTAAAAGAGGTGGTATGCGGCACCTTCTTATTTTATAACCAAACATTTTTAAGAACACCTCCACAGATTTGCTTGCCCTTAAGGTTTCCCTTTGTTCATGACATATGCATACCTTTTATACGTACTGGTAGTTCGATCACACATGCGACATTATCGGACATGTACGCCCGAGAGCGTGGTTGTCACCTGTCAGTGGCTGGCACGTGAATTAGCTTAAAGTGCCCTCCTCCCCACGAACCTGGGCCGGATTTGCCTGGACATCCACGAAAGGGCTCGAACGGACTGACTGATAAAACCAAGGAGTACATGCCTACACGTTCCGCCTAAAACTTGTTCACCGTATTATGTGTCATGATTTCACACGAGCAACGCCTTAGTAAACATCTAAAGGAGTCTAATTATCCATAAATAGTAGAAAAGATTAAAAATCATGATAATGCAAGGGCTGTTGAGCATAGAGCAAGATACCCTAGTGTAGTAAAGTTTCTAGTTGAACGCAGTGCCAAAAAGGAAGGAGCAAAACAATAGAAATCTTTGCTTTTCATTAGGCTAGTGTTTGTTATAATAAAGATTTTAGGTTAAAGTCTTAACATATGCAAAGGTAACCAGATTGTTTAAAAAACAAGGGCAAAATTAGATGCTTTTTTAGCAGCAATAAGGGTATTAATTGCCAGTGAAGTGTATAAGCGGGGTAAAGGCTCCCGTCGCTCCCTTTATGATAATCGGGCAGAAATGTGAACTATCTGAACCTTCATTTTTCATAGAATGAGTCTTTTGCTAGGTAACATTCAAAGGAATTTCTTTAATGATCAAGAAAATTTTCAGAAGAAGATGACCCGATTGCTGGACAATGCGTTTATTTGCCTGAAATTTCGACATCCGTCGTGGATTCATCATCAGAGATATTTGCAGAAAACAGTAGCACAAATGGTTAACTCGTGCAGAGGAAGTTGCAGAGTATTTAAAGTATACAGTCATTACTGCAAACATGCAGCGACAATTAACTTTGATTGCCCTCTTGCGCATGGATAGTTTGTTGGACGGCACGCAGGCTCTGATCTATTGAACTTTCATCAACAGGTCCAACAAACTATCCACGCGCAAGAAGGCATTTAACTTTAATTGTCGCTGCATGTTTGCAGCAATTACTGTATCCTATAAATACTGCAAACTGCTGTCCATGTATTACCCGTTTCTGCTACTGTTTTCTGCAAATGTCTCTGATAATAAATCAACGATGGATGTCGAAACGCCAGGCGAATAAACACATTGTCCAGCGATCGAGTTGTCTTCTTCTCGATTTATCCAGCTTTTCCTTGAATATACCAGCTAGGAGAGGTCCTAAAGGCGAGCCCATGGCAAAAACCATCTATTTGTCTGTATATTTGGCTGTCAAAAAGGGACTGCACATTCAGTGTGCACTTCAGTAGTAGTTCCTTTAGTGCATTTTACTATTTCTAGTTGATTTCTCAATATAAATTCGCAGATATAATCGATTGTCTCGGTAACTGGGACATTTTTAAATGGCGAGGAGACGTCTAGGGAGAGCATCCTCATGCCGTTTAATTTCACATCTTTGATTTAGTCGATAAATTCAAACGTGTCTCGATAGCTCTGTGGTGCCAGCTAATGCTGCAAAGGTTTGAGAATCGCCGCCAACCATTTCACTATCGCATTATACGGTGAATTGCGCATGTCCAGAATCGGACGAACTGCCAGGCCATTCTTATGGATCTTTTGTAGACCATACAAACGGGAGATTGTGTGCCTACTGGTCGGAGGCCTTTGAAGTTCCGGTCGCTAATGAAACCTCCCACGTGCAGTCTTCTTAAAGAGTCATTCAGCTGAGCCTCTGCTTCCTCTGTGCGATCTTTTTCGTTATCTACTTTCTTGAATTTAGTCTGATCTGACAGAATTGTTTGCATCTTCCTTAAGTAGTCCGATCTTTTCATTGCGATCTTTTCTTGCGTATTGGCGTTTCGTTGAAAAGTTTGCAGGCTCTGACCTGCTATACTTTAATCACGCGTGCTGGACACGGGCGTGGTGATTGGTCTAGTGTTGGCGTAGGAAGACGCGGTGGCTTGTCCGTTCCGCAAGTGGTGACTTGCTTTGGCCAAATTAAATGTCGGCACTGAGTATGGATTGGGCAAATCGTTGCACTTGTTTATGGATTAGGGGCCCGTAAATCATGACTCAAGTAATTCTCGGTTCACCGATTGTCACCTCGTGCGAGAATTTTGGCCTCATTAAATTTGAATGTGTGGCTGGGTCTCGTTTAATTAGCCCCAACTTGAGAACTGGCATCATTGCGCCAGTGACCATTATTGTGTACGTTAAGTGTATTCAAAAATTGATTTCATGCGTAGTTGGCTGTGCAAGTAGAACATAAACCTTCATATACATTACAAAGACTGTTAATGTCTGCTAATCTCCGCAATTCAGGTGAGGCTGTACACAAACAAGCACGCTTGCTTCAGAACAACAAAATACTTCTAGCTTTAAAACTGCTATGGGGTACCTTGATATTATATAGCCGATAGCTTAAATTAAGGCTCTCCTTCTATTATGGCATATGAACATCTTCCACACTTTGCATTATTTTGACCATGCATGCAAGAATATCAGACCTGTGCGCCTCAGAGCATTGTGGTCATATGACGATGGCTGTCGCGTAAATTAGCTTATAGTGCGCTCCGGCCTTGCGCAATATCTACCGTATTTTTATACGCACCACGCACTTGAGCCGGGTTAGTCTGGACCACCACGAAAGGGCTCTGACGGACTGACTGGCAAAACTGAACAGCATGTCTACGCCTCCCACGCACAACCTGGTCACCGCGTTAGTTACCAGGAAACGCCATAGCGACCATCGGAGTGGGATTTCCGTGGAGGCCACATTCAGAAGACACCTGTGAGTTTGATCCTACGTATGTGGCAGCTAGAATAAGTTACCGTGTACCGTTACCGGTATACCCTACCTGTTGAGCACTTAGCAAGTTGCCTCTATGTGTGGTGAAGTTTATACTTATACTTAGCAGCTATATCGGAGCTGCCACAAGAATGGAAACATTTGTTCGTTTAAACGGCTACTCTGTGATGCAACTGTGATTTAAGATCGAAGCCCAAAAGTAGACAAAGGCAGCAGTCTGTTGCAAACAAAAGGACAAAACAAGGTGCTTATTTTCAGCAGAAACAAAAACTGGTAGCATTCGCCAGTAAAGTGCATAAACAGGCAAAGGCTCCAGTCGCTCCTTTAAGGGTTTTTCTGGCAGAAAAGTTAGCTACCTGAACATTCGTTGTTCACCAAGTTTATATTTTTAAAGGTAGTATATAACAGCATGTGCCTAAATGACCAAGAGCACATTTGTCGCAGAGTCGCAAGGACCATTTCCAAATGCTGTCAACCCTTCTCCGTTTTCAAATTCTGAAGGTGGTCTTCGAGATCTCTGTTGATGATCGACGCGAATTCTAACATTTTTGCAAACTTTTCGATGGACTCTGCAGTCTGCTTTGTCTTATCTCGTGACTTATACGGTATCCTTCTGGTTTCGACCGCGTTTTGCCTGATGAGCTCCTTGTGTCTCAACCTCAAGATACCATATGATTGTTCCCATGACAAGGAGCGTTCTGAACACTTAAAAGCACCAAACCATCTCACTGCACCATATCAATCTAACTACCTATTTAAGCAGTTTCAATCTTCTATATTTTTTTGGAAATCGGTGGTTCGCTGAAGTCTCCCACAGATTTCCGTTGAAGGAATTTTTCACTGCCTCTTTCTCAGTTCATCATACTTACCTTATACTGTTAAATTTTATTTTAAAAAAAGGGCCCATTGTAAATCGGATCTGACTTTGTATTTATCACATACTATTCATGCCTTTTTACATGGCATACGAACATCTTCCACACGTAGCGTTATTTTGACCACGCATGTGAAAATATCAGACCAGTGCGCCCCTGAGCATGGTGGTCACCTGACGGTGGCTAATGCGTGAATAAGCTTATAGTGCGTTCCAGGCTTGCGCAATATCTACAGCACTTTCAGCGTTCACACGCATCTGAGCCAGGTTAGTCAAGACCACCACGAAGAGGCTGACTGGCAAGACTAAAAAGCATGCCTATGCCTCCCACGCACGACCTGACCACCGCCTTATGTATCAGGAGACGTCATAGCGACCGTCAGAGGCCGCATTGAGAGGATGCCTGTGAGTTTTATTATACATATGTGACAGCTAGAAGGAGTAAGAGGTATATCCTACCTGTTGAGCATTTACTAACTTGCCTCTGTGTGGCAGCTATATCGGAGCTGCCACAGAAATGGAAACACTTTTCCGTTTAAGCGGCTAGTCTGAATCAGAATCAGTAGCAGTATATTTAATGGATATATAGGTAGATTGCCTTTGAGTTCCCTATTTGTACATATGTGTCGTGGTACCAAATAAATTATATTTCAGTTTGTTGGTGAGGCCAATTGTCATCAGCCATCAAGCGGTACGCAGTTTTTTGAGCAGACAATGGAAAAACTCCTCGGGATTTTTAAGGAGAAACACTGTCGCTCTTGCGGGGGAGGATCTGATGGGGTATGGGGTTAAGGAGGAAAAACATCCAGTCTTGCGGGTAGGGTCCAGTAGGGGG
This sequence comes from Ligula intestinalis, assembly GCA_036362985.1. Taxonomy (NCBI): domain Eukaryota; kingdom Metazoa; phylum Platyhelminthes; class Cestoda; order Diphyllobothriidea; family Diphyllobothriidae; genus Ligula; species Ligula intestinalis. The sequence goes on along the minus strand of JAYGXS010000002.1, from coordinate 11,610,746 downwards.
GGGGGGAAGGATGGGCATTGCAGAGGTCACCGGGATCATCAGCAAGTGCGGAAGATGCAGCTTGATACTTCCTTGCTGATTGTAAAGTCCGCCGACAAAGTTGGAAAAACAGAAATATCTGCCCAACTCGTCGACAGTCCGGTGCGGGTTGAACCAATGCTGAGCGTTTAGGCCACCAGGTTCGGCTTATGCGAAGAAAATTCAAACTGCACGGGTTCAATTCAATGTACTTCACTTAAAGTATTATCTCGATGCTCAACCGTAGACAAAAGTCATTAGCTTGTCCAAAATTATGCTTGTTTTTCGGCAAAAAATACTAGTTGTATCTGCCAGTAAAGTGCCGAAAATGGACCAAGGGCTCCCGTCGCTCCCTTTAGTTTTCTCTGGCAGAACACACTCGCCGACGGCCATTATTGTGGAAGTTCATTTTATTTGAAAGTTGCTTTTCTGCTCAGTTGCCTCTGCAAATAGGACCCAAACCGTCATCTGCATAAAGAATAAACCATTACTTTGGTAAGCTGCTCTTACCTCCAGTTTAATTCGTAATAGACACAACATACTAACTTATCCGGCTTTTGTGATGAGCTCAGAACATTAAAAGCAGCGAAGTTGATTTCTTTAAGCATACCCTAAAGCCTAATAAATTCTCTCGTAAACAATGTTCGCGCAATGGGTATATGGAAAAATAGCTCCAATTAACTACAAAAATCGAATCCACGTAATGACATTAGGTGATAATATTCAAGATGTCTAATCACTGACTGGGCTGTCTGCATGAAATCAAAAAAATAACATTTTTGCTTGGTAAACTGCATATCAAAAAATGCAGAAACAAAACGTTTACACTGTTTTCTCGAAATAATTTCCGGAACATTTGAGGAAAACAGCTGGCTAACGTTCGAACTTCATATTAAACATTGCTTGAATTGTATATATTGGAAAATCTGCGTCCCAGGAAGTATAACTTGGTAAGTATGATTCGGTAAAGAACTTCTTTTACCGAATCGCTTGAATTGTATTTATGGGTAAAATTGAATAAAAACTTTCTACTCCTTGTTGCACGTGTGATGTTCTTTCATTCTGCTGTTGGCATGGACATGCTTTTCAAAATTCTGCACATTGTCCCCACTTATTTAACGTACTTATTTGCACTTTCAAAGTTTCCGATTATCTAAACCCACATTTATTTTTTGCTTACTTAAAAGTTTCTTCAGTACTGGGTTTGCGTTTTTATGTAAACAAAGCCTGCTGCATTTACACTAGTTTCCGTTTGATGAGAGCTTTGGAGCAGACTATATGGCAAGCAGACCTTACCTGATCGTTACAAGTAAACATTAAAAATAACGCTTATAAAGTTATTTAAGTAAAAGAGAATTTCGTTCCTATCGGAATCTCTTTAAACAAAAAGTGGTTTCTTTACTGAATGCGAAGCAAAATCAGTTAATTAACCGCGCCTGCCTAATATAATTGGAAAATTGGACTGTGTGCACACCAATGACTATTCGCGGGACCTACCTTTTAACCGTTATTAATAAAGAAGCTCAGCTGTGCCTGATTGTCAAATGATCGTTTTCGGAAGTTAGGTTAGTAAGTGGCAATAGTGTCTCGCGACAACTTACTGACTGCGTAATTATGTTTATTGAGATGCATTCTCGTGGTCTTGTTGGAGATGGGGGTGAATTGACTTGGTGGCGGAGAGTCGGCGTCCATCGTCAAATATACATTTATTGTCGTAAGACATAGAACAAAGTTCACATAAGTTGTCATTCCCGAATTCAAACTGTCCCAAATCAAACACCAACTTCATATTTCACCACAAACTGTAGTTGACTATGCAAGTAGGACTGGAGTAAGCAAATAAGCTGGTCTGCTAAATTAAAGGGAAGAACACAATTATGTATGCCCCATTTTAACCAATAACGTTATAAATCATTGAGTGCTTAAACATTCTGTTTCTTTTTATCACTGCTGGAGCAGACACTTAGAATTTGCTCATTAAATTCCACAAAACACAGGCCAAAAAGTTAACGTTTACCGTCATCTTCAATCCGTTTCTTCCTTTAGGCCAATATTCGTATTCCTTGAAACAATCATTGATAATTGAATTTGTATGTGCATAGGCACATATGGGACTGCCAGTTCAATGAGTTGTGTGAGAGATACAGTGTACCAAATACGGATGTCAATTCAGTGTACAAAATACGTTACTTGGACAACGCACCCGAAACAAAAACTACATGGAGTCATAGAAACCGGGTCGCAGGCTTTCGCTTTATCCCTGAAGCAGATGGCTGACCGACTTGAACACTGTACTGGTACCCGAGAGAGGTAGGGTAGAGAGAGAGTTAGCTCAACACTGGGACCGCGTCCCCGTGGCATTCAACACATGAATTGTTGCGTTGTTAAATGAGCGCGGCGTCCTGGCTTAAAGTGCTGTTACCTGATTTGAATATATTTGTCCTCACCTAGGCACAAAGAGTCAAGCTAAATTGCCAATATAAGCGAACATACGAATCCCAGGGAGTGATTGAAAAGAAGGGGATGTGATTGCTCTATTTTGAAGTCTACTCGTGTATCCACTATCAGAGGCAATAATAAAAACGGGCAATTGATACACAGTTAGTTACAGTAGATTGCCTGTCTCATGAAACGTCACCCGGAATTCTGAAATACGTTTTCGATTTAAGCATATTAATAACGCATGGGTGTACTAATGGCAATCGTACAGCCAAATCTCAATGTATTTAAATCACGTCAGGATGCCGAATTCTTACCGAGCTTCTTCCTGACAACTCATAATGTATATGTACTGTAAAAAGTGGCTACTTAAGTAATATGCATTTTCACCGAAAAAATGTTTCATCTAGTCATTTGGTAGCAAATGTTATACTTAAAGTAGGAGTATCTTTCGGTTTAAAAAAGGCTGAATAATTTTGAAACCTACAGACTGCTACACTTGAATTCAAGGTTTACAAACTGCGTGATGTGAACATCCTGTTTGAGGAAAAGAACGTTTTTGCCGCCAGCTTGAGGAAGAAGTAACATACTTCTCATAAAATATTGCAAAATATGTGGAAATAGCTACACACATTATAGGCAGCATTAACAAATTGACGGACGTGATGCATAATAAATTACCACCTCCCAATCCTAAAACGGCTCATAATAAGAAACTTTTTAACACCAAAACATTATCCTTTATTAAGTATAAAATTAAACGAGGGCGCAGTTTGCTACCAAAAGACTACAAGAAATAATTTTTTTCCTGCATGTTTTCCATAGAATAAATTTGAATTTATAAAGGCTGTCAAAATATACGGACAAAATGCATGCTATCTAAGTAGTCAGTTTTTACAGTACATACGTTTTATTATCTGTCAGAAATAAGCTCGTTAAAAAGTCTGCATCCTAAAGTGACTAAAATGTATTTTGAGATCAGGCTTAAGATTGTCATTATTACTGCATAGTTATGACAGTTAACGACCCGCTTATGAGCTAACGGCTTGACAGACGGCATGCGGGTCGTGACCTAGTGAATTTTTATCACACGTAGGGGACTTGGGTCTGATGACTGCTGGGCTATCTGACTCCCTGGAGCAGGCGTTAAACAATGCATTGGCCTGTGTGTTCCTGTGGTGCTGAATTGCCTTAGGTAAACCTAGCCTTAGCATCAATATTGGGCAGGTCGTTGCGTTTGTTTATATACCGTGGGCCAGTGAGCCATGCGTCAAGTAACTCGTTATTCACACTGCTATCATCATTCGCGAGAATTTCAACCTCATCAAATTTGTATGCGTTGCCAGGCATCGTCGGATGAGGCGCAACTTGGAAATCGACGTAGTTTCTTCACACTGATGCCGACTGTTCGGGAATATGCATCTTGAGAAGTCTTCTAGCCTGTCGGGCGTAGTGTTTTTGTCCTCAACTGCACCAGATCTTATAGATGAGCTCAGATGTTTCTTGCTGCGTTAAAAGGTATTTTGGTTTCATCATCTGACGCCTAATGATTGCCTCTGATCTGTCCGTGACTTCAACTCAAAGTGGTGCAAGAAGGCGGCCGATAGCCTACGAGGCGTTTTTGAGGTAGAACATCGCTCGCCTTTGCTGCTCATCTTGAGATGGCCGTGCGATCATCACACTCAATTCCACAGTTACGCAGGACCTGCATACCGGCTATATGGGCATCAACGGAACCATTAATTGTCAAAAGTTTTATCCATACAAGCGAACATGCAGTAGCATAGTGACTGTATCTTATAAATACCGCGACTTACTGTGTATGACCTACTTGTTTCTGCTATCGTTTCCGATTATGTATCCACTCAAAGGCATTTGGAAACGTCGGGCGAATATAATCCTTGTGATCGCGATCGCATCTGCTTATTCTTACTGAGGCTGCCGTGACTCCTCTTTTACATTGACCTCAATGGTAATGCTACTCAGTATACATTCAATTCATTTCTTGGTTCTTTCTGTGAAATCCCACTTTATCGTCCATGATTAGGCATGCGTGATGCGCGTAGAAGGGTTTTATAGCTTTTTTTGTTTGTAAGCGGAACCTGCCCACGCACATTTTGACTTTATTTTGTCCGCGGGTTCAGCTTGGTGAAGGAAGAGATGGCTTGGAAGGTGATCTGTAAATGTTCCATCTTCAGTAACTAATTCATGCATATTTCACTGTTTTGGTAAACACTGTTGTGGGGCCCACTATGCACCTCATTGTTCGCGAGTATTGACGTATGTAGATACTTTATTGAGTATTTAAATATTTATAGCAGTTTAAACCTTTTGAAACACTTTTTGAGTTCCTAATCATGTCAAAGATTTTATGTAGTTAATTTAGTAAAAGGTGGGTTTTCCCTTTTTTCTCTAGTAGATATTATTGATGTTCAATAGGAAATAATTTCAAAAGTGTTGGCGCACTATAGCGCAAGCTCACAATTGACACAGGAAAATGGAAGAATTAGCATACTGTTATAAACGATTGCTTTAAGAATTCTTCACAAAGACAAGTGTTGCTATCACGGTGGAGTAGCCATTCATATTTAAAAACGCCCACTGCAATAACTTTACTGCTATTTTATTGCTCTCCTTTAAAATACGAAAACAATGATGTTCCAAATTAATGTAATGGCCTGATGAGAATTTATCGAAAGCCTACATATGCTGGATGTTACACTTGTTTATTTTTGCAGGCATTACAAAAAGAAAATGATTTGTAGCAGAACTGGGTCAGACAGAAGAGCATTCTTTAACTTTTGGTAAAGCGCCTTTTATGGCCCGCTGTAGCGCTAGCCTATTAACGAGTCGAAAATCATCGATAGTTTCCTATCGAACGATCGCAGATACGAATTTTAGATAGGTAGAAGCTTAATATTTTCCATTTGTGTATCCATTTTATAAACTTAATAAACCTAAACACTTACGTTAATGCATACTTTTGCTGATAGAATAGTTGAGTGCGTTTCACTGTTTTACGATGGAGCTTTTATCGCAGAAGAGTCGTGCTGAAAGCAGCTGATGAGGCGTTTTCTTTGTTTATTTGACCAGACACTTAACTTGAATTTTATTTTAGAAGCTGAAACTTTGCAATTGACATAACAACTTTTTACTTATGGACAGTTTTAAAAGATCAGGGTATTTAGATGATATTTGGCCCTGTGCTGGAAGATTCAAATCCTATGTTCTTTATTGTGGCCCATTTACGGTATCCAAATCCTGGAGGAAGGTCTATGAAATTGTTTTGGGGTACTTCTCCCCTGATGCTTTTGATATTTATTCAAGACCCTTTTTCCTTCTGTTTGATGCTTCTTAAACACGCTACCTATATAATTTTAAAACATATGAGTTAGGATATGTATTTTAGAAATGTTTCCTTATTAAGATGAATTCTAAGATTTATGTCTCCTAAAAATATATTGAATACGCCACAGATAAGAACTAAATTTGTTCTTTTTTTAATAAAAAGGCAGATTACATTTTTTCCTCGTAGTGAGTGTTTATCCATACGAGTTGTATTTTTCAGCAAACCTACATGCATGCACCTATGGAAAATTACCATCTGTTTTTTGAATAATGTATTTGGAGAGGAGCTTTTCATTAAACGTCCTTTGCATGAACATATAAGCAATTCTGTCAAATTATGTGGGTTAGCCGCTATAAGTTGAAACTAGTGAGACGCCGCGTAGCTTCGTATAGGCAATATTACCAGGCCGGGGGTGCATTTATTGATTAGAGGTTGTAAGGGACTTGCTGGCAAGTCGCATATGCCGAACTTGGAATATTTGGCGTTCGCATGCAAATCCTATTAGTTCTGTGAAATTGCGTGATATAGTTCGATTTAGGCAGCCAGGTTACATTGCACGCAGTGCAGGTCTACCTGCTGAATATGTGGCTAAACGTCACAAATCAATAGGTAAATTGCCAATTAAATTTGCATTATAAGATGCTATGACAGTCTAAATAAAGTGGTCTGATAAGAATTAACTGACAGCTGAATTCTGCTGGTGAATTTATCTTCAGAAGTCCCTAAAGGTTCTGAATATTTCCATTAACTTACCGTGCACTAAACGAAAAAACAAAATGTAATTGAACTAATTTTGAAAAAACTCGTGGCGTCGGTGGGAGTTGAACCTTTATAACATGGAATACCTTTACGCAGCCAATGCTCTACCACTTGGGTTACGACACCACGCCATGAGCAATTAATTTAATCACACTTGGATCGATTCTTCTCGCCAAAATTTACCACTCGTATGGAATCCACGAATACGGAACAGCAAGCTGACTCCTCAAGCAGGACTTCCTAAAAAATCATCTAGAATCCCCCAGAATCATTATTAGGCTCACTTACACAATTGCGGGGTTGGCAGATTTGCTTAATTTAGTTGAAACATTTGTGAAAAAAACTTATGGCGTCGCTGGGAGTCGAACCCAAATATCACAGAAGGCCTTTACGCAGCCAACGCTCTACTACTTAAACTACGTTTTTTCACACTTGAGTGTACGAAAGTAAGAAAATTTGCCTTGTAGCCATTCTTGTGGATGCAAGATAATTACTTAAAAAATCCGGTTTGTGCAGTCAGCTTGCTGTTCTGTATTGGTATATTCCATACAACCGGTAAAGATGGGCGGGTAAAATCGCTCCAAGCGTGAATAAATTCACGGCGCATGGCGTGGTATCGTAGCTCAAGTAGTAGAGCGTTGGCTGCATAAAAGCCATCCATGTTATGCGGGTTCGATTCCCACCGACAGCGCAAGTTTTTTTCACAACTGGGTCCGCTTTATTAAGCAAATCTGCCCAAACCCCTAAATAATAAAAAACAAAACATATTTATGCGGGTAATGAGGCGAAGATCCAGGGATCAGCCCTTCGGCCCAGCTTAACATGCAATTCGCATTCTCACCTTCCTTAGAAGTTGATGTACTTTTCAAGATTACACTTAAGTACTTGTCCACTACATGTTTAGTGCAAGTGTAATGTTCCTGCGAGGTTAATCTATGCATTGTGAAACATTTGCTTAATATACACACGATTTCCTCTTAAAAGAGCACGTCTGTGATCATTGAGGCGTAAAATGTCTTTATTCAGAAATACAACGAACGGCGTTTAATAGTACACCCATTTTGGGAGTTTCTGTCCTATGCTGGATAGATCCATCCACTCGCACATGCAGAGAGGCCTCGGAAACGCGATTTCACTCTCTACATCAAATTTTGCAGAAAACTGGAACTACGGATGCCACGAGGCTGCTGCTTGCATCTGCAACTTAAACTTCCGCCACAGGTGAGTATAATTCGCAGCATAAAGGGGAAAATCTACATTTGTTTGCAATATTGTCGTTAATTTAACGAGCTTAAAGACTACGCATATTAAACTTATCGATTATATAACGTGTTTACAGCTCGCTCATGAGGACATCAACTAATAGAGCAACATAATTTGAGCCAATAGGAACGCTAGTTATTTGTTTATCTGGTTCATTGTTAAAAGCAAAACTCACGTTTAATGTGCATCTTTCTGCTACTTAATTTACTGAATTAATTGGCCGCCAGATGGCAATTCTCAGTCACCACTGGTATTCAATATTCTTAAAACATCGAGAACCCTCACATCAATAATACACTCAAGGGTGCTACAGTGCTGTTCCTGCATTATTTTCTTTACAAGCAATGTTTTTATTGTAGCACATGAAGTGTTGATTCTATTAAAAATGACAGTCTGGCATGCCGTCGTTGTGGATCGTATGTAGGCTGTAGAGTTAACAGACATGCCAGTCTACTGGTTGGCTGTTTCGAACAAAAAGGCCTTTTAAAATAACAGATGTGTTAATTATACCTTCGATTGTGGACTATATCTCAAAGTAGCGCGTGCAGTATACTTTATTGCCGACAGTTCTGGATTTAATTCGATGTCACAGTATAGCCTCTATCCTCTTTGCATAGTTTGGCCTAAATTCTAGAAAAGCTTTTACCCCTTGAGGCTTTTGAAGCTATAAATATGCCTTTGCGAGCACTCAACGAGGTTTTATTACTTCGTTCAATACACTTGTGTTTATTTAAGGTGATGAAGGCTCCCTGTATGAGCTTTTTTTAACTAGTTACTGCATCTTGTGAAAATTTAGCAGATTGTCAAATGTGAATTTTTGTTATAAATACCTACCACATTAAATCTGTAATGTTGATGGGGCCGCGACATGATCCTTGAATATTTTATTCAGACTAGACTGTCGGATTTTTTATAGGTGTATTTATGGTTGCCCGCAAAAATTGCAATTACCATTAATGTCAGGTAAAATAGTATGTATTTCATGAAATGACTTTTAATGTATCTAAAAAACCATGCATAAAGATTATTGTTTATTCTGTACTAATGGCAGTAGATTTTACCCTCCGTGAGTTAATATAATGAAAAGTTGCATTTTCTGGTTCAAAACCTTTGCACTCATGAGAATTCGTTGATTATAAAATGGCCACTTGAATAGTTTTTTACAAGTCCCGTTATTGTTGCCACTGAAAAATATATTCTCTGTTTCATAGATGCAACATATACGGCTTCTATTTGACGAGATCGGCAAGAAATTTAAAAAGACGAAGCTGCATATTTCTCAATTATTAACTTCGGAGAATCCATAATATTCGATGAATTCAGTAAACAAAGGGATATTTGACAAAAAATTTTATTTACTTCATTCAAATTTGTAGAAACTTCAAAAATTATTGATAAAATTCATATAAGTTAAAGGTTCATTTTTGGCGAGAAAGCTTATTGCGGTTGGAGGCAAAGTAATCTCCAATGGTGCCCGAAAGATACTGATTTTATCCTAACTGAAAATACATTTTATCACCCCATTTCAACAGGCATTTTTTAACCGAAACACATATTATTTCCTAGGTTTTGCAACCTACAGAACACGTGTCTGGTTCCAGATATTACTGAATTGTGTTTCTAGTTATAATTAATGACCACTTTAGTAAGGAGATTAAGTGTTTCAGATAATATATTGCCCGATTCAGTAGCAGTCTGGGAGTCTGGATAGTCGATTCATGTCGTGTATTCTTTGATGAAAGACATCGCTTTGTCACTTTGTGCTTTCTGGCTGTGAACTTGAGGCCAATATCAACTGCCTTTTTCGCGTATTATCAGCGTTCAAAACGACTACGCTTTGACAAAAAAGCATTTTAGTGCTTTGACTAATAAATGCATGGATTTCGGCTGGTCCTCAGCGAACTTTTTTGCGGCTTTGCCGATTCTGACCTTACAATTCCTCGCAGGCAATCGTCTGTTTTTATTTTTTCCTTGATGTATTTGTGGACCAAGTTAACGATCAAAAGCTTGATTTTACAGTTTAAGTGCTCAGTGAGTCCCTGTACAATCATGGGATCTGTGGATTGATTTCTTAAGGGAAAATAAAATGAAGGAATTTCAGCAAAAAAACTTCAGTTATTTTTCACTTTCCAAATTATTAAGTTGTTACCGCACCAAGTTGTTTGGAATTCCAATAAAGTTAAATATCCCTTACAGCACAATTCAGGTCACCTTGCTAAAAATACCGCAATACTTACTGAAGAGTTATGAAACAAGGTCCTTTTTGAAAGCAATCATCCGTAGAAGATTGATTTGATATTTTAAATGCCCATCAAACAAATGACAGCATTAGAAACAGAAATGACGTTTGGTGCTCCAAATTAAATAGCTGATTCATAATCTGATTAAGACAAATGTCGTTGTTTGAATGCATTTGGACAAAGTAGTGTGGTGGAAAATTTTCCCTGATGTTAAATGTTGGGTTGAGTAAATCAAGCTGTAAAAATGGTCCACAAAACGATAAAACACATGCTTCCTTACATTTTATTTATAAAAGTCATTCAACGTTCATTTATGGTGCTTTAATTGACGGTGTTTATCGATCAAACAATACTTTTTGCACTTACAAATGCAATCAAGTTATAATCATTCAGAAAGCATTGATATTTCCCGGACAGATGGATGCTGGGTCTAGTTCGTCCACTTATTGTGTCAGATTCTTTTCTTGCGACCCTAACGTGAGGCTTTTGGGTTCGCTGAAGAAAGAAAGGCGTGATTAGGTGTCATGACCAATTAGCGGAATTGCTGACTGGCGTCAAAAAGTCTCCTAGCATACCTAATGAGCAAGCAGGTAAAGTAATTATGCCAAGTTCTATGGTTTGCTTGTTTAGATAATAGGCGCAATTGTCTGACGAAGTGCAGAATATATAAGACGGCGAATATGCAAAAACTATTTCTGCAGATAACCTCTTCATGGCATTTAAAAGATCTTCTCAAATCCAACGATAAATCAGGCGAATAAATAATTCAAAGAAATAAAAGATTAATTGGCAAGCGCACGTAAGTTTTTCATCCATTCTCGTCACACTGCTACATTCATCTGGAAAATAGTTAAGGCAGATATTCCGATGATAAAAAGTTGATTTGGCAAACATGTGTTTTCAGCAACTCTTCATCACGCCAGTATATTTGCAGGGATTAAGAAAATTTTACAGTTGGACTGGGTTAATAAGTATACTTTGATTACAACTCGCGAACGGATGCTTGCAGCAGCCGAAGCAGTGGCTATTCGGCTAGCGAATCCAGTGCTCTGTTGCCAGAAGACGCTAACACATGCACGTTTTTACTTCCGTGGCGGACCCCGATGCCAGGTGGCGATCGCACATTGCCCACATCCCCTAGTGGCAGTCTTTCGCTCCGTGCAAATGACAGTAACTATCACTATACCGTACCTGACCAAATTTCCTCCCCTCCTTTAGCACACGGACCTCTACACGCCGATCTCACAACGTACACTTATTAACCCTATCCTACTGCACAATTTTCATAATCCTTGCAAATGTACTGGTCTCATGAAAAGTTGTTAAAACATGTCACTAGCAAATCTAATTTTGCGTGTTACGCACAAATAGGCTGAAAGAATATGGATAGAGAAAAACAGGACGCAGTTAGTGTTATGAAAGGCCAAGATCATGGAGCGAAATACCGTGAAAAGTCGCATGTGTTTAATCTACCACGATATGTGCAGAAAATCGAACAATGACAAGCCACTACTCACCACCTAGTATTGCGTGTTCTTATTCGGGAGTTCTCATGGGTCTTATCCAAAAACCAGACTTTAGCTTGGCATGTCAACACCTATACTACCTGGCATAGATCTTAAAATGTTAATCGAAATTCCGAAATGTGTTTTTGATGAGAGCAGAACACCTTTGTAAGTTGGTACTATTGATTAGCACGCAGCATTGTCTCAGCCTATTCCAGCCAGGCGAAAATGGTCTTCCTAATGAGCTTCGCTTCAGTCACCTGCAGCAACCGACCTCAACGTAAATGTCTTCTTAAGTACTCGGATATATTTTCTATATATTTTTATGCCCTTACCTTTCTACATATTTTTTTATAAATATATCCAAACAACTACTTTTTCTAGCATTTTTTGGTAGAAAGTGGCGTTCTCTTAAAATAATATGAATAAATGGTATTGTTTAAAAACGCTCGTTAATATGAGATGCTTGAAATGCCATTTAACAAAACGAAGATGTGTGTTTCTTTATTAAAGCTTCTTTTAAAACGTACAAATAGTTTACGTTCATTGTGAGATCATAGGAAGTGTGCTGTTATATTCTCCAACAAGAAAGAACGCTCGCGCTCCAGGTATTTGCATGAATATGGAAGAAGGATTGTCGAAAACCGGATCAGTTTTTTTATTTTTGTTATGACTCGCCTGGTACTGCTTCCTTAGTCGAACGCCGAGCCAAGGAACCCACAAGAGTGAGACAGAGAGAAGTCGGGTTGGCCGGAAAAAGGAGAAGTTTACTGCGACAAGCACGGTACAGCAAGTCAGAGCAGTGTGTCAGGTCTAACGGAATTAGGGAACAAACGATGGTGAGTTTAGTCCATTGGGCCAATCAGCTTTTGGCTGCTGGCGTGATTGGTGGGATTAAATTGGTAATTATCGATTGGGTGACTGCAATTAGTGTTTGCTGCCGGTAGCCGATCGATAGCCTGCTGTGCGTGCCGCTTGTGCGGGCTATCTATCTGTTAGATGTATGCTAACAGAGTAATCGTGGGAATGGACACATTCCCAGCACATCCCGTTTATGTATGTCAGTACCGCTGGTGGCGTGGATTGACCTGTAAGCGCCGCGGACTTTGGCGAGCACGGTTGGTCCGGCGTGTTGTGGGAGGTTTCCGGTCTACCGGTGCGGGGCCAGGAACTAGTTCCGAAAGCGGTACTTCTGAAAAGGCTGCAGAGGTCAATTCGGAGACTAATTGGTCCACTGAAATAGCAAAAATGTCCAACAGGATGTCGAAGGGCAGCGAAACGCCTGATTTAGGTCCGGTTTGATTGCTGCATTGCCGCCGTCGGATCTGATTGTGGTGACGAACCCAAGTGTCATCAGCGACAGAGACGTCCAACAGCATGCTGCCTCTGTGTGCTGTCATCGTCCCCTCAATCCAGTCTGGAAACCCTGCTCGGTAGTCACGAACAAAGACCGGTGTTCCGACGGAGAGCTTGCCACGAGAAACAGGTGGAAGTGGCTGTGGGGACGACAGATTAGCAGGCAGCAGCGCATGAATCTTCGTTCGAAGTTTCCGGCCCATCAAGGATTCGGCGGGGGAGACACCACCAGAAGGCCTGGAGTATCTCGTCCGTAGTTCCCTCCCCACGAGCTCTCAACAGGGCACGTTTGAAGGTGTCGACAGAGTGCTCAGCCTTACTGTTGAATTGAGGATGGTAGGGCGGGGAGTGCAGGTACTGGATGTGGTGTTGGCGGCAGGAATCCTCAAAGGTCGATGAGGTAAATTGCGAGCCATTATCCGACACCAGAACATCCGGTAGGCCGTGCTGGCTGAAGATGCGCCGGAGGAAGGCGATAGTGGCAGAGGTAGTTGCCGGATGTAGCGGTGCAAACTCGGGCCACTTTGAGTAGGCGTCAACCACGACTAGGTAAGTGACACCGTCGAGTGGGCCAGCGAAGTCGAGGTGCACACGAGACCAAGGCCTATCCGGAGTTTGCCATGGTACTGGCGGTTGACGAGCTGGCATTTTGGCAGCTTGCTGACAACGGAAACAGCGCCGCACGAGATCGTCGATGTTGCTGCCAGTACCCGACCAGTAGGCGAAACTGCGAGCGATGGACTTCATTTGACTGGTGCCAGGGTGAGCTGCATGAAAGTGGCGTAGCACAACAGGTCGAAAGGAAGGGGGAGTGACCACGTGGTCTGCAAACATTAGGCAGGAATCCACCACAGACAGCGATGCTTGACACAGGAAGAGTTGGTGAAGATCACCAGTGAGAGTAGAGGTAGGCCAACTTGTTTGCACATAGGAGATAGCTTGTCAACACACGGGATCCTGTTCGGTAGCGCGTCGTATGTCGGCAGCAGTAACAGGAATGCCTCGAATGGCGTCCGACAACTGACGGCGCACTCCATCCTCAAGCGAAAAAGCAGCAATCACAGTATCTTCCTCGGGTTCCTGATGATTACATATCAGTTGGGAAAGAGCGTCAGTCTGGCCAAAGTCAGTATTGCGACAGTAGCAGATCTCAAAATCGTAACCTAGGAGAATGGTTGCCCACCGTTGCAGTCAGCTGGCTGAATAGACTAGGATGTCTTTCTTCAGTTAAGTTCAGTTCAGTTTTATTAGGGAAATATGGGTAAATACCTTTGAACTCCCTCTTTTTACATAGCTATCACGCAGAACATGTGGCTTTGCCAGTTATTGAACTGCGGTAGGGGAACAGACACTAAAAAAACTCCTTAGGCATCATTCATAAGTCTTGAATGCCATTTGTGGGATTTCAAGGCGAAAAACTGTCGCCTGTTGGGGGGGGGGGCGAAGGGAACATGTAAATCGGATGTCCTGCTGCTAAAAGTGTTTGGATCATGTCAGGAGGAGGCCATCGCGGTCGTTCAATATCCTAATGGTCACACGCGGAGATGACTGCGGTGGTCACGGTGTCGGAGATGCGCCCATCTTATGCCCATGCGAACCAGAGGATGAAACTTGCAATCAGTTATTATAAACAAAAATATTGCTGAAAAGTATCAAGTAGTGTGTTGATAACAAAAAAGTTAGACTGTAATATAATTAGCTCGCTTCATTACAGACCATGTCTTTTTCTATGCTGATCCAACTGCAGCTTTAACGTGTCCACAGATGGGGACATGACAATGTATGCGGGTAGAGCATTCCATGCCTGGATTACTCTTTTACTGACGAAGAAATTTCGTGTGTTCAATCTTGCTCCAGTCACACGTAGCTTGAGAGGGTGTCCGCGCAATATAGTAGTAGTAGCTAGCTCAAAGAAATCGTTGGATGCTAGGCAACAATTTTGATCCCACAGCATGCGAAATGCTTGTATCAGGTCACCACGCAGCTATCTGTTATCCAGAGGAAATAAGTCAAGATTGGTCGTTCGTGTCTCGTAAGGAAGGTACGCTTGGCCTTGCACTAACTTAGTTGCCCCTCGTTGAACCTTTTCAAGGGTTTTTTTGTCTTTGACTGTCCAAGATTTTCAGTCGTGAATGGCATATTCCAGTTCGGGTCGCACAAACGCGCCGAAAACCTTGCCAAAGATTCACACTGCCGGCATACGTGATGAAATCGTTAGATTCCCGTTTGCACAGCTAGAGACACTTGAATCGGGTGTAAAACAGTGAAGCCTGCTCACCAAAAAATTTGCGACAACGTCTTCAGCGTGTCCGCGAAGGAAATGTCTCTTGGATTTTTGGGCAAAATGAAGTTCATGTTCCGATCGTGCTCGGCAGGACCCAGTTTGCGAAGTAGGAGTCGTACCTTCCATGCGTCTTCTTGGGCAGCCAGATCGAAAGAGAATAAATCCTCATATCGTTTGTACCAGGAGTCAAAGGTTTTCAGGGCCAGCGGGTCATACAAGAATTCGGTGATGCTGCTGGCGATGGAATCGACGGATTGTGAGCCACCAGCCGAACTCGATTGGCCCATGGAGGGGGTGGATATCTTGGCGGTGAGGGTTTCCATCAGCCTCAGCTGCTGTTGCAACATCAGCTTCAAGTCCGCGTATAATTCCTCCATTGTAGAGCGAAATGCTGCGTCACCAAATTGTTATGACCTGCCTGGTACTGCTTCCTGAGTCGAACGCCGAGCCAAGGAACCCGTAAGAGTGAGACAGAGAGAAGTCGGGTAGGCCGGAAAAGGAGAAGTTTACTGCGACAAGCATGGTACAGCAAGTCAGAGCAGTGTGTCAGGTCCAACAGAATTAGGGAACAAACGATGGAGAGTTTAGTCCATTGGGCCAATCAGCTTTTGGCTGCTGGCGTGATTGATGTGATTAAATTTGTAATTATCGATTGGGTGACTACAATTAGTGTTTGCTGCCGGTGGCCGATCGATAGCCTGCTGTGCACGCCGCTTGCGCAGGCTATATATCTGTTAGGCGTGCGCTAACAGAGTTATCTTGGGAATGGACACATTCTTAGCAATTATCTTGAGCTTTCAGGTTCTTTTGGGAGTCCATCGGCAGAGATAAAAGCGTACATGTACAGTAATTATCAGTTATGCGGGGCAGGAAACAATCCACCGTTATACGGGGGTGGGAAGGAATTGCATTAATCAACATTGTCGGCCGTGTGCTTATGCCTGCGGAGAGTGATGTATGGTGGTGCCAGATTGATAGATTGATTGACTTAATTCTCATCCGAGGCTTCAATCAATTCTCGGTCGGTCTTAGGGCCAGCGTGGATAATTACCTTTGCAGCTGCGTGACCCGTCTCGTAGGTGTGGGACGCCACTTGCGAAAAAGCTTCACCCCTTCTGACATCCAGCTTATGTTCGTGTATGCGCGAACCGAGCGTGCGTTCAGTTTGCCCTGTGTAGTTACAAGACTGCTTAAACATAAGATGCGATACATTACCCGAGATTTTTCATTGGGTTTCAGCCGGTTTTTTTAATTTTTATTACCCATTTTCGCATGGTAGCCTTGGGTCCGTTTACTATTACAGTATCTAGTCCCACAGCAATGCGTTCAGTCGCTTCAGAGTCATCCTTGAGGAACGGCGGAATGTGCTATATCCTCGATGGTTCTTCCGTTTGGGTCCTCGGGAGCTTAACACGTAGGCATTGGTTTATAAATGCTTTTGGATAATCATTCCACACAACTTGGTTGTGGAGATATCGCGGCTCGCATTTCTCTTCCTTCGGCTAATACAATGGATCTGAATCCGTTTAAAGAGCGTTTTTACACAGCTTCCTTTGCGAGCAACTGGATGGTTGCTGTGAAACCTGAAAAGTAGTGTTGTGTTCGTTGCCTCGATTTGACCTTTAGGCGTTCTCTTTACAAGGACATTAAGGAAAGGTAGCTTCTTCTCTTGTACTTCTTCTCTCGTAAATTGTATGTCAGGAAAGGTTCCACTGAGCAAGTTATGGAAGTTTTGCATCCTCCGTTTCTCAATAATGATGGGTTCCCCAATCTTCGGTTTGGTGGCAGAACTGCTCATTCAAGAGCTATAAAACACCACCTTCACTCAACATAAGCCTTCTTTTGACGTCGTTACGTTGACGACAAGTTTGTTATCACCAAGCAGAACAGGCTGCAATACATCCATAATATGCCCAATCAACAACGCCATGCCAATAAACGGTATTTTACAGTGACCTTATCATTCTCTTATAAACAAGATAATTTTGAAATACAATTGTTCCCTTGTTAAAATGTAACCTGCACAGTCTCGAAATCGATTGGTTTCGATTTTACGACGGTCACCACTACTGCGAATGAGCAATCGGAAAAGATGTAGTTTCGTTGGATAAGTAAATTCGCTTCAAGAATGTCCTTCTGTGGGAAGGCTGGGCAAAGAAGCGTATAAACCGTTGGCGTACAGATTTTTGCGAGTCTAGCACTCACAAGACTGCTGAAAAGTGCAACACCATGGCAAGTATGTATCGAGACGCAAAATAAAGCACCACGTGTATTGCTACTGCCTGTCGTTCGACCGTACCACTGCCTGTTTCTATTAAAAGTTTCTGATATTTTTTGCCGTTAACAGCACCGGATGACTAAATATGAATCTAAGCAAAATAGTGACCGATATTAGGTATGTGCTATTATAAGCTGTGGTCGCTTGGACGCTAAACGCTGCCATTTCGCAGGCCTTCAGTGCACAGTCCACCGCAATGTGACTGCGAGTAGTCGCTTTTTCTTTGTGAAAATAAATGTGGGTAATTATGATAGTGATTATTTCAACAATACACCTAAAAGATGCAGAGTTCAAAATATGGTTAAGGTAGTCAAGATAGAAAAAAGAGGCCAAAAGGTATAGTCCAAGTTCCTTAAATCAGCTCTTTGATCAGGATTAACTCCATCATGCGACATACGTGTTAGTCCTTGAATTATCTGGTAAATTATCTACCATATACGTGCTTCCTTGTGGAATATCAATAGGCTAAAAAAACTGTTGTATCTTTAAGAAGCTGGCATAGGGTAAAGATAACAGATTTTGGGTTTATTTGGTTAATAATATATATGCATATATTGTAGCAAAATAATTTAGATTTTGTGAGAGTTACTGATATTTATATCTTCGTATTACACTCCATTTCACGTTTATAATGCACATTTATGATAACCATAATTCAAGATTGCAAAATCATAAATACTCTTCTCAGGAGATACACCAAAACATTTTCAGATATTAAGTCAGGTCTGTATTTGATTAAAAAGAAGCTACTTCCAACACTACCTGTTTCAAATTTTACATCTGAGTTCTGTTTTGCCATCCACATGACGTCGTTATTTGTTTGAGATAGGGGAAAGGGCCATCTCTACAGACTCTTCGAAGCTGACGTGTGAAATGCATTTTTTTAAGTAAGTTTTATTTGAGATAATATTGCCAGCAAAACAAGGGAGACTGGAATCAACATTTCTGACTTATTAGCCAGTCATACCCAACACTCAAGTGGTACACTTACCGATGCTCGAATGGCCACCCTTTTGATCAAAGTCTAATGCTCTAACTAACGAGCTACGCGCTAGTTACCTTGCCGTTTTATATCATGAGGTATTGACACTCATTGATGAACGTTCATTGTCTTATTTCCTTCAGCCCAGTAAAATAAATTAACAAGCAGTTATTGAAATTAAAAAATTATAAGATAATACTACCTGACCTTCGGTTACGACTTCTATTACTATAGATTTTTGATTATTTATCGATTTTTTATTTAAAAAAGAAAGTTTTGAGAGAATGCATTGACAATTTTGACATTAACAGCATATTTGTCCGGGCAGCTTTTTTTCCTTTTGAGTAAATCCATGCTCGTTGTTTTTGAATTGCATTTTTTTATCCTGTTGATGTATACTACGGCAGTAAAATATCCTAACGATTAACGTTAACGAGCATTAGAATGCAAGAACAAACGACGCAAACGGTGAAGATCCCGAACGCCGGAATCCGATGAAGAATAACATCGAAGTATTGAAGAAACATTATTAGATGCACGGTTTGTGAGATCGAAATTTAAAACTGTTGTTTTTCGTTCTACCCAATAACGCAACGGTTGCGCTGCCCTATAGAAAGAACTAACAAAGCAGTTGAACTCGTCTTTCTCAGTCCTACTGAAGACTTTCCAATAAAACGGTCAAAGAAAGCCTTGGCGTTGCACGCCACCCTAAATTGTGAGCATGGACTCACTTGTAATTGCGCACACACTTGCCTAACTGGCTTTTCAGGCAAGAGAATAGAGTTATCGCAAAGTAGTCAAGGCTAAGCCAGTTAAGCCCTAACTACTGCGATCTTCCAGGCCCGGTTTCTTCAAAGAAGATAAAATTCGTGGAAGGCAAGGTAGAAGGAGAGTGTATCCTGTGCAGAATCAGTAGGAGAAGAATTAATTGATGGGTTGACTGTGCCTGGCGTGGAGTTCGACCATGAGGAGCGAGAGCGAGAGAGAGAGCACCGCAGCCTCGCATCTGCCGCGCACCGGGAAAAAAGGCCGAGTGAGTCCCGCCTTGCCTGTTGAGTGGGCTTAGTACAAAGTGTGTTTCTGCCATCGCTGACCACTAATCCGGTGCATTCCAGTAATCAGCGGTACGCAAAAATCGATTGACTGATTGACTGCCAATTGACGCCTAATACATCAGTCATCACAAGTGACGCGGCAAGTCCAGTGTGGACCAGTAATCAGCGATTTGCCAAAAATCCATTCATTGACCACGTTGACAGCGCAGACAGTGCTGGGGGGCAGACTCCTACAGAGTATCACGGTCCTTGATTACCAAACATTTGCTAAACTGTGGTCACTTTCTCGACCTTAAAACCGCTTGCGGATACGAGCAAATCGAACACTACGATACCCGAAAGCAGTCTACCTATGGCGAGATAAATGCGATAGATGAGAGCAGAAAGACCATTTTGTCACGCTGTTATCACTCTGGTAATCGTGCATCCAGGTTTAATCACGTCTGTAGTTTGCGGTAACTTCCTCTCCTCTTTTTCTTCCTACATGCTAATTTAATGTAGCGTCCTTCATCTGATGAGTATTTACATTGAACTATGACCTTTTCTGCTATTCAGTGACACTTAAGTAAAATTTAAACTGCTGTATGCTTCTATTCGTTATTTAACTCATGCAACGACGGGATCCAATTGATAAGCCGTTGCGACATTTGCTGAAGCTAATCCATCGTGCTGTCTATGCTACTTTTAAATTCGTACCGAAAGAATGGTTCAAAAAGTACATTATTTATTTTGAAATTCAAGACCAAAATAACAAGCTCATTTATACAAAATACATTTGGTTGAACTGATCTCGATTCAACCTTAGCGTCAACTTTCTCCAGGACGGACTAGGACAAGACAGTATAAAGGTCATGCTCCAATTTGTAATTCACGGGACCAGATCTGCCGTCGCTCGAGCCCTCTTCTCTCTTAACAACACGTACCAGCGTGTACTTCCATTGACTGTATGATAGCAAGATTGTTAAATAGCAGATTGGTGAAGTTAATATGGGTGCCTTTTTAAAAAGGACCTTTATAATTTTTTACGAAATTAGACGGTAAATAGTCAATTCAATAACCAAAGTATACCATGCCTATGCACGTAAAAAGATGTTCACCTATAACTTACTCACTGCTATTATGTGAAAAATTGGTGTGTTGCCCACCGGTGTTTATTTCAGCCACCTGCGACCTCTAAGAGGTCGATTGATAAGACAATAGATCAGTCTCCTCATGTTAGAAGGAGATCTACCTTGGCCAACCTGCACGTTTCTGTTTGTTACTTCAAGTTAGCGAAGCACAAAACGGGCCTGGCTATTTTCTCCCATTGTTTTTAGTTCCACGTTTGAGAGCGCAAGGGGTTTCCAGGACTGTGTGCTTTCGTTGACAAATTAAACAGTAATATAACCTGGTGTTTTGCTTATGAATTATTCTTTTAATGTCTTCAGTGTATTTAGTGGAGGTTCATAATTTTGGTGCAATCAGAAACAGTGTGAAATGGAAGCGAATATACGCATCCCAGGTATGCGTATAGGTAGAAGAGAAGAAGGCATGTGGATCACCGGAATCGTGGTCTTTTTCCTTCGGGATTTCAAACTCTTATTGGAGTCTAGCATCAGAGATAAGGGCGTTCAAAAAAGACATGTAAAATGTATAGGGGGCAGGGACCAATTCAATCTGCAGGCACGCCTGTGTGTTCCTTAGTATGGACACTTCTTCCTTCATAATAGACTCAGGATTGCATTAGTTATCAGTTACTTTTGATCAAAGAGATCTTTCTTTAACTTTATCTAGTTTAAATTACATTCATTCTTTTTCAGGTGATAGTCTAAATATTCATTCGACCTCGGTACGTTGTTTTGTAATACCTAAGTCTGTTTTAATTTATATGCCACTTTTACCTGCTTTTCAATTAAAATAAGAGTGAAAATGTCGATCAAGGTTTTCTGGCATTTGGTGCAAAGATCAGACGCAGAATGCGGCTAACCGGAGTACAGTGGAATAAAACCATCGCAAGGTACTTAAAAATATTTTATGAAATACATTTGGAAGCTCAGGGACTCTCGAAGCTGGATGATGACATAAACTAAAGCGTTCCAGAATCAGTTCCAGCATATGTAAGCACAGTCATTAATGCACTGCGCAGTTCAAAATTTGAGATGCCTTAACAAATGTTTAGTAAATCTGACCGCGCTCACAAACGAAGCTTTACGATTAGCAACCTGGCAGTGGTCTTCCACTACAACTACTTGCAAATCTGAAGAGGTAAGCTGAAAAGAATTCGAGCGCAATAGATTCAAACTTACTCCCAAATAATATGAGGCACAGCATTGATTATGGTGGCGTATTAAGTGGAACCATGGTGATCCTTAGCATACGGCATTTGCATGCGGAAATGTAAAGTACTGTCATTAAGAGTGTATATGCTTCTCCTTTCTGTTATTGCAGTATTACGCAAGGGCAGGACAGCCGAACTGCTGCTACTCAATTGGGACGTTAACGCATTTAAAACGACTGTCTATTTGCATTTGGTACCTAAAATATCAATTCTTATTAGATTTAAACTATAATAGCCGTATTGTGTAATCATTGGCTCAACATGTAAGCTTCAGTTGCCCGAAACATTCAACACCCCCATTAAAGTTCGCCGTACATGAATTCCAACATTCAGTTTATGCTATAGTTGCTTATTGAAATGTAGTTTTTCGAAAAATGGTTTATTTCTTGAAATTATGTGGACGGGTACCTTTGTGGACTGAGTGGTGCGTTTTATCTATATACACTCTGGTTGCTGGACGACTCTGGTCTTTCTAGTTTAATCCTTCAGGAAAAGACAGGTTTACTAATGCATACCATGGTGCGTGCTACCACGACAAAATCATGTTTACTTTCGAAGCATCATGACTATAAGTGGCTGGGCAAGCAAATTGTCTTTTCCAAAATTGTGCCTTGTTCGTTCATTATCTTGTGTCTCTTCTCGCGCTTTATCATTGTCATGGACGCTTTTAGCTGATACGTAAGAATTTTAAGTACAAGGATTCTACCTTTTAAGCCTTATTTCTCTTCATCCGGTACCTGATCGTTATAATAGAGCAGACTCTTTGAAAATCAAGGAGAATTGACTGCCAAAACATTTCTTCAACTTTTATTCAACAGATATTTCTTTTTAACGTCCATGGGCTCGATAATACGTTTCACTTTGTAGGTATCTATGTCTGACTGCCGCAGATGTGTAAAGTAAGTATTGAACATTAATTTTCTAAGATATAATAAAAATTTGAGGTCTCAAATGCCTTGTTTTTTTGTCTAAGTTTACCTTAACAGATTCAGTAATTCTGTACAACGTTTTCATCCTGTTTGCCCAAAAAGAAGTTCAATCCTGTGAAGTATAATGCATAAACATCCAATCTGGTGCTGTGTTTATATTTCATCATAAGAAAGATCTCCCATCTAGTACAGCATGTAAATGATTGTGAAGTGCTACAACTACTTACTTGATTAACATAACTTTAGTAATTATTCATCCCATAAAAACTGTTGAAAACAATTATGTATGTTCTTTGTTTTAAAAAAAGCAGACTGCATGCCAAAACATAAATTTGCAGTTCAATTTGTTGCTCATTATTTGTATTTTTAATGTTTCTCCCAGGAATTTCATCAATTCCTTAACAAAAATTAAACCTACGCTCTTGCATTCATTGGCTATGCTGGATTGTGACGTTTTAATTCTTTTTTGCTGATAAGTTTGCATTACAGGAAAATCGGCAATTTTTGTATAAATTGCTGCATTGTTGTAATGTGCATGGCTTCAGACTGACTAGAAAAAATAAGTTAATTCGATTTATCTGAATGTATCTTTACTACTTCATCCAACATTTTAATACTCTACTCAGGGGATTCCTTTTTTCGTGTGAATTTTTAAGTTATGGAAATACAGTTAAGATAACCATGATGGGAACAGATTAAGTCACCTACAGACAAAAAAACTTTTAGTTAAGACGTTGTAAATCAAATCTCTGTTCATGTTTTTATGCTCCCTGTGGCATAGTTTACCGTCATAAATAGAAATTAGCAGTAACGTTTCAGTAGCACAAAAGCCATCTTGACTGCAGCTATCTAAAATGCAAAACCACATGCGAACTCTCGTGCCTACGAGGGACACAGGAGTGTGTTTGCAAACTCGATAATACCGGAGAACTATGAAAAGCTTATTAATGAGCAGACTATATAAAACTTGGACCATTACTGGTTAAATATTATTTCTAACTTGAAGACGTCGTACTGAAAGAAAATTGGTGCAATGGAAATATTTTTGATAGTTATGCATATGTTTGAAGAACATTTGCTGATCGGCTTATTTGTCATGTTTCTCCCTTTTTGGTTTTGAACCCAGTCTAAAGCACACATCGAGTAGTAATATATGCAGAATGGAGTCGCTACAGCGAAAGTTGAACTCTGTAGATCTCAAAGAGAACAAACGCGGTATCAAGGTTTAGGTGTGCAACACTCGGGGTTGGCTGGTGACGGCCAAAAATAAAAAAGAGTGATCTTAACCTGACTTGTTTTCGCGATAATTTTACTCTTGCATACAGAAGTACTGCATTAGAATTTGATTGAATAATATACAATAATCATGTGCTTTGCTTCTAAGGAAAACACTTTAAAAGGTAAGAAACCCGAAATTCTTGTAAGAGAACAGTTCAAGTAACATTGATAGCTCAGCAGCTCGAATCAAATTATCAAATAGGACAAAGTTGAACCCAGCAAACACAGCTTTTCCAAGTATGATATTTTAAATTCTCTAAAAGAATTCAATTTCTTTTAGCGTTTCCGTTAACATAAGTTTTTTGAGATCGGTTTAAAATGCAACCTGCAGTCTGGCCACGAAATAATGCAAGTTTAATGACGAAGTTTGACTTGGTTGTAAAGCATGTATTTTGTCACGTCATTTTGATCCACCGAGTGGATTGAATCATAAGAATGCCTGTTAATTAACTTTTCTTAAGGACAATGAGCATTAATTTTGGCGAATGTGGGAAGAGTCTCATTTTTGAGGATTTTTCTGTGTTATTAAGTACGACAGAATTAGGCTTTTTATTCATATGTATTATGCTATGGAAGAATTCCAAAATAAGTATTAGAAAGAGTATAAAACATATCCCGTCCAGAACTGGAAAATTTTAGCCAGTGAGTTCATGTGTAAGGACTCGCATTTATACGCAGGAACAAAGAACAATTCCAGATTTAAAAATAATTTTTGCTGTTTTGTAATGTTTTTCTGCCACAAATGCAGTAATTAACAAGGATGAAAAAATGGTTTCACTATTTCGAGAAATATTCCCGAAAACCTGATATATAAACGGGAAAGCGCGACATTCTTTCCCCTTTCTGTATTGGGCCGTGCCGTAAAGATGTCAATTTATTTCCTATCTGGCGCTAATTTTGTCTGCATATGAAAGTTGGCAGCCAAAGGTCTGCCCTAAAAGTCATTAGCTAATATGTTTGATATTAGCAAGGGCAAAATATTCCGAATTATTTACTATGAAACAAGACGTGAAAGTAAAAATCGTGTGGGAAAACGGTCCACGACAAAACGAGATGACGATTTTATTCGTTGAATACTAAAAAATACCATTATATGCCCATTAGGGCTATGCACAGGGAACATTTTTCAATGTTCTTTTGAACTTTATTTACAAGAATAATGTGGGAATTCGGCCTTCATCAGCAGATGGCAATAGCTCAGCCAGTTTTTGGAAGAAACGTATTGAGAAACATTTCCTATTTGCTCAGGAATAAGTAAGATACAGTCTTCCATATTGGAAAAGCATTTATTACACATGCGATCATATACAGGAAAAACTTCCGCAAAGAATGCACTGTGTCAGCGACAAAGTTCAAGAACTAGCAACGCTTCGTAGTTTGGATGGCAATCAAGTTCGTTGAACGACAGATCTGACGGTCGACCAAAGATATCATTAACAGCAAGATATATGTCGACATTGTCAGTGGCATTCACAGGCGTCGAAGGGACACTGGCGGTAATACTTTCTGGAAGTATGCTTATGATGTACCTTAATGGTGAATCTAATTTCTTTAGACTACAGCCACTCTTTCTGTCTTCGGTCTTCTAACTATTTTTATTCCTCCTAAAATTCCGGATCTCAATCCCACTTACAATCTCTTTGACTTACTCAATAGTAGTTGGGATAAGCCACCGAAACATATTTCAATAGATCAGAAATTCGAGTTTGTGCTTAATAATTGTATAGGCCAAACCACCATTGACAGCATGGTTGTTTCTTTGTCCTCCCGAATAACTGTTGTTCCAAACGCTAAAAGACACTCAACAAAATATTAATATGTTTCATATTACATTTCCTCATGTTGTCCTCGTTATGTTAGTTTCCTATACTTTTTGTCTTTTATATAACCACTTCATTACCTGTCATATGGCCACTTTTGGATTTGAGCGTTTTTGGTAAAATAAATCAGTTCTTAGATAATAAATGATACCGTATACATCAAAATATGCCTCCTTTTCAAGTATTTATTTTTTACTTTCACGCAGTATAATTTGCAGGTCCGTTGGGTTAAGGCTTTGTGAGCTACAAGGGGTTTCATGCAGAGTAAACGGTGTTACGCGAAAGATGCACTGCACTGTAGTTGCCATTTAACTTTTCGTTCGCTTAAATAGTTTCCGTGACAAACAAGATACTGTTTATGCGTACAAACTATCAAACGACATCAAGAAACATTTTGAGAGGCTTTTATCGTTATTCAAACTAATTAAATCATGTGTGGTTTTTTACATGGCATGCACATTATAGCAACATGAATATGTCAAAACTGAACTTTGGTTTGCTAAGCTCAGCTATAATAAAGCGTGGATAAGATGTTTTTGCAGAACTTTTCATTTAGCAAAAAGCCAAAAAACATAAGATGGGAAACCTCGGCCTTTAGGCTTTATTAGCATCTTTAAGAGTAATGGACTTTGTCCAAATTCCTTTTCTTGTAAACCCAAATATAATGAAAATCTAAAAGTGCAGACTTCATGTTCAGCTTAAAAATTCACTCGACTGCGAGTTTTTTAAAGTCCAGAATGGGTAGGGTATTCTGGACATCTGTCTAATTCTTCCTATAGGCACCACCTCCCAAGCGCGCGTGGTCGATCTGTAAATTTCATGCCTGAACTTCTGATTCACCCTTTCTTCACAAGATATAGTAAAATTCGGATTTATTTATTGCATAACTAGAATTATGAGAGGGACTTGATTATATTTCACACGCAAGTATCCATAGCATCTGAATCGATAAATTATTTTTCAATCAGCTCGTCCGATAGATAGTTGAAATCAACTCAACAACTAGAATCTTCGTTAAAGAAATAAAATCCACTAACGAGTATAACGATTGTATGAGTTGAACTATCGAACAACTTAGGCGTATTTATCTGAAGCATTAATCGTTCAATAAATTTGGTCACCGATAAAAAAGTTGTTTGCCGCACCAACTGCTGAAAAAGCGCACTCTACGGGGTCTAAGCTACCTTTTGCAAAGGCTAGATGACTGTATGTGGGCGCTGGCATATTGATAGACAAAACACAACAGCTAATTTTCGCAAGCTACAAATGACCTGCGCCCTCCCTCCCTCCACTAGTGTGAGCTTCATTAGGTGGACGAGGATTTTATTAATTTTTTATTAGAAAATGGTCACCGTAGCCTGATTCTCATCTCGTCTGCGAGCCAAGTTAGCTCACTGGTCGTTAGGCTTCAGCGCCACAACTTTTACTACGTAGGAATAGTCACCGGCTAAGATTTTGTGATTCGGAGTAATAAACTGGATGGCCATTAAGGAGGATTGCTCATTTAAGAAGAGACAACAAATTTATTTTCCTAATGTTTCGGATTCATGATTGACCTTATCATCAGTAACGGCATCAAAGACGAACATAGGTTCAAGCGAGAACGCAAAACGTCAGGCGAATCTAGTTTTTGTCCTAATGATCCTGTCTACTTCCTCTCAACTACTTTCTGAGTCTCACTTATTCCTTTTAATCGGATTCAGCTATTTTTGCCTTAACGGCCTTCCAGTGCATTGGAGACTAGCTGATTGTCGTGAATCGCACAGAAATCCAGAAATTACAGGAGTATGTTATGAGAAAAGCCCACCAAGATTAAACGTTTTAGGAAAATCTGATGATAGTAATACAGGATTGAATAGTTCAATGCACTGAACTATACTTACGGTTGCCATGCCATATACGTTTGTTTTCCACAAATGCTTGTCAGCTCTATAAACTTATATCGGAAATTTATATCAAGGACCAAATTGCCTGGGTCCAAATCTCGGGAGTTCCAACCTTTGAGATTGAGTATGACTGGCTGATGACGGCTAACAACCCAGCAATGGCCAATCCAGTCTCCGTTTGCTTTGTCGGATCCATTTTATCATATGTTCATAGTCACTATGTGACGGTCTGGCGGTTTCACCTTGTGAGCTCCTGGGCAAAGTGAAACTTAATTGTTCCTCTACTAGATCAGCGAAGTGCCTATATTCATCATATTCCGGATGTCAACCGACAGAGTGATGAGCCCGTGATGTCGTGGTAAAGTAGTGAACTCAATGACCAAAGGTTCCGGGTTCAAATCTCGGGGGTTCCAACCCTTGAGATTGGGTATGACTAGCTGATGACGGCTTACAAGCCAGAAATCGTCATTCCGGTCTCCCTTTGCTTTGTCGAATCCTATCGTAAGTAACTCAATAAAACTATGCGGCTTGGTAGTTAATACAGCCCGTTTGTCACGGGAGTTGGGAGGGAGTAATCAGGTCAAAGAAATCTGGTCAGCATTAAAGGAAATGGAGCCAAGAAATGTGATAAGCTGCGAGCTGTGGTGTTAGTGGTTTTCGATCATGTGAACTGCGAAAAATGTATGTTTGCCAAATTATCTTTTGCAATTTTCAATGGGAATCGCCCCAACTTTTAATCATGCAATAGTTTATACCTAGTACGCTGTTGAGAAAACCTTTTCTTCATAGTGGTTGTACATGGTTTAAAAAAAAGGCGCTGCAACGGTTCTACTGAAATAAACGCAAGTCTTCTGCTGATGTTATTAAGAAAAATGAAAAATAGGCCGTTTCTTGAACCCAGCTAGTTTTATACTTGCACGAATTAATAAAGGCACGATATTGTATTCAAGCTAACCCCAAACTTGACCGATGTTTGAAACGTAAGTGACCTAAATAACTATGAACTTTGCCGTCTGTCAAGAATCCACGAAAGAGGGATGGCTGTAAAGACCATCGTTTGCTATTTACTAAAGTTAGCTCCTACCTAAATTTAATGCAATTCAGCATGAATTTTTGGACCAGTCTCCCATACAAACCTCTAAAACAAAATGTTTACATTAAAGGATGAGGTGAAGAAGTGGACTAAATCACTAAATAGAGGGCAACGAGAACCGCAGTAACGAAATCCTGGAGCAATGCAGTGCTTTGTTTTCATGCAATAAATAAAGATTTACTGTAAAATCGAGGTTGTCATACTGCATCTCTGGCCTTGGAGACTACAGTCGTGATTTCACGACTATTCGCTGACAGCGAGGACAGAAGCCGATCTCCGCAGAGTATACTTCAACAAAGGCCCTGACTTCTACTTCTTTTCTGATGAAAGAGAAGAAGAAGAAGAAGAAGAAGAAGAAGAAGAATAGATGGCTGGCAGAAGCGTTGTTACTGCTAACGCATGAAGGAGTGCAGATACCGGTTTGACAGACATCCAACAAAGTTCTGTCGTATTTCCTGACAGAAATAGCTTTCAAATTGATGGTAAACAGTTGCAGAATGCAACTATTTTTCGATGGTTTATAAGGAACACATGCTTACTGTCATTCGCAACGAGTGCTTAATGCGAATACTGCTTAAGAAACCAACGCTATGTCCCGACTGATTTGCTTAATAATGGCAAGTATTGTTCGCATGTTCATATTAATCGGGATGTTTACGGCCAACATTGCCTTCGTCACTATTTTTCAGGCGTATGAAGTTAAGAGAGCTAAACGTTGACGCCCAAATATGATAAACAGCGAAGCTATCACCAGTTGCTTCTACATACGAATATCATGGGTGGACTCTTTCTTTGCATACCAAAGTGTTGAGGGGAATAATTGTCGTCGGTTGCATTTTCAGCCTTTACTTTTATTCTTCTAGCTGCAACGTCTAATTATACCTTCTCAAGCGCACCGTCTAGAAGCCTTTAGTTGAAGAAATTTGTACAACTGTAGCAAACTTTGAAGATGGCATGACGCCTGGTTAGAATATTCTGGAACTCAAATAATTAGACCTAAAGCTGTGTTTTAAGACATGTTTGGTTAGAGTATTTTGAAATGCAAATAACTACAGGGAAAGTTACGAGCCGAAAAATTACCACTTCTTGCAGTTACTCATTTTGTAGCATAAAATACGTAACAGATGCTACCACTCCAATTTAATCCACAACTCGCTTTTGGTCGCTGATTTAGGTAGAAGATTTATGCTTGCAATTTTACAAATGGAACTTAATGGACACACTGTTGACTGTATTAGTCGATAAACTTACTTTCATATAACCCTAACAATTAAAACCATATTGGCAAAGACATTTAAATCGGGTTATAATTTTTAGAAAAGACAGCCGTGTGATGGCTAGAAAGCAATCGTTTCCGATTTATGATTTAAATTTCCTCTCAAATCCATAATCATCGATAGCAGTAGAAAGAGCTATCACTGCACTGGGAATTGTAGTATTTATAAAGATAAATAGTACCTCCAATCCTGCCCAAGCTGGTCCCTTCGGCACTCATGGTTGTACTAGGTGTGAGGGTTACCTCACCGATTACATTTGCCCTCTTATGTACTAAAAGTGTATGCAAATCGTCACAACAAGCAAAAATGTGACTTATTCGAAGTGGAATATGAAAAAACATTTTCGCTTCTATTTCTAGGACGTCTTTCTAAGTCGCAGACCTGACGCTAGCGTCCGAAGAAAAGAAAGAAAACCTTGTCTGGACAGTACACGAATTTTAAAAGTTTTGCACCCCTTCAACAGAATCGAAATCTAGTTCGATGCTTGGTGCAAAGGGCTATGAAAGTTTGCTCAGCAGACATTTTGAGGAGGAGCTGAAGACAATCGAGGACCTACTGCATGAGAACGGGCATACTGAGAGATGTATTACAAGGAATATGGTTGAGAACCAAGTAAGAACAACCGCATATACTGTAAAAAAGAAAACAGTATTCTTCAAAGTCCCCTTTCGAGGGGATTGTAGTATTTAAAACGATTAAAAGTATCGCCAATCCTGCCCCGTCAGCATTCATAGTTTCACTTTATGTGATGATTACCTCAAAGATGTTATTTGCCCTCTAATTTACTTAAAATGTGGGAAAATTGTCCCAAAAAGCAAAAATGTGATTTACAGAAAGTAATTGGGAGGATGCAGATGCGATTGCTGGCACAAACCTGTTATTCACCTGACGCTTCTAAATCCGCCAAGGATCAATCATGAGGGAAAATCGCAGGAACGAGCTATTCATACACAGAGAGTTACAGTATTAACAGGATCCAGTCTACGCTGCTGCCTACCTACAACAATCAAGGACTGAGTCCTATCAGGTGCTTGATGGTTGGGATACGCACCGTGAACTGCTGAACTTCCATCACCTGTGCTGGACTTGCACGAGATAATGGCTCAAACATCTGGACCCGTGGCAAAGCGTTCGCTTGTGCGTTCCAAAGTGGTAAATTACTTTTGCTCGCCTGAGATTCAGCATATTATATGGATTTTCCAGGTTGTACCACTGGGAGCCCGTGAGCCATAACCCAACCAACTCGTGACTCACGCAATTGTCCCTTTTCGCGAGAATCTCCACCTCATATAATTCGAATGTGCGGCTGGGTCCCGTCGAATGAGCCGCAATTTGAGAATCGGCGTCGTTTCTCCGTGCTGCTGCCGCGTGTTCGGCCACTCACGTCTTGAGAAGTCTTCCAGTTTCTCCGAAGTAGTTGATCTGCGTGCAACTGCACCAGACTCTACAGGCGATTCGAAATATCTCTTATCGTGGCAGTGGGTGTTTTGCTTCCATAAGCTAATGTCTGTTGGCAGTCTCCGGTATGTGTGGGACTCCAAACTTAAGTGAAGCAAGAAAACGACTGACAGCTTCCGATGCGTTTTTGACATATGCTATCGCTCGCCGGAATATGGGGTCGATGAGCTTTTGTCACCCATCTTTTTTCCGCATACACCGGTTGATGAAGTTGCCCGGGTAGCCATTTTCTCTGAATACCCATCGGAGATATTGCATTTCTAGGCAGATCGATTTGCCGGCAAAGAGAAGGGAGACTGAAATGGCCGTTTCTGGCTTAATAACCGTCATCAGCTAGTAATACCCAGTACAGAAACTGTCAGGGCCCGAGAAATGAGACCCCGTTAACCGTCGTTGAACTTTCATCAACGATTGCCAATATTGCATTTCAGCAACCCTGCCTTCCGTTTTACAAAATGTGCCAGATAAGATATCTGTACGCAACAGTGTTTGTGACTTAATTAGTGGTTGGTTGTTGATTTGTTATCTACTAGATAACTTGGCTTACCGATACTGTCACTAAATTTTGCGTTTGTCTGCGTCTCCCCGCGACTGATTTACCGTGCCCTGTCAAATCCGAGAGTCGCATATGAAAGGTGGACTGTTCCAGGCTTGTAAGTGTTCTACTTATCAGAGAAACGTTTTCAGAGAAATTCACCCCACACATGAACGTCACACCCTGCGAGAATTCCGGCCACTTCCCTCCCCGACGGTCTAACCACGTCCTGTCGATAAAGTGCTACTTGGCAGTCGAAGACACCACTTGTTCTGCAGTCCACGTCTGGTAGAACCTCCTAATTATTCTGACTGCCGGCAGGCGACCGCAGAAGTTTTCTACCGTGGCGGTCTGACTTTCGATCTCATAATGATATGCATTGTGGTCTCCTCTGTCGCGACAGCAACACCAAATCTACCCGACGCGACTGATGCATTCCGAGAGGAGTTACGTTCTTAAGGAGTACTGAGAAAGATTGTGGGCTAGTGCAGTTTTGTCTCACGTCTGATTTGTGCAAGTAGATATTTGCAAAATTTTGCGGACAAACATTCACCGTAGACACTCACTGGGATTATTTTTACTCAAAAACCTTGTATTCCGAACCATGAATTTGCATTTCCACGCATCGATTTGCGCAAATATGTTGGTGGCCGATTGGATGACTTTTTGTTGTTCTGTCATTTTTCTGAAATCTGTGCATTTGGGATATTGCAATGTTCGCTACAGAGGACAGATCCACGAGTGCAACCTGTCTGCTTTCTTCATACCAAATTGGAAAATATGTGTAGAGAA
This sequence comes from Ligula intestinalis, assembly GCA_036362985.1. Classification (NCBI taxonomy): domain Eukaryota; kingdom Metazoa; phylum Platyhelminthes; class Cestoda; order Diphyllobothriidea; family Diphyllobothriidae; genus Ligula; species Ligula intestinalis. The sequence continues at coordinate 11,577,833 of JAYGXS010000002.1, read as the reverse complement.
GGACGCCCCCTGAATATGAATGTATGATTACCTTCGACATAGGTTTCCCTTCGATAAACTCTCATCAGGCATGTATATTTATATCGTACTCAAGTAAATAAACCACGTTGGTTGGTAGAAAACATAGTGCGGTTATCAAGGAAGGTGGGGGAGGGGTAATTGGGGTCAAAAATATGATCACCCTCAGGGCGAGTTGGTAGTCAAGAGAGATAAGAAGCTGTGGGCTGTTCGATTAGAGGCTTTTGTGTATGATAGCTGCAACACCGTTAGTAGGTTCTTCTAAGCGCACAGTACCGGTCGGCGTAGCCTGAAGGGGGCCGCTTCTGCAGTAACTGACAAACGCTGTCAACGGAACTTTGAATAGCTTGAGGGCACTTTGCAGATCTACGAACGTTAGGTTTGACCTAGTATAGGTAGAATTTTACGCATAACTCCGCACGATGAAGGAATTTTACATCTGTGAGCTGGTCCTCATTCGCCTAAAAGAGCACTAACAGATTTTCGGACTCTTATTTTACTACGGTAAATTTGTGCAGTATTTCCCGTGACCTACACGCCATGAGGGGTGACGGCACTTCGCATCTGGCAAGGTTGATCGTTAAATTTGTTATTTTAGTTATATTTACTCCACTGTTAAACAATTTCGACAGAATTACAATAAACTGCCATCAATGACTCGTCATATCTTAGCATCTGGGTTTGTTTTGCTTTTACCTCCTTCGAGGAAAAGTGAGTGCAAGCTTGTCGTTTTCCGGTGAATTTCTATGGGTCAGCTTTCGGAACTTGAACTCCAGGACTGCATCGCAAATCACTCCAAGTTTATTATTCAGTTGATAAACACTCTAGTAAGGGACTTTTGAACCATCCTCTCCCTTGAACTCGGGGCATGTGGTCTTCCCTTGATCAAGTTTCTAACAGTGAATGCGCAGCCAGGTGAACAGACGCATTCCTTTCGTTCATCCGCCATGTTGCAATGCAGCGTGTTTCGCCAGCTCATTTTTACCGACGAATTTAATGAAATATACTCGTGAAACATGCTACTGATTTTTTTATCATCAACATTAAGTTAATCAACGAGAAGTCGAAATCCATAATTCCGTGAAAGGGAGCAGCAGCAAACTGAACAATTAGAAACATTTCAAGCCATCCGATGTTTCACATGGTTTTATTTGACGTCCCAGGAACTTTTTATTTTGCGAAGCAAAGTTTTGGGCATGTATAAAGACGTCAGGTGAGCCTTGCAGTGTACATTTGAAAGCCAATTGTATTAGCCGATTCGAAATTCAGTAGTCCAATGTTTCAAATAAACGTCATTTATGGTGAGAAGCCATAGCAAACATAAAGAGGACATTCATAGAGCAAATCATGCCATAATCTCAAAAATGTTCACAGCGAAGTGTTTTATTGAAACCACACATAGCCTATCCATCGCGCGACGGCTTAAATAGGCAAAATTTCGTTTAGCATGTGGTAACTGATTTATGCTCTGCACTGTACCCTTTAAAGGTACCAGACATTAGAAACCACAACCATGGTGTCTGAAATATTAAAATGCACTTTCATACTAAAGCAAAAACCGCGATCCGGTTGAGGAAGCCGGTTTGATGCGCGCAAGAGACCCTCCTGCAAGCCCCCAGCTTGGCATAATTAACGGTTACATAACTGCCTACATTGTACCCTTAAAAGGTACCAGACATTAGAAACCACAACCATGGTGTCTGAAATGTTAAAATGCACTTTCATACTAAAACAAAAACCTCGATCCGGTTGAGGAAGCCGGTTTGATGCGCGCAAGAGACCCTCCTGCAAGCCCCCAGCTTGGCATAATTAACGGTTACATAACTGTCTGCATTTTTCTGCGCTTTCTCCCTTTTTCCACACTCCCCTTGTTCGAATTCAAAAAACCCTCACTGCCTCGTAACCAGCCGAGTACTATCAACCCCACCCCCCCCTCCCCTATTCCCAGAACTAATTTGCCTGTAGTGGTGAAAATACTTGCCAAAATGTTGCTTTCTACCCCCTCCCTATATAAAGGTAATAGCACGAGGAGAATTTATCGAAAGCTACGCATGCACGCCAGATACTCCTCGAAAACAAAAACGTCATTAAAATTGCATTTTTATGCAGCGCAGCATGCAGTCTGGTTTTGAGTCATTTCACGCATTTAGGGTGATGCATTTCGATGTGGCAGCTTCTAAATCCTCTGTCAAAATCACACCCCTGAGAATATCACAGCTTAGGTAAGGCGTGCCTGTCCTTTGCTTGCTGACGAAAACTGATTTTTTTCCAACGATGCGAAACTGACTACTTCACGCATTGAACAGTTTTGCAGTTATGTCCCCGGTTAACATGTTATGCCTAAAGGCAGATTGATGCTCGCTTTTAAAAGGCTTGTAATTAGGAGGGTATATCGTAGGTGAGCAAGATGTTTCCCAGTTCATGTAATGTTGCTCCTTTTGAGGTATATAAAGTGGTCTATATCCGCTCCAGTGCATGTTATGCACATAAAAGGGTCTCTTCATAAAGCATAAAGCGATGTAAAATTTCCTTTTAGGTACGATAAGCAATAAGTAGGTGCGCAATTTCGAGTGTAGACAAACATGCAACTGCTCTTCGAACGATGTAAAAGGTAATAGACGTTTTGTAATTAAAAACATTTTGCTCTTAAGTGCTGAATTTAAAGAGGTGTTTGGTTGCAAAATCAGATGATGAGATTGCGTTTTGTTTACTTTTTTTGAATAAGCAGATTTTGAAGATAAATGTGTCATTTTATATCAAATAAATAACATGCTTTTTTAATTTCTCATTAGTTTGGATGACCGAAAAGTGTATAACGGATTACTGCTGAATCGTACATGCTTCACACGATCTTCAATCTTCTCTAAATAAAGGTACCTTTGAAATTTTCCTTTTTCAAGTTGTGTGATTCCTGCTTTGTGTTTACCCGTATTCAGTATCAGTTTCAGTATATTGAGGGATATGAAGGAAAAATTTCGTTGAGTGCCCTATTTGTACATATGTGCAGTGGTAGCACAAAATTTGTTTCTCAGACTGTTGGCGAGGCCAGTTGTTCTGTTTCATAGGATGAAAATAGGAGCAGACAGTGAAAAACTCCTCAGAAATTTTTAGGAGAAAAACTGTCGCTCTTGGATACAGAAACTTGTTGGTGCAATTGCATTGGCAAACCAGCTTTTTGCCATACATAATTTACATGTATCTGAAAATATGCGGAATAAAAATCCAGCTGCTTGGGTTATTTTCCCTACTGATCGGTTTTTAAACGCGCCAAATAAACATCTCTTTCGTGAGTTATGGTAAACACTCCATGATTAAGACAACTAAAGAACATCACCAGACTACATTCAGACGAAGACATGCGAGATGTGTGCATTTCCGGTCCAAGCCTCTTGATTCCTTTAGAAACCGCATAACGACATCGCAGGAAGTCAAACGTCCTCAGTTTTACTCATTCAAGGAGTGAAGTTTGGCGAACAAACATTTTCGGTTATTCATTATCAGTCTAGGACAATAATATAAGAGAGGATAGAGTTAACAAAAGATCAAATAACCAATCAGTTTTGTTTTACTTATTCGATAGCTTGACTTAAGCAAGCGAGTACCTGGTTCTAACTACATATTGACCAGAATTAAGTTAAGGCAAAACTTTTCAGATTACTTTGTAGATTGAATCAACAACAATATTTATTGGATCCATGAAATTTCGGGAATGCTCATCAGTTGCGTCCATTCCATTACATGGTGAGCGTAGCGAATGAGAAAAATACAAAATTGAATTGGTACAGGAAGGTCAGGTTACGAGGGCTAATCAGAAAAGTAAGCGAGTTAAAACGAGGTGGGAAGAAAAATCAGATAAAAAGGATTTATGGCGGAAAGGTGGGTAGAAGACTGTGTAAATCTGGGAGCCAGATGTTAACAAGGCCCTATTCTCTTACCCGTTTTTCTTTCCACCTCGTCAAAACTCGCTGACTTAACGCATGAGCCCTCGTAACTTGACCTTTTCGACTTTTCTGCAGCAATTTAACTTTGTATTTTTCTCATTCGCTACTCTCACCATGCAATGGAATGGGCGCAGCTGATGAGCTTTCCCGAAATTTAATGGATCCAATAAATCTTGCTGTTTTTGCAATCTACAAATTTGCGCCTGGGAAACTCTTTTTAAGTTTCAGACTAAACTTATATGAGAATGCGACGGGGGTCCCATTCGGAGACGGCTGTTGCAGGCCTCAGCCCTAAAAGGAGCCAAGTTACCGTCTCGTCAAATACACCTCAAAGTCATGACTTTTGGCGCATTGTGATAGATTTGAGGATGTCAAATTTAGTATACAGAGAAAAGTAGTGACTTGCCATGAGAAAAGGTCTCACGGAGTCAAGCTTGCTTTCCCTTCCCTCTCCACTACATCAATCAGACCTGTCAATAAAGAGGCGAGGAGATTGGGCACAATAGCTGGCCTTGCAGGGAGACCTGAGCCTATGACCTGCTGCAAAATGGCTAGATAGCTGCAAGAGCTCGCATGTACCTGACACGGTTGGCTCGATGGGTACCATGAACAGATTTGGGCAGGAGTTTCCTTGGTAGCGCACAAATGTTCCTATTTTTATTTACATGCCTGCTTAATTACTTTCTATTAGGGTTAGGGTTAGGGTAAGGGAAAGGGTAAATGTTAGGGTTAGGGGAAGGGTTAGGTTTAAGGTTAGGGTTAGGCTGGGGTAAGGGTTATGCTTAGGGTTATGGTTAAGGTTAGTATTAAGGTAAAGGTTAGGGTGAGATTTAGGGTAAGGGTTATGGTTAGGGTTAGGGTTAGGTTGGGGTAAGGGTTATGGTTAGGGTTAGGATGGGGTAGTGATATCGTATGCAATATGCCCCAAGTTTCTGTCTGGGGTAGGCATTTAAATATAAATAAGAACATTTGTGCGCTACCATGGAAACTTTTGCCTAGATTTGGTTCTACTCTGACTTCAATTCAGTGCAGTCTGTAATCGTAGCAAAAATTCGATTCCCAGGTGGTAGGTCAGAAGGAGAAAGGTCGTTCACCGGGAGAGGTTTACTAGATGAACGTTTAGACTCACGGCTCTCGGTATATACCGCTCTTTCCGTATGCGTAGCCTGCCAATAGCGCTTGAGCCGCTGCGTATGGCTCACGGTTCACCGTCACTTGTTTTGCCGCAGCCGTGTTCCCGTCGCTCGCCCGTGGTGGAGCATCTGGCCCCCGTGTCACCACTGTTTCTTTACTGCCACCCCCACTTCACACGCTCATCGGTCGCGGAGATGTTTAGCGGCCCCCGATTGCTCCACGCCGCCGCAGCTGCCCCCGCCAATCTGATTGGACGCTTGTTGTGTCGCGTCGACCCGCGCCTCCCCCCTGGCTCGTTACAGCCCTAGAAACGGATTAAAAATCGGGCCGCGGCCAACGAGCGCGGGGCTGAAACAAGCGATGACAAGCGCACCACCACGAGCGATCAAGGGGAACAAAGCTGTGACGACACAAGTTACGATGAGATGCGAGCCATACGCAGCTGTTCAACCGGTATTAGCAGGCTACGCACACGGAAAAGAACTGCATATACACACAGTCGGGAGCCTGAATGTTCAGTCTCCGAAGATTGGTGGACTACAAAGTTACCCCAAACGTCAGACATTTAACAAACTTCTCAAAGTGGACGCCCTTCGCTCTTCAAATCACTTCCTGTTGTGTGGCCTCCGATATGATCTGTAGACTGGAGTCCCAAAACAAGGCAGGACATCTGTAGGCCTCCCAACAAACAAATCACGTCGGTGTTAATACCCTAATGCGTCGTTTTATAATGGAAGTGGGCCCAATACTCATTGGCTGGCCTTTGTATCACCCAGAATTTTTCCCAAGCGTTTTGATATTAAGTCTTTGTACCCGATGGTAAACAGAAGTCTATTCTCGCTTTCATCTTCTGACTTCATCCAAAGTTATCAACTTTCTTCGCGACCACATGACAAACCTCGAATTTTGAGCCCTCTTGGGAATGATTTGCAATAAGTGCGACCGCATTTCATTCACATTTTTCATGTGTTAAATGAAAAGACTTGGAATTATCTGGTGTATCTTGTCATTAATTGCCGACTTTTATTGTTTTATGCATCTACCCTAATTGAGGTCAAATATAGACCAAAGTCTATTTTGTCCATTTGTTGAATGGACGCTTGATAAATATGTTGTATATCAATGTAAGACAAGCACTTTTCTGAAATAAGTGGAGCAGAAAAGTAAAAAAGGTTATTTGGAACTTTGTGACATTGGTTAGTCCAGCGTTAATTTCGTCAAACAATACCAGTAATTATATACTAATTAGTTATAATACCTCCTGCCACGTCTGAGAACCAACGGGCAACCAAGCTGTTTCAGTGGCCATCCCGACAGTCCATTGTTCGTCACGAGTCCACAGTCATTTTTAAAAAAAGGCTTTTGTTACATTTAACCCCATTACCATAACAGAACAAGACGCATTGTACTGCGTATCTTGGAAAAAGAGTCAGTCGGAAACCTCACTGATCAGCCGCATGGTGGACTTTTTCAATTTCATCTGTCTTCTCTGTCTACAGCTTTCAAGAACAACGTACGTGCTTTTTTTCAACTGCAGACAGCATTAGACCTCAAGAGTGCGTATACCTTTTGTCCTTAAAAAGTAGAAGAAAAAATAGCGTTAGTGACATGATTGGCAAAAAAGTCAAGCCCGCTTTCGCTTTGAGTAAATAATTTATGGATATTTTTCCAGACCAAACGATATGAGCAAAGTTTTATAACTGAGAGCTGAAAACCGTGTACGCTATCATTTTACTAGTGACTTAAGCTTGGCAGCGAATTACATAAAACATCTAATTCAATGTTATTCTAGGGAGCTCTGGTGTAGCTAGCTTACATTCAACCCTTCTATATGTAATTAGTACGTTGTGTTCAGGATAATCATACCTTGGTTTAATAATTGCTACTTGAGCTTCACGTTTGAGATGCTCAAATATCCTCCTTAACAATGTAATAACGAATGATATACCTTTACTAGCAATCCCGGTTAATCATTGAGGGACAGTGCGCTCAATGATGAAATCTTCCACATCCTTCAATATGGTTAAAAATTAGAAATACTATTGCTTTGGAGCTCCCCTATGCATGGTACACATAGTAAGGATAAATTAAAGGTATCGAGTAAATGTGAAAGCTCCTACGCGTTCTTATCTGAAATTGTTCATTTTGCCAAGATGAGCAACAGATCGACACCAAGAATGTGCATGAGAAAATATATTTGGATCGCTGATATCAGAACTAAAAAACCTGGTGTTTTGAATTCGGCCAAAGTATCTTATGCAGTCCCGCTCATATACCCCTAGTCCCAAGATTTTTCCTACGAAAACGGTCTTTATAGGGTTTTGGAGGGCGGGTAGATAAAACGAAATGTTTAGAAGTAATTGCTAAGTTAAAAAATGGAGTCGAATTTTTTTCACGCGGCCGCTAGTAGTAAATAGTTCCGCATGCAAATTGAAGGCGTGTGTGGCGTATCGCGCCGCGGACTGTACTAATCTAAACTCAGGACGGTAAGTTGGACCTCAGGTAAGTAGAAGTGGACGACGTCCTAACCACCATTTCTATTTTTTCAGGATTTCAAGAAACCTGCAATTTTATGATTGGGTTTTCCCGCAGTAGATTAAACGATAATGCAGATTAGGATAATCGACAGATATAAATCTACAACACTTCTAAACACAATGAAATAAAAATGCCTATAACAGTTATTAAAGTATATTCCACTACGTATCCCAATTCCCCACCCATATAACCTTATAGCTACCGTTTTCGTAGGAAGACATGCTGGCAGTGAGGATTAATGACGGAAACTAAACAAGCTACCATTGCCTTGAAATCTCCTAAAAAGATTACTAATCGCAATACCAAACAGAAGAGTCAGAATCATCTAAACATGTGTTTAAGGAATGTGAAAATGTCAAAGCCAGGCGCAAGCTAGCGTTTGTTTGGCTCCAAATCAAACGCGGTCATTGATATTCTGTGTCGTAACCCGAAAATACTTCGTCATCCTCATTTCAAGTACTTCAGATGGTAAATGATAAGGTACGGCAGGGCTTATTCGGGTTGCGTTCCCATATCAAGTGCCGAGCATGAGGGACGTCACGCACGCGTAGGGCGCAGTCTTACCGGCCACCTGCGCCTGATCCCGGGCACAGGTGAATGAGGGAAGAGAGAGTGCGGTAGATGCTGTGCAAGTCTACTATCACCTTCAATTAATCCAAGCGTGAGCCATCGCCCCTGCACCACCACCCTGCTGTGGTGGACTTCGTTGGAATCGACGGTCGACGAACCTCCAATTGATCCGAAAATTAGCTCACAAACATCGGCACCCGAGGCTCTGCTTAACCTTGAGCCTCCCACCCAAGCAAGTTGCGTGTTCAGTTTTTCTTTAAACTGTAAATCAAAGAACTGACACTAATACGGTTACTACGTCCGTGGGTACTTGGAAGTGTGGTGGCCATCTGGAAAACTGGTCATGGTCTACGATTTCGCACCAGTCTTGGTCCGACAACATTTTTCTTCTCCTCTGCTATCATCTTTGGGGCTGGCAATGCACCAGATCCGCAATTCAAATCCACCCACTTCTACAGTACGCGCAAGAATTCGTGCAACATGCCAACATGTGCGAAAGATTGATACTCTCTCGTTACTAATGATCGCGTAGTCTATTTTGAAGTTAGTTCAGTCAGGATAGGATGAGGGTTTTTTAAAGTACTTCATCCTGACCACTTACAAAACGTATGTACCGTAAAAAAGTAACTCCTTAAATAGTATGCGTTTTTATCATTGATTTTGACAGCCTTTACAAAATTAACTATATTTTATGGAAAACATACACGGAAAAGTTATTCCTGATAATCTTTTAGTAGCAAATTACGCCTTCTCTAAATTTTACAATTGAAGAAATTGTATCTTTCGGTTTTCTACAAAAATATTGTTATGAGCTTCTTTGCGATTGTAAGTGTTCATTCATAACACACGGTATCCGTCAATTTAGTAATGTTGCCTTCACTGCATAAAGCATGCTCCACATCCATTTCAACATTTTATGAGAGCTATGGAACTTCTTCCTAAAACTGTAGGCGAAAACGTACTTTTCCTTTCACAGGATGTACACAGTACCCAGAGTGTAAGCCTTGAATTATAGTGTAGCAGTCAGAAATTTTAAAAATTATTCGGCCATTTAGAAACTTTTTTGAGCCGAAAGATACCCTTTCTTCAAGTAAAAAAATTAATGTGCTGGGAATTTTTGCAACCTTAAAGAAGGTGTGCTGTGCTATCCAACGTGTAACTGAATATCGTAATAGGGACGATAATTCGATTCCCAGGTGGTAAGTCAGAAGGAGAAAGGGCGGTCACCGGAGAGGTTTATTTGTGATTGACGTTTCGGATAGTAATCTCGTCTATCCATCTTCAGAGAGTGAATACTCTGGCTCCTGGCTCTGGTTATGTGCCGCTCCATTCGTCCGGTCCGTTTGACGGTCCCCTATGTTGTGTTAAGATCATTCTTACCAAAGGATGGTTATGACATGGAGCAGTCGGGGACCTCAACCGACGTATCCAGGTGACAGGCCGTGGCGATGGGGGAAGCCAAACAAATACTGACACTGGCTACAGCCAGCCTCAACGCAGAGCACAGAGCGGGGACGGTTACCAGGCTGTGGGTGTGGCAACGGTTAGCAGGGGACAAGTGACGGTGAGGCGGGTGGAAGCCAAACAAACACTGATATCCTTGGTGCAGACAGTCACAACGCAAAGCGGAGCGCGAGGGACGGTCACCAGGCGGCTGGTACGGCTAGCAATTACCACCTAGAGACGCGACCTATGCAGAGCGGCTCGAACTGGATTGGCAGACTACGCCCGCGGATGAGAGGAGCGTCTTATAACGAGAGCCAGGAGCCAGAGTATGCCCTCTCTGAAGGTGGATAGACGAGGTAACTATCCGAAACGTCAGATCACAAATAAACCTCTCCCGGTGAACACCCTTTCTCCTTCAATACAGCCTATTTTGGGAAAATCGCCCAGTGCTACCCCACATGGGCATCAAAAAAGAACCACTTCGTGTCTAAGGAAGAAGACTTGTCGAGCACCAGATCAATTTTTTATTGTCTTGTCCTTTCAATCCCTTACAGGAATCCACCTTCAGAGACAAGAAGCAGAAACCAAAAGGAGGGTAGTTATAGTGGGGAAAGGTCAATCAACTGTCACAGGTCATCAGGTCTTCACCAGATGGGAAACAGCAGCCAAAAGAGATGGGGGCGTAGTTATAGTGGTATTTGCTAGTCTATTTGTCAGTGACGTCCGGGGTCGAGATCCAATGCTCGACAAGTCTTCTTTTTTCTCTATGCAAATACCTGGAACGCGAACGTTGTCATTCATTCGTGAATATCTTCATGTTTTCCTTGAGTCGCAGGACACCTTCAGTTCGGTGGATGTCCTAGAACCAAATCAGAGGCTGGCGGTGGGCTGACTACTGCTAACATGTGAAGCGAATTTATATAGGCGATCTTACTGGCTGCAGAAGCAAAAACAGTTTCGATGTAAACATCTATGAGCCCTATAAAAGGGACGAGACAGGAGACGAATTGAGTGAAATCTTTGAAAATGATGTTCAGGAAACTTTTCAACTAAACCTTGTGATTAAATTAATTAACAGGTGGTTTATGGTTTGGTACATTAGGCGCATTGGGGTGCTTGTAAGCTGAATTATAAAAAAAGTGTTTAAGTACTTAAACAGCAGACATACTTTTTTCCGTAGAAACATATTTTAGTTCATTGGGCTGGCAAAAGAGAAAACAACGGCATTCTGAAAAAATTCAATGACGCCTGCGAGGGAAGAGTTCCATATTTAACCAAACCAGCCCCATAATTCGCACCATGAATGTGACTGCAAAACATGTTATTAATCTGGAAAATAATATTATGGAGTAACTGTGGTATTTTGCGCAAATATTAGTAGCAGCTATATTTAAGTTGACGCCTCTCGTTAACTGAACACTAAACTCACTCTCAGAATACTCATAAACAGCCCGAAATATTATATTTCCCCTTTACAATGCCAAAAAACCCAAATGCTATTTTTATGCGTCAGCACCGATGAGTCTAAGGTCAATTGTAAAATGCACCGATATCCGTTTTAATATCACCCAAACTACTCAATATGGTTCAAGATTATATTTAGAAAACATAATTTTCTTTTATTTAAGGTTACAGCTCTCATAACCGACAAGAGTAGGGAGGAACACATTTCTGAATAATTTGTGCGAATACTTGTTTAGATGACCCTTACCTTTGGATCATAAAAATTAGTCTGTTTTTAATTTCCTCATCATCTGCAGAACAATGATGCAACGTAAAGGCTGTAAATGACGGTAGTCTCTGCTCGTTGGAATATAATAAAGTGGCTTTTAGGCTGCCTACAAAATAAATGTGTCAAATGCCGTCTAAGCTAAATTAATATGGACAACATCACCACGTGTAACGGTTTTCACTATGTTTGTGAAAGATCAAAAGACAATTGCATCCAAATTTTTTATTTGTTTTTAATCAAACCTGTTCCTTATAAAGCATTTAACATGGTCAAACATTGATTGCGACGTAACAGTTAAACTTACTCCGGAGGGATTTTTCTCCATTGCACCCCGAAAAATTGCATTACTTCTCCTTTGTCCACTTACCTCCGAAAGGGTCGAAGGGAGATCTTGAAAATCTTTAGATATCAAGGCCATGTCCTCTGGTAAACTTAACTGTACAGTTACTTAATGCGTGCGTTTATATAAATAATCCGTACGCATTTCAATGAACTACTTAAGTGTGTTTAGTTTACAAGCATAATAATAATTTCCTTGTTTGA
>JAYGXS010000002.1:11460313-11531347 GCA_036362985.1 Ligula intestinalis | reverse complement strand
AAGGTTTTTACGTCCTCTATACGGGATAAATACACCGCCGGTAGGCATGAGCCGAAAGTGACAAACAAAATAGTCCCACTCCTGCTGCTACTGTGCTGTGAAGGGATGCGATGCGATGCGGGAGGCTGTTGCAGTTCTACCCAAGATATCGTGCCTTCCTGCCTGCCTAACTAGGCTCCTTTGTGTGCGTGAGAGAGAGAGTACACGGAGACATTACACGTTCTCACCCCTCCGTAACCAACCTGTGTGCGTCACGAAAGCGCGAAACCAAAGTGGGCAAAGGTGTCATCGCGGTGGGTCCTTCCAAACAACCTTCTCTCCTGTCCTCACTCAGCTGCGCGGGGAAACAAATCTGACAGTCTGGACAGGCAAAAGACTTCCAGGGAACAGTTGGGAGATTATTTACTACGGCAGTACGACGGTAGCCCCAAGATCTTGTAACAGTCAACAGCAACAGATGATTTGGTTACATTTTCCTCCACCTCCTACGGAATTTACAAGTACTTGAAATAAACTGATTAAGAAGGATTTCTGAAGAAGATGCAATCACTGGAACAGGATTTTTATTTTCCTGAAGTTTTTGATTCTGTCGAGAATTCTTAATAAAAGGTAACCATAGGAAATTCGGAGGAAATTTGGAGTCATGCCCGGATAAAATTGATGCATGCACAGGACGATTTCTCCAGGATAATTTATCGAAGGCGTAATGGCGGATTATTCCTGAGTGGAAGAGACCACGTACTTGAAAGTTTATGTGAAATAAAAGAAATTGCTAAAATGCTGCTCTTTAAATATCGGGCCTACCATATGGTGATGTTTATGCCTTTATAAGCTACATGACCTAACATGCGCGATCGAGGGATTACTGCCAGCTTAAGTTCACCCAAGTCGCCCTCCGTCCCCCAACTTATATAGAAGACAGTTTCCTGTGGTTATGCGTTGTCTTTCGCAAGCTACATACTGTGGTATGTCCAAATTAACCCGGGAAAACGGCAAATGTGTCTACGTTGCGAACTAAACGCATGGTTGAACTTGAAATATCATTAACTAACGCTTCTTTAACCACAATTTTACTATTTGCCCGATGTGGGTTACGACTGCATACTAGGTTCCAATTTCCTACATGCGCGTACAGGACGCATTTTAGTATACTATGTACTGGCTTTAGCAATTAAAAGTACTCGAATAAGCACTCTTAGCATTGTTATATTACGTCTTGCACCAGTATCCTAGCCCTCGTAGCCTAAACTTTAGGAAAACTTACGCAGTTTTGGTGAATAGAGGTAAAGGGTAAAAAGCACGACAAGGATTGATGTGTTCTGAGCATCAAACATCTATTTGCTCGAAATATCATAAATCCAGGTCCAAACTTCTAGTGGAGGTCGAAGAAAAATGAGCCCAGCGCTGACTCTAATCAGTGTCATTTCTGACCAATAATTAGCACTTTTAATAGCACCAGCACTATAATCACTCAGTTACACTGCTAATAAGAAGCAGTATAAATGTTAGAACCAGCAGTAGCAATATAAAAAATGGTATTTTTTAGCCTTTTTGGAAACCTGCTGAAGACGATTTAGCGAATGTAGTGCAGTATTACCGGTGTAAAAGGCTACTGCCACTTAAGACTAACTTAGGCAGCGTTTCTGGGCTGCATTGAAGTAAGCGACTTACGCCTGATTCCCGCTCGCTCATCTACACACTGTCTTGTCACTGGTTCAAGCGGAAAGGGGGTCAAGAATGTGGTAGATGACTGCTTGTCTACCCTCACTATACCTGAGCACAATCACCATGCATTCTCTTTGAGCATATTATGGACATCGATAGTCGAACTATCCCCCTCCGTAACCACCCTGTGTGCGTCACGAAAGCGCGAAACCAAAGTGGGCAAAGGAGTCATCGTGGTGGGTCCTTCCAAACAGCATTCTCTCCTGTCTTCACTCAGCTGCTCACGAAAACAAATCTGACAGTACGAACGGGCAAACGACTTCAATGGACCTGCAAAGGAAAAGTTGACTTGGGGGTATTTACGTGTACGTGAACTAAACGTACAACAGTACACTGGAGGTATTTTAACAGTCGAACGCAACAGACCATTTGGTTACATTTTCTTCCTCCTACTCCCCTCACCCGGAACTACAAGTTTTTGACATAATTTGATTAAAAAGGATTTGTTCAAGGCGTAATAGCGGATTATTTCTTAGTGGATTAGACGACGTAATTAAACTAAATGTGGAATAAAAGCAATTGCTAACATTTCGCTCTTTAAATTTAAAATCTACCATATGGTGATGTGTGTGTGTGCCCCTTTAAGCTACCCGTCTTTAGACATAAAAATATATCAGTTCTAATATCGTATTTTGAATGAAAGTCTTACTCCTTTTTACAGCAGTTGAAAGAGGTGAGGACTCCAGGACCAGTAGAAAACTGACGTCAGTGAGGGTGAAAACCTAGCCGTGATAAATGAATGTGCGTCAATGTAAGGGCGCTAATTATTCCAATTCCCAATTACGGCCGACGCATAACCACGATTAAGTTAGTTTATTGTATGGCTCCTTACTATGTAATTTTCTCGAAGGTCAAAACAAAATGGCCAGGTACAGACACACTATCTAATGCATAAGCTTTGACGCAAAAAACCTGTGCGCTAAAATAACTTTCTTCGGTGGTAAGGAATCGGCTGTTAAGGAACTAGCCAAAGGATTATTGCATTGCGGTGGTCATTTCTTGATTTCATAACAAAATTGTATCTAGCTGGGGACCTTCACAAAACGCTCGATACATAGGTATCTTACAGCCAGAAATAAACAGTATGTGATAAATTCAAGTGGCTACAGTTTCGGTTTCTTTTGCCATGAACAAAGGGGGCTGTGTGTCCCGAATTTAACTGCAAATCACTCCATTCTCTTGGCGTATGGAACTCCTTGTATCATTACAGCAACGCCGACACTGTATCGAAAAAAAGGTTTTCTTGTTATTTTTCTCAACAGCGGTTGATTCCTTCGCTACTATTGATACCATTATCGGGGCGTGGAAACACCTATGCGGCAAAATTTTGATACTTTAGGGTTTCTTTCAGCTCAGCCAAATGTGTATTCTCTGTGAGTCGCGTATTCTTCGATTTTTTGACCTCATTCTTTTCAAATCTGATTAATAATGTTAACTTAACACGAAATAGCTACCGTTTAACAATCACAGCTGTCTTTTTTGTCAGTCCTTTGTCTAGAGCGCTTCATGGCGAAATCTTTCTGGCTGGTCCACAGTGCCAGCAACTTACTACAGTGGAGGAGCATATTAATCTCGCCGATCCTTCTGGCGGTCAGGTTTTAAAGGAGTAGGAGAACACCTGATCTAGATCTATATTAAAGATGTGAAAAAAGCTCCCGACTATGCAACTGCCTAACAGTAATCTCGCCACCTTTCAACAGCTGCAATTTTGGTCTGTTTTCTCTCTTTGTGCCGTTGGTATGTACCCCTGTGGGGATCTTGACTTTGCTTGTCAATCGTTCTATCAACGGCATAGCTTTCACGCAGCTCTGACCCTCGATTGTCATCTTTTCTTTCGAGCGTTCATAATCAATCCTCAAGGAGCCCTGATTCAAGACTCGACTCCCAATATTAACTTGAGTGGATAGTAGTAAACCTCTGCTCCACTAAGCATCCTTGAAAATATATGCGCTTGATAACAACGCGGATGTTGACGTTGGCTGCAGCATTCTCTACAGATGGCGAGGAAAGCTTTTTATCACTATCCGACTAGAGACAGAGTATTAGTAACCGTTACCTTGCTGAGATTCGCCACCTGAAGCCAGCCTTTCCACCTCCATATTTCCAATAACATGTTTTTACTGTCGGCATATATTACTGACTATTGTGCCTAGTCCAAACCCTTTACAATTCTCCCAGATTTCGTAACTAAAATCTTCTTTGGTAGTCTCACTAGCTCTAAATTGTCTCTATCGGTGGCACAGTAAATCATGGTCTCTTGCTGTATATCCTTATGCCATAACTAATATCATTTAGCCAGGCTGATACCGAATCTGAAGCAACATGTGGTCGAGATCTGATATGTGACCCCCACCTAGCCTTTCTTTGTATGAAATACCAACTTATGTGGCATTTCCATAAACGTAATTTAACAACTTGTCATTTCTCGCATTCTCCGTCATCTACCCCTTAAGTACTACCATAAGACTAACCCTTATGTTAACATCAGGGGTTATTTTTAAAGAAAGGGTTATCGTTTAATTGGATTTAGGGCTGAAATTAGACTTAGGTGCCAGATTTAAGTATTTTTGGTCAAGGTTGGGCTATCGGTGTTTTCAACCACAACTATATTTTCACTCGCGTGCATTAGGAGGGTCGGTTTATCTATTCATTAGTTTTACTTTCTCCTTCAATTTGATCGGCCATCACAGACTGAAATATATCTCTTGAAATTGTAGTGACTTCTCGACGCGCTCTGTAGTCGCAAAGTCTGATGTGGCCTGCTATCCCTGTGATATTGGTGACTTTATGACATGATCTGCAGTCGCAATTTCTGATGTGGCTGAGTCCAATGATCGTCAAACCTCTCTCGACTTACATTAAATTTTTCCTGCGTCATTTTTTATGACCACGATAGGGAGGAGTGAATAACCAGTATCCTGTCATGTGGCGAGTGGGAAGCTATCAACCACTCTCAAATAATTGAGTCTAGGCCATGGTTTCTTCCATATCAAGCAGAGAAGTCCCTCTATGAGTTTCAGCACCCACATCTTCCCATCAAGTGGTTCTACATCTACTGCCAATGGTATCACTTAATGCAAGTCATACTGGCACGGCATACCGATTTGCCGCTGACGTTTGACTGAACCACCCGCTCTCAGGGCGGCCAAGGTCTGCTACACCAAACCTCCATATGGTGGATCCATCTCTTCTCCTCTCAATCTGTTTTTTTTATGACAGAGCAGCCCCTCCTGACTATGCTGCTCCGACTCCTCCTTCTCCTCCTCCTCGCAGCCGGGATTGAGGCCCACCCGGCGGGGTTCCGGATCCAACAAGGGCTACTTGCCTGCCTACCGCCAACGAGTACACGTGCACTGGCCACCTACACTCGCTGTCTGGCCAATCACCTGTAAAAGCTGCTTCAGACAAAGGCCACTCCAGATGCTGCGGTGATTCCCGCGATCATCTCACTTCAGACGTGGCGCTGTGGCCGGTGGTTGCTCGTTCATCTGACAGTCAAATAATCCTTATCTATTCTTCATTCCTTCCGTTCAGTTGAGCACAGTCCAGAAGCAACAATCAGGCGCCAGGTCATGAGACCGATGCCCCACTGCCATGGCAGGAAACGGCTGGAGTCTTTTACTGGATCGGGTGCGGTTGTGGACAAAGTAACTACGTCAGGGAAACCGAGAGGCTACTCCGGACGCGAATGACTGAGCATGCAGTGGCGGTGACGAATAAAGATGCCAAATCCCAGGCTGCAGCTCAGTCGACGGGACCTGGCCATGTTTTCAAGTTTAACGAGGCCGAAATCCCCGCAAGAGGTGACAACCGCGTGATCCGCGAGCTGCTGGAGTCATGGTTCTCAGGCTTCCAGTCTATCAACAAGCACAACGATTTGGAGTTTCCATATTGCTTATTGAGACATTACTTGAGCAAGGGAATCGGTCACTTGGGAAGGGCCGGGCTCAGCAACAACTCGGATGACAGCAAGTATAATAATCGAGCAATTACCAAGCCCGCATCCAACACGTACAAGGAAATCGCGGCAATTAATGAGTCGAACGTGAAGTGTCAAGCCACCACCGTACCAATTAAGACCCCAAGCACAGATTAATCCAATAGTTATAGTAGGCATGTGAATGGCCATCACGAACTATAACTATCGTGCAATCTGTGCATGTTTCACCCCTATCTGTGCATTGCTCAGATTCTCAACAGGATCCAAAACTTCAGGAAAATAAAACTCTTGTTCCAGTGGTCGCCTCTTCTTTTTCAGAACTGTTTCCTGGAACTCGCATATTTACTTCTATTTTTCCTACTGCTCTGGCCTCCCAGGACTTCTTTCTCCTAAAGAATCGGATCTAGAGATCGCAATTTCTAGGGTTTCACTTCCTTTACCCCCCCCCCCTGCAAAAAGATATCGTACCAGTGATCTCTGTTTCTATTTCCCGCCAGCTTACAGATTCCACTTTCCAGTAGGTAAATTTGCATCTTGGCATTCTTACTTTAATTGCGTATTTTTGATTTATGAAATTGGCTTCTCGACAAGTCATGTTTTAGTTTTGTTTACTTTACCCATGAAAATCCTATTACCAGCAATTCCCTGTGAAGAGGTATCTTGCCTACTGCCTTCTGAATGGGGCTTTATATTCGATCTTTGTTAAGGAATTCTTCTTGAGTTGTGATCAAAGATTTTTCTACATAAACCAAAGTTGACATAAAGAGGATTTTGACTGAGAATTAATTGTTATAAATAGTTACCCGATTCCTCTTTTATTTACAGGAAATCTGTCCACATTTGATATTTTTACGATTTGGAAATCTGACGCTGAAGAATGCAGATGATAGCAGACGGTCCCAGAGGGACATACTAAGGTTCGATCAAATACGTCCACATAGGTTGCCTTATTGACATTATGGCATGGATTTGTGCGCTTATATGGTGTAAAAAGGAATAACTTGATTCATATGCACGCCTCGTCGTAAATTATCTTTGAACATGCATTTATTAATACTAATACTCACCAATGATCTAATCTGTAAGCCCACTGACAAAATGCAACGCAGAGATTATGGTAAAATACCCAGATTTATCATTTAAGTTTCTAAAATTGTTTCTGCTTCTTCCCTGATGATGGGTCAGCAATGAAATCCGAAAGGCCAGAGGAATAGAGTACTTGTCCCAGGAATTGTATCTGTTTCAGCTAAGTATTCTGTTTTTCATCAGTATGGCGGATGATAGAGGCAATTACCAGACTCTGCAGAAGGCAGTGAGAGTGCTCGCATTTCTAGCATACGCTTGTTTTATTACTCTAATTAAGTTTTGCAAGAGGAGCGCAATATGAAATATGCAAATTAGGGGAGTGTAAACGGACAAAAGCAGGAAATCCATGATACTTCGCTGAAGAAAGCTGAATTAGGTAATACGGCCTGCAGCTGAAAAACGTACCCTAACACTGACCTTAACCCTTTCCTGCTCTGGCGGCCGGTAGGTTTAGCTGCTTGAATAACACATATATGCGTACAGCATGTTTTGCTTAAAAAGATTAATTTCAAGCCTACATTGACTAACTAGGGATCCCTATGTGTGTTTTCAGAAACAATGAAGACAATTTTTAAAAAAAGAACTGCAAAAAGGCAAATTCGCCTACATTTGCTCACTTTGAAGGGCTTTTCGTTGATATTCAGATTTTCGGTCTGCAGTTCGAATCGACTGACCTCGCTTGTTTGCAATTTGGCATAAAGGGGATTTTCCGGATCTATATCATGCGAATTAGCGCGAACCCATTTTCCGCTTGATTCGAGCATGATAAGCCTAGACGGACGCGCGGTTTACCCCAAAGAAGCTACCTGCTCTTAGGCCCTCCCATTCAAGACTGATCGATAAAGCAGCGTGGGTTCAGCACCTCAGCTTATCGCTAATTGGCCACCTCCGGGCGTGAGCTTTGCGTCATAGCACGAAGAGCGTTAAACATCCGTTAGTGCGTGACGGATAAACCAGCGATTTTTTGACGAGATTTGGTGCAGAATAGTTTGCGTTTATGCCTGTATTTGATGATTGACAGCATTATTAGGCATAAACTGTAGAGAAAGTTAATTTAGAAAAGGAGGTATTCCATTTTGCAAAACTAATCAGGAGCTAAACCTGCCCGTTTTGTTGCAAAAATTCGGAGAACAGGCACCTAGACATTCTAAGTAGCATAATACAACTGTTTGACCATTAAGTAATTCTTCATATAGCTCTTTCCGACTCAACCTGTACCATTTTTCTTGTTGTTCAACCTACTGTGCTTTGGCCAGCTAAACCCGATGAAACAGGCCTCATTTTTAGCAAATTAAGTAGCCCGACGGGTAACATTGTCTACTAATTGTGGTCAGGCTGTTTACCATTTGGATTTAGATGCCTAGATTTAATTTCTGACATCAGTGCTTCCAAAAAAACTTCAAACAGCTGCTTTGGATTTCCTTCCTGTCTTCGATAATTTTTCATGCCCCCAAAAATATGCACTTCCACAATGCGGTGTAATGCAACAATTGAACAAAGTACTGCACTACTGCATAAAGTGAAAATTGTAATAAATTTTTACTTGTACTTGTCACGGCTGTGATCAGGCCTGATCTAGCCGACCTCAATAAGGTGACTGATGATCCATGGAAGGCAGACCTGGAAAGCTCCATTCATTCACTTTTCCAGCGACTGAGACCGAAAATCGTAGATCGAAGTACCGCTTCAGTGTCTTCACAACGGTGTCGAGCCACGTCTTGAGATGCCCACCTCTTCAGCGCCCCTAGGTGGGCTGTGGCACCGGATCAAGGTCAGCGTAGCAAAGCGTGTGAGGCGGAAGACGGAAAACGTGCCCAAACCGCCTGCGTCCTCTTTTTTGAAAGGCCTAAGATATCCTCGTGAGACTGTGCAAGCGAGTGCGGTCTGTTTCATTTGAGACGAAATAGGCATATTCCGCTCGAAGGATAGTACTCCGGCGGCGGTAGTCTTCCAGTCTCCGCTCATTTTCTACGCGCAAAGCCCAACATTCGCACTCAAAGAGGATGATTGACTGAGCAGAGGCACAGTAAACATGAGCCTTCGTAATAACAGAAATATCTTGTCGGGTCTACAGGCACTTTCAGAGGATTGAGAAAACCCGGAGAGCAGTGTCGATTTGGGAGACAATGCCGTCCTTGCTCTGTCCATTTGGTAGTGGCCTTTCCCGAGGTATTTAAGGCTGTCTTCTTGTTCACTTTCATTGTCACTAATTTTCTAGGGCGCTTTCTCCTGGTCAGAGATGCAGCTCGAGAAAAGTATTTTATTCCCGGTATTTATGGACATGCCAAACGACGCAGCGATCTCATTCATCTGTCAGACTGCAGATTGTAGCTCACCACAGCTTGAAGCTAGTAAAGCGAGATCACCGACGTAGTCGAGATCAGTTAGTCGGCGTCTGGGTGAGAACTCAACATCGTTCTCTTTTTGTAGGACCTTCCCAAGAATCCAGTCAATGAAGTAGTTGAATAGAATGGGCGACAGGACAGAGTCTTTTCGAATGCCAAACTGAGTAGCGAACGATTCTGGGAGGTTTTTATGGACCAATACCCGCTCAGCGGTGAAACAGTAGTATGCTTTGATCATGGCGCTGATTTTTGATGGTACACCGTGTGGCGCCATTATCCGCCACAGAGATTCACGATGAACGGAATTTAGCGCAGCGGTAGAGTCAACAAAGCAAACAGCCGTTGGTTGCTGGTAGCTATGACGAAATTGAAGGATCATTCTCAGTAGTAATATCTGGTCCACACATCCATGCCCAGTGCGGAATCTGACTTAGTTGGGCCGCGTCCTAGAGTCTCGCATAGACTGGAAATGCCAGAGCAGAGCAAAAGCGAAGATGAGAAGATTCCATCGAGGGAACGACGCTGTAATTCGCCTCGCGTTTCGACATCCGTCGCGGATTCTTCATCAGAGACATCAGTAAAAAACAGAAGCAGAAGACACTGCTACTGTTTTCTGCTGATATTGCTGATAAAGAATCCGCCAAGGATATCAAAGTTTCAGGTGGATAACGCTGTCGTCCCAGCGATCAAATCTTCGTATCCTCAATTTCTTTTTGGGACTCGCATGTTTCCTTGTATTGGCAATGATAAAGATATTCGCCACATCGTCTATGAAACTTATGCCATGGTAGTTCTCGCATCCTGTTTTATCTCCCTTCTTGAAGGCAGCTACAAGGATGCCGGTTCCCAGTCACTACCCCATCTCTCCGCGCTTGTCCAATCACCTCATGAAGCCAAGGAGCCAGTATTTCGACACAAAACTAGTAGCTTTCGGTGTGAATACCGTCCTCTCTTTCCGCCTTGTTTTTATGCAGCTTCAGCATCGCATCGCCAATTTCGCTGTCAGAAGGGAGGCCACAGGACACTGTATAGGACGGAGAGAATTGAAACTGACTTTGTAACTTACCATACTAACAGCCTAGGTACTTGCTAAAAGGCCCAGACACGTGTTTTGCCGGTATTCTGCCGCTGCTTAACACAGCTGCGAGGGGTCCGGCTCATCAGTGGGTCACCTCAGCTTTTCCTATCTGCTTTCTGGTTGATATACCGGTTTTGAAAGTTCAGCTTTAAATCTCTAGAGAAATTAATTTCTGATCGCGGAATATATCAGCATTGAAACTCCGCTGCGGAGGAGAGGGACGGTGTGATGAGCTGCTCACCAAAGTTAACGAGGTGCTCGAAGTATTCAGGCAAGCGATCAACTTGGCCGAGTTGTCAGCAATGAAGCCGCCATTCACATCGAAAAAATAGTCACAGCGTGTCGAGGGCTAACCACTAACTTGGCGGATAATTTAGTAGACTTCTCGAATGTCACCAAAATTTGAGGCCTGCTTCATGTAAGTCACTATTTCGGACCAAAACTTCTGCTGTTCATCCTTATCCGACACTGCTGACAGCTTTCGTAATAACCAGAAGGAAGCATGGTTGCGGAATCTGGTTCGAGTCGTCTGGTCAGACAGCTGCATGGTTCTTCCACCAATTCAGTCACTGCGGCACTGCTGAGTGAATCCAAGAATTTTCTTAGCTGTCCCATAGACGCATGTTTTAAGTGCGGACCAAATGCTGCTGCCTTCGCCATCGGCTTGTGTGTTAAGGTGGAACCAGATTTCTGTTGTTAAGGTATTTCCGGATTTTTGTGACATCTAGGCGTCTCGCTCGTCGAATTTCGGATGAGAGGTCAATCCCCATGCGTGCTTGAACGAGGAAATGGTTAGACCTGTGGGCGCTACCAATTTTGGCGCGTAGCATTAACTGCGAAACTTTACACTAACTAGAATGTAATCGATCTGACTGGCAGTATGGCCGTCGTTTGAATCCCAGGTCGGTAGATGTTTATGACGATGCTGAAAGCGTACGTTTGTAACAAACAGTAGGCTCTGATCAGCAAAATGCAGCATCCTTTCACCGTTGTCAGACTGAACGTCAAGCCCAAAACGACCAATATAGTGACTGTTTGACGAGTCACCGGGCTCAGTCCGGCCATTCGAGCCCCCGGCGACCATTAACAGAACACAACGAGGAAGTCTTTCAAGTAGCTCCTATAGTTCTGTGTAGACGTTCTTTTTATCTTGATGTTCGGCAGATGATGTCGGTACATACACACGGACGACAGCATTTTTCGTAAAGTGACCCTTTATTCGACCGTAAGTCATCCGGTCGTTGACTGGTTCGCAGGCCAGTAGTGCACAGTTTGCTTGTTCTGCGAGGACAAGAGCCTCACCGCATTCACCAGATGAGCCGCGTGGGCCAGTGTGATACAAGGTGAGATGAGAATCGACTCCCAGGACTTTTATTTGTCAGGCGTCTGAGTCGGGGATTAGGACTTTGGGCAGGCAGAAAATATCCACGTGGTATTGATAGAGACTGCACGCCGTCAGACTTTGAGTAGCAGGTAACATAAATGTTTGCACCTTCCAACATCCAGACTCCGTTCACGGTTGAGTAGTCCAGATTGCATACTATTCGCCTGCGCCACTCCACGAAGGTTTTGGAGCGCGTCGGTTCCCGCGGACGCCGTAACAGGGATTGAAATACTGTGAGTAAATATTTAGCAAGAGGGATCTTGGTTTTTTATTAATATGGCTGGGTCCCAGCAGCCACTCGGATCCTGTATTCGAGGTGATCTTATCCGGACTTTGGCTGAAAAAAACCTGACAAGAAAGCAGCAGTTGCAAGCAAACCCATTGAATGGTGATTCACGCTCGTCATGTCACAGTGCCGCCATTGGGCCTTGAAACCTTGTATAAGGCAGTCGGTGCGCCAGACCTCAGCCCACCGCGCCCTGAAAGCACTGTCACTGCTGTTATGCGACGGCTTAATCGCCAGACACAGGAGCCCGATTATTTTGCAGCGAACCTTCGTTGAAAGACCGTTTCACTATCCACCACCTGTTAACGCGTCCAGCAGATAGGCTTACGGGAAGCCCACCTTCCCGTGTGACTTCCGGGAAGGCGGGTTACTGTCATTATACACTAGACTGAATAATTGTACTAACATGCCGTTATTATGAAAAAAAATGTAAAAGTGACCTACCAACCACAGATGTCTTAAAGATAGGCTTGGAAATTTATCATGCATACGTATATAAACTTCGCTGTTAATTTTTACAGTAACCTAACTTTAAGTAAACAAGATTGTGTAATAACGAACGCTATTTCGTAATAGCTCCACAATCAGGCAAATCACTGGCTCTTCTCATTGTTTCCTGATAATTTTTATTGAACCTGTTTTCTACATTTTTTGCTCTATGGAGTATTTTTCACTCTGCAAGTTTGGCCGGGCCTATGGAGGCAAATTTTGAACGCCTATCAAAACCTGCCTAAAAGAGGATAATTCTAACGTCAAAGATTCTTAGGTATCATTACTTACTGCTGGTAGAACACTTTTGCTGATTATGATTATGATAATGATTATGTGAAAAAAACCTCTCCTGCCAGTGATTGCTTCTATCTTACCCTACTTTTCTCCTGAGACTCACTACTTGGCTTATGTCGGCCACTCAACTAAATTCCTAACAGGCATGAAGTCTAGGTTTGAGTTTTAACTAATCTAAGCTTTGGGCATAGTAAGAGCAGCTGATAAAAGCAAATAAGCCGCTTATGGTGGGCATCCAACTTCCCTTTTTATTTGTATTGTTCAGTCATATCTATGAACTGTTCTTCTTCTTCTACCTATCCATGAATATGGAGAAATCCGCTGTTGGTGTAATCTAGAAGATCTTCGCATTTATTTTATTTTGAAGCCTTAACGGCGGGGCAGGCAGCCTAGGCAGTCAGCTTACTGGATCCTTAATGGTGGACTCCATACGCGAGTAAATCGACCAAAGCATAATGAAATTCTCGACTCACGGTGGCCTCGTTGTTCAGTAGTAGACCGTTGGCTGCATAGAAGCCTTCCCTGCTGTGTGAGCTTGACTCTTACCGGGGCCATGCATTCTTCACAATTGGGTCAACTGAAGTAGTTCAATCTGCCAAACCGTCCTTACAAGAAAGTGAGCCTAGTAGTCACTCTGTTGGAGTCATGAGCGACAGTTTTTCTCCTAAAAACCAAAAATGACATTCTATTTTGAATTATGAGCCAGCCTTAGGAGTTTTTTCACTGTCTGCTCTTCTTCCTCAGTTACACTGCTGGCTCGTGTTAACTGAGTGCGAGTGTATTACTTGAAACAAGCGAGAAGTCGTCTACAATTGTGTCAACGACTTCTTTAGAATGTTTGGCTGTGCCGATGCATTTCTTAAATCCTATGTACTAAGAGGGAGTTCAAAGGCGGTTGCCTATATTTCCTTTAATAAACTTGACCTGACTTGACTAGATGAGTGCTTAGAAAATTCTGTCTAGGCAGTCAACTTGCTCTATCCGTAAGGGTGGATGCCATGTGAGTAGTAAACTGGGCGGGTAAATCGACCCAATTGTGATTTAAGTCAAGCCTTCGGCGCGCCCTCGTAGAGCGTTGACTAGACAAAACCCTTCCCTACTGCGTGTGTGCGTTCGAATTCCACCGAGGCCGCGAATTTTCCACACTTGGGTCAACTGAAAAATGAAACTTCCAAAAGGCTCATAGTTGCCTTCAACTTCCACAGTTTTTCAGTTCAGCCTGAGCATTATTACGGGTAGGAAGGGCGGGAACAATCATCGCGCTAGCAGAGCGAGGAATTTCGCTGATTGGATAGCTGTCATAGTACGGGGTTTTAGACTTTAATGGGTAGTAGTTCAACTTCATTTGCGCTGATGATGGACTGCTTTTAGATGGGCAAAACTTGTATTCCTCAGCCTGCACGCAAATGCGGAAGTAACATCAGAAGTAATTTACTATTAATCTATTCGTCCAAGGCAGCGGTTTGCTGAAGGAGCGGGACAATATGCCCACATAGGGGACAGGTGTACAGCCAGGAGGCTGTTAGGAGTTTGCATTATAAACCTGTCACCAGCTTTGTTAAAAATGTGCAAGATGCTTTGCAAGCACGCTATCCTTCCCTTTAGTGTGTAGAGTACTCTTCTCCGACTGCTGGACAAAAAAATAAGTTTTTGTAAGTCTAAGCTCTAAAAGATAAGTGAGATAATCAGACGCCTGAGATTTTTTGGTCACACAGGGATTTGCTATAGTCTGCAGCTAGCATATTTTCTAGCTGTGGTTGCAATTAATTATAAATTATAGGTTAAGTTAATCAGTTAATGCTTTTATCACAGCAAAAAGATCACTTAGTTCATTATGGATACTATTTAAAGCGGTTTTGAAGACATTGAGTAGCGGTACCTGTTCATCTCGACATAACTGCGTTCAAGCATAATATTTATAAATGTAATTGTCTGAAGAACTTGCAATCCCATAGAAGAAAGATTTTAAATCCATTCCCTCAGCATTCATCAGAAGTTACTACTTTCACCTTACTAGTTTGCACAGAAATGGCGCATTTTCTGGCCCTGAAAAAAAGGTTGATTTTCCTAATTTCAAAAAAATTTTAACGCGGGGGGCTATTCGGTCGTACGGTAACTGCCAATTTCGATAAGATTGAATTGACAAAAGGCATCTTCATTCTGTTAATCTAAGCCATTTGGGTTAAGAAATACTGGACTCACTTATATTTTATGGATTATAATTTTCCTCAATTGCTTCCGTTTTTGGAAAAACACAAATATCAATATCACTACAACTTACTTCGATTTAGTATCAAAAATACTATCACATCTACAAGTGAAGGACGGCTATCACCTTGAAAGCCTTGAATCAGTGACGTATATCATTTTAACTGGACTGGATATCCGACCCACCTAAGACCCCTGATTATTCGTTTTTTTTCAAAAAAATATCATTTATACATGTGATAATTGCAAGGGGTTTTCGCTATGCAACACTTGCAGTTTCGCAACTTCGGAGAATTCCGCTAATTCTCCTGCCAAATAAGATGTGCAACTATTAAATTTGAACTTCTGATACATAAGTACATGCTCCCTAAGAAAAACTATTTTCATATCATTTGGTGCAAGTAGCCTTGTTGATGATCATAATCACAATTATGATCCAGACTTTGAATTATTGGGTCATGACCTAGGTCATCAGAATGCCGTTTTAAACATTAGGAACGGTACTGTGAGGTTAAAAGGCTTGTACTTAGTATTCTCAAGCCCAATGGATAAAAAATTATGTCACCCATGGGACTTCGCTCCAAGAAACCGTGGATCACAGTTCTCTATCGGAATTTTAATTTTCTGAATACCTTTTCTGAGTCACCTTAGTTGGGTACCAGGTAACCGAAACTCATATAGATACCAGAGTAGAATTTGGCTTTGACAAGCCGGTATAGCTGCAAGATTCACACATTCCTTGCTTCATCTTATGGAAACATTTCCTCTGGGAGAACCGGTGGAAGTCTTACACCACTATGTGCTGTAGAGTTTACAAGGGCCTACGCTCCAAAGAATGTAATTTATATCCTCAGGTATATTATGGGAGTCACAGTAGAAGAGGCAAATTCAATGCGAGGTGGCGACATCTGTATAAATGATCGGTGTAAACATATGTTCTAATCTGTATAAATGTTATTAAGCGTTTGCGTAAGCTTACCGAAATTTTTATAAATTAAGGCAGCGACGCTATTCATAATCCACTGAAATTAGTGCCGATAGAAGCGAATATGCAAGTTTCAGGAAGCAATTCAGAATCAGAAGATGAGACTAGAGGCACAGTTACCTCTGATGAAGGTTTCTTGACAGAATCCAAGACCTCGGACAAACAAACTTCTTGTTCCAACGATCATATCTTCTGCTTCCGAAATTAGTGCTCCATTTTGCGCATGCTTCTGACATCGTTAAAGATATCCTCTTCCTCGTGGCAACAGTAGTTTAAGTAGTGCACCACATATACCCCTAGGCCCAGCACTTATTTCTTACTGAAGCGGTGATTATAGGGGTTTTATGTATGGAGAATTAGGATAGGCAGTGGAATATACTTTAATAACTCCTGTATGTTTTTTTTATTTTGTTGTATTTATAAATGTTGTTGACTTATATCTGTAGGTTTTCCTAATCTGTATTATCGTTTAACGTACTGCTGCCCCGATTAATGACCTTTTGACATCCAGCTGGTTGTATAAGCTTCTTTTTCCCTCATACGTAGTTTTTTTATATAAAAAGTCGAATGAATTGGCAATGCATCACGTGACGTGTGTACGCTTGATTTACAGCCAAAATGTTAGATCGCGTGCACTGGGAGTAAGTAGAGCTGCTAGCATTGTCTTTTCCCCAAAACCCTTCTGCTTTTGTGAGAACTCCCATGACACGCGTTAGCTTAGAATAGGCAGAGCTAACCAAATGGCAGACATTTTAAAAAACGAACATCTATTTACAATCAATGGGAATCCTAGCGTTCGAGTCCATTTGTTCTTTGCATCGGGAACTTACTCGGAGGTCTATGCAAACCCGTTTTTTGCGTAAGAATTCCTATGCTATGTAGCTTGCGGTCAGTCCAGATCGGGAGTCTCTAATAACAAATAAGGTCTAGCTAGTCTAATTAATTACGTCGGGAATGCTGGCAATAAGCATCGCATGGCGCTCAGTGAACAACACTGAAGTTCGCGGCGACATCGACTCCTGTTATAACTGTGACCCGGACGGATTACAGTTGCTAAGAAACTTAGAATGCCTTGTGTGTGGGTCAACTTGTTCTATACCACTGTACAAAAACAGCTCGATGACGTCTGTTGCTTCTTGGACTTCCCTGTTCACCAGGACGCAAGCGGGCCAAATTCCACTGCTAGCAAACGTTTTAAGTTTTGGTCGGATAAGGCTGGTGATAATAAAATGGAAAAGGACAATTCTGGCGAGTTATCTGGGCGCTGCCTTCTGTACATGGTTATTAGCATAGCTAAAACCGCGATTTTTAATTTCCCCTTCCACAATTTGATCGTGCAAGCGACAAGGCTGTTACGACCCGCGCTTGGTACTTGTACTTAACACGAACTCTGAACTAGCCTACTGTTGCCCGAACGCCCGCAGGAGAAAACAAGAAAACTCAATCGGCCAGGATGGAGAAGTGTATTCTCACAGTACGAGTCAAGCAAGTCACTGCAGGTCACTGTTACAAAAGGCTGCCGGGTATTTATTCAGTCAGCTTCATGAGTAGGCGTCAGCGCCAGGGGACCAATCAGCTAGGACGAAAAATCGATAGCCACGGCGCGCGCTCATGAGAGCTGCGCGGAGGTGCACTCGGGCGCCTTTCTGTGAGATGAGTAATCGTGGGAACCGACGCATTGCCAACAAAGGCCCATCGTGTACTTCACAACTTAGTAGGCTGAGTGCCCGTGCGCATTGCCAACAAAGGCCCATCGTGTACTTCACAACTAAGTAGGCTGAGTGCCGGTGACTTGCCGGTGAGTTAATTTTAAATGATATTAGACTTACGCACCATTCCCTACACTTTGACCTCCATCAAACGCCTATGTAAGAACAGTGTCGAAGTAACCGAGGTTAGGTGGAACATTGTGGCCGACAAAGTTGATTAGCCTGTCCACACGTGCCATACAAGACTGAGTCGGGATTTCATGCAGACAACAAAGGACGGATCGTATTACATCTGAGTAGGACCCATTTCAGTCGGGCCCTCGGTCCCAAGAAGAGGATGGAATTATTCTGTCAGGTGACACCATTCTAAGCCACAGCTTTTAGCGCACTGTGCATCGCGTCAGCTTGTAATTACTGTTCACTGAGTGCCTTGGGAACACAGCTTGCAGAGGCCACTTCACTTTCTCTCCCCTCTTTTCGGCATCAGGGCACTGTCCGAGCCGGTCGGTCAATCATCCTCTGTGAGGATTGGACGTGCAGCGAACTAAGCCATGGATGTGCTCAGAGCGCTACAAATATCACGGCTAGTTTCTTTGAAGAAGTCAGGGGTAAGACCAGTGAGAGTTGTTTATTTTATGCAGAACCTCAGTGGTGGTCTGAAGCCCCGATGCGCGGCAGCCCCGGGCCCTGCACGCGCGTCTGTCTATGAGGGTGTGTGGGTGTACATAAACGTCATGCGAGGGAGTCACTGGCCGCTTGATTAACTGCTTAGCCATTAGCAGCTGTGATTGGCTGTCAAAGAGGCCGATAGGGGAGTGCAATCAGATGATGGTTTGAGAGTTTGCCCACGGCGCTACACCCGCAAGTGGAGTGAACCTGTGGGAGCCTACCTCGCTGACTCATGCCGGTTTCGTTGCCGAAAGCCGCGAAAGTGCAGTGGTTACGCGCGCCGGCTAAACTCCTACGCACTGTGTCTGCCTTTGTTTGCCACACACTCGGCAACCATCGCGCGAGATAGGGACTCCCCTTGGCATTCACCAATCACCATCAAGGCCATCAAACAGACAAAAGTCTTCGGCGACTGACGTTGGATTTACTCGGCCTTCCGCCTCGGCTCGAGACGGACGCGACGCTGCATTGCTCTCTCACGGTCCTGACCGTCGAACTCAACGCCAGGCCCAGTCAACCACTTTTCTACTATCTATTCTCCTACTTGTTCTGCACAGAATATAACCTTCTCCTACTCTGGTTCTCCAAGACTTCTCTATAATCTTCCTAGGAACCGGGCCTGGAAGATCGCAGTAGTTAGGCTTTAACCGGCGTTGCCTTAACGCCTTTGCGATAGGCCTGTTCCTCTGCGTACTGTGGCACCCTACGTTTAGTGTTTGTTACGGGAGCGCAGTCCAAGTAACGCATTCCGTACTCTGAGCTGACATCCAAGTTGGTCCCACGCGCCTCTCTAGTGGTCCGTGGTAGGGGCACATTTTGACTTCCACATGGCCTATAATCGACTGACGAATCACATTAAACTGTTCTTGGAATGATAATAAAAACATTTTAGAAAGTATATTCACCAGAATACACTTAGGTACGTGGCCTTTAGTTAATCCACTACCTTATTACAACTAATTTGTTTGCCATAGCCCAGTGTATACATTCAGTGAAAACTCATCAAGTTTGGAGCAGTATAAGGGTGCTAAAACGCAACTGCAGTCTCATGGAACTAGAAGTACACGCCAAAAGTTGGACGGCAAATGTCACATGGCGTCAGGTAAAGACCATATGAGGTGGTAATTCAAATTTGGAAATCTATAACTAGAATTGTTGGGGGTCGCGTAAT
This sequence comes from Ligula intestinalis, assembly GCA_036362985.1. Classification (NCBI taxonomy): domain Eukaryota; kingdom Metazoa; phylum Platyhelminthes; class Cestoda; order Diphyllobothriidea; family Diphyllobothriidae; genus Ligula; species Ligula intestinalis. The sequence continues at coordinate 11,511,975 of JAYGXS010000002.1, read as the reverse complement.
GCCGTCACTCCGACAGTTATTGCCACAAAATTTTTGGGGGGATCATTACTTAATTGAGAGTACTTCGACGTTTTTGGTTCGTTTTAGTCCGAAGTATCCACCTGCACCTTCCAGCTTTTGCGATGTTGAGCATTAGACACATTAACAACTAACAAACTAGGATGAGCTGCATGTGGGGATCTAAATATTTCTGCTTTGGGGAGTGCGCAGTAGGAATAGTACTCAGTGATATTCCGCTCTGGGTCAAAAAACTGACAAAAAATTGAGAAAATTATTCTCACAGATGCAGAGTCTGCCTAACCTATGAAGCGATTTCCTATAAAACGAACAGAGCATGGGCGTTACGCACGTAACACAATTATGAAAATTAACGTGACAGCAATAGAAGATAACGCACAATTTATGGGCGTTTTATAACCCGGTGTTCCAGAGAACTTCTACCAGAAAGGAGACACAGTTAATGTATCCTAGAAGTCAGAATAACTTTGTTCCTACAACCGAAGTATTATGTGCCGGTAGTTATATTAGCAGATAACCATCCGGAACTCGGTTTTATGTCTGGGTAAACATAAACACAAACGGAGCAGAAAGCACGTTGCGCGAGTTTAATTTCCAAAAGAAGACAATTCCTGACCAATTGCCTAATGTTTGCAATAATACCATGAGACTCAGTAGTCCGACGCTTGAATCTGGTTTTTGTTTAAATCGAAACAGGGCTGCTCACCCGCACTTCGCAATTCCAGTGAAAAGGAACGACTTTAATGAATCCTTTTCTGATAACGATTTTGTTATTATTTGCCTCTTCCATGAAAAAAACCATTCTATAAAATATATTTCGAAAGCACCTGTTTCTTGTTGCACTACTTACCGCAGGGGGTTTAGTAAGTCTAACTGTTCCACTGCGATCTTCAGACCACGGTTACTTAGTGCAGAAGAGAAGTCCGTAAAGGCCAGAGTAGATGAAAGAATGTATTGTGTACACAAGGAGAGGAGAATAGATGAGAGGAGATTGACTCGGGAGAGCCCGTACGCTCAGGAGATCAACCGGATCCCAAGTCACTGTTTGAGAGAACTCGGGCAATAGACAGAAAGAGGGAGAGAATTCATTGGCTAGGTCGGCCTGGAGATTTTGGGCAGAGTGGCAACTTGCGTCGGGAACGTGTGCAAGCTCTCCATTCGTCGCCTCATAGATGCGGGAACTATGATTGGCTGATCGAGACCTTGAGAAACCGCATCGGTAAGCCTTTGAGAAAGTGCACTTCAACGCGAGCTAGTCAGCTAGGCACGACTCGCTACATACTCATATACTTTCATGCATATGTTGAAATTTTATATAAATAAGCATAAGGCGATCAATGTTTTTTCAGACAGTTTTGTTATCTTACAATCTGATGTACATTTGCAGCATGTGCTTTCGAAACCACAACAGACTGCACAGCTTTCTAAACCTGTTTGTCCTCCATACTTGCAATCTTACCAAGCTGGGTGCGTGCGGGATAAAAAAAACAAATTCAATCGTTTTATGTATTCTGATGTCCCGCCAACAGTCATTTATCTAATACATGCGGACCATTTCATAGGGGCAAAGCTGGTCTATTTACGAAGTAACTTACCTGGCCCAGATAATTAATTGGCTATTAAGGTTTTTTCTAAATATCCGGGTTAGGAAGGGCTTAAGATCCTGGTAGTAGCACTCAAAGCGCCTTTGTTATTATCATCGTGTCCTAATTTCATCTTTAAAGAGGAAAATTTTAGTGCAGGGAAGTTTTTTGTTACGGAACCCTGCATTCAAACTGCCAAAGGCTTACTAGGGTTTATTCCCAAGTGAACGATATGCATGAAGAGAGCTTCGAGCCAGCATACCCAATTTTCAGTTCACGAATTTGCTAGCGCCAACGGGTAGCTTTAGTGTCCACCCGAAAGGACCTAGCTCTCAACATAAATCAAGTTCCCAGTTTTACCCGCTTTTTATTTAACATTTTGTTCGAACCTACATTACTTCTCTAGGACACAGAGATAACCTGAAGTCAATCTTTTGATTTGAATAAATGAAGTGATAGAACATATGCGTTGTCACCAAATTACCAAAAGATTCCCGACCCTACAAACGGCATCTGCAGAAACACAGCACAATAAGCCTTATTGCACGACAACAAAAATAACAGCCCCTGGTTTTTTCCATCAACAGGGATGCATTCACGCGAGTCAACACTGGCTTCTGTTTTTTAGTACATTTCTGCAGTCCCCAGTGCTGTAGTTCCGTCGCGCATAACTTCTGATGCAGCATAATCAAATTTTCGGCGAATACGCTTGACAGCCTTGCACCCGACTTGCAGTGCAACTGTAATAATCAAACAGGCTGTCTGGCGGCTAGCCAAAATGAAAAAAACAATTTTTTCGTTTTTGCAGACTTGGGAGTGGATCCATTTTGGCCATGTCGAGAGGCAGGAAACTAGTGGTGTTTCTTCTAACTCTATTTTTGTTTGGAAGCCTTCCTCACGGAGCATCTGCTTTTGGCTACTGAGAGGATTATAAACCGAACGCTAGCGCGTTGCTGTCCGCAGATGTCATTTAGTTGGACGTGCGAACCGGAACTCTGGACCACATTAATCACTGATCGGCTATCGATTGAAAGAGCGAAATTTTAAAAATCGATTTTATTCCACATTAATTTTAAGAACGTAGTCTAATCCACTTAGGAATAATCCAATATTACGCCTTGAACAAATCCTCCTTAGTTGCGTTATGTCAAATATTTATACTTCCGGAGGAAGAAAAGGAGGAGGAGGAGGAGGGGGAGGAGGAGGAGGAGGAGGAGGAGGAGGAGGAGGACAATGCAACCAAATGATCTGTTGCGCGCGACTGTTAAAATACCTCCAGTGTACTGCTGTACGTTCAGTTCATGTAAACGTAAATACTCTCTAGTCACTTCTTCCTCTGCTGGTCCCTTGAAGTCTTTTGCCTGTCCAGACTGTCGGAGCACCTGATTGAGGACAAGAGAGAATGTTGTTTGGAAGGACTCACCGCGATGACTCCTCTGCTCACTTTGGTTTCGCGCATTCGGGCCGCACACAGGGTGGTTACGGAGGGTGATAGTTCGACCAACGATTTCGGTGATGTCCATCATATGCTCAAAGAGCATAGAAGGTGACTGTAATCCGATATATTGAAAGTAGACGCGCAGCCATCTACCACTCTCTAAATCCTCTTTCACCTTGAACCGATGGCAAGACAGGATGAAGATGAGTGAGCAGGAATCATGCATGAGCCGCTTTTTCAAATGCAGACCAGAAACACAGTCTTAGTTAGTCTTAAGTGGCAGTAGCCATTTGCGCTGGTACTACTGCACAACCTATCCTCACTCACCTTCAGCAGATGTCCAGAAAGAGTCAAGGAGACCGAGTCTGATACTGCTTCTACTATTTATACAACTACTTACTAGCAGTGTATCTGGGTGATAGTAATTGTCAGAAATAACACTGATTAAAGTCAGCGCAGGGCTCTGTTCCCTTGATCTCAACTAGGGTTGGGGGGCTGGATTTATTCTTTTCCGAGTAAACATAAATGCTTGCCCGGGGTTCAAGCCTCCAGCCTCTATTCACCGAAACTGTGTAAGTTTTCCTTAGTTTAGAATGCTAGGACTAGGATACTGCTGCAAGACGTAATATACCATTGCTAGAAGTGCAAATTCTAGTAATCATACTTACTAAGACCAGTAAATAGCGTAGGATAATACGGCCTGTACGTGAACGTTGGAAATCGGAGGCTGGTATGCAATTACAACTTATATCGGGCAAATAATGAACCTGAAGGGATAAATAAAGGAACTTTTTACTCAATAATAGTTTAGGTTCTACTATGTTTTTGGATCGCAACGTGGAGCCATTTGCCGTTTTTCAGACTAACGTCTACTGTCTGCAGTATCTAGCTCTAGCTTAGAATTTACAGAGCATATCCTGTCAAGTGGGGAGCTACCTTCTTCAGAATCAACTAGATATGAAAGCTTAGTAATTCTTATAATTATTTCAGTAGCTGAGTAATAAACAAGAAGCATAACAGATGGGCATATGAGCTTGCCAAATTTCTCATTTTCACCTGGTGATAGTGTAAGACACTCGGGCTTTCCTGCGAGCATGCGGTCTCTATTCGAGGTTGCAGCTCAGCAGTTTACGCCGGACTACATTCCAGATTCGAGAATCTCACGACCATAGCAATACCAACATGAGCACACGGATCCTGCGAATGGGTTCTGGGTAGACATCTGGTGTCACGAAAGACGATCACCTGGCATCAAGCGACAATACGCGAAAATCTCTCCATGAACCAACATCTATAAATGTTTAGAAATCCCATCTCCCTATAGGTGGTTCTTATAATTCCATTAGATTGACTTGTTACCTTCGGACATTGCAGCTCTCATTCACAGCATAGTTTGTAGCTGTTCCTCTGTGGATTAATGACGGTGACCTTTCAGAATAAAAAACAGCCGAAACAGCTATCTTATCGTTTCAGTGACCCAGTGAGGTTTAGTTTGGGGCAGAAAAACAATAGACTGCATACATTTCAGCTTACATCTTGACAATCTTACTTTTCCTATTTTCTATCACTTAAGACCCTAGCGCAACCGAATGCCAGCATAACCTTGCTGGCTGTCTTGACGCATCTTGACTGTGGCCGACTGCCTACAACGATTCCGTTGTCAATGTGGACGACCTCAAGGTTATATGCCTTCGCTGTTGACCGTGTTCGGCCGACTGCCAACAATGGTTCATTGTTCAATGGGAGCGGCCTCAAGTTCTTGTGTCTTCGCTGTCACTGTCCCCATGCGATGGCCTTAAAACATTTGAGCGCGCACACACACGTACGCACACACACGTGCGCACACATACGCGAGCCCACGCGCGTGCCCAAGTAGTAGCAGTTCTTCAAGGGCCACTTAGGTGCACCACACACGGCAGGTGACCTTATTTCAACGCGCTAAATCATGCTACAAGCGAACACGCTTGAAAATCACTTATAAGCAACTGGCACATCTCAGACAGTGAGATTGAACACCGAGTGGACACAGTCAGCCCACCTCAGGCCCGGGCTTCACCCCGCGGCAGGACATACAGCCCTCGACAATGCCAGGGGTACAACTGCCACCCGAGACAGCAACTCCGGGTTTTGTACACGATACACTCTCTTTTGAGGGGGGCGGTTCCACCTTTACACCCTTCTTGCTGCGTAACTCCTTGGACGTAATTAGACGGTGACACGGCCAGACACTATCTACCGGATTTAATGTGATTTATGTGAAAACCGCTGTACTAGCTTAGGCATTATTTCGTATCCACATAATTTTATTTCCGTATTTGCCAATTTTACAGTCGAAGCAGGATTGCATTTATTCTAAATCCTGCAGGAGCTCTTTAGGCGGGATAAGAGCAGTACGCTGCTGTAAGAACGCCCCAGGTTTGGCAACGTCTTTGGCCGGGGGTGGAGGCGGGGTAGCAAACATTTTATTCAATGCTTGGTCAGCGCTAACAAACATCCTTTCGATTGACTTCTCTACACTAATCTTCGTTCTGGGCGTTGATGGCAAACTTTTGGAGATCATCATTCGCGGTGTTACTGGCAAACTGACCTTCTCTGGTACAGGCGTCGCAGAAACTCTTTTTGGCCTCTTAACAAAGCACTGTTCTGGTAATTTAATAGGATAATTATCTGTCTGCTTTTTCTCCCTTCGCCGAAGGCAGGCTTCTTCCATCTCTCGCTCATACTGCTCCTTCCACCGAGACCCTGCCTCATGCATATGCGATGGATGGTTAACACAAAAGTATGTCGTGTTAAGAAGATCTCGTCGTCTGCGCTCCAGCCGTTGAATACCCAGATAGCTGGAGTTCTTGAATTCGCTGTAATTGTGTCGGAAATGCACCGAGTCGATTGAGCGGTAGGCCTCCATACAAACTTCCGTAGGTTCGACGTATTCAAGGCTTATACCCTCTTTGTTGAAGAATGAGGCCCGCGATGGGCGGCGTTTAAGCGTTCCTGTGCTGAACTTGACGGAAATCGGCATGTCCCAGGGCAGCCTGCGATAGTTCTCACAAGCTAGCTTGCTGAAGGGCGTCTTCATATCGCTAAGAGCTGAGTTCCTTGGGAAGGATTTGAAACTTCCAGAACTCCCGGAAGGCGCGTGCGCGGATAGCATGGTTTATTTTACTCTGAAAGTGGATAGTAAACGTCTGTGTGTGTTTGCTTCGGCAGCAGCCCTCCCAGCTCGGCCGCTGACCGCCCCAACGCACGTGCAATCGGGCAGTGCGGATCGATCGACTGCAAGGACTATTGGTGGACTAGTCAAATGAAAACGATACGCCTAGAGGCAAAGTAATTCGTCATTTCGGGAAGCACTGCTGTGAACTGGACTGCAGTGAACCTGTAGAGGTCTAAGCCGTGAGTGTGTTCAGAAGACTACAATTATCATGCTCAGTTCCATATAGGAAGAGAAGGGTAAAGACCTGTAGGAGGTGTTTATTGCGTACAGGAACTCAGCAGCGGTCTGAAACCCCGACGCGCGGCAGGCCCCGGGCCATGCGCACGCGTACGTAATGTGGGTTTGAAGGCCTAAAAGTCATGCGAGAATGAGGCACTGGCCGCTTGAACAACTGCTCGGCCAATAGCACTCTACGGCACCTGTTATTGGCTGACGCAGACAGAGATAGAGGAGCGAAGTCGCGTTACGATTTGCGGGTTTGGTGCCGGCGATAAACTTGAGGGACGAGTACAAGAACAGCTGCATCTTCGGAATCAACTGGCAAGGAATGGACACTCGAACAGCTTTGTCAGCCGTTGCCTCTGTACTCGCCCACGGGAGACAAACGAAGGAGAGCTACCAACATTCTGGCACCCTCTACTGTACATAAAAGAAATGTGTCGGAAGCAACGTATCGCTGCAGAGCTCAGCGTGGGTAGTACTCATTGTCCGACAAATGCCATGTGTTCACGGGTCATGCAAATAAAAAACCCATGGGAGGTAGGTGAGCAGTCTGACGTCGTTTGTCAGATGCCATGTCGCGACTGTTCTTGAAATTATACAGGGCAGACCGGGCGAAGACCTAGCTTGCGAATAACGGAGCACAAACGGGCAGTGCGGAAATGCGACACACTGTCCTAGATAGCTACTCACACTCTGAAAGAAGCCCACGAATTTGACTTTACGGGTACGCGCTGCTGATAAGACAGGGCGAGAACTACTGGAAGCCTGGGTGTCAGACTCCCACTCCATCAACAGGCATAAAGATATATCGCCCTGCTTTTTTTCCCTCCGTGCGCGAGACCAAGAAGCACGGTGCAGTCCGTGTCCAGACACTCACGCTGCCACGCCAAGGACGCAAGACAAGACACCAAGGACGCGCGCAGAGACGAGACGATGAGGCGATGTGATCATGGACCAATCGCGAATGCCATCCTCTCCTCCGCCGCGCATAAACTCCTAGGTAGACTATAAAAACAAGCCAACGCTTGCTTTTTTCTCATTTCGCTGACAACGGCCTCTTGTGGGAAGCCGAAAGGTCAGAATGGTATAATTGTCGTCCCAGTGATCGCGTCTTTTTATGCTTTATTGCCATTAATGCCTCCAGGATCATGGCACTTACCAACTGTTGACTCTAGCATAAGGACACACAAACATGATATTTCTCTCTCTCCTTCCTAACATTGCTGGTTGCTTAAAAGTTTGACCGAAACAAACTACCAACTCACTCTTCAGATAAAATATTTTGTGCATGCAGCTATTTGGTATACGCAATCTTGGCTACTGTGCACGAAACCTCCTTGCGTAATGCTGTAGTGGTTGCTGCTGCCCGATGACCTTCTACCTCTTGACGCCGCAGCCGAGGTCACTCAGAGCATATGATCTCGCACTAAGGCAGTTTTGCCGCGTGCCTCGGGTCATGCACAAACGGACGCGCGACCTTCACTGCTAGCGAACGCACGCACCGTGTCTCCCCCGTTCTGGTCTGAACCCTCAATGACATGAGCTCAATCCGTCTGGACAGACCTCAAGGCCGTGGCTGTCACTAGACGTCACTCAGGACCTAACTGCGTTCTAACCATTCTTATTTCCATCTGTAAATAATACACTATTCCTATCCCTCCGGCCTTCCCATTACTTCTCTCAAATCTTAAGGAACCGAGCCTGACGATCTTTGTTACTAGGGTTTAACTGAACTTCCTGCGATAATACCACATCATTTAACTTTGCTCCTCCCACTGCCTCATTCTCTTGCAGGGCTGATGGGACTCAGTCAACGCTAGCTACGACTTCACCAGCAGCCAATGCCGCCTGGGACAGCAACTAGGAGTCATTTCCACCATAAATCCCTCTCACAGGTGTCTTTGTCTTTTCTTACAACTTGGAATTTGGCCTGATGATTTGAATGCTTCGAGTAAACCTATTGTCTAGGTGACCCCATACGAGTTCCTTTCAGCTGCTCGTGGTATTTATGATGGTAAAGACCTAGGGTTCGGACGATGAAAGATACCAAGTCCACCTGAATTGTTTTTGGATTACCTTAGAGACTTCTTGGACCATGCTTCAGACAAAAAGATACAAGAGAAATAGGGCCAGACAGTTGCACTCAGGCACCCAGACTGGGCGAATTTTTCCCTACATTAGAGATATGCCTGAAATCGCTGATAGACCTCTAACGAAGCACCGAATTCAGGTGGCGCACAAACCAACGCCGACTGCACGCATCCAAATGCTACACACTAAGGATTAACTACTGGGGCAAAAAAGAAGTTGTCTGCAAGATCTCAGGTGGCGCATGTGGTGTGATTTATTGTAGTCAGAATAAAAAAGCTGCCTCTGCACGCTTTCACGACCATCATTTGGCGGTAAGAAGACGGTAAGCCTGTACCAAATCGCTAGGTATGTCCTGGACACTGGGCACAAATTTGCGTGGTTACACCCTCACATTGTCGCCGTCTGCGTTTTTAAGAAATACTTGTGAAATCTGAAACATTTGCTATCCGGTACAAATTTAAAACACGCTTATACGGCAGGATTTCGTGAGAGCTTTTTAGCTGCATGATGACAACAAAGAGAACGTGCTACTGTTTAAAATTTCATAGAATGAATGACATAACAGCAAGGGTAATAGTTCAGTTTGAATAATGATCAGGTAAAGGACACAGTATTAATCAACGCATGTGAAGGAAGGGGGTGGGGATTGAGGGAAAGTAAACGAAAATCACTTGGAGATTTAAACGAAGTAACCAATTACCAGGGTAATTGGAAGCTGACCACGTGGTCAAGCTGCCTGCATTGTGCGTACTAATTCACATGTACTTGAGGATGCAGGTACATTGGGCGCAAGCAAAGGCAACTGGCGGCCAGGGCCACTGAGCACTTGCTCAACTGGCCTTTTAAGCAAGAAGACAGAATACCACGGTCCTCTATTACCAAACATCTACTAGACAGCAGTCATTCTGTGGACGTCAAAACAGTGTTTCGAGTACTGTTTCCGACCCGTACAATCCGAGCCCTGCGCTATGTGGAATCTGCCTACATACGAAGAGAGAACCCTGACCTATGCAAGCAGCTTGACCACGTGGTCAATCTCCAATTACCCTAGCAATCGGTCACTTCGTTTCTATGCCCATCTGATTTTCGTTTACGTTCCCTCGATCTCCACCCCCTTTCCTTCCTACGCGTTGATTTAATGCTGTGTCCTTTATCTGATCATCATTTAAACAGAACTATGACCCTTGCTGTTATGTCATTCATTCCATCAAACCTCAAACAGCTGTATGTTCTCTTTGTTATTATCCTCATGCAGCGACAATATGCAGCTGAGAAGCGGTCACAAAATTTTTTGAGGCCAATAAATCCTGCCACATACGCGTGTTTTAAATACCTGTGAGCCGGCATCAGCCAACAATACTTGACGCCAGGTAGCGCGACACTCAAGGTTCCGTCCTGCGACCTCTTGGTTAACAATCATACGCTATAACCACTGTGCCACGGGTTGTCGCCTTGCCGATTAACGATAGCACATAGACGCTCAATGGTCATTAGGAGGTGAGGGAGGGAAGGTTAGCAGGTTTGAAGAATTTAATTGACCCAATTGTGAAAAAAACGGCAGCTTCAGTGGGATTCGAACCCAAGCCGGTAAGAGGGGGCGTGCGTACAGCCAACGCTCTAGCCAACTGAGTTTTGGAGACCCCACGGGTATCACTCGGCCTGTCGTACCTTAGGACTCGCTCTTAAGTCCCGCTAGCAGCCACACAGCAGCAGAAGGACAGAGGCCAGGGAGACTGGAATGGCCAGTTCTGACTTATGAGCTGTCATCAGCTAACCATACCCAACTGTAGGTGTTGTGGCACACGAGATTGTTGCACCTTGGTTAGAGGCTTGGACTTCTACCTAACGGGTCCCGGGTTCGGGCCTAGGTGACAGTCTCAAGGCAAGATCGAGAGGGCGATCCATATGGGCGGACCATCACCTCGTTACCTCCAGGAGAAGGCTCTTCGCAGGAGACCACAGGGGAAGCGAATACCAGGTTAGTCAAATACTGGTCCCCCAGTGACAGTCGTTCACTGCGCGCGAATAGCAGCAATTATCTATCCATGGATCTGCCCTCTGATCAAACCCCACAACCTAACCCAATCACCCCCCTACTCCTCCCCCCTCCCCGGACGCACGAACCTCTAAACGCCGACCTCGCCATGCGGGCGACGCGTAAACGATGAATTGTAATTAGACTACACTATTTAACCCTGTCCACCTGTATAGTTTTCATTACCCTGCAAATGTTCTGGCCTGATGATGATTTGCTGAAAACATATGTTTGCCAATCTTGACTTCTCAACTTAAGAATGGGAATATTTGCAGAAAATACTGGTCTATTGCATTTGCCAGCATGTCGCACTGATTTCAGCAATCAATTAGCCTAGCAGACAACTGAAAGAAATGCAGACTTTTGCTGATCATGCTACCGTAGAGGCACCGTGGTGTCACCTATGGAAAGTCATCATCCGTTCCAATGCTCTGGACGAACCCCACGCATACGCCTTCAACATCAGGACCGGGCTGACGACAATGACACGGATAGCAACAACCGACTCGCAGAAAATAACCGAATGCATACAATCCACAACGACTGACGCCAATAAAGGGGGTTTCTTCAGATGACGCCACACGATGCAACATCGACTGCGAGTGAATGGATCGGAAGACCAGGGAAATATGCAAGTGTACGCGAATCACAAAGAACCGAAGGACTTCTTTGTCTGCGCCAAGGTAGTCTGCGTCCCTTCTGTCCCTCACCAGGGGAAGCACACAGCTGGGCCGGGCACGTCAGAACCATCCTCAACCGTTTATCACCAATCTCTGACGCCACCATCAACCACTTTCCTCCCTCCTCCCAAATGGAAATAAAAAACGATCTGAACTATTCGCCTTCCCTCTCTCTCTCTCTCGGAATAAACCAGAAATATCCAGGAGCCCTTTAGCGGGAAAGCAATGGCATCCGACGCGATTCTGGTCGAACTCTACAAATACTATGGTCTTCGGCTGATGAAAAGATTAAACTCGGTATTCCAACGGGTCTCAATGACTATCTAGGATAGGATAGGTACTTCTAGTAGGTAGGTAGGTAGTAGATAGGATAGGTACTTCAATGGGGAAACCATTCTGGCTTCCGACGGCACTACAGAATCATCGACAAGCTTTTCGCCGCTCGCCGACTAGATAAGAAGTGTCAGATGATACACGACCGCTTTTTTGCTTAGTTACCTCTACTGGCTCGTGGTAACTGACATCACCACATGTGATTGTATTACTTCGAAGAAAAGAGTAGTCGCCTATAATTATGTAAACGACTTCTTTGGACTGTTCTGTTAATCCGATGCATTTCTTAGCTACTGTGTATCAATAGGCAGTCCAAAAGCGTTTGACAATATTTCCCTTGATAAACCTGACTTGACTTGACTCGACTTGACGAAATTCTTGGACACTGTCTATCACAATGTGTTCATGCAAAGTGCATGTGCCGATGATGCAAGTTTAATCTCGAGTGAATGTGAAGAACATATACGATGGGCACGATTATTTGTGTCCGACGGTTTCACCTCTATACTGTGAGGCGATGCCTGTAGATGCTTGCAGAGGCGGATTTTCCCGTTTATCCACTATACAGGGTACAGGAGGTAACGCATGGGGTCTGGGAGACAGCCTCCGTCTACTCCAGTTAACCAGCCCTAACGGACATCTTGTCTAATTAACTGATTCAGATTGGCGTGAGAGTGTCTTTCAATGTACAGATCACGCGAACACATTTCATGGACTGCTTCGTTGTCCAGACCCCAGACCAATAGGGGCGTGATTTGCGTGCATGTTATATTGTCTTAGACTTCTGTGGAGCCGAAAAAATCCGAATTTTAGTCTCGATCCCTTCCCAAAATCAACACTGAGGCGTTCCTTAAGGAGGGAAGAGAAACCAAAACCGCTGCCATCCTCCTTGCCAGGCGAATACAATGAAACCCCGCATACTGGTGCATCGATCAACCGGCTATCGGATACTATCTGCTACTAAGTTGACAATTCATTTACAGTGTACTTACAATAGCTACCCTATTCCAAGATATGTTAACGCGAATTCTGAAATGCATTTTCGATCGAGAAGAATTAAGTGGATTAATTTATGATACCGAGAATTATTCAGCATACGTCCAACACATTTGGGTGGCTAAAATCGATCCAAGTGTGATTCAATTCACGACGCACAGCGTGGCATCGTATCTCAATCGGTAGAGCGTTGGCTGCTTCAAAGCCTTCCCTGCTATGTGGGTTCAACTCCCGCCGACGCCGCGAGTTTTTCAAAATTGGGTAAACTAAATTAAGCAAATCTGCAAAAAGCCCCTAACAACACATTTCAGTCACGACAAGATCTCCACTTTCGAAAGAGCATCTATTTCGCCACCTGCGAACACTACACTCGGTAAAGAAAAAGTACTACTTGAGTATGGTTCATTTTTCATGTTGATTTTGATGCCTAAATATATTCAAATATATCTTGCGGAAAACTTGAATGCAACTTTTTACTGCAGTCGCTTGGTAGCAAATGACGTCTTCTTCACAATTCTTGTTAGAAAGGTAATGTTCAATTTAAAGAAACTCTGCAGATCCCCAATAGGTTTGAACCCAACCTGCAAATACATTTTCTCCTAGGGTTTCCATCACACCACATCCTGCAAACTTTTCGAGCGAGGAAAACCGTGCATTTACGTGATATGAAACCCATACAATCTCTTTAAAAGACCCAGACCACGTTGGGGACTTGTGAAGGAGCACTAATAAACCGATAGATAAGACTTTGTCTTCAAGTCTCACAGCTACAAACTGGTTTGACGTCAAAAGTTATACTTTTTCTAGTATAAAGAATACGTAATTTGCTAGCAAGTGAGATCCACAAAAAATATGTTGTAAATCTTATCTATAAAGTATATCTGAAGTTATAAAAGCATCGAAAACCGAGATATAAGAACGCATACTATCCAATGTTATCTCCAACCCCACGCATGTGAGGAGTGGAGTTATGCAGGGTAGTGTACTGGGTCCGCTCCTATTTTGCCTGTTTGTCAACGACGTTTCAGATTGTTTTCAGTATGGCAGACCCTTCATGTACGCTGATGATTTAAAAGTCGCTTATCGATATAAACTGGCAGATCGCAACATCGTGCTCGAGCTGATAAAAAAGGATCTTCAGGCCTTCGCCCAGTGGTGTTGCACATGGCGCCTCACCCTTTCATGGCACAAATGTTCCGTTATGGTTGTTGGCGACGATCATCAACCGGAATTAAGCATTGACGGCCACGAATTAAATGTCCCAGGAGTTATCAAGGATTTGGGCATATCCTACTCTAATAGTCTCAATTTGTCAGAGCACTGTGCCCTGATAGTCTCGAAAGCACGCCGAACCACCGGATTTATCCTTAGAAATTTTAAGACTATCAAGGTTAGAACTAGCCTTTATAATATGTACGTGAGACCTAGTCTTGAATACTGCTCACCCTTATTCAGTCTTCTGCGCACTAGTGAACGGAAGAAAATAGAATCGGTGCAGCACTTCTTCACTAGAAGAGTTTTCACTACAGAACACCGTAACTTAACCTACCAACAAAGGTGCGAACTTATAAAGCTGGATCCCCTATGGCTTCGTCGATTGCAGAAGGGTCTTTTTTTTACTGTTTAAACTTTTGAATGGTCAAACCTTTAATTCTCTTAGTACAATAAGACAGCTTGAGCACTCTCGATGCGCCAGTCATCGAGACGTATTTTTATTTCTTCCTATGGCATGCACAGTTAAGTACCGGCAATTCTTTTCAGTAAATGCCATATCAATCTGGAATAAGCTGCCCAAAAGTATTAAAACCCAGCAAAACTACCCTATGTTTAAGAGCTATAACTAGTTTTCTACATTCAGGGCAACTTTCACGAATTTTGGGTGCTGACTCGGTGGAATCTCTCTTTCACTCTGATGGCGTTCGTGGACTTTGAACCCCGCCAGGCTTCATGCTGAAGATAATGCTGCTGAAGCAGCAGCCCGCAGTCTGCTAACCCTTCAGCCGATAGCGCGCAACTTTTGCCGACAACCATTGAAGGAAGACTGAGAACACTGTGTTCTTGTGCCAACCCTCTGCGTCTGGAACTAATGTTTTTAAACGATATGAAACAGTTCTCCTGCTGATGAGTCAACTCAGCTTACAACTGTACATTTATTCCGTTTGTATCATACCTTTGAAGGCAGGTTTTTCACTTGAAACAAACTTCCTATCTCGCCCAGTATTGACAAAACAAAAAACCTGAAAAAAAACCAATACTGGCCGCAACATAGGGAGTTTGTTTTAGGCTTTTTCCGGTCTTCGAGGTGTTGGAAGGCGCCCAAGAGGTGCATTACCAACTCTTTACAATTGCCTGTTAACTGGCATAATAAACATATTATTATTATAAATTGAAAAGTCTTTTGACAAACGCATGTTTTCGGCAATTCATCATCGAGCCTGTAAAACTGCATTGATAATGAAAATGGGTAAGTTGGACGGGGTTTATGCGATCATTTTTGCCAAGTGGTTTTGATAAAAGTCTAGATAGAAACTCACTCAAAGGCCAGCGCCCTACCGTAACTGAAAAATCATGAGATTAGACTGCATGATAACCAGTATTACAAGTCTGACTAAGTGAGGCTTTTTTTAATTCAAAACACATGTCAGGATTTTGGTTAACAGCTACAGCATATAAAAGAGAACCGACAAATACCAAGGTGATTGAGGTGGCCATTACTGGCTCATTGGTCGTCGTGAACCAGCCCTTCTCAAACTCACACTTGCAGGAACCAAGATTCGACCACTGATTAATAGATATGTATGATACAGTATAAGATGATCCTAGTAAATGTTGAAAACACCTATAAATGCCAATTCAAACTCAAATATACACACTACAAGATTCATTAAGGGTGGGATTAGCTAACCGTAAGTTATACACATATTGACTATTCCGAAACTTCCGTTTTCATCAAAGCTTGAGAGCCGCAATTTTATAATCAGGCCTGAGTCCGAAGCAGCCTTGTGTCAATGTTTCCCAATACATTAGTGCGGCTTCTATATCGAATAGTATACTCCGACGGAGCGGAGGTAAGTCTGTGTCGAGGTGATAACACAACAAGCACTGAATAAATTTGTATAAAAGAGTACCACCGTAAATACTACACTGATAGTATAGCTATGTTATGGAGACAAGAAGTGCACGCTATTTTAGTCATGGCCGCAGGCCGGCCGCGCACTCCCCGAGCACACGTGCACTGCAGATTTTCTAAAAACGTCTCGCAGCGTGGGGAACCACGACTCAGCATGCACGCCAGAATCCCCCTCGCATGCGATTGGTCAGGATTAGTCTAGAAGGACGAAAGCCTTATAATAGGCTGTGGTGGACACGCTACTTCCATTCCGTTGTCTCTGCACCGTCCTGAATAAAGGCTTGCTATCAGAACCACTCACTTGGCTTCTTCTGCGTATAAGTCGGGTTCAAACTAACTGGGCTATAACAACTGGCGATGCCAAACTAACTGGGCCATAACAAGCTAGAAAAGACGAGGTAGAGTGAAAAGGCCATTTCTGGTTTATTAGCCGTCGTTGGCGAAACTCCAGGTGGTGCACCACCCAAGGCTCGACTCAACGACCATTTGGTCAGAAGTCTAACGCCCTAACCATTAAGCCATTAAGTCTCGGGAGGTGTACCAATTGGGGTGTGGCTGGCTGACGATGGCTAAAAAGCCAGAAATAGCCTTTCCAGTCTCCCTTGTCTTTGGCGGAAATACTATCTGCCTAGACTACTAACCACCATGCAGCCTTTGTCAGGACCCAAGAAATTACGGCCAAGACAGAGCAGGACAAGTGAGTTTCGTCAGCAATCGGTAAACTTTCATCAGCAAATGTAAATATCTTCCGACCTAAGCCGGCGAGGCATTAAGCTCGTGGCTCAATGGTTATAGCGTTAGGCTCTGGCCGAAAAGATCACGAGTTCGAGCCTCGGGTGGTGTACCAATTGAAGTTGGGTACGGCTGGCTGACGACGGCTAATAAGCCAGAAACGGACGTTCCGGTCTCCCTTGTTTTTGTCGGCAATACTATCTGCTTAGACTACAAGGCGCTATGCGGCTGTTTTCAGGATCCTAGGAAGGAGAGGCAAGGCAAATGGGGACGAGTAAGTCCCATTAGCGATCGATGAACGTTCATCAACAACTGCACTAATATGCCTTATGTCTGAATCAAACGTTTACTTACTACTATACCCGTGGGTTGGTAGCCATTTTCTCAGTCAACGACCTTAAAGCGAGTTCTCGACGCACATATGTGTGTGGTGTCAGGGCTTTAAAAATCGGATCCAACGAGGAAACAACTTGACTCCAAAAAATAATGCAGACGAAAGAAAGAAGTGAAAGGGGGGGTGGAAGAATGCGACTTTTAGTCAAAGTAGTCACTCAAGTCAATGTTCGGGTCTAGCAAGTGTTCACCAAAGGATGTCAAGTCTAATTGGTTGAGGATGAGGTTTTCAAATGTCTCCTCCAGTTCGGTCTCACCAATCAGCAGGGCACCCTGCATCCGTCCATCCTTCATGACGCATTTGACGTACGTCTCGCCGGGAGAGATTCGCATAAGCAGGTGACAGTTTGGAGCGGTCAAGTCGAGACCTTGACCGTTGAAGAGACCGAGAAGGACAACCTGTTTTGTACCGGCAATGAAAGCAGAAAAGTAAAAATTAGGATACCGACAAGGATGAAATGCTGGGGAATGGAATGATCAAATTTATAAATGGAAGCATACACAGGCTACCTCGCCAGCATCAGAACGATAGGTGGCAGAAAAATGTGGAAAGAGGCTAAACGCAGTATCATTTCAGAGATGCTTTGGAAATTGTCCGCCTCGTTGGTATGTTGATTAGCATTTGGACGAAATTTCTAAAGCATTTGGCTAGTGAAAAAGAGAAAAGCTCGGAGGATCAAATTAGGCTAAAATTCAAATCTTTACCTAGAATATAAACAGCGACAGAAAACTGAAAGCAACAGTTTATCCACTCGACCACCACTTCTTGCACCCAAGTTCAGAGGATGACAATATTCCCAATTTGAGAAAGTGAATACAAGGTACTAAAACAGAGGTTACTCAGACGCAATCCCCCAGCAAACATCGTGAAATTGGGTGGAGAATACTTTAAAAAAACAATTCAGAACAATTCTCAGATTGCTACTGTAGAAGGCGTCAGGACTAAAGTTATTAGTAACAGGAACTTTTAAATGTCCATAGGTTAGGAGGGCCCAGCACTCGCGTCGCCTTCGAGGCAGGATAACAAAGAACGAATAAGCAAGACTGCCGCTGACCAGGTTCTGAGGTCACGCATGACAAGGGCCACGAAAAGATGCATGCACTTCCTTGCGTCACCGAGGGCGCGACTGGTCACCTGAGGACACGATGGTTGGAGGCATGACGGCTGCCTGTAGAGACACTCGTGGAGAGAGCCAATAGGGAACAATGACTGCTGCCACCGCTGAAGGCGACACTCTGTTGCTGGAGACACTGCCGACGACCCGACATTCTGCTGTTAGCGACTGCTAGAGACACGGAACGCTGTTGGCCGAGACGACGACAGAACACAAGCTGCTAGACACACAGAAGACAAAGCTGATGTACTGGTAGAACTGACAGTCAAGTACTATCCGCTATTCTGTTCTACCTTCTCTTCCTTACACGTAACTGGGGGACATAGCCGGTGTTGGCACAGAAACACACAAAGTTATAACAGTGGCGACGCAGGTGATCACAGCAGACACAGGGTTATAACACCATATAACTATTGAAACCAATTTGTGGTTAAACGGATGAGGGAGGGATCATTACCTCCGCAATTGCAAACCCAATCACACTTAACATGGACTCTACAGAGACATATAGAGCTGGTAATGACAGCAAAAATTTCGTTTGTCTTAGTGACTTCGGAATATCACGCAAACCTCTACTGTCCCCTGGCACAGTTACTTTATTTCGTAATCGTGAGTCGGCAGGCAGTAACAAGGAGGAGAACGTCTGTGATCATATAACCCTCATAATATTCTTTAATTCTAGAACCTGTAACCATAGGAAGTCCGCTAGATAAAGCCGTTTTAAGGCAAATACGCATTAGCCGAAATGCGTTACACCCAAGGTGAGCGACAAAAGCAGCTTTCAATTTGGGTCTATATGCAATACAGGGACCGCAATAGAGTCCAGTAGTCATCATTCCCCTTCCCGCAAACTGAATTAGGCTGGTTCTAAATGAGAGAACGGGAAATTAGTCCAGTGGCTGACACAAGGTGATAGGCTTTTAAATGAAATAGAAAGTGTAGCCATTAGCACCTACCTACAAAAAGCAGGGGACAAGCTGCTGTCATTTTGCCCAAAATCCAATGTCTTATACGAACATGCCAAAATTTGCTGACCGGGGAAGTGGTGGTATCCCATCAGCATTTGTACATACAGTCAGTGACTAATCTGAAGAAATGACAACCGAAATCCTAAAATGCGTTTTAGATCAAGAAGGATTGCTTGGGTGGGTTTATGATGTTGATAGTGGTGCAACATGGTCCTAAAATATTTTATAGAGGCCAGGATACCCGCTTTTAATGCACTTATTTTCGCCGGTCAAAAAAAAACAGAATTCAAGTAAGGTCTGACCAATTCATTCTCAATGCCCTTACACGGGTAAATGTATTCAAGAATAAGCATTTCCAAAATCCTCTTAGTCTTCCGTTTTAGCGCGAAAGCAAATCTTTAGGTTAGATATTTAAAGGGCATATTTGGCAAAGTCAGCTTATGCAGGCCCACTCATATACCCCAAGTCCCAGCAGTTTGTCCGGCAAAAGGGTGGTTATTGAGTTTTTGGGTGTGGGGAAAAAGGATAGACAGAGAAGAAAATTTTTAGAAATGTAAAGTGAAAAAGGTAGTTGAAGTTACTTCCCGCGGCCGCTGGGAGTAAGTTGTTCCACATGCAACTTGAAGGTGTGCGCGGCGCTTTGCGCCGCGGACTATACTAATCTAACTCTAGAACGGTAAGTTGAACCTCAGGTAAGTTGAAGTAGACGACCTCCTAATCAACCACCGTTTTCGTAGGAAAACATGCAGGGAGTAGGGATAAATGAGTGGGCCTACATAAGCTGCTGTTGCCGCATATTTTGATTTTAAAAAGGTTACTCGATTCCTTATAAATAAGTTTGAGTCCGAGCTGCGTTGTATTTGCGTCTGCAATTTACAGTCATTATACTGTCTGCGTAAGAAAAAGGATACATTCATCGATTAACGTTCACCCGAATGGTTTCAGGACTCATCTGTCCCGCTCTGCTTTGAGCCCCGCCAGAGGTCCTGATGGCCGTAACAGCTGGTAGTATAGGCCGATATTATTACCGGCAAAGACAAGGTAGGCTGGAATGGCCATTTCCGGCTTATTAGCCGTCGTCAGCCGGTCATACCCAGACCAAAGTGGCACCCCAACAGAGCCTCGAACTCACAACTACTTTGGTCAGAGTCAAACGCGCCTTAACCATTACCTCTGATTACAGGAGAATAAAAAGTATAACATATAGGACTCCGCAATTCTGCTAATAATTGGCGTTTGCTTCGGAAAGCCGATAGGTCGGAATGCACTCATTCCTATGTAAATAAAAACCTGATCTGTAGCGACAAAGGATAATAGGTGACGAGGTACTGATTAACTTCAGATCGAGGAAGTGCTAATGACCCATTTGTTAGACCAAGTGTCTGTGGACTACCTGCGTCGTACTCGGGGGAATATTTTTGTTTCCGATTCCAGCTGGTAGGCGGGGTTATGATTGGTTGAATGGAGACAGAATGAGCCCGGAACAGACTGTATCAATCTACCTGCATTTTCTTTCGTCCATCCTCTCTGATATATAGCCTATGCTTCGCATTAATAAACAGACAGATACGCTGCCAACTGAATGGACACTTCCAATGCTTAGAAAGTGTCATAATTACACGCCTGTGGGAAGCCAAAACATACCGTTCCTTCGAGTACACAACTTAACGGAGACATTAAGTACCATCAAATGAGTATGAGAACAAAATATTTTGAGCAGTATTTCCATAAAAAAATATTTCAAACCACAAGGACGTCGAACCAACAATTTGAAACAAAAGCGTACCAGATAAACTGTCATTTTTTACCGATTGGGCGCTTTCGGCAGGCGGCCGAAACGCTGCGCAGGCAAAAGCCGGCATCCTGGCGTGAGGACTAATATATCGTGGGATTATGCTGCATGAGTATTACAGAATACGCGTTTTGGAGCTTTCGTTACCATTTATGACTGTGCACCGAATTTGTTAGGCCTAGTGTCGGTGGACTACCCGAGCGCATGTTTGTGCTTTCGGTTCCAGTTGGTAGTCAAGATTATAATTGGCCGAATTAAGGTAGATTAAGGCCAACCCAGTGCCATATCAATCTACCCGCATTTTCTTTAGTTCCTCTTCTCTGTAATATAGACTATGATTCCTGCTGTGTATAAACATGAATAAATGAACAGGTACTGTGCTAGCTGGGTGAGCATCTAAGGTTCTAAGCAAATTTCATAATAACATGTCCGTGGAAAACCAACAGATTGCCTTGTCTCGAACACAAAAAGTAAAGAAGACGTTACTTACCTTCAAATGAGTATGAGAACAAAACATTTTGAGCACTGTTTCTATAAAACAGACTTGAAGTCACAAGGACGTCTAAAAACAATTTGAAACAAAACCGCACCAAATAAACTGCCATTTTTACCGACTGTGTGCTTTCGGCAGGCGGCTGAAACGAGTCGCAGGCAAAAGCCGGCATCCTGGCGTGAGGGCTAAAATATCGTGGGATTATGCTGCATTAATATTACAGTCCCCACGTAAATTATCCTTCTCTCCTACAGAAAAAACGCAGTTACCAAAAGTAGGCGTTTACTTCGGAAAGCCAACAGATCGGTATGCACCCATTCCTGTTTAAATAAATACCTGATCTGCAATGACAGAGAATGACAGGTGACGAGACACTGATGCATTTCGTATCGAGGACGTGCGTATGACCCATTTGCTGGACCTAGTGTCCTTGGGCTACCTGTGCCGTACTCTGGCGTATGCTCGTGTTTCCAGTTCCAGCTGGCAGTCAGGATTATCATTGCTTAAAAACGGTGCTCTATCAATCATCCCGCATTCTTTCGTCCCTCTTCTCTTTAATATATGCAGCAGGACTGTCTTTAGAGGTCTTATTCGCCTTTGAATTATAACAACCTACTTTTACATCTTCAGTAGCCCGGCTTCCCTTTTTTTTCGTTACATTCCATCAATAGGTGACAGTTGTCTGAGCAACAGGAATTTATGTTGATGGCGTTTATTAAATTTAGCTCGCTGAAACAATTATCAGTGGCTTTGATTTAATAGTCTTTGATCAATTTCAACACAATTAAATATCCATTTACATGCGTTAACCAAGAAGTAAATGTTTGACAACCAATAACGTAAGCCAGTTGGGTGGAGGGGGATAGATGTATAGGCAGCCCTACAAGACAGTTTTGCCATATAGACTACATTTTATACGGTAAAAAAACATTGAAAATGGACAGCTATCGTGCAAGCTGAGTGGACACCTCAGTTTCTTAAATAATTTAATCATTACACGCCTATGAAAAACCAAAAGATGGCCTTTTTCCAAGCACGAAACGTGAAGAAGACGTTAATTACCTTCAAGTGAGTAAAAAAACAAAACATTTTCAGCATTTTTTGCAGAAAACAGACTTGGAGTCAAAAGGGTATCGAAAAACAAAACCGTACCACATAAACTGCCATTTTTTACCGACTGTGCGCTTTTTGCAAGCGACCGAAACGAGTCTCGCGGGCAAAGCCGGCATTCCGGCGTGAGGACTAAAATATCGTGGGATTAGACTGCATGCATATTACAGCACCCACGTAAATTATCCTCCCCTGCAGAAAAAAACTCAGTTCAGCGTTTTTTTTTGTTAGCATTTTATGACTGTGCACCGGCGGGATACCGCAGTTGGCGAAACACAGAAGCAGTGTTATGACCGAAAGATGGCTAATTGTAGTATGGTTTTTCTTATGGCTATTTGTACAACGACAGCAACGTAAAAACGTTTTTTCTATCAACAACTATAATTACCAGTGTATTCTTGATGATGAAACGCAGCATCGTTTTGGTGAAAAGCAATGTTCTGTCCACGCAGGTAGTTAACTGGGCTAATGACTGCCGTTTTTCATGTCCGTATATTGGCACAGATCCTTTTATGACGAGAAGTTAGCATAAACGAGGAACATTTACTCCAACTGCCTCAGAAAACTTGAAAATTGTCCTTTTTTACCTGTGTGCAAATTAGGTGTCAATCACCTCGTAGTTTGAACAAAAAAATACATTGTTTTATTACACTGATAGGCACAGAGGGTGAAAAAAATGAACGGGGAATCCTTGCGACATGCTGACATTCTTCTCCATAAAGTTGTACGTTGAGACGGTCTGTCCTTGGTTGCCATGAGACCAACTATAGAAAACCGCATCCTTTTCTAAAAAGGCGCAGATTCAGGTTATTTCGATCTACTGATAATGACACAATAATCTCATGTAGCCAAACGCCTGCACTTATTTTATCTGCCAGCAGAGGGTATGAAAATGGCACTTTTCAAAACACCGAAACACAGTAGTCGCCGATTATTAAGCACACCTCGGGCCCAGCCCAAATTGGGCTTAAAAAGCGGCTGGGCCTATTAACCGTGGGCTTAATACACGGCGACTACTGTAGCTGCAGAGGGGACATGCGATCTCGCAAAGCATTTGCCGAGGTTCCTAAGATAAAACGAAATGTAGTCCAGGAATTGGCAGCTTCTGTGCAGAACATCGGCTCTGCCGAAACTGTTGAGGGAGAACTGCAGCATCTGTAGGACACACTTCGTGAAAAAGGATACCTGACAAGGCTCATCCTCAGAAATATTAGGGAGAACACCGCAAAGCCTACCACCTTAACCGTAGAAAAGAGAGACGTTTTCACAAGATTGACTTATCTAGCGGACGCAGCAAGCGAACCGGTGCGAACCAGCGACGAACCTACGCTTATCCTTCAAGAACTTTTCCTTTAAACGCTTGGGAGGAAAGGACCGGCTCCCACTGAAAGCCAAATTCATGCGTATTTACTCATGCCTTTCCTTCTGTGGGGCGGAATACTTTGGCCGAACAACTAGGCGTCTAGAAAAGGGAGTGCATGAACACATACCGCTTGGTTGAGTAGAGATAAAATTACACCTATTTCGAGTTCTGTTCTCGCACACTTAATCGATACGAATAACCAAATCGATCCCAGATAAGCCTTTTGGGTTGTCTATTGGACAACAGCCAACTCTTTTACAGAGTGACTATACAGCTGGCGAATCCAGAAGAAGACGTTGGTAAAAGCAGTTCATTTTTTCTGACCTACTCTACGTGGTGATCACACGCAGCCCCCAACCCCTTGATGACAGTCAGCGTACTTGACAGTGACGTTCACCCCGCGTACTCGAACTGCGAACATCGCTCACAATCTACCCTATCTCCTCTGGTCTCATAGACGTCAACCCGCCGGCCTCGGCCTGCCAACTGCGTGAGAACGAGGAACATTAACCCGGAGACACTGATCCACCCTGTCAACCGCTCACATTTTCAATATCTATGCAACTGTATAAATCCGAGGATGAGTAAGCAAAAAGATTATTTTCCCAGCTGACTTCTTAACTTCCTAATGGCCCCAACTTTTGAGAAAGGACGCCATGACCCCTTCCTGCTAGTGTCTCTGGTAAAGCACCCGCGGCGGATTCCGAAAAGTCAGGCGAATTAAATTCGTGTCCCAATGATCACATCATCTCCTCAAAACTTATTCTATTTTTGTGTGTGAACTTGGAGCGTCATTATCATCATGTAAATGTTGCCGCTGACGCTTGATTCAGTACTGCGACCTAAAAAAGCCCACATCTATAACATTGTTTCGGGCGTTTAGGCCGACACGACGAATAACAGTAGGTTCAATCAGAAGTTTCCCCAGAGGCCTTCACAGGAATCTTGCTTTTAAATACGCCCATGAACTATCCCCTGGTGATGGAGACGCCTGCAGTAGAACTAGCTGAAGATAGCATGCTAGTTTTGACTCACTAAAGAGGCAATCGACGAGAACCATTGAAGTACTACATTCCCTTTTTAATTCACAGACGGGTAACAAGGCCGTCCAGTTCGATAGGTAAAATCCGCTCGGAAACCATGCCAGAGGCAATTTGTCAACTTTCGACCAAGGCGACAGCCACAGTAGCCGGGTATGGCCTGTTTAGCCCATCCAAACGTCCCCAATGAGTCTCGCCCTCCTTCGTGGCGTTTCTACACCACCACCGCCGCCACGAAGGAGGACCAGCAGCAGTACTACTCACGATTTTCCTTCCATGTGTCTTTTAGCCAAAATAGGTCATGCCAGGACCGGAAAATTTCCAGGAAAGAAAAGCGCCAACTTACACCCAACCCCCTACCCTAGCCCCGTTTCGCGCCCTTCTCCATTCGTCAACTGCCAGGTTTAAAAAAGGAGACAGAGTCACAGAAGCTCTCTCTCTCTCCCTCTCCCTCGGTCTGTGTGTGTGTGTGTGCACTCAAGCGCGGGGACAGGGAAATAAGCTGCCGAAAGAGAGCAAAAGGTTAGCCGCAACAAATGCTGCCTGCGCCTTTTTTACAATAAATTACCCCTGCTCGGCCCAACTAGTCATGGGTTTATGCCCGTGCGGTAGCAGCAGACTCGTCCGCCTCTCGCCCCCTCGGCTTGGGGGGAAGAAGAAGTCCCGACCGACCAAAGTCCTTTGAAAACGTCACCACCAACCGCAAGTAGTGTACATGCACAGTCCTCCTGTCATGGCCCGCGGAGCGAGCACACAGACAGGGAAACTTTTTAGGGAGGACGGGGGGCGGGGGCGGGGGGGAGGGGGGGGGCGCTGACAAGGTGTGACGCGGTGGGCGCAAGACCCGGCGGCGGCGGCGGCGGCAGTTTAGGTTTCGCCGACGCCACCCACACAATCTTGCGCGCACGCCAAGAAACAGGTGAACGCGTCCATGGGCTGGTGTGTGTGTGTGTGTGGATGTATACGGCGGGCATTGGGCTTTACGACGACAAGTTTTCAGCTGCAGAACAGCAGGATTAGTGGCAGCTGAAGCCTGACAAGTCCACTTTGCTAAAAAGAACAAAGCACTTTCCGCACTCATATACTCACGCGCGTAAACGGTCACCAACACACCTTGAAGGGATAGTGATTAGTGGGAGTGTAAATCATGAGTGAGTGGACAGCCTGGCCAAAGGAAAGTACTGTACGCGAAATGGAGGGAAAAAATTCTAACTACTAGGGCTCTCAGCCTTAGACGATATATGCGGCTTGAAGCGTATGACTTTTTAGGGGCTTTCCGTGAGATTCTGCATTGTAGTGGTTGTACTTGGACTTGTTACGGCCGTGATCATGCCTAATCTAGCTGGCTTCGATGATGTCACAGACGGTACCTCTCCGTGGAAGTCTTTGATCATTACTGTCTAAGGACCATCCTTCGAGTGAAGTACACCGACTTCACCTCGAATGAGACAGTCTGCACCCGCTGCGATCTTATCGCGAGGATAGCTCAGGCCATTCAAGAAAGGCGACTGAGGTGGTTTGGGCATGTTCTACGTCGTCCGCTCAACGAGCTTAGCTATGCTGCCCTCGATCCGGCACCGCAGCTCACCTGGAGGCGTCGAAGAGGAGGGCAACTGACTTGGCTTGACACCGTCCGTCAGAAGCAGTTTTTGGACCTTCTATCTTTGGTCTCCGTCTCTGGAGAAAAGACTGGGTAAAGCTTTCCAGATCCGCTGCCACCAATCGTCGCGCATGCATGGGTACCGTCCGTGACATCATCGAGGCCGGCTACATGAGGCATGATCACAGCCATAACAAGTAAGTAAATAATATGGTGAGCGAAACGTCACATTCCAAAATATGCATATCTAATCCAGATGGGAAGGATATCTTTTGCTGTTAATTGAAACAGCTGACGTGGGGACAAGGTTGCCCGTGGCACACGTAGACGGATCGATAATATTTGTCAGCCTCTGATGTCGCCTGATGACTGACAGGCTACGACAGTCGACTACTGTATGAGGGATGGAAGAGAGTGAGGCCTTCACCGAGAATTGCATTCCTACGACACATCAGCGTACTTCCCACTAAAGTAGACCATAAGCGCAAAATTCAGCAAACTTTTTAGGCCTGGTAGAACAGCGCCATCTGTTTTGGAAACTTAGCCGAGGCCAAAGAGTATGCATAAAACTGCATGATAAAAAAGAATGGCTAGTGGTCCACAAGAAATGCGTCAGGTATACCACACAATGGAAGAAGTATATTTGGAAAGGTAGGCATCCCAAGTTGAAGTCGAAGGCGTTCTTTGGGAGAACTCGATGGAACATTACGCACATCTGTCTGCCGCAAAGGAGCATACGCGGAAGTCATCCTTAATTATGGGTACAATCATCCTATTTCTCATAAAAAGGGGTGCAGTTAAAAGTCTATTAGAGCGAGCAAAAACGCACTGCTCGGACAACGAAGCCTATCAGATCGAACTTAATCACTTCTTCGAATTATTCTCTCAAAACGGTTATCCCCAAGAATTCGTACGCTGATGCGTGAGACAACAGGAGTCAACATAAAAGGACTTAAACACTGGCAATCAGACGCTCAAACCATATACTTGGCGAAGCCCTCCTTACATCAAGAACGCATCTGAAATCGCTGATAGACACCTAAGGAAGCACAGACTTCGGGTGGCTTATAAACTGACGACGATTTTACGCAACCACTTGGTACACTCCAAGGGTGGGTTTAACTACTTGGACAAGAAAGCAGTTATCTACAAGATCCCATGTGGAGCGTGTGATGTTGCTTACTGTGGTCAGACGGGAAAATCTACCTCTACGCGCATTCACGAACATCAATTGGCGGTAAAAAAACGAGACTACCTGTCTCATTTTGCCATGCCCACCCTGGATACCGGGAACACCTTGGCGTGGGGCAAAACCCGTATTGTTGGGTCTGTTGTTTTAATAAAGGCCGATAATTCCTTGAAGCGATGCATGTAGATACGTCATGCATCAACCGACACATCCAGCTCGATGGTGCGTACAAAAGTTTTAAGGACAAATGGGCGAGATGCGAGCCAATCCGAACAGAATAAAACACACGGCCAACTGGCGCAAGCACCACACCATTATCGATTTTCCTCTGCACTCACGATGTTAGCTGTTTTTGACACTTTCACTTTACTCTGTGTTTGAAGACGAGCTGGGGCTCCAGTTTAGAGAATTTCCCCAATGAATTCTATTTCCCAAAGAGTGCTTTCGATTTCAACAGAAGAAGTATATAAAAAACAAGGAAGACTGAGGTGATCCTTTCTAGTCATTTCGTTAGCCAGCCGCATGGCATAAGATTCGAATCCAGGTCATTTTGCCACCGAAATTTAGGTCAAGCACTTTATAATAAAGTCACGGATCTGCACTGTATGAAGATATTTCCTTCTTACAAGCTCTAATGCTTAGACCAATATATTACAGTCCATAGTATGTGCCCGTAGTCATTGACTTCATTAAGGCACATATAACCTATTTTTGTGGTAGATTAGCAAACATGGTTGTAGGCGATCATTCTTCGGCGAAAATAAAAATGTACCGCGCAAAAAACGAGGTTTAAAAGTCACTAGCGCTAGATACAGACTAGTTAATAAAGCTAGCAAATTAATTGGCAAAGGATTATGTTATACGAACCTTGAATCCAAAAAAGAAAGTGACGTGGGAGAATATCTCGAAGGAGAAGTCTTGAGGTACGTCAGCAATCTGCTGGCTGTGGAAGAACATACTCTTGGCGGCTTGGAAGGCCATTTGGCGGGCCTGTGACCACAGACGCATTTGGAACCAATGCGGGGAGGGTTTCCAGCCGGCATAGGCGCAGTCACCCACCGCGTAGACCTCTGGTATGCTTGACTGCATGAATTCGTCTACAATGATACCGCCCCCATGGGCTCGATCAGTCACCTTAAGCGCAGGGTTGTCTTTAGCGAAAGCGTAGGCGCCGCTTGCAGTATCGGGGCCGAGATTGGCATCTACCCCGGTGGCGTTAATTATGAAATCACAGCCGTAGACATCACCGGTGGTAAGCCGGACATAGATGGGCCAGTCGGTAACAGGTTCAGGTAGTAGGTTGCCCTCAGAATCAGCCTCAACCTGCACCAAACCAGAATTCTCGAATTCCTCCGGTGTAAATGTGTCAACTACCTGACATTTGTAGACAATCTACAAGAATAAACACCACCTACTGAATTTATGACAGTAGGCACATTGTGTACAATCATCTAAAATTTGGCCAAGAGGTTTTCACGGGATAGGTCACAGTAAAGCTTCCATGCGCAGGGCCTATAGATGCACAGCAATTATTAATTTAGCACACCTAGGTGCCAAAATTCCAGGTCAAATTGCAAAAAAGAAAACTTTCCAATGCAAGCAAACATGCGAGTTCCAAGAAGTGGCTGAGAAGTACACGATTCGGTCAGTGGGATGACCCTTTTATTCGCCTGACGATTCGATATCCGTTGCGGATTCTTCATCGGAAACATCAGCAGAAAGCAATAGCAGAATCGATTAAAATATGCAAAGGAACTTGCAGTATGTGCTTATGTTACCGGTTTCTGCTATTTTTTCTGCTGATGAAGAATCCGCGACGGATATCGAAACGTCAGGCGAACGACAGGGCCCCTTGGGCCTCAAATATACAAATTATTATTATTAAAAGTGTGGTCCCAGCGACCGAATCGTGTTTTCCTCAAAAGAAAACTTATATATTAACTAATTTTATCAAAGTAACCGCATTCGGAGGTTTAAGTGTGACCTGCAATAACTAAATTGTGTTTTTAATAAATGAAGAACACTGAGAGAAACGAGAAGCTGAATAAACAAAAAACAAGTGTAACCAGACAAGCACGAACTGCAGGCTTTCAAATTTGAAGTGAGAGGTCTACGGGCCACAGTTCGTTTAGGACAGTAAACTGGGAAGAAACAGCACATCCCACCCCACAGAAGATAATTTCCTACTGGCAAAAACTCTAGTCTGGATTGCAAGACATAAGGTAAGCAATCATGGCTGCGTTATATAGCGTCAAAAAACACATCTCTACGTTATTCACCGGTGCTGGGGTTTGTAAAACAAGCTCTATTTGGATTTGTAAACTAGTCAACCTTCTTAGGAGATGAGGCGCGTCCAAGGGTTGAACTAGGGTCCAAAAGTTCGATCTACTTGACTAATCGAGCTTGAAACAAGAAGACGCGAAGTCCCATGCGAATTTTAACAGATGTCTTCTGAGCCTAGGATGGGAACAGGCATTCTTGCTTTGCCTTGAGGATGAGGTTGGGTTATCACTCTTGCTGATGACAGTTATGAAGCCATAAATAATGCTTCTGGTGTCTCCAAATTTTGTTGGCAACACTTCTTGGCAGTTGTAACTTAATTGAATTACTGACCATAACAAGATTCATCTGCGAGATTATTGAATCTGCAATCAACGCTAATACTCTAAGTTTAAAGTGGCTGTCAGACTTGAAGTGGACACTTGGGAATATAACGCCAATGAAAAAAAATGACCATTAAAGCACTCGCTTTTATTCGTGTTGAGTGTGTGTCCTCTCTTAAACGACTTCTAGCGACAGTAAACATAGTGTAAACTTAACTTTAGAGGTCTCGCCAGACCTTTTTCACCCATTATACCAGTGAACTTGAGTCCCTGCGCCCAATCTGGGCCCAAAGCCGAGCCGAAAGGAACCGTAGTGGTGTCGTTTGCTTCCTCCGCCGGCACCAAACGCGGCTCTCTGCCGTGCTGACGCTCAGCCAGAGTGTAGCGAAGAGTTTGAATGAGCGGAGCAGTTTTGCCCTCTGTCGTTGATGTTGACTGAAACTCAGTACTTCGGGGAGCAGATTTTCGAGACTGGAGGAGGAAGTATGAGGCTGTGGTGTCCAGGAAGGGGACGCTGATATTCTCATGTTTAACCACCCACACCACCTGACAGTCTTCGATCTCGTAGGCCACCTCGGTAGCTATGCCTCCATTGCCGACCAATAGGACTCGCCGAGCACCTAGGACAGATAAAATAAAGTTTAAGTTTAAGATAATGATAGCGTCCTGTGAGTGTCCACAACTGTTCCGGCGAAAATACTCCCAAATGATAATGAGGATGCTTATTTCGGAGCAATCTGCTATTGTCTAAATCAATGCCGGTTGTACAAAGCAATCAATGGTCGTTTACTTTTCTGAGCTATTTTTGTTTCAAACTGAAGTTTTCAATCAGTGCCGAATCGTACTGGATACTAAATAGATTCCAAAATATGCATATAAGCCAGTATTTGTTAATGAAGTAAAGTACTAAACACCCGTTTTGCGAAGACCAGGTAGGAAGCGCAGTCTATGTTACGCAAAAAGACTTTCCAAAGGTGTCAGTTGTTCTAAATTGACAGTAAACTTGAGTATTCAGTATGTCAAACAGAGGATATATATTTCCTGACAAGCTCTAGCGAGCTTTCTGACTGCGTGATCAGTTCTACTTATTCGAACGCAGTTATGCTTTGTCGCGAACCCCGCCAAAATGTATGACGTCAATTTGGCCGCAAAAAAGTAAGGTAAGATGTGCATCCGGGTATGCTTAAGTCAAGTGGCGAGTGAACCGGGAGGGAGACTCACCTGCAAGGCGCGAACGGAATTGGACAACAGACTCTGTGTCTCGCAGAGTAACCACGAGAGGATTGTTAGGCAGAAAGCTTCTCGGAACTCCACCAGTTGCAAGGCAGACGCGGCCATAGCGAATTGGTTCGTGATTGGACAAGTACACGAGGTGGTGTCTGCAGCTGGCAGGAAAGAGGGAGGAGCCCAGGTAAACTTTAAGTTCACACTTTTATGACAATAAAACAAAAGGACAAGTTAAGAGAAATAGCAGAAGACGGCGGGCAACAAATGAACACCACGGTCGTTCAAGCACCGAAACAATTTGTTAAGTATGTTGGGCTTTCGAACGCGTGCAGCAGTTAATTGTCAGCGATATCAACAGCAGCAGCTGAACAGGCAATAATTATAGGAGATGTAAGCCAATCAATTAACAATGACGCAAGTCTAGATGTGAATACGCAGAGCTTTATACGCTGGCACCAAATCGATACGTCTATTGATTGAGTTCCCATCTGTGCATAGGACGCTGACGTACAGAGCTCTGTGCAGTCACTGACAACTTATTGGCTCACATCCCCTATAATTGTCGCCTCTTTTACTGCCGCTGCTATCGGGGATGAGTAAGGCTGCATCGTAGGGCTGCCCAATACCAAAAGTATCCTAGCCCAAGTGTCTGACGGAACTCGTAGCTAAAGGTTTGATGCTTGATTTATGAGCAGTTAGTGCATGTTCAATGGGTGATAAATAAACAATAGAAAATAACCTAAAGCCGCGTGTAACTGTTTTACTGAATAAAACTTTAGGTATAAAGGTTGCGGAAAGAATAAAAAGACCTAGGAAACTATAAGAACACCACCTACTGGTTGGCAAAGGAAGCCTATAAATCGCAACAAACTATGCAGGCAACTGCCATTGGTTGAAAAATAAAGCCTATGGACCAAGAAAGCTATCAGAACAACTACCATTACCATTACGCGCCCCCACTATGGATCTCTGCCCTCGGATGAGTTCGAAAACTCAGAATAATAAAACAAATCGTTCCGGCGCTCGACCAGTGTTCCTGTTTACTCGTGCAAACAGATGAAACGCGATCTTTCGCATCAATTCGCTTTCAAGCAGGTTACCCTTAGATTAACCTATTATTCGGGGAAGCTACACGGGTGGAGGTTAGTGGGCGAAATTAACAGAAAAGCTCAGCACACCGAAACTCAGAATAAATGTTCAATCAAGAATGTTACAGCAAACAGAAAGCTCACACAGGCAGACGACGTTTGCTGAGAGACTGTATCGAAGCGCCTAAAATCCGAATTGATGCCAGTTTCCCTATTTTTGAAACATAACAGTAACTCCTTCCGGGTACGCGAAACGATCGCGAAAGTGTTACTTTTACGAACCGGTTGCATGAACATACGATTGGGTTACAGCTAGCTAATGAAGATGAGTCATTGCGTACACTACTTCAAACATGCCGCCTTCATTTGAACATGCAACAAGCATTAGGGTCGTGGGCCTTTTTCGTCTCCTCTCACAGGAGAGATTTACTTCGGGAAAAGTCAAGCAGGTCTGATGAACATGGAAACTATCCCAGAAGTCACGTCTCGTATCAAATCGCAGAATAGGTGAGTAGAAAAGCCACAAAGGTAACGAAAAAGACGGTGCTAAAAGATTCTAAAAGATTGCAAAGACGCTGCATGCTCGGCGGTGAGGAAAAAAGACGCCAACTCCCAGGTTGCAGCTCACTCAACGGGACCCGACCATATTTTCAAGTTTGCCGAGGCCGAAATCCTCGCAAGAGGGGACAACCGCGTGAGCCGCGAGCTGCTCGAGTCATGGTTTTCAGGCCCCCAGTCCATCAACAAGCGCAACGATTTGGCGTTCCCCTACGGTGTACTGAGACATTTCCTGAGCACGAGAATCAGTCACGTGGGAAGGACTGGGTGCAACAACAACTCCGACGACAGCGGGCATAATTGTCGCGCAATTACCAAACCCGCATCCGACGCGGACAAGAACGCTGTGGCAATTAATGACCAATCACCGCACCAATTAAGACCTCAAGCGGTGACTACAAGAACTGACAATTATAGTACGCATGTGGGTGACCGCTGTGAACTATAAATACCGTGCAATCTGTGCATGTATCACCCCTTATCTGCGCATGTCTCAGACTTGTTTACGATTACCTATGACTAAGGATTCCCGACGGAATCCGAAACGTCAGGCAAATAAAACTCTTGTTCCAGTGATCGCATCTTCGTCTTCTGAACTGCTTCCTGGGACTCGAATATTCGCTACTATTGGCAGTTTACTACCTGCCGGGTCCACTGAAAGTTGGAGAAGCAGAAACTGGAGAGGTCAGGGCATTGGGCCAAGTGCTTCAGAAATGTTCTAATTCAGTCTTCTATAATCATCGACCATGCAGATTCCCACAAATCGGAAACGAAGTGACCTGAATCTTCGGCCTATCCTCTCAAAAGCAGCACAAACAACACACAGTGAATAAGCCCGGGAGCCGATGCAATTCCAGATAATGTGTACAAGGTAAGTAATACTTCGCTGATGGATAAACTTGCATCACTGTTCCAGAAGATGGAACGAAAAACGCAAAGCACGGACAGTTTCAGAATTTTCCGATCATTCAAATCGGCAAACGCAAGGAGAACCGACAATTGAATGGTAAACACAAAGCCATCTTCCTTCCCAATATTGCAGGAAGAATCTTTGTCTAAGTTCTTTATCTTGAAAGTAATGAAGATGTCTGAAACGTTTCGTTGCCGCAGTCGTGATCTTCGAAGACGCCGACTTCCAAAAAACAGGTTTCATCATGAAGCTTCGTGGTGACATGTAAGATAAGACAGAACTAGACACTCGCTGGCACGCTCTTTAGCTTAATGTTCTTTGACATGTTGATGAACTTCTAGTGTGAGGAGCGACCAGCTATCAATATCGTCTACAGAACCGACGGATAGTAACCTTACACCCGATGTATACAGGCAGCCACGCGGGTCTTCGTTATTATTATCACTAGTTCGTGGAGGACTGAGGGTTCAGCACCACGACGGAATCGAGCATGTAGCGAAGCATGGATCTCTTCGTCTCCGGCTGCGCAAACTTCGAACCGACCATCAACACGGAGAAGGCTGTGGTTGTACATCAGCCCCACACAAAGAAATTAGTACAATGCGCCCAGGATCAAAGCGAATGAAATTCGGCTTGCATCGGAAAAAACCTTTGCTTGTATGGGCGATAAAATTTCAAGGAACGCTAAAGTTAGTGATTAATGAGCTATATTGGATCTCCGAAGCCAGTCAGACATTCGACTGATCAGGATACTCTGCCCATAAGCGCCGCGGCATTCATCTAAAACAAAGCTCAAGATGTACAGGAGTATTGCCCTAAATGTGCTACTGTACGGGGGCGGAGACCTGGACAGTCTACGCAAACCTAGCCAGAAAACCCAATTACTACTTTCACCTCATATGTCTACAGAGAACAGTAAATCTGAGATGGCAAGACAGGACCCCCGAAACGAAAGAGGATGCTTTGATATCACGCCATGCTGAAGTAAATACAACCGCGATGGAGCGGTAAAATCACCATAACGGACAATAAGCACCAAGCAAGCGTCTACTCTATGTGGACGTCGCTGTCAGTGCTTACAGACGAGAAAGAAAACAAACAACACTGAAGACTTCTTTTCAAGAGCATTCAAATAAACGCGAGCCTGAGAGAACCTCGTTAAGGATCAAGAGGCCCGTAGCACTGCGGTGAAGGAGGGAACGACCATTCTCGAAGCTAGCCGGATATCTGCTGCCGAAGAAAAAGCGCGGTCCGCAGAGCCCTAGTAGCTTGAACCTAAAACTCTAGCACCTAACCGCCTCAAGCCCCTTCGGCTGACATTCGGTGCACGGATTGGCATTACTGGATATCGCAGGACTCAGTTATCTATTACGGCGACACCTTCCATCTCCGAGGCCGCCTCAGCCTCTAACGCCACTACTAATACAACCCTGACAACAACACCAACGATAAACACCGTGATTGCAACCAGTTGAAGTAGGCGAGAAAATATA
The DNA here is from genome assembly GCA_036362985.1 of Ligula intestinalis. Lineage (NCBI taxonomy): Eukaryota > Metazoa > Platyhelminthes > Cestoda > Diphyllobothriidea > Diphyllobothriidae > Ligula > Ligula intestinalis. The sequence continues at coordinate 11,476,561 of JAYGXS010000002.1, read as the reverse complement.
TTCATTCTAAATAATGACGGGGCTACCAAGAATTATATCAAACCACCCTCGGTCTTCCTAACTCTGTCTTGATACCGGACATGGGTGGGTGACGTAAGATAGTACGGCAGATGCAGCGTAAGTCTAAATTCACGCACAAGTCAGTCGCCCTTTTTTGTGTCAAACGAACAAAGTACGGCGGAGCGCACAGTTTGGTTACCTGGATGCAGCGGAATACAGCTCGCCGTCTTTTGACTCACTAAAATCGGCAAAATCGGCTTGAAATCAGAAAATTCAAGCTGACAGTAGGCGGAACCGGACTCGAAACGCTTGTATGCGTGAATAGTCCCACACACTAGGAAGCTGCTGGAGCTATGGTGTTTGCTTCTCTTTTATCGGAACTGAAACCTGTCACCCGCACCCTCATTCACTGATTCATGTGACTCGGCAAACATCCGCGTAAAAATTAAAGCAAAGTCACCAAAGATGCTACGTCAAATTCAATTAACAATGTCTAGTAAAGGCGTTTAAGTGGTTAACTGAATGCAGTGGTGAAAGCAGACCAAGAGTGGTGCACGTGGCCCCCTCGCTAGCTAAGAGAATGATTTGGACTGTCCAGGCCTACGGCAACAGATCGTCGCGCGTGGAGAGGTACAGTCCGTGACGCCATCGAGGCCAGATAAATCAGGCATGATCGCAGTCATAGCAAGTAAACATCAGTACCTGCTGCACGAAATAGAAAAAGTACATTGTGTTATAATTGGCATGAAGTCGTGATAATTAATATCGTTTACTTTTGTTAATGAATGAAACGTATTCGGTGTTGCGTACAGTTAAAAGCAGGACATGAAAGAGCAGTTTTGAACGTCAGCTAGTTCATGTTAAATGATCAATGCATTTGCTGCGTAAGAAACTGACATAGCTTTATAACGTACACATGGCCTTCGCACAAATATACCGCGATACGGTTAAGTAAGAGCTTGCGTATATCTGGTTTACGCGTTTCAGAACATTTACCGAAAATACAGCTGGGCAGCCGATATATAATTTACTCCTACAGTGGTCAAAAGCATCCTCCGAAATAAATACTTATGGGCTTTAATTGAAAATGGAACGCTTGGGTCATAATTGGTCAAAGACTTGGAAGACAAAGACCCTACAACAATGGAGCTATGAATAAGAACGACGTACCTACACGAGGCAGAATTGGACTTGAAAAAAGCAGTTCAGTTTTAGGGGGCAAATCAGCATAGGCTTTCGTTAAATTCAACTTTGCGCAAGGTTCAAAAGACAATGAGATGTCTCGCAATTCAGAATGAAAGCTCGACTCACTCTAACTTCAAAACAACGTCCGTTATGACAGTCAGGACATCAGGCCATGGAGAGGATAATTTATCCCCAGACATCTCAGCAATCTCGAAGGTTTGAAGAAGTCGAGTTATATGTTTCACATTTACGGCCGTCTTTAGGGTTTTTGATGCTGAAATTATACAGACTTTTGCGTCCGCATTGGACCGTTCACTATCCAATCCTGTAGGCAAGCCATGTGGTGAGGGACATATTAAGCCACAAAGAGTCTCAGCGCAAACTACGCCTGCTATCCCACCTCCAACCACGACGAAATCGAAGTATTCCGACTGAAAATTGCCAGTGAAATATTAAACGCCTTCAGATCACTTTGAATTACTAAACAGCACTCCGAATGTACGAATGTTAGAGAAGTCCATGTACATGAAAGTTACATTTTACAAATTCGGAATAGGATGGGGTAAACGGGAACAGCCAAAGTGGGATAGATGATAATGAACAGGTGATTGTGGAGGAAGAAAGTTATTGGAGGGAAGAAATTAGCATCCGTCAGAAGTGAAATGGGCAGTAGTTTGTTTTTGAGGCTGTGGAGTTAAGTCTGCAGTGACTTGCATCGAAGTTGGGCATGTGCCTTTCTCCAATTCTGACATCCACAAATCTAGCCGATCCACCATCATCGTTGCACGTTGGTACTTAAAAGATATGAGGCTGCGATAAAAGAAAACGGCAAAGAGAAGAAAGACAAGAACTACGGGCCCAACGATGAGAGAACAAACACCCGCAGACCATTTGCTCATGTTCCAAAACTTGACCCAGGAGGCCAGGACAAGAACTACAAGAAACAGTACCATCCCAAGGGCCGTGCTAAATATCCAAGCCATTTCGATGTATCTAATGGGTTGGCTATGAGAAGAAGAAAGTTTACCCTTTCATTTTTTCGTGCGGGGATTCAAAAGAGGGATGCTGTTGGCACATACTTAGATGGCACTCTAGCTGCGGTAAGATGCAAGTGCTTATCAGGAGTGCTGTGATATGCACCACGACCAGTAAGGAGGCCGAGACAGTAAAGCTTACCAAAAGAGCTTCTGGGACTTTGTTATGCTCATCATTATCTATCTAAAGACGTAGAGATAATGATAAGGAAGTCGAACATTTAATTCTATCATTGCCATCATCGCAAAACCCGACAGCAGTACACTGGCACGGCTGGAGGCTTTCAATTTGGCCCGGCTCAAATGAAGCCTTCGCATTGAATTCATGTGATTTTCCGTCTTGAAAACTGTATGACGCCCTGAGGGACGTCACAGCTGCAGAAGTGAAATCCTTGTTTTTACCAAGCGATGCGCAAAACTGTTAGCGCACACCGGCGATTTTCCTTTTTCTCGAACTACATATGAGAGGAAAAAACAAGCAGAGAATATAAAGCGGATTTATTTATCAGCTACCTCCGGTAAAGAGGATGAATTGTGAGAAAAAATGTACGAGGGCTTCAAAATTCTGCATAGACCGGCTGTCCGGTCAGCCGACCCTTCGAGAGCGAGCATGCAGAAAATATAAATACACGTTCAGGTAACTTATACTAAAGGTTTATGATCCTCTGAATAGAAGTTTCACCTAGTCGGTTTTCATTGGAGGGTTTTGACACTCATCTCGGTTTCAACTTGGTAACTCCAAGTGTTTCATTTGCCGGCATTTGGAAGGATAGTATCCTTTTCACTAAACCTTGTTAGTTAACCAAAAAACTTCTGAACGCGATAAAACGCAATATCTTCAATAAAGACCAACTCGTGCACACTCATTAGCGCAGACATCATCCCGAAAAGATCCGAATGATATTGATAGACTTCGAATACATTATGATTTTGTGGATTATTCGTACTATTGGAGACTATGTGGCGAGTATCGGGTCATGGGCATAGCAACTGCTCCACATCGATATCAAGCTGCCCATGCTCACAGTTCCTTTTTCATGCTGCCTGGATAAAAAATCTTAAGACAATCTCATGAGAGCATATCATTGTACGCCGGCCACTGAAGAAAATATTCCCAAAACTGTCATCACGAAGTCGTTGACATGTCTTTTGCTTTGCATAATTCCACCCAGTCGTTCAATTTGTCATCGATGTGGTTCTGCGCAGCCTTTCCTTTATTGTTGAACTGAGGGCATACTCGTCTTGCTTACTTGTAAGAGGAACAGGCACTGTACTTACGACATGTATTCGATCGGCTTCAAAAACATGGCTTGAAACTAAATCCCAATATATGCTTTTTAGAGGCATTTCTCTAAATTGGCTTGACCATCGTGTCAACCCGCATGAAATCATGGTACTTTTGGAGAAAATACAAAAATTCGTGTCCTGCGTTAGAGACACTAACGCACCTGAGACGTTTCGTCAACCTTATTGGTTATTACTGAAGATTCATTTTCAATTGCGCAGCAACATAGACAGATTTTATAGATGCTAAATTAAAGACAATCAGATTTTTACAGACAGCTAACTTCGCTTTTAAAACTGCCTAAGAATCCCCCACTGACGCCAATATGCTTCATCACTACATTCCTGGCGTTAGTTCCCAGTATAATTTTACGACTGACACTTCGAAGCACAGTCCTGCGTCAACAAGTGAATAATTATTCACCTGATCCCGGATGACAAAAGTCTAGAGTCGTCGCTCTAAAGACGTAAGCCTGTGATGCAGTATGACACGAAGGGGGTGGCGACGCGGGGGAGGACAACGTTCAGCTTCAGATGCCGAGCGAGCGAACAACACCAAGCCCACGCCGGGGCATGCACTATAGTGGCAGCGATGGAGGAGAGAATGCTTTATTTTGAAGGTAATATCCAGGCCAGCTGGCGTGGGCAAAGGGAGTGACACCGGCATGAATTCGCGCGGGTGGATACATGGACAAGCAGCTATGATTTACGAATCTAGAAGAAGCTAGACTAATCTAGAGTTTTGCTAGAGGTGTTAACCAGCTGCAACAATTGGCTTCTTGTTCAAACGCTAAAAGCAGAACGAACTGACTACACAACTGCTGACAACGCTTTCAAGAACAAGCAAACTAGATATTCTTCAGAGAAACCACGTCACCATTTCAGTGTTTGTTGTCCATTCTACACAAGTGCAGCGCACTGAAATTTGGACGAGCATGACGTAGATAAACCCAGAAATCACTGTAATGGTGTTAACTTTCACACTGTACTTCAGATAATTTTTCATAAATTTCTACAAAAATTAACGCGTGTCGAAACTCGTCACAAAACCGAGTCAAATAGAAATCCTATACGTACATATGTGAAATGACTACGGAGATAAATCGCGGGGAAAATACAGACCAATGAAACAAAATTTCTAGATTTTTCAAGACATACTTTATCCTGATTCTTCTAGACTTGCAAACAATTGAATCATGTCTGCATTTAATTAATACAATACGTCTACTTCAGAAAAACCGTATAAATGAGCAGTATTCATTCAATGAGTCTGAATTGTCTTAAGATCAGTTTACTGCGGGTGGTGGACATAGGCTCGCACTTTCTAACTCCCTGTTCGTCATAAGAATAATCGGAAGAATTACCTATGATATAAATAAATAAGAGCTTATAATATATGAAGACTTTTATCCGCATTGCATACTGGTTTATAAGATTGAATATTCACGTTGTTCGATTGTTGCTTTAGCATTTAACCATTAGATGTTTTTATGTTCCAACGGACCAAGATATCACCATCACCTCGGGTAGTTTAATCCACGGAGAAAATTTTTATCAATTTATTCTGGCTTTGAGTAAACGTAGTTTGAAGCTTTTGTCGGGGGGGCGTACATTTTTGTGGCGTGTTGGACCAAGTCAGCAAAAACAAGATCACTGTCAAGTCAAATTTATTACAATATGCCCCATATGTGGGCTTATTGTCCGGCTCCTTCAGCAAACCACTGCCTTGGACGTTAATATTGATAGAAAATTACTTCTGATGTTACTTCCGCATTTGTGTGCAGGCTGAGGAACACAAGTTTTGCCCATCTAAAAGCAGTCCATCATCAGCACAAATGAAGTTGAACTACTACCCATTAAAGTCTAAAACCCCGTACTGTGACAGCTATCCAATCAGCAAAATTCCTCGCTCTGCTAGCGTGATGATTGTTCACGCCCCTCCTACCCATAATAATGCTCAGGCTGAACTGTAAAACTGTGGAAGTTGAAGGCAACTATGAGCATTTTTGGAAGTTTCATTTTTCAGTCGAACGCACACACGCCGTAGGGACGGGTTTTGTTTAGTCAACGCTTTACGAGGGCGTGCCGAAGGTGTGAATTTAATCACACTTGGGTCGATTTACCTGCCCAGTCTACCACTCGCATGGCATCCACCCTTACGGATAGAGCAAGTTGAATGCCTAGACAGAATTTTCTAAGCACTCATCTAGTCAAGTCAAGTTTACTCAAGGAAATGTAGGCAAACGCCTTTGAACTCCTTCTTGGTACATAGGATTTAAGAAATGCATCGGCATAGCCGAACATTCCAAAGAAGTCGTTGGCACAATTGTAAACGACTACTCATTTGTTTCAAGTAATACACTCACACTCAGTTAATACGAGCCAGCAGTGTAACTGAGGAAGAAGAGCAGACAGTGAGAAAACTCTTAAGGCTGGCTCATAATTCAAAATGGAATGTCATTTGTGGTTTTTAGGAGAAAAACTGTCGCTCGTGGGTGAAGTATGTGAATGATAGGGGCATGCTGCTTCTGTGAATTTTGACGGCAGCCATAGCGTCCATGACGAGTAATATCTACATCTTAAGGACCATACGAGGAGGAGACCTCGGAGACACGAAAACGTCCTGAAGAACCGGAGATGCGACCATGATAGGCCTTTGCTGTGCCAAGAGCCGAGGAACCCGCCACGTCGTCAGCAGTCGATCGATACGAGAAGGGGAGTGACAGGGCCGCGTAGCCCAGGACCATAGGTGCGGTAGATGTGACCTCAGATGCGATCAGCGCAGTTCACATAGTGAGCAGAGACGTCGGAGCTAGGTAATGTTTTAACGCATTTGGTTAAATAATAATAATAATACTCAAAAAATTATTATTAGCATATATTTATAGCATTTCTATCATTTCAGTACTTGGACTTAAAGCGCTTCAATTTTTGTATTCGGAACACTTCAGTGATTGGATTTGGAGTACTTAATCGCGACGATACTCATTTAATAGTTCTATATTTGCCTTAAAAACATCCACGGAAGGGGACATGACAATATCCGCAGGAAGGGCATTCCATGCCTGGATTACCCTCTTAGAGAAAAAGAATGTTCTTGGGTCAAGTCTTGCCCCAGTCACACGTAATTTGAGGGGTTGTCCTCGCAGCCTAGAGGTGGTGGCCCGCTCAAAGAAGCTATTTGTTTAGAGGCAGCAATCCTGACCACGCAACATGCGAAATGCCTGGATTAGGTCCTCACGTAGCTGCCTGTAATCCAGAGGAAACAAGTCAAGATTTACCAATCGGGTCTCATAAGGGAGGTTCCGTTGGCCTCGTTCTAATTTTGTTGCGCATCTTTGTACCCTTTCGAGGTTTTTTTGTCTTTGGCTGTCCAAGGTCTCCAGGCTTGGATTGCAAATTCCAGTTGAGGTCTCACGAACGTGCCGAATACCTTGCCAAATACAACTTTGTCAAACTTAGCAAAGGCGCGCTTGATGGGATACAAGCTTGACATTGCGGATTTAGCCACTTTCAGGACGTTGAGTGGTGGCTTCAGTGAAGGCGTGAACCACACCCCCAGGTCTTTCTGAGCCTCTACCTCTGGCAGCGGCGTGTGATTCAGGTAATACACCAGCCAAGGCGTAGTGCTGGTTCTACCAAAGCACATTAGGTTGCATTTGGCCACATTGAATGGCATGAGCCAAAGGGTCGACCATTGCTCCAGTCTATGCAAATTTGCCTGGAGGTTTAATTCATCGTCTTGGTTGCGTATGACCTTCCAACGTTTAATGTCATCAGCAAACATTGCGATTTCGCAGTCTAGTCCACTTATGCAGTCATCAATATACATAAGGAAGAGAATAGGGCCAAGAACAGATCCCTGTGGAACCCCACTCTCAACTGCTACCTCCGCCAACTGCTGTTCGCCAATACATACGGTCTGAGTACAACCAGTCAAGAAGTTTGCGATCCACTGCAAAAGGTTTCCCCCTACCCCTACGCGGATGAGCTTGTATAAGAGACGTTAATGAGGCAGCGTGTCAAACGCCTTCTTGAATTCTACGAAGACTATATGCACCGTATTCCTTTAATCGATCGCTCGAGTCCATTGTTCTAGACAATAGGGCAGATTGGTCAGGCAGGACCTTCCCCTGCGAAATCCGTACTGCTTATCAGAAAGAAGTTGATGTTGCTCCAAAATGTGCATCAGCTCGCATTTGACTATGCGTTCCATAAGCTTGCAGGATATTGAGGTGAGGCTGAGTGGTCTATAGTTGTTTGCGGTCGCCTGACTCCCACTTTTGTGGATGGGTGAGATCCACGCTGCCTTCCCATCGGGTGGCACGTGTTCAGTATTTAGAGAAGCTCGGAAGATTAGGAACAGGGGTACCGCCATCTCTATGGCTAGCTCTTTTAATAGCTTTGCAGGCATCTCATCTGGACCGGACGACTTCGTTTCTTTGAGCCGTAGAAGTTTTCGCAGAATGGTAGCTTCCGTCAGTGCAACCGAGTCTATGGTCTGGATCACACCCACACTGCAGTTAATAGCGGTGAACTCAGCCACTCTCGTAAAGACCAACTGGAAGAAGCAGGATAGATGTCGCACCTTTTCGTTAATCTCGGAAATTTCTACACCGTTGTCTGTTTTCAGCAAAGAAATAGGGTCTCTATTTCGAGAACGTTGCCCAACGTAGCGGTAGAAAAGCTTTGGGTTTCCTACTGCACGGTTTATTAGATTACTCTCGAAGTTTTGGCGGCTAATTCGTATCAGGCTCTTAACCTTGTTTCTCTGCGCCTTATACGTATTGTACGATTTGGGGGTCTTCTCTCTGCGATAGATTTTGCCCATCCTTACTTTGAAGTTTACTTCCCTCTTAAGCGTCGATGGTAGCCCTCGAGGCCTGTTTGTTACTTTCTTTACCGTGATAGGACAGAAATCGGTATTTAGTCCGTGTAATACGGCTTTGAATACCGACTAATCATCGAGAACGCACCCGGTGAATAGTTTGTTCCAGTCTATCTCGCTCACTGTGGTTTTCATTTGTGTTTATTCCCCTCTCCAGATGTTGCATCTGGTTACCACACTATGATCGAGCACAGAGATGAGTGAATATTCTTACTGTAGCATTACGTGATCACTTCTTCCGAGAGGTTGTAAACAGTTAACAATGTCCACGCTATCAGGTGCTTTGGTAAGTACTAGGTCTAAGCAATAAGGTTGTAGCCCTTGGCGTAGTCTGGTCGGAATTAAGAAGTTTTGCGTTAGGAAAGATGCCTGTACTGTATGCAGAAGTCGTCGATCGAAATTTACTTCTTAGCCGGGCGCAGAACTCACATTCCAGTCGATAAAGGGGGCGTTAAAGTCTCCCATGACCATGACATCGAATCTCCTAGCAATTTCCTTGACTCCTTCTATCAGACTAGTGTCTGACTCTTGGTTGCTCGATGGTGGACAGTAGACCGCCATGATGTCAAATGTCTGTGACCCCGGTGTTCTAACGGTGAGCCATATTGCCTCTATGTTGCCCGAAAGGTTTTCGGATTTGTCGGACACGAGCAGGCCGTGTCTAACATAGATTAGCACACCCCCACCTTGACGCCCGATTCTATGTTCTCGGAAAAGTTGAAACCCGGGAGAGCAATTTCCTGATCGCCTACCTTCGTGGTCAACCATGGTTCTGTTATGCAGGAGACGTCTGGTTCCACTTGGCAAATAATAATCTTAAGCTCACCTAATTTGGAGAGCAGGCTTTATGCACTGGTGTACATGCACTTTAGCTTCTTTGTATGGTGATATCTGGTTGTGACAGTCACTTCCTGACCGTCGTTCGGAGTATTACGGTTTGGTTCAATGTTTTCTTCTGAATTATCGTCCCGTTGAAAATTTTGAGGTCTGCCTCGTCATTCTTGTTCCTCGACTTCCTTCCTTGACTTCTCGGCTGCATAATTTTCGCACGACAAGTGAAATTTCCGCAAAAAAGTTACGATGTGAAGCTCTACCTTATAAACGAGACAGATAGCCTAAGTCGTCCCTTAGCTTATGTAAGAATACGTTAAAGGCGATTCTCCTAACTTAAGACGATTTGTTTTAGAATTTAAGAAGCATAACTTTGATGGACTACTAGAACAATGTCTAAACGTGGAAGCTGTGTTCATGGTTGGTAAGAGCAGGCGTAATAACTGAGCTAGTTTAATTTCTAACTATGCAGTAAGTTACTTAATACTGGTATCAAAGCAAATGTGATGCAATAGAATTTAGTGACTCAGCCTTTGCTCCTTCGTGTGTACTAGCATCTGAGAATTTCACCAGTACCCACTTTGTAGAAGTTTGGTTGGTCTGACCCCGTTTAGGAAGATTTTCGACGACTGTCTGCTTTGCTAGTCATAACGTAACTGTGTGAGCAGATAGATTTAGAGCCAGGTGGCGACTGAGGAGAGGAATACTGTAGTATGGTTGGTTCAGGGAGTGTCCGGCTTTGTACGTAAATCAAGTATGTTGATCTTGACACACTATCTTTTGCTCGTTGGAAACAAGTATTTTCCTCTTGAAACGCCACTGCTTAAAAATGTCAAACCGCGCGGGGTCAGGATTTTTTCAATAATAATTTGACACAAACGGTCAGAAGGGTTTCGATCAAGTTTCCAACCGACATTTCATACCTCTGAGAATAGAGTTTTAGGTTACTGGGCCGTAATACCATGCCAGCACCCCTTTACTTCTTACTTATTTGATGTCTCGGCTTCGTAGCCTTCGACAATGTTGCAATCCTTTTGCTTCCAGGGTCTCCTGAACCGCATTTTTATTCAAAGGCTGCCCTTAAAAAAATCAAACCTCATATAGTTTAATATATTTCAGGTAGTGGGCAACGCCTTTGAAGACCCTATTGAAAACAGTACGCATAAAATACCCAAAATAAAGTAGGTTACTATAAAATAGTGAGTAATACATAACATGTATGCCTTCTTTAGCTGTAAGTGTGAGCGAAGCTATTTCGTCCTTTGCCTTCTCTGACTCTCCAGCAGTCAAACGTACGCCAAAACCAGTGATAACAACTATCAAGGTGGTACGGTACTATTAAGAGAAATAGAAGCATATAAATACACAAACCTTTACAATGGATATTCCAAGTCAAGAGCAAAGGAAGTCGGTCAAGAAGGCGTGGATCTGGTTTTATAGGATTCCAAGAGGCAGTTCCTGTGGGCTCCCATTGGTCTGAAAACCCCAGCGCCAAAGGGGAAGGGGACGGACGTGAACAGAGGCAATGCTGTCCCAGCACAGGGAGCTGGAAGCGTTTGAAGTCAGTGGTGGTGGGGTAGCTCGACGAGTGGTTCTCGGATTAGCTGCAGGCGCTGGGTAAAACGGGGGAAGAGACAGCTGGGTCGACACCGCCGTTAGGGTGGTCGCAATGTGAATGTGAAGTTTTGCAATGTGAAAGTGTGTACAAAAGGGCCGAGACCGGGGGGAGTATTTAGTCATGTGCATTTGAGTCAGTCATGGGCGGTCAGCATTCCAGGGGTAAGGGGGCAGTTTTCAAAAGAGGTCAACAATCATTTTGCAGGCCGGACAGGATTTTCGCTGGAGAAGAGATGTGAAGAATTCCAAACTTGTTCAGCCGAAAATAACAGAAGCGTTGGTGTGTGCTAACAGTGCTTTCTTGCGCATTTGGATGGTATCTATTTGGAATTTATATTTTCAGCGCCAGTACGGCACTATCTATACACAATTAATTTCGAAAAAATAAAAATTCCAAAAAATAATCTGACAATATGTGCAAGTAGACGTAGAAAGTCGTAATAATGTCAGCAGAAATTGTCCTTTTGGGGCAACATTTAGCAATGTTTTGAAAGTAATTTGAACTAAAAACGATAACTTATGGCAGTTAAAAAACTCTTACAGTGAAAGTGGAGACAGTGTTCAACGGGCCTCCATGTTCAAAAAGTGTGTAAGAGAAAAAAAACTGCTGAGGAAGATAGTAGTAGGCACATAGTAGTAGAGCAGAAATAGGTGTGGGTGGTCTGATGAAGGTGATTACTCAACGAAACTGCAGCATTTTAGACTGAGTACTTCCGCGTGGCTTCGCTTGATTCAGCGGTGGCTAATGGAAACATCTTGGTTCTCTGGGGACACGAGGCAGAGAGAATAGTTTCAAGCAGATCTCCTAAATTCCCAATGGTCCTTTCTCGGAGTCATAGAGAAAGCTGCTCGGAAAAGATGAGGAGAATAGAAGGTTTATAGAATCAGTGTTAAGATAAATGTGCAGTCTCCGTTTGAAAGCAGACAGTCTAGTTAACGACCTTATTTCGATTGGCAAGTTATTCCAAAGAAAGCTATATCTGGAAGCAAAAAACAAAGAGCGTTTACATGAGGAAGATGCAGGAGGGGGTATAACAAGTGCCGAGTTTCTTAGGTTGTAGGGATGGCTGACGGGGGTAATGACAGAAGTCCTGGGTAAATTTGTGCTATTATTAAGCCGAAAAAGGAGACAAAAGCCTGCTTCCAATCTCCTGACCCAAAGGAACCTTAGTTTCGTTAATTGACCCCTTTTTGAGTAGCAAGTATTAGAAGCTGTCGGATACAGCAGTTTTCGTGTGAACTTTTTTTGAATTTGTTCAATTTTTGAACGGCTACCTTCATTCATGAGACCGAAAAAGGGGCAACAGTATTCTAAGATTGGAAGCACGAATATACGATTAAGTCTTAATTTCATTTCAGGAAGATAGAAATTATAAGAGATAAAGCCGCAAATCTATGCGGCTTTGGCTGTTATTCTATCGGCGTGGGGAGAAAGGTCTAATTTATTGGTGCAGCTTAACCCTAGGTCCTTGATACTGGAACATTAAGTCATTGAGTAACCTTGAAAAATAACAGGTTGTGGCAGCCTTTCAGGCCCAAAGCACATGTATCGGCACTTAGAAGGTGAGAACTCCATCTGCCATGTTGAGCTTCACACCGAAAGAGCGTGCAGATCAGAATGAATTTGTTCTAGGCATCTCGCGGCCGTAGATTTAGAGAAGGAGTAAACACACTTGAGATCATATGCATAAATATAAAATTGGGAGTGTTTAACACTCAATGAGATATCATTTATGTGAAGAAAGAAGAGCAGAGGACCTAGCACGGTACTTTGAAGGACACCACTCAAAATTGCGGTAGGAGTAGAGTATGAGGATCCCACTAAGACCTTTTGTTGTCGATTTGAAAGATAAGATCTGATGAAGTCAGTAAGAGGACTACGAAATCCTATAGCCTCTAGTTTGGCTAGGAGCCTCCTGTGAGGAACGTTATCAAATGCTTTACTCAGGTCAAAATAGATAACTACCACAGATAGATGATCATTACGAAGAGAAGTAAGTAGATTTAGAAAAGACATGTGGCATGTTTCACAAGATCGGTCCGGTAAAAAGCCATGCTGTGAGGAGCTGAGAATGTTATTATTTATGCAGAAACCTGTAATTTTTTGGCAATTAGTTTCTCATAGAGTTTAGCCAGAGAGGGCGTTTTATGAACACCGCGATAATTTTAAATATCTAATCGGGAACCAGATTTAAATCCGGGAATTATAATAGAAGTTTTCCAGTAGTCCGGAAAAAAGCCATTCTCAAGAAACACTGAAAATAACTTACTCAGTAAGGGTGGGAAATCTCTTAATTGTTTGATGAGTGAGTTTGGAATGTTATCAGTTCCAACCGAATGTGAATTTTTAAGACGACTTATTTCTTTTTGAATACAAGCGGGTGAGAAATTAAGGGTACTGAGATTTGAATCACACAGCAGGGGGATTACAGGAGTGGGGCTAGTTTTGATGGTAAAGAACTTGGCGAAAAATGAATTAAGCAATGCTGTTTTCTCCAAATCCTCCGTAACAAAATGATTGTTGCGATTCAGTAAGGGTGGAATGACTTTCTCAATCTTAGCCGACGACCGAAGACGGAAGACTTGAGCAACTGATCTGGAAGAATTCGCATCACTTAATGCTGTGGCCTCTCTATGCCCATCTCGTGCAAGTCTTATTTTAAGCGCTAATTCAAATATTTGCACTATCCCTAAGTGAACTGATAAAGAGCTATTAGACGTATACTTAAGTTGTTTTTGTAATTTCTGAAGTCTATTTTGGAGAAAATATGGCACAGTAGAAGAAGCTGAATTTGATTTAAAAATTTTAAGAGGGGTAAGAGCCTGAATATTTTCTGTAAGGTTTTTCAATAGCTCCTGGAAGAAGTAGGGATCGTTAGTTGAAAATATGCTATGCCAATCTAGGGTACTTACGAAATCATTTACTAATTCATGGTTCACGTTACCAAAGTTGAGCTTATTGCATTTTACATCGGGCTTTTTAGAAAGAGAGACTGGAAAACAACAGTGAATTAAGGCATGGTCACTTGTGAAAATATCACGATGAAAATTCATAAAAAGAGGGTGGACATCATTTGTAAAAATAAAATTTAATACGTTGTCATTTCTGGTCACTGAACTGACCAGTTGAGACATGTTTGAAAAGTTAATAGTGTCAACCAATTTCGGAAATCTTGGTGGACAGGTATTTGCATGCCAGTCAATGTCTGGCAGATTAAAATCACCTACAATTATTCTGACATCGAATTGAGTCTCTGCAACTTTTTCAAACATTTCACACAGCTGCATTACATTACTTGAGTTACAGGGAGGCTTGTAGACACACCCAATTATCGCTTTTTTATTGTGTGGCAGGATGACTGAAATAAGACAAAAATTTCCAGAAAATGACGAAATGCTCAGGTGATACGGGAAATGTACAAAGTATGATTTAATATAAAGAAGGCAACCACCGCCACGCTTTTCAATGCGGTCTTGTCTGTACAAACTATAATTATCTATGGCGAGAGTCGAGTCAGAAATAAGAGAGTGTGTCCAAGATTTGGTGACACAGAGCACATCTGGATCAAGCTCAAATGCTACTGTTTTAAGTTCTGTCATCTTATTAACAACTGATCTCGCATTAAGTGAGACTATACTGAGCGTATCCTTCAGATTCAGGTTACGCTCGTCAGTATTTATAAAAAAGGAAAACTTGGTGGCGGAAAGGGAAACGGCATGGGAGAAACAAAAGGCGGAAAGCAAACTGGCCCTGGTCTACAGTTTGTCAAATAATTATTATCAAATGAACAGTGCATATTGTAGAAAAGGCATATAAGAGGGGGCTCCATAGAAAGGGCGGCTGAAGTGTGGCATGGGAAAACCAGGAGGGGGCATAAATATAGGATTTTGAGGCATTATGTCAACATTTGACGGAAAATTTGCCTTCGAAAATTGCATGACTAGTTGTCAAAAACGGTTAATTTTATAAGCTGGCTGAATTATTTGGGGATGTTGATGAGATTTGGGGAGAGGAAAAGCGCTAGCTTGAGCGGTTGGGTCATTTTTAGATACTGAGTAATTATCGGTTATCATATTGGCGAATTTGAAAACTGACGTAGATTTACTAGGGGCATTCATAGGTTTATCGGAATTTAAAGCTATCACAGACGTGGTTAGCTTAGAAGGAGAACAACTTGACGAGGCTACAATCTCACTCGAATCACGAGTAAGGTGAATGGGAGAAGTATCAGGGGAAACTGACATTGATCCAGAGGGATGTGGACTTACCTGAACGGGAGGGCCGGCCTCAGAAACAACTTTTGGTTTTGTTGAACCGGAGCCAGTGTTCTCATTTGCTGCTTTATATAAAACCCGACGCTCCATTGGCGTTTTATCCCTGCATACGTAAACTTTATTTTCCTTCAAATAGTTGGCTGACCGCTCATGCTGAGAGAATATAAGGTCTATTTCTATCGCCGAACAAAGTTTTACGAGAATCGGCAGGTTTTTACTTCGGGATGAGAGTCTTTTAGCTTCTGCAACTTTAAAATCAAAGCCACAAGAGTAAAGAAACTGAACAGCAACATCTATAGGTTGTTTATCTTTTGAAGCATTTTTCAAAAGAAAATTAAAATTCCTTTTTTGCCGATCACGGGTCTCAGTAGACACCATATTGACGAAAGGTTCTAGTTTCTCACATTGCTGAGAAGTGAGCGTAGATACCTTTCAGTTTAGGCAGAGCGCTTCACCACCAAAACCTACCTCCTCTTTTGACCGTGGGAGTCATTTTATTCCCCCGTATAATGCGTTATTGAACACACCGGGCCCGAACCAAGAAAAATTTAATTTGCACGGCAAAAACCCAAACTGGTATAGTTTTAAATCTAATGGGAGTTGTCGTACAGGATATTCAATGATTAGGACCACTAGTCCTTACGCGAGCGGCCCCAACACTAATTTTATGTCACCTTTCCCCTCTATCAGTTAGTTTACCCATCCTCTACCACCCAAACCTGCAAACTTCGACATGTCTTCTCGCCTCCCCCCATTCCTTCCAAACGCCCCAGAAGCTTATTTTGGTTTACCCTCTCCCCATTTTTCCCTGCCAGAAAGCGAGGCCCCTAGATGTCTCAGACCTTATCAGCCATCCATTGTTGGCTACCCATATGCTAACACCTCCATACCCGTCAGTACTTATTCCACAAAAAATAACGGCCTACAGTTTGCCTACCCACCCTCAAATTCTTTTTTATGAATAACGATAGCCATAGTCCTGTCACTCGAAACACACTAGATGTCATAGTGCTTAATGTCAGGTCCGTTATAAATAAAATGGCTCAACTTCGAGCTATCGCTTTCGAGATGATGCCCGATGTCATATGCATAACAGAATCTTGGACCCATCCAATCATTTCTGACTCCTCCCTT
>JAYGXS010000002.1:11411908-11438674 GCA_036362985.1 Ligula intestinalis | reverse complement strand
TGATTGCTGTTCATTACGAAGTGAAGTAACCAGGTTAAGGAATGCTAAGTGGCAGGTTTCGCATGATCTTCCAGGTAGAAATCCATGCTGTGAGGCACTTAATAGTTTATTTTCTACACAAAAATCGAGAATTTGATTAAAAATGATCTTTTCCAGAAGTTTGGCTAGGGCCGGGGTTTTATGAACACCTCGGTAGTTATTTACGTCCGAACGAGATCCTGACTTGAAGACTGGAAGAATAATAGATGTCTTCCATGAGTCAGGAAAGAAACCGTTTAGAAGATAAGCTGAGAATAGATAACTTAGCAATCGGGGGAAGCTGAATACTCTCTTGATAAGTGAATTTGGAAGGCCGTCAGTTCCCGAGGAGTGCGAGTTTTTTAGACGGATAATGTGCTTACGAATTACTTCTATGGAGAAATCTATGGTACTGATAGTATTGACTGAGCATGGCTGAAAAGACGGGACCGGTTCAGATTCCGTCGTAAAGTGTTTTGCAAAGAACGCATTGAACAGTTCAGCCTTCTCAGACTCATCTTGCACAAAGTTTTTATTTTCATTCAGTAAGGGGGGGATTTCGTGACCTCGTTTAGCGGAGGACCGACGGCGGAACAGTTGGGCAATCGATTTTGCAGAGTTTAACTCGCTGAGTGCGCAAGATTCCCTATGTTTGTCACGTGTAAGACGAATCTTAGACGCTAATTCGAAAATCTCTGCGATTCTAAGGTGCACCGATAATGAACTAGTGGACTGGTCATTTGCCGAATTGATTTCGGAATTTTTTTCAGAACAAAATTGTACGTCCTTTTTTGTCTATCCTGCGGCCAAATTAAAGAGAGTATCGAAACGTTTGCATTCCTGAGAGGAAACTGCAGAGATATTCCCATCAAATATGGTGCCAAGGATTGAGAGAAATGACCCAAATTTAAACATAAACTCGTTGCAATTTTTCATTGCAGATAAATCTATTTGTTTTGCAATCAGATCAGGCTGAATACTGATGTCAAGCTGAAGACTGATATCAGTAATGATGTTTGCCTTTCGCAGACACCGCTTGGGTCTAGAATTCTGAGGCTTCCTACAGAATGAAAGTGTTGCCTTCATACTTTTCGAGGCAACAAGTAGATTTATCACGAAAACAGTCGGGAATTCAGAATAAACTAACTGTTTAAGTTTACATAAGTTGCTGAAAGTAAGACAGATGGTTAACAGAATGCTAGGTAAGCAAGCAGAGACCAAACAAACAAAAGGAATGGAAGTAGATTTTTCATGCGTAAGTACTGGTAATTACTGATAATTTATATAAGAAAACGAAAGACTATTAGTCGTATCTTCTCTTAGATAAATCGATTTATATAAGACTGATGACTTAGCTGAAATTTCGAAACCAACACTCGACCTTGAGGAAATGAAGATAGAGTGTTCTTAGTTTTTTTTTATCTTTAAGGTCTGGAAAAGGAGGTAAGGCGCAATTTTGTGAAAACTCTCCTGGATTACTATATCCTTTTGGTCCAAGTTCTATGTTGAAGAACTGGTTGGTAAAGCATTCCATTTTGTTGAGAAGCATATGCGTCATGTCATTTGAGAAATGTTTGATCTTCCTTCTTAATTGAACTATACTGTGGTTTCTACGAATATCATTGGGTAGGGCAACACAATATGTTTGACGGTAACTGAGAAAGAATGATTAACCGTGCAGTTTTGTCAACCATTGCATACGCAAACGAGAGAAGAAGCCACGTCCAGCTGCTTTAAATGTTTGGCGAGCTCTTCCGTACATAAATAATGTATCGGAAGCGGTCAGCCGCCTACTCACCCACTTGGAGCTGGAGTTGCGCACAGGCCAGAAGCAACCATCAGGCGCCGGGTCATGATGCTGAAAGACCCACTGCCACGGCAGGAAATGGCTGGAGTCGTTTACCGGATCTGGTGGAGTTGTGGACAAAGCAAATAAGTCGGAGAAACTTGGAGATTACTCCGGCCATGAATGGCCGAGCATGCAGCGCCAGTGAGGGAGAAAGATGCCAACTCCCAGGTTGCAGCCCACTCAACGGGACTTGGCCATATTTTAAAGTTTGATGAGGCAAAAATCGTCGCAAGAGGTTACAATCGCATGAGCCACGAGCTGCTCGAGTCATGGTTCTCAGACCCCCAGTCTATCAACAAGCGCAACGATTCTGCGTTCCCATACGGTGTGCTGAGAAATTTCCTGAGCAAGAGAATCAGTCACGTGGGAAGGACTGGACGCAACAACAACTCTGACGACAGCGAGCATAATTGTCGCGCAATTATCAAACCCGCATCCGACGCAGACAAGAACGCTGTGGCAATTAATTAGCAATCACCGCACCAATTAAGACCTCAAGTGGTGGCTACAGAAACTGACAATTATAGTTCGTATGCGGGTAACCGCTACGAACTATAAATACCGAGCAGTCTGTGTATGTATCACCACTTATCTGCGCGTGTCTCAGACTTATTAACGATTACCTATGACTAAGGATTCCCGACGGAATCTTTAACGTCAGGACAATAAAACGGTTGTTCCAGTTATCACCTTTTGTTCTGATTGCATATCTTATGGTAGAGAAATTGATCGCTGGGCCGTCCTAGCTTTAGCGTTATGTATCGTATGCTCGTTGTTACTAGTGGGACGGAAATCGTTTTGGTTTTTTATAATAATGTAACGCCCGAGCGCCCTGATGTCCTAGGTTAGCGTATCTTCTTCCTGATTAAGGCTGCTACTCAGTCCTTCGTCTACGTCCGTTGTATTCTGGCTGTGTCCACGCACTGTAATTTCACTAGAACGTGCGATCACAGGAGCAGTCATTCATCGAGATGATAAGCCGAGGCCAACTGTTAACACACACGTAATGATAATAAACTCTCATACAGGCAATCACAAGTAATCGTGGAAGACAATCGGGGAAGATGGAGCTGGAGGCTACCACCGGGGAAAGGAACACTCCATGGGGCCCTCGCAGGAAGGACAACTGTTATTCACAACTGTCTACAAGGGAGGGTGAGGCTGGAGACCACCATCAGGGCGGGAGCAACCAGTACACCTCATTACCTGCGAGGACACACCACCTACAGCATCTTTGAACAGGCTCAAAGTAACCGCGCCGACGTAAGTAAAACAAGGATCAATCTCATTGTCCTACTGGATGCTAAAATATTATTGCTAAGAATGTAATGATTATGTTTTACTTTAAATAGGAAATTTAAACCATTTTGGAGTCGCCTTTGCAAGACGGGTTTAATACCATATCTATGGTAGTGAGCGCTGGCCTCTTATTAATTTTTTGACCCGCCTCTTCACCCTTTCAAGTACGTTATAATCCTGCCACATAACCGGTCTCCGGGCTTGAATGGTGTATTCAAGATGTGGCCTTAAAAAGGTACCAAATATTTCCGAGAAACAGTCTTCATCAAAAACTGTGAATGCCCGCTTGATGGCGTTTAAGATTGAAGTTGCAGTTTAAGCCACCTTAAAACATTGTATCGAAGGTTTGAGGTTGCCTGTCATCCAGATGCCGAGATCTCTCTGTATTTCTGCTTCTTGGAGTGTAATTCCCTTCAGATGGTAGGGTCGCGCATCAGTGATTGGATTTCGATTTCTCAGGCGCAGCAGAGTGCATTTGTTCGAATTGAAGGACAGCAGTCATCTAGGTGACCAATCGTTCAATCAACAAAGATGTTAGTGGAAGTTATCTTCATCGGCAGCACACTTGATGACCTATATTTTTACATCATGTGCAAACATGGCACACTCGCAGTCCAATTCTTGTACACAATCATTAACGAACAAGATAAATAGGGGTGTTCCGATTACTGAACCTTGAGAGACTCCGCTCTCGATGATTTCCGACCTTGATTGCTGTCATCCTACACACACCGTTTGGGAACGGTCGGCGAGGAAATTCTCAATCCACACGAGAAATCTGCCTTCGATACCCATCAGTCTCAACTTGTGCAGGAGACGTTGGTGTGGAACACTGATGAAGGCCTTCCGGAAATCAATGTAGGCCACATGTACGGTTTATTTTGCATCAATTGCTCTTGTCCAGCTTTGCATAGTGTAAAGCAAGTTTGTTTAACGTAACCTACCCCTGCGAAAGCCATATTGTGCATTCAACAAAACATTGTGAGTTTCACAATGTATCATCAATTTCTTCTTGATGATCTCCATTACTTTGCGGCATGTGGAGGTCTGTAGCGGTGCTGCAGCGGTGCTGCAGCCCACCGCCTCCAAACGCGAGATGGCGCCGACTTGGTCTCACGGCGGGGACAGCCTTGGCCACCCAGTCCCTCAACCAAGCGCGTTGGCCGGTCTGAATGCAAGGCATTACCTTTTACCTGGGGTGCACACACACGTGAGGCAATCGGACGAATGAGCTTCCTGTATCGTTCTGGGCCAATTAGCGTTCTCAAATCCTCCGCGTCCCTTATAAAAATTAATGCTGCTAAGCCCCACTTGGGACGTGGCTAGTTTCCAAGCTGGCCATGATTTTCAAGTCAAATTTCTTTCCCAATCTATTCTCCGTTCTTTTGTGTACCCAATAAACTATATCTACTATTCTGGCCTCCACCGACTTCTCATCTCCTAAGGTACCGGGCCTGGAAGATTAAAGCTGTAAGGGTTAACCGTATTAACCTTAATACCTATAGGTCAGAATCACGGGTCTGTATTTGTTCCAGATGCACGACTATCGCTTTTGTTAAGCGGTGTAATATGCGCTGTTTTCCAATCCGGAGGAAGCATTCCAACTTCAAACGATTATGGACACATCATGGAAAGTGGTTTAGCCAGTTTTCTAGCAATTTCCTTGAGCAATTTCGCAGTAATCTCATGTAGACCCAGAGATTTACATTCCTTTTCTAGTTGGAACCGCTCTAGTAGTCCCCGAACCGACTCCTGCAGCCTCTTCGGAAGTACCGCTTTCACAACCAGTTCCTGGCGTCGCACCTGTAGACCTGAAACCGCCCACAACACGCCATACTGGCCATGCTCTCCAAAGTCTGCAGCAGATACAGGTCGATCCACGGCATCAGCGGTACTGACAGATTTAAACAGGAGCGTTGGGAGGCCATGCGTCCCATGATGAGTCAACGCACTCTTCAACGTCGCGAGAGACGCTTGTCCTGAGCCCATTGTCGGACGATGTCTCTCGCGTTCCCTTTAAAGTACATGCACCCGGTATTTGACTTGACTTGCGCTGACTTGCATTGATGCGCTGTACCGTGATCTTGTCTGAGTAGACACTCTCTGGCCGACTGCTCTTCTCTCCATCTCTCTTACGGGCATGAGGACGTCCGTACTTATTACTAGTACCAGACGCGGGTCGTAAAATTTGTACTGTCAGAAATAGATCTCCATTTTCAGGCTCAGACCAGTCTGTGTTATTGGACCTGGCAACCATCTATTCAAGTTCTTAGAAAAGGCTGCTAGTAATACCCGAGAGGAAACTTAAGGTTCGTGATACGTCTTTTCATAAAATTTGCTTACTTCAGACTGTCATATCTGAAAACCTTTCTGCCCTTCTTGAACACTCGAACGTTGAGTCGTACTTCAATTACCCTACAACTTTCTTAAATGACACTTTCACTATCCACTTTTCGCTTTAAACTGTTATGGTTAGACATCAGCCCATCGAAAAACATTGAGACGTCAAAAGGAAGTGTTTTACAAATGAGGTATACGTGAATGACTAAAGAATGTAAACTTCTTTATAAAACTTGAGATTTTCAGGCTTAATGACATTTTTGTTCGTAAGTTTTTTGCTTCCTCTGTGGAAGCCTAGCGCTGCTGACTCACGCTGTCTGCCTTTGTTCGCCGCGCACTTGGCAACCGCTGCAAGAAGCCGTACGTTCACTTACTTGGCCACAAAAAACTCTGGACAAGTTATAACCAAGCGATGAGCGCCTGTCCACCTGGTTGTCTGCACGTTCACGCTAAGCTCATTCTGCTGGCAAGGTGGAACACAGTTTAGCAACCTGAGTCAGCGTGCATAACTGAGTCTTTGAACTGTCTATTTTCCTGCAATAAACGTCTGTTCACAAACACCGTCTTGCTCGACTCGTGATTTGGGGGAACTTTCTGTTTGTAGACATCCAACTTGCGACACCACTACATCCTCGTCCTTGCTCTCCTCGGATGAAAGCTGGAAGAGTCTTAAGTGGCTCATTTTGTCAACGCAACACGCTAGCACATGCTGATGCTGACTTAAACTTAGATAGTTTAGCTGCAAACTTCATCTACACTCCCACTGACTCCCATCTTCCGAAGAACGCTATTTCCTAATCACCAAGTGTCTTTGCTCCCGTGTCTGTGGAAAAAGTGATGAAATATCGTGAAAAGTTTCGAGGTTCAACAGCTGCCGGGCCAGATGGGATCTCACTGTTTCTCTTGAAATTCTGCCCTTTTCATTTAGCCCCTACATTGGCACGCCTCATCAACTTATCCTCCCTAAACTTTAAGATTCCTGATGATTGGCGATAAGTGAGAATCACTTCTATCCCGAAAAAATCCTCTTGTTTTGGTCCCAAATCCTTTCTTTCAATTGCCTGCTCTTCTGCACTATTAAAAAATTCGCAAGATGAGTTACCTTAGACATAACATAACCATTTTCCTTCGATTTTTCCGAGCCCCTGCAATGTGCGTATAAAGCTAGGCGTAGTTCACTAGACGCCACTGCTCCGGTGGTTCATTTTGCTCTAAGAAATTTAGATTAGAGCTGCCGTGCGTACGGATGAGCTTTTCTCTGTTATAAATAAATAAATAAATTTTATATTTTAGGCCCAGAGGGCCTCGTCATTGCAAACTTATTGCTGTGGAAAAAATAAATACAAAGTTGATCAATGCTGCTCTTCATGAAACAACCACATAGACAGTGGGAGCGTTTAGAAGTGTTGGTAGATTAATTCATATTCACCAACATATCGTCATTTTAAAATAGTAGTGAACGCATGGTGAATTAAGGAGGAAGCAGTGAAAAAAAACTCCTACCATTTAAGCTGGGGCGGAGTTCAGCGAACCCCCGCTTAAAAATATAAAACGTAGGAGAAAAAAACTGCTTCAAAAAATTAAGGGGGTTGGTTGAGAGGATTGATTATAGTGCAAATGAGACAGGACTGTTGATGAGAACGAATGAGGGTTGGAAACGCTTCTTGTAATTGGAGAAATCATATAACAGCAGAGGCTGTCATTCACCATTGTTACACCGCCCGACTGGCTTTATGATCAACCATCAGGGAGATGAGACCGGAGGATGCCATCGTGGACAACAGAGTCAGGAAGATGAAGGAACGGCAGAAGTCACCTGATCATCAACGAAACGCCGGAGATGCGACCTTGTAGACTGCGGAGTTTAGCGACGAGCTGGTGAAAATAGCAGAACCGCCACGAGCATAACTAAAGACCATGAAGCCTATCGTCAGGGTTGTAAAACGGAGAATAGAGAAAACGGCAATGCTGACTGGACAGAGAAGTGGACGAAGCATCGTTGCAAATATCACTCAAAGGAGGAAGAAATAGACATGTATGGAAAAAATTTTTTATCGAAACATAACCGCCTCAGATACCAGGGAGACCCTTTTCAAAGTCCAAAAGTTGTGTGTTTGGGAAGGAGGCGGATAACAAGGACTTTATATATTCCGAAGTTAAGTGTTTACGTAATTTGACTTTAAAAACTCCTAGGTTAGATGACAGCCTAATTTCGAGGGGAATATTATTCCAGAGGAAGGCATATTTGGAGGCAAAGAAGTGAGAATGGTTCGAAGTGGAGCTTAAGGGGGGTGCAATAATCCTGGAGGAATTACGAGTGGCATAAGGTCTATCTGCGGGAATGAGAGCGTTGATTCGTGGAAGGTAAGGGGTAGAGTTAACGCGAAAGAGGAAACAAAAGCCCGCTTCCAGTCTTCTGACCCAAAGAAATGTCATGTTCGCTAACTGACATCTCTCCGTATAAGAAAGAGTGGATCGAGGAAGAGCGAATATTTTGCGAGTAAATACCCTCTGTACATTTTCAATCTTACCGCGGTCCGAAGCATTCATTAGACCAAAGAGGGGACAGCAGTATTCTAGGATGGGTAGAACATACATGCGATAAAGTTTTAACTTTATTTCCAGCAGGAAGAAATTGTGGGATATAAAACCACATATCTGTGCAGCCTTCGCAGATATTCGATCCGCATGAGGCGACAATGCTAGTTTATTTGTGTAGCTTAGACCTAAGTCTTTTATAGTGGATCGGTCTAAAAGTGGAGTATTTTGAAAGACTAGGGGACGAGGAAGCTTGGCGGGACCGAAACACATGAAACTACACTTGGATGGAGAGAATTCCATCTGCCATGTAGCACTCCAACGTGAGAGTGTAAGTAGGTCCGCATTTATTTTATCAACGCATATACTTGCCGTGTCCTTAGAAAACGAGTATATGCATTTAAGGTCGTCTGCATAAATGAGATTGTGTGAATTGTTAAGAACAGTCGAAATTTCGTTTATGTATAAAATGAACAGTAAAGGACCCAAAACAGTGCCTTGAAAAACGCCACTCATGATCAGCTGAGAAGTGGAGTAACTATTACCTACTAGGACCTTCTGGCTGCGGTTAGACAAGTAGGAGCCGATGAAGTCGATGAGAGGGGGATGGATGCCAATGGCTTCCAATTTTACCAGAAGCCGTCTGTGCGGTACCTTGTCGAAGGCTTTGCTCAGGTCAAAGTATATATCAACCACGGATTGCTGCTCGTTACGGAGGGAAGTGACGTGGTTAAGAAAAGCTAAGTGACACGTCTCGCATGATCTTCCGGGTAGAAAACCATGCTGCGAGTCACTTAAAAGCTTATTTTTAGGCAAAAATCGAGAATTTGATTTAATATTATCTTCTACAGAAGTTTAGCTAGGTCCGGGGTTTTATGAAAACCGCGGTAGTTATTTATGTCTGAACGAGATCCTGATTTAAAGACTGGAAGAGTAATGGATGTCTTCCAAGTGTCAGGAAAGTAACCATTTAAGAGATAGACTGAAAATATATGGCTAACCAATGTGGGTAAGGTCGACACTCTTTTGATAACTGAATTGGGGATACCATCAGTTCCCGAAGAGTGCGAGTTTTTTAGTGGTCTTTATCAGTGAATGTCCTGTACGGCAACTCCGATTAGATTTAAAACTATACCAGTTTGGATTACTGCCGTGCAAATTACATTTTTCTTGGTTCAGGCCCGGCGTGTTCAATAACGCATTATACGGGGGAATAATATGACTCCTACGGTCAAAAGAGGAGCTAGGTTGTGGTGTTGAAACGCTCTGCTTCAACGCTTTCGACGGTGTTGGTGACATTCTTGATGATTTTGTTGCCGAGTTAGAGTCGGCGGAATTTATCGATCATTGGACAGAGAATGTATTTAGACTAGTATTAATCGAAGTAGATGACGGAGCGGCGGGCCTTGACGGTCCCGACATCAAGAGGGATGGGCTACCTGGTGCGCTGATGTTTATGGACCTATGACTAGACATTCGGGAGGTAGGGATAGCGGGTGTACTGACGGTTATGGGACTATGAATAGACCTCTGGGAAGCAGGGATAATGGGTGCACTGACGTTAGTGGGTGTATGGCCAGGTATGCGGGGGGGGGAGGATTAGCGAGTGCATATACCCTATCGGGACTACGAACAGATTTAGGAAAAGAAGGCTGAGAAGTCATTGGTCTATTGGACTGGAGAGCCGTATTTCTTCACTCCATTGGCGTAAGATCTCGACAGAGGAAACTTTAAGTCATTTCTTAGTATCAGGAAATGCGACCTCGTCGAGCAAAGATTGAGTCCACCTCGATCGGTGAAAACAATTTAACTAGGATGGGCGGGTTATTGCTACGCGATTGGAGGCGTTTGGCTTCTGCAATTTTGTAGTTAATAAGGTTAATAATAAGGTTTATTTGTAAAGCACATCTTTGGCGCCGTCAAAAAAACCCCGGAAGGCAGGAAAAAACCTAACCCAAACCCCTTCTTTCGCAGTGACCATTGTATTTGTTTTGGTCTTTTGCTAGGTCAATAGTGTGCGAAATAAGGAGTTTGTTTTAAGTGAAAAAAACCTGACTTCTAGGGAACAAATCGAGGAAAATATGAAATAAAATAGCTATACATACTAGGTGTTACGGTTTTATAGTAAGAATACTTGGGGTCTGGAAAAACTGTAATGTCCTTT
The DNA here is from genome assembly GCA_036362985.1 of Ligula intestinalis. Lineage (NCBI taxonomy): Eukaryota > Metazoa > Platyhelminthes > Cestoda > Diphyllobothriidea > Diphyllobothriidae > Ligula > Ligula intestinalis. The sequence goes on along the minus strand of JAYGXS010000002.1, from coordinate 11,428,466 downwards.
AACTGAGGTATACTTAGCCGCGGTCAGTTTGAAGGTGAAAAAATCAGCTGATGATATGGCATCTACCGTATGCATGGGTCTGCTCGATACGGAGATTACAATCGTTGTCCAGTGGCACAAGTTTGCTAATTAGATGGGACGTTGCAGATGTCTGAGGTGGGTCGAGGCAGCTGCGAAGCACCATCGTCATTCAAGTGCATCGGCAGAAGACATTTGGCCCTTCGTTTGTCGAATATCTAAGTGAGATTGAGATTTACATCTTAAGTATTTATATTTCTGATACATTATAAGAGGAAACAAAATATATTTTAGTATAATTGAAGAGAAAATTATTTTCTTTCATAATAATTTTTTATAAACATTTAGATATTAGTAGAGGAATATTGGAATAGATAAATTGTTCTTAGTTTTTGTTTTTTATTTTTAAGGATTGGAAAAGGAGGCAAGGCACAATTTTGCTTAAGCTTTGATTTTATCAGCGTTGGAAACCGTCGACTGGAAAGCTTCCAGCATTTGCCAGTTTTCTCCAAAATTTTCGGGAACTCTCCTGGACCGTTAGATCCCTTTTGGTCCGAATTGGACGTCAAAGAACTGGTTAGCAAAGTGTCCTATTTTATTCAGAAATATATGCGTCATGTCATTTGAGAAGAACTGCTTGGTCTTTCTTCTAAATTCGGCTAAACTGTGGCTTTTGCGAATATCGTTGGGTAGGGCATTCCATATGATCGCATATCTTATGGTGTAGAAATTTGATCGCTGGGCCGTCCTAGCTTTAGCGTTATGAATTGTATGCTGGTTGTTTCTAGTGGAACGGGAACCGTTTTGATATGTTAACATATTATTGCTAAGGATGTTCTGATTATGTGTCACTTTAAATAGGAAAGTTAAACCATTTTGGAGTCGCCTTTGCCAGAGGGGTTTAAGACCATATCTATTGTACATTATTGAATAGGAGTCTCGGGCCACCCGAACATAGAAAATCTTTTGCAATATCCAAAGGGCGACTTAATATGCAGGCATTTTTTAGGATAAAGTTAAAGCATCGCTTTTGTCTATCAAAAGCTTCCGTGGTTATAAGATGGATGAGGGAGTCTAACATTTTACAATCTTGTGAGGGCACATCTGATAACTTACCATCAAACAGATTGCCTAGTATTGACAAAAAAGAAACAAACTTCATCATGAAGGCATTACAGTTCTGTAATGCAGATAAATCAATTTGCTTAACTTTGAAAATGGGCTGCATGTTGATATCAAGGCATTGACTAATAGGCGTGGTCAGGCACCGCTTGGGTCTGGGAGCAGATATCTTACGATGAGCTATAATTTTCGTTCTCATAATTTTGAAAAAATCTGCTTTAAATGTAAGATGATTTATAAAAAATTCAGCCTGTATGATTTTAATGCAGCTGGTTGTTAAGATCTCTTAAAATTGCTTAACAAACTGTATTAGTTATTGCGTTCAGAATAAAAAGCAGTTGATATGATTTTCAGATTATGACTTACAACAAATAATCAGAGGGAACCTAACAAATACTGTAGGTATTTTTTTAATAAGCACTTTACATTTTTTTGAAAAATTGTATTCAACATTGGGAAACGACTCAGCCTTTGAAGGTATCGAGGATATTCTGATCTTGACGATTTCTTATACTAGGCCGCGAATTTGCTAGTTTGAAGAGGTTGTGTTCGGTTTAAAGAGATTGCGTCTAGGTAGGATTGGTTGGAAAACAAAATCTTCGTAAATTCTGACTTCAAAAGATCGTCCACGCAAGAAAAATAATTCCAGCGGTGCAGAAAAAAATTGTTTACGAACGGTTGCAGCCACAATATCCTAGATCGCAATTGATGGGGGATATCGATGTTGAATTTTCCTAGGAGGAGCGAGGGGAAATATCGACTGTGATCTTGTAGGGTACAATTTTGATCTTGTAGGGTACAATGATTTCAGCGTCGGTAGTGTTATAATGATGACATTTGACGTTGGTCACCGTCGAATTACGCCCTGTTGAAATACACAAGGAAAAACACAATATGATAGGCATAATTCTCGAATCCTCCCGGGGGAGGATTTATTGTGTACAAAACCCGGGGGAGCTGTCTCAGGTGGCTGTTGCCGCTGGTTTATCTCCAGTGCACTCTTTGTCCCGCCTCGGGGGCAAGCCATTGGGCGCATTGGGAGCGGACTACCGTGTCCTCGCTGTCCGCGTGTATGTTTATGTACATTGAAAGGTAACAAGCAAGGAATGCCCGTGAGGACCCTATTAATATAAAACAAACAAAATCATTCTTACAGTTAATCTGAAGTTGTAGGAAGACATATGATACAAGGACAAACTTTCGAATGAATTGTCATGGAACAATATGAAAACAGTCAAGAGCCAGAAAAATTCTCAAAAATGCTGGCACTAGGAAATCGTGTTGCAAAAGTCGCCTTTTGTTAAATATATGACATCGGGTCTTCTTTTAAACACCGCAATTGGATCAGCGGACTACGCGTTGGCTGAAGAAATATTTTAGGAGATCCAATGAAATGCGTTCGTTTGGGACCTTAAAAGGATGGCCGCACCTATAAGACAAGGTAAGAAGAGGGTGTCAAGTGCGCGTTCGCCTGTAGCCTGATTGATGCATTGGGACAACTGCGACCAGTGGCTCGCGCGAGCAAGCGTGTGCATCTTTGTCCTCTTCAGAGGTTAAGGTCATTTGCGTGGACAGTCATTATCTGTATGCGGTCAGAGCTAACAAACAAAGACAGTTGACTAGGCTCGAAACCTTAGGAAAGCCTCCAAATGTTGCTAGCATTTGGTCAGTCTAATGTCCTAGCGTCCTCGACTACTTCTGCGCCATCTTTTCCTTGATAAAACTTTTGCATGCGTCTCTCTCGGCAAGGCTGTCTCTTGGCTTGGGGACAATTTCACTTCCCGCTATCAATTCGTTCAGTGCGGCAAGCAAAAATCCACGGTCCTTCTCAGCAACTGTAAAGCTCTTCAAGAGTATACAGTATCCCCTCACCTCTTCTCCTTCACACTGAAGACCTTCGATCACCAAACGAACGTCTCTTTATAAAATATGCTGATGATGTGGTTGTTGGCCATCCTTTTAAAAGCCATATACATCTCCAAATACTGAAGGATATCCTGGATCACGTCTGCACATGGTCATCGGCAAATGGCCTTGTAGATAGCGAAAAGAATCCTGGTTGCTTTTTAGCCACCCGGATGCAGTGAAGGACGGTAACAGGGACGACATAATGGTGATTTCAGTATATCTTTTTTCGATTTCGTTTGATAAGCACCTTCAGCTTAAGTATTTTTGGTGAGCAGTTTCATATATATATATGTATATATATATATATATATATCTGAATAGAAAATTTATTTATTTATTATTCCTCTACTTTTTCGTTTTGAGCTGCAGAACGACACATTTAGAAGTCAAAACTCAGTAACCATTTTTGGTCCGTTCAGTAAGGTGGTTAAGTTCCTCTTGCAGGGTTTTTATTCACTCTTTCATCTGATCGCCATGCTTTAATATTATGTGCGAACAGGAATTGTTTGTAGGTCACGACTTCAGTGCATATCGCAAACGCAGCTCCTCATAGTTTGGTGGGATAATCGAAGATGCCGCCGGAATTTTAGATGAAGAAGAGCTACAGCTTTATCCAAATGACCACAAAAGAGCACTCTCATCATAATTTTGTGTGAGAAAAGGAACGTCCCTTATTCCTTGAAATTCCGATGTACGATATTTTCGACAAATATTTTTGCTCTTCGCGTAATTGATTTGCATGATATTAGGTTTCGATTGTTCAAACGACACATAGAAATATATGCAGAACTTCCATAAGTTCCGCTTGGTTGTGCTCAAAAACTACCCAGAGTTGGATTGAATCATCACCCGAAATTACGATGCTCGCACCCGAGGCCACTCCTTTCGCCTAGTACAGCAACGCTTCGAACATCTGCCGCAGCAATACTGGTTCACCCGCTGAGTAATCAAAGACTGGAACTCGCTGAGTGAGGATATTGTCCAAGCAAAGTCGGTGCCCAGTTTCGAAAGACGCCTTGATGCCTTTTTTACGGCTACGGATGACATCTACTCAACCGGTCATCGGTTTCCACTTCCTTTTGAAGATCGCCATCCTGTTTGCGTTTATTTGTTGTTTTGAACTATCGCTGAAAAAAATCCTCCGGGCCTCGGGCCCTTTTGTCTTAAATATAGTGAAATTGAAATTGAAGTGCTAACTACTAAATCTGCTTAAACCTATTGTCTACGTAGGCGGAATATGCGATTTGGTGTGCGTCGCGCCCAAATGTCTTCTGCATATTTTAATTTATACACATGCAGGTTGGAAGACCTATAAGTAGTCTATTGAAGAAGTATACCGCATCCAAAGTTTCAGGCCTTGTAGAGTAAACTGCATTGTGTTTAGGCGGTTACAAATTCGGACGAACATGTCAACGTATTTGAAGAAGACCGTTGTCGCGGATAATCTTTCACTAGGTTTAGATCGAATTCATTGTTATCTTTAGAACAAAAAAGAAAGCGTTCGCTTGATGAACACGAATGTTCATGCCTTATGCAGTTGTGCACTGAGGTGAGAAATGAGGTATGTTTCGCCATCTAGGGTATAATCCGTATTAGTGCCACACATGCATTTCTTTTGGCACACTTGCCAAGAATTATCCTGGTAGACAAGGTACAAAAGTGTCTCCTTCACTCCAAAACCATCTGCGTGAAATTACTGACCTGCTTGATGAGACAGACTTCTCCTTTCAACTTGCTACGATTTACGCGTTCGCGCCGGACTATGATTTTCGCGAACTGCGCGCAAATGGCTTCCGAAGTTTTTTATCACTTGTCTCAATATGTCTTGTGAGGATCCTAACGTATCTGCGTAATCTCAGTCGCCAACCGTCCTCCACTTGGTATGTTGGCATAATTCGGCGTGCTTACGTGTGAAGCTGATAAACCGCACACCCTCTTTGCTAATATTATTTTTACAGTAAGGCACTTTAACTATCACCTGTCCTCTTATATTACTGATATTTGATATAAAATTTGTGGTTAGAATTTATTGAACAAAAACTGTATTTCAATGGCAACGATTTTCTTGTACGGGAAATCCTATAATACTTCCGTGCGCTCCCATAAGTAGAACATTTTCATGTTTTTGCATTTTTTAAATTATAGTCTTGTTCATTTCGCAAACTTTAAGTGTGTTTTACGTACACACCAACATATTTTGCCGATTATTTATTCATTTATAGATCGCTGTCTCTACACATTGGACACATACTTCACTTGTTTAGATGTGCGATCAATTGACATACTGAATTTACTTCACTGATCGATGTTCTTAATTTCTAATTTATATTCTTAATTTTACTTTTTATTTATGATTAAACAAGTTAAGAAGACAGGAAGGCGTTTTCTGGGACCAGTTGATTATTTGCCCGATGTTTCCAACTCACGCGAGCCCATTGTCCAGGACTAAACGAGTCTACAGATCACTGCATAGTTAGCTCAGCTCTGCCGGGAATGACCTTCAGTTCTGCCATAGATTTGTTCACATAACGCCGGATAAGTAAGGTATAAATATTAAGCAATGCCAAAAAGCTGGTGATAGTGTATATTTTGATTGTTCCTGACTAGTAGTTAGCCCTGTGGTAGTGCACCAGAATAGTCTCAACACCTGCTAGCAGTTGCACTCATGTTTAATTCATGCACCACAACTAGCTAGGATAGCAGTGCAATACTGGAAAGAAAACTTTGAAGCAAACTAGAAGCTTACACACTAAGTCGTGGTCAGGAAGACCATCTGATTAAATCATCGAAGAAAAGGTGGGGAGTTTTGTAAAGACAGTAATGACACAAATAAACGAGAAACTGCACGAGCGTGTATGACTTAACAAAAATCTGTTCATAGACACCTCAAAAAGAACTGTATATAAGTAAGTAAGTAAGTATATATAATTATATTGAATGAAATCAAGTAAAATCAAGCCGTACAAATATACTGAGAAGGAGCCTTTTGATTCATGTGGTATATCAAAATACACAGGAACTATACTTAGTTTCTGGAATACTGTTTTATAATTAGGAATTGCCGTTATAGTAAAAGTGCTCGTTTGCTGAATTATCACTAAACGTTGGCTCCCTGAACTGTATAGGTTAATAATTTTGGTTTTTCGATTTAAAATTGTTGCTCTTTTCTTCAGAATATTACATTTTTGAACATGTTACTTCACTCGTTCTACTCAAACACAGTGGGTGGTTTTGAAGGCGGCAAAAGCCACTTATTTTAGTCCTTTGCTCAGACTGATGCCTTGACGAAGGCGGCACACAGCTTCGGTTGCAATAGCCGTTGGCGTAGAAAATCGACTTTGTGTAAACAAAAATAGTTTTCCACACTAAAATGTCATATTTTCGTTCATAAAATTACCTATAAATATACTCTGCCCAAAATTGCGCTTTTGAATTGCTAAGTCAGTCTGGTAAATACATGGTGCCTGGGATACTCTGCACTATTCGTCCGGTCTCCGAATATCATGCATCCTCAGCTTAACCACGTCTGGCGTACTCTTACTTTTCTCCAAATTTACTGTAAGTATTGTTTGACTCGTCACCTACTTTGTTTGATTCGTGGACTTTATCGGTCAGGAGTGTCTTGTAAAAGCCATCTGCGCTGTGGAACCTTTGGCTCTCATCCTTTGATGCAGGCATCTATAGGCAAGAATACATTAAAAATAGAAGTTACCTGTCTCGTTTTGGACGTGTTTCAAACGTTAAGTGAAATGAACACCTAATGCTAAAAACTCTTTTGTCCCTATTTATCGAATTTCGGACTCATTTGAAATCCTGCTGCCTTCCTGCTCAACATATTATCTATTTAAATGGTTTTTGAACCTAAGGTGTTCATGTAACTAGCGGGAACTTTCTGGCTTTAGGTCACTCAGCACTGAAAAATCACTGATTGCTTACTTACGCTGCCTGGAGGAGTTGGTTCACTGCATCCTACTTGTTCGCCAGTTTCCCAACTTCGCACCCCATGGAAGTCTGTTTCCATCTGTCAAATATCCGCACCTGCCTTTTCGGCCGTCCACCACAAGGACTATAGATGAGGCGTTGTTTAAGATCGAGCCCCTGTTTCCACAAACGCCTGCGATGACCACACGCTACAATGCGTTGATTGACTGCTTTGATCTTGTTCAACAGGATGCATTTTACGGACGCTGTATTGGATTCTATTTCAGTCCTAGCGCTCAGGGCTTGTATACAGTGCTTTCAAGTGTGATGGCTGGTTTTGCGGATAGCTTCCAGGTTCGTTTTGGTGTCAACGTCAAGGTTTTATCATACGCTTTTGTGTCCGCTTTACCCATATATTTGCTGGTATTCTGCCTCCCTTCTGTTAATCTACAGAAATATTTTCAATTGCAGGTTGTCATTTTGCGAGGGTCAAGATAAGACTCCATGTGTTCGAAGATACCTTCATGCAGTACAGTTGCTTAAACTCCTGAAATAATCGACAGTAGATAACTGCAGTTGTGATATCTTCTTACCGTCACTGCCATGTTATCGAGTTAAGAGATTAGTGCGTGCAAGATTTTGAAAACTTTGATGTCCCCAAGGTGTATATTGGGAAGATAAGACAAACAGAATAACAGAAAAGTTTACTCTAACCGTTTATGCCTGGACATCAAACTCTGCGCGTGTCTCTCGACTTGTCGTGTCCGCGTAGGCTGCGTCAAGGCGTCCTCGTCTGCAACGTTTCCTTTCTGTCGACAGCAACATCTCTTTGTGGGCAGCAGATCCCGCGGCACCGTATTTAAGGACAAGCGGCCTTTGTCCACTTTGTCTCTTCGTATTAATCCATATGCGAGCGGCCTATTTGGGCAGCCATCTGGTGGTGTCAGTCTCTTCAGGGTCGCACAACCTGGCGGCATTTTTACGTGCGCGCGCGTGCATGGCCCTTTGTACCTGCGCACTTTCGCGTAAGGGGCTTCCTTTGTCATCCTGACCCCAGGACGACAAGAGTGTTGACTTATGTCCTGTGCCATCCTAACGAAAACTAAACCTGGGCTAAACGTGCTTCGAGATTTTATTACAGGGAGGCCCTCCTAGAAAGACTGGTGAACATCGTCGTAAAAATGGCTGAACTATCCCATGGATTTTTAAATGCTGACCAAATATGTGAAGTTGCATTTAGCAGCCCAAGCATCTTTTGATTTTCTTAAGATTAAAGGCCTGAATGTATATTTTGAAGAGGCAAGCTGTAAAGCTGAGCATAAGCAAGTGCTCAATGGAGAACCCCATGCGGGCAGGCTAGTGGCCTTTTAACTACTCGTGTAGACGCTAATAAACCGGGGTGCCTGAACGTATTAGCCACTCAAAGCGTGTTTATTTAGTGTTATGTTTACCTGGAATGCCTTAAGTGTCGTCAACATTCACCGACGCCCTGCTACTGAGGCTTAGATCCGGACCCACGGTTTCAAGTGCAAACCCATCTTCATTTAGTTCACACTGGTTGTATTTTTGTGGGACACTGCTAATCCAGGACATCTTCATGGTGCAAAGGAGCGGGGGTATGGTTCTTCTTCAGAATATCGGGGCGCAGACAAAGCCAGTTATTAACAAGATAATAATTTGGGATTACATCTACCCATAAAAGTTTCGTCACCTCCTACGATGGCTACAACCGTCTCCTGGTTGAAAGAAGGCGCTATTTAGCCCTTCCCTTTTTAGCCATTAATTGGTGATTGGTTTTTTTCAAGCTCAATTCTTTTAGGCATCGTGTTTTTGTGAAGATTTTCTGGTACCTTCATGTACTGTTACTGGTGCTCTAAGTCTTATAACGTTGAAGTCCCTTGCTGGCCATGAGTAATTAAATACAAGGTAGATCAGGGGCGATCTCACCTCTCCTTGCACACTAGATATCCCCTACCATGACACCGTGCCATCTATGACCAACACTGGCAGAATGCCATATTAGCAGCTTTTGCGCAAAGTGGTTTTTGTCGTTGTCTCTAGCTTCAATCCGACTGGCGGAACAGAACACCGTTATACTAGATTTGGCTTTTTAGCCCTCAGTTATGGCTCTTTCAAATTCACTTATTAACTAGTTACGTTTGTTCCAATTCAGGGTTCAAAGGCTGGCCTGACAGCTATTTTCAATACCGTGTATCGGACAGTCACTTCGTACTTGTCGCCAGAAGAACGAGGCGTTAAAATTGCGGAAATAACGCGGAATGCAGATGTCCAATTCTGTAAGCAGTTTTGGAGCCTGGCGGAGAACCGTTTCCTAGTTGAGGCGCCCAGTTTTCTCTATCCGCAGATGGCGCTGTCTCAATTCTTCGCCCTGCCTGCCGTTCCCATACAACTGGAGCAGAAGACAGGTGAGCCTTCAATATTCGAGTAAACACAGCCTTTTTAATTTTTTGAAACAACTTGATTAACGTTTGAGGGTTGCGTGTACTCATATTCAGGCATTGCACTGGTAAATTGATTTACTTTTTGGATGATTTTGTGTTGTAAAGAATGACTCAACCACTAAGATCAGAAGTGCGTTCAGCTGTTGTTACCGTCCCTCAATTTTGACGGTGCTGGGCAGCCGGACTGATTGTGCAAGGTAGGGTGTACACAGTCCTTATGTACAGGCCAATACCGACTAAGACCGCGTAAGACTCAGGTTGTTTCTATAACGCCGGCTGTGAACTGCCCACCCACTGAACGTTCTGCATTTTCTGTTATTGACAAAGACAGTAGATATTAGAATGGCCCTGTTTTAATGCTACCAAAAACTGGATTTTGTGTCGCCCCAGAGGCTTTTTTTTAATCAAACAAGGAAAAAACCCGGCAAGGTCGCAACTAAAAGAAGTTTTTTTATCGTGTTCCTTGAACAAGGAAGGTTATGAATCGGACCAATCAGATTATGCCCTCGTGCGATTAATGACTCGATTGGCCATCTGATTCATCCCTGTTCCGGCCGCCTCTTGTGACCTCGGCTCCTTCAAGGCGCGCGGACGATAACGTGACCTGAGAGCTTGCCGTGGCAGCTCGCCAGAAAGGCTCCTAATAGGCCATTTCAGACTTATTTAATGTCGTCAGCGTGTCGTGGTATGCTTTTAAGGTTGTTCCGGCTATTTGCTTATCCCTGCCCAAAAGCATGCACTGCGATAATGTTAATGATGTTGAGCAGGGTCAGACCGCTGACGATTTCATGATAAACAGGATGACGATGTTCGTGGTGGTAGTGGTTTAACGAAAAGAAATCTACCACTGGGAAGCGCTTATTAATTTGACATAATTTAAGCTGTTTGCTTTTGCTTCTGTCCATCTACCTCTAACTCTGGTCAAGGCAACTGGAGGTAGACTCAGGCACATTGACAGAACAAACATCTGACCACTTTCTGTCACGTGTCCCATGCGTGCTAGGCCTTCGTCTTACGTAAACCGGCCTTCCCTATTTCGATCGAGGTTTACATAAGGCCAGGGGCAAGATCGAATCAAGTCCATTGGAAGTAAGATCAAGCGCGGCGGTCATCGCACACTTGCTTGGATTCCAATCCGGTCTGATGCACCAGTGCCGCTTGTTCACGTGCCCAACGCGTTTTTGTAAAATGCCACTACAGTGGAGCAAAATAATTGTATATTTACTGGGTGTTATCAATCTGTAGCCTCAGTTGTGGTGCCCACCCATTGCTCTTTCTGACCAGTCGCCCAAGAAATATTTTTATCTGTGCATGAAACCCACGTAATTTCTTCTTGTATCCCAACTCCTATTTTTTTAGCAATTTCCCAGATTTGTATAGCTTTATTCTCAATTCGCAGCGCTTTTAAACAATTTTTTCTCCCATGACTGTTACCAGCCAGGACGAGGTTACTGAGGTGGCAACCTTTGGCTTGAGAATAAGAAGACTCGATTGCTGGGACAATATGTTTATTCGCCTGACGTTTCGACATCCGTCGCAGATTCATTATCAGAGACATGAATAGTAGCAGAAACGGGTAATGCATGCACAGAAGTTTGCAGTATTTATAGAATACAGTCATTACTGCAAACATACAGCGGCAACTAACGTTAATTGCCTTCTTGCGCGTGGATAGTTTGTTGGACGGCACGCGGGCTCTGACCTGTTGAACTTTCACCACGGGCGGTGGGCTCGGGCGTGATGATTGTTTGGCCATCTGGTTCTCCAGTGTTGTCGTCGGATGAGGCGGTGGCCTGCCCGTTCCTCAAGTGATGACTTGCTTTGACCAAATTGAATCTCAGCATTGAATATGGGTTGGGCAAACCGTTGCACTTGTTTATGGATTGGGGGCCCGTGAACCATGACTCAAGTAGTTCTCAGCTCACCCGATTGTCACCTCTTGCGAGAATTTCGGCCTCATCAAATTGGAACGTGTGGCCGGGTCTCGAAACGTCAGGCAAATAAACATATTGTTCCAGCGATTGAGTCTCCTTATCAATTGCTCTCTGGGACACGCATGTTCGCTTGTATCGGAAACCTTTGGCTTGTTATTCGTCATTAGTCGGTAAAAACCAGGTGCTGTTAAGTCCGCGCTTTGTATCCAAATAACCTGCTAATCGGATAAGACTCTCCTGATATGTCGACGTAGATCAGGCATATTCAGAAATATGTGAGTTAGATGCACCGGTCTATCCTAATCTATCATCGACTTGTCACCGCTATCCTTGCTGCCCTTTTAAACGGCTTTTTATACCTTCCCACGTACTACTCTCTACCCTAGAATCGGGTGAGATCGAATTAATCACAATCAACCCCCCAACTGTCGGCGACTCTCCCTCACCCGTGTCTGTGCGGGTGCTCAGTCGAGAGCGACGTCAAGGCATGGAGTGGGTCCTGAGTCAGAAACCGGCTCAGCAGTCTTCTTACCTACGCGCCACCGCTTCTGCTGTGGACTTACTCAACACGGCCTCATCCGCTTTCAATCCGGACTGGTCGTTGCCCTCGTCAACTCTCCTGCTACATATCCATGGTGGCGGGTTCGTTGCTCTGACTGCACAAACGCACGATGTAAGCCGTCTTTCGCTCATTTTTATTCGCAGTTATATTTTTATCGCTGCCTGTATGCGTGCGCTAAAAGCCATGACTTGGAGGGTTGCCAGCTGACGGGATGACTTGGACACTACAGCCATTCCAGTGTGTACCTTGTTGTGTAGAGCGGTTGCGGACATGGAGTCAGGCTGCAATGGCTTCTTTTTAATGTAGATTTTATGGCGCTCCCAGGCCGGAGCCTACCTAGTGAGGTGGTGTTGTTGTAGCGCGTGTTGGATTGTTGGTCGCGCCAGCCGCCTGCGCCCTCGCTCATCTCCGGTATCCTCGACTTATGTCTTGACATCGAGTTTGGGTGTGGGAGTGGTCAGAGAGTAGGGTAGATCTGGCAAGTCTACTTTCACTGCAATCCAGCCGTAGTCATCGCGTCGTTCGACTGGCAAACCTACGCCTAGGCTCCTTACATCTACACAGCCCAGTCTTTAATGAGGATGTGTTGCAGATCGCATGAATAGAAATGTCATACACGATAATAAAAAAAGGCTACATTCGATTTCTATGTAAGAGATCGTAATGAATGTTAAATTTATTAGGAGAGTTTGACAGATTTGAATAATTCTGTTAACCCAATTTTGAAAAACTCGTGGCCTCGGTGCGAGTCGAACTCACGCAGCCGGGAAGTCTTTTGCGCAGGCAACGCTCTACCATTGAGCTGCGTGGCTCACCCTGCGCCTGGGTCGATTCAAACGTCGAACCTACTGCGCGTATGGGATCCACCGTTACGGATACAGTTAGCTGACTGCTCAGGCAGGATTTCCTAAATACCATCAGTGGATAGCTATTTAATGGATATCGTCGAATAGTGGCTGGCATAATTTTCTTAGTTTTCAGTGTCTTTATTCATAAATTGATAAATAGCGATTTCGTTCGACGTTTGCATCAAAGCCTTTAAAATAAAACATGTATAAAGAGAATTTATCGAAAGAAAGTGTTAATTGATATTATTTCCTATGAATATGGCCATGTAGATCATACTTACGAATGCCTTCAAAACAGCAAGTCGCAGTGTCTAGTGCAGACAATGTCCGCAAGATAAGTTGGATATTGTTATTCCGGTGAGGTTGTCTCTAGCGGTCTTTTTTAGGTCCTTATGTATTATAGCTACCTACTTAATTTTTTAAGTAGGTTGAATTACCTGTAAACTTCTTGTTTTCTACGCGCCATCCATTGATCTAGCAGGGATTTTCTGATGACATTGGAATGCAGAACGGTTCTCCGAAGGCAAGCAGATTCCATAACTGCTAAAATCGGCAAACTAAGCAAAATTCGCCTTTTTAACTACCCACGGGAACTACCGCTTACTTAAAATTTTTAAGTGGGGTGGTTTCCCTAATCTCCCTGCCTTTTGTTCATTGGTAAGCTTTTTTCTAGTTGGTTTTGGTGATACCACTGGAAAATGTCTCTCATTGACCTCGCCCGAGGTTCGGGCACACCCCCATACATGCACGCGTTCGCCGTTGGTCGGGCGGGGGGTTAGCGATGATGTTAAAGCTACCTTCAGTGTCTTCTCCGAATGTTTGAGTGCGCGACCCAACTTGGCCTCGTAACTTTTTTATTGGCCATTTGAATTAGGTTCTAATTTCGTCCATGGCATGCCCCGCCCGTCCTCTCTCTGAACATCACTCGTTCGTATGCCTGCGGGGCGCGCTTCACACGTTTCCCAGCTGTCAAATTTCTGTGTATATTAACTTGTCCTAAGGTCGTGTCAATGAAATTTATGACTTTTGAAAATTTCTTTAATTTACTTGAAAATATTTGCGGTTCAATTTGACTGGAGATGAAGAACTTACTTCTCCCTTTATGATGGAATATGTTCCGAAATGGTGGGTTAATTCCACGATCCGTTTTAAGCCTCCATATGCAAAAACAGGACAAATATATGGCCATTTTTGAAATATTTATTATTCTCCTGTGTGTTCTGTTTCTACATGGCGTATAAGCGATACATATCGTTTATAAATAAGTATATTTCTACATGACATACATTCAATAAGGCCTTCTTTACATTACCTTCACGATAAAATGTGCCCGCACTTTGTTGAAACGCGGTCAGCGGTACGGTTTAAGCAACATGCGATGAATATTTTTGTTACTGTATTTTGTGCGACGAAACTACACACGTCAGCAGAGCATAATTTTTTGCATATAAATCTTAAAAGATTCTGCAAATAAATACGATTCCTTTAACTTGCCTCCCCTGGAATCTGAATAATTTTAGACAGCATTTTCCAGTTCTAGCAGGGATATCTTCCATACTTATTTCACTTATTTTAGAGTTCCTCCATAGTATAATCAACATTAATAAGCACTTTAGTTCTGTCTTTCGTTATAGGCTAAGAAATTCCTTCGATATGAGGCTTCTCCTAATTTTGCCAAAATTAATACGCATTTCTCTTAATAAATCTAACTAAAATGATGGTTTTCCTAGCTAAAAGGATTTCGCAGAATTAAATCAACTCAATGAATGAAAATATTGTTACCAAATATATGCTAACTTACCATGTCAAACTTCATCATAAAATTTGCACGGTCTTTAGCGACTACTGTGCATATGTAGATCAGAGGGGGGATTAATTATGAGTAAGATAATAAAGAAAAGAAGAGATCCCTCGGAAAAATCAAGATGCACTTGTGAATTTTCGAGGTCGTGGCACATATTCTTCGGTAGACGAAATAAAAAGAAGTGAGAGAGAAATATTACAATAGATAGTTTAAGCGATCAGGACAGGTAGAACAATGGCGTGTGAGCTGAGCCATAATTTGTGAAGCAGCGTGGCTGTGTGCGGCGTGTGGTTGCTCTGGTGAAGAGCACGTGTCACAAACTCGAAAATTCACAAGTACATCTTCATTTTTCCGAAGAACCTCTTCTTTTCTTCATATCATATCTTAAAGAAATCATGGCTATGACAGAAAAAATCACATATGCTGCCCCCACCCGGTTTTAACAAGGTCCATCATGATTAAAATTTTAAAAGGACGCTAGCTAACCCGCTGTGGGTCACCACAACCAAAGAAATTACACGAAAGTTGGCAGGGGAGACTCGGATTCTAGCGGAGTGGGAGTTCTTAAGGGTCATTTTCGGAAGTAGCTATTGCAACCTGACTCTCAGTCCGCCAGACAACCACTCCACACAACGCACACTGGACTGCCCACACGCTCCGAGTGTTGCCGTTAGTTTGCCACCTGTCAAGTCATGGTTTTTAGCGTACTGTGATAGCTCCAAACCCATCCAGTTGTCTATAATAAGGAAAGATGGTTCACCCAGCCAACCCGCTGTTTTCCATGCTCCCAGCATCAAGCCATCGTCTGGGCCGGTCAGTGCGTTCGTCCTTCTAAATTTTTGTCTGAATAAACGAGGATTATCCGTTTTAACAGATATTAGTATAATGCTCTCTTCCAATGCCATCCTCTCTCTTCCCATCCATACCAATAAGATAAACAATGCAGCTTTGAGCTCTTGCATTTCTAAAACACGCATGTTCTCGCGACGGCATTACTTAAACTCACAGGCTTTAATAGGCATCTTAAGGTTTTCAACTAGCTAGCCAAATATTTTGTCAC
The DNA here is from genome assembly GCA_036362985.1 of Ligula intestinalis. Lineage (NCBI taxonomy): Eukaryota > Metazoa > Platyhelminthes > Cestoda > Diphyllobothriidea > Diphyllobothriidae > Ligula > Ligula intestinalis. Next base: position 11,412,827 of record JAYGXS010000002.1, on the reverse strand, counting down.
TGATATGCAGAATACACATATTTGGTTTAAGAGAATCAACTGAAAATGTCTCCACAAATCTCATAAAATAAACCATTCTGGAAAACCAATTTATATTCAGAAATAAGGCCTCTATAAGCTCCCGATGCGGAAGGTTTTCCATTCAGCGATTGACTGAAGATGCATAAAAAAGTCCATTTTTCGCGAAGTAACTTCTGCAAAAGTCATTATATACCGTGAGATCAACTACTCCTTGATAAATGTTCACCGACCGCTAACGGAACTCACTTGCCCTGCTCTGACTTGGGTCTCATTTCTCGGGTCCTGACAGAAACCACGGCGGCAAGTTGTCTAATTCAGATGGAATTGCCGGCAAAGATCAATGTTCTAATTGTATAGTTAGTTTGATAGATTTGGTTAATTTAGTTGACCCAATTGTGAAAAAACTCGTGGCATTCGGCGGGGCTCGAACCCGCATATGAGGGAGGCCTTTTACGCAAGCCAATGGTCTACCTACTTGAGCTACGAATGTCGCGCTTCACACCGTGAGTTTAATCACACGTTGGTCGATATTACCGGCCCAGCAAATGGGTCAACTCAAATCAAGCAAATCTGACAAACCAACTTAATAATTAAGTCAGCCTAGTAGTCATTCTGGTGGATTCTAGATGATTGCTTGGGAAATCCTGCTAGGGCAGTTAACTTGCTCCCGTATTGGTGGATTCCATACGAGCGGCAAAGTTGAGCGGGTAATATCGATCCAAGTGGGATTAAACTCATGATGTGAAGCGTGGCATTCGTAGCTTAAGTGGGTAGATCATTAGCCTCCGGCAAAGGCCTTCTCTGATGCGCGGGTTCAAATCCCGTCAAACGCCTAGGGTTTTTCACACCTTGGTCAACTCAAATTAAGCAAATCTGCCAAACTAACTTAACAATTAAT
>JAYGXS010000002.1:11390790-11411898 GCA_036362985.1 Ligula intestinalis | reverse complement strand
GAGTTTTTCACACTTGGGTCAACTCAAATTAAGCAAATCTGCCAAACCAACTTAATAAAGAAGTGAATATGCGAGTTCCAGGAAGCCGTTCAGAAGGAGAAGAAGAGCAAGCATAATTGTCAAACAATTACCAAGCCCGCATCCGACACGAACAAGGAAATCGCGGCAAGTCGTCATCGCGCCAATTAGAACCCAAGCGGTGGCTAAAGGAGTGAATAATTACAGTACCCCCGCGGATGACCGCTACGAACTATAAATACTGTGTAATCTGTGCATGTTTCACCCCTATGTACGTATGACTCAGACTATCCTACGATCACCTATGATTAAGGATTCTCGACAGAAGCTGAAAAGTCAGAAAAATAAAGCTCTTGTTCCAGTGGTCGCATCTTCTTCTGAACTCACTATACTCTGATAGTAAGCAAAGGTTAAGGCAACTGGCGGGCTAACGTAGACGCCGTGAATGACAAAGTTAAACAGTCCGTGCATGTTTGGTAAACATGATCCGGTCTCTATCTTAACGCCCAACAGACCTAACTGAATGGTCTCAAGTCTTTGCATGAGAGCGAGTGCCACAAAGGCCGCATTAAGTTTTTGTGACAGTGGCAGTCAGTTGACAGCCAGCCGAGCTATGGCTGTTTGCCCGTCGCGTTAGATTTAAAGTCCTTTGTTTTTTTGTAGTTAGAAACAAAGGCATTGTATCCGAACTGCGTCGGCGCCTCTCCTTCCGTCACCTGGGTACAGTGACCTGCAATGGCTCCAATTATAATTTACTTAACCACTAGGTGTCCTCCTAGGCTTGACCAAGACATAATAGCTGAGCGGCTGTCAACAGAAGGTTTACTTCAGAAGTCGGCTAGATCAGTCATGGTCACAGTCCTAACAAGTACAAGTACTACATAGGTGTTTGTGGACCTATTCTGTCTTCATTCAACCCATCCTAACCCCCGCTCGCATCTCCGACCAGAAAAATAAACATGCGCACACGCCTGCAGCGTAAATGGGCCAGTGCCGGCATCTACTAGACGGGTTATAAGCACATGGTTGAATGTTTTCTTGTTTTTTAACATACCTTCCTTCGATATCAAAAAAAAAACATTGACAAGTTTTATCACTAGTTTAATTTTCTGCCCCTTTTTATCGAACTGAATGTCCTTAAGTTTAGACCGTTGGCGTTTCGTCCAACAAACATGACGCCGTGGTTCCAGTAAATAATAATAATTTGTATATTTAAGGCCCAAGGGGCCCTGTCGTTACAAACTTAGTGCTATCATGAAAATAAAAATAATAATGATAAACAGTGAACTCTTATAAAATAATTGTCATTGTCAGTAAAAAAACTCCTAAATCGGTGGATAAGTTCAGCGGGCCACCGAGTTCCAAAAAAACTATAGGAGAAAAAACTGTCTTAATAGGTAACAGGGTTTGATGTGGTTAGATTGGGACCTGGTGTTGACGGTTCGGGATGTTTATGGTCATGGGGAAAAACAATATATCGTTGAGTTAAGTAGGGGTCATCCGGGACAACAGGAGAAGACAGTAGAAGTCAAGGCAACATCGCCGAGATGCGACCCACCTGACTCCAGAGCTCATTTACTGGATCTCCATCGTTTTCTTCGGTGGGTGCATTTCCGTCTAAACTACGGCGACGATTATACTTACAGTGCCTTGCAAATCTGGCTTCGCCTACCCCTATTGAGTTTTTTAGGGTTCCGTCCAGTTTTTCTCTCCTAGTGACAGATACCCTTTCGGAGCAGACAGTGTGTGTCGTAGCCCATAGTTGGATCAGGAATCCCCACCGGAATCCAAACTGGGAGTATTTGGGAGACGGAGAAAAGCCGCGACCTCGACCGGCTTGAGCCACAGGTCCGCGGGAGTGAGGTGGGTGCCTGGCCGAGAGCTGCAGGCGAACAGATGACGGCAGTCATGTATCAGTAATTGTATCAGGCGACTGCACTATTAGGGAATCTATCAGTACGCTTTTGCACTATTTCAAGTGGCATTCAGTTATTAGAGATTTTAAATACAGGTGGGTTCGAGGTTGTCTCCTCTAGCACTTTGGCTCAAGAACCTAACCACAAGGCAGTGGTGGAAAGCTAACCTATTTACTGGTGATTCTCGCTCGTCATGCCACAGCGCCGCCGTTGGGACTTGCAGAATTTTATAAGGCCGTCGGTGCGCCAACCTCAGCCCTCCGCGCCCTGGTTATACGGTCGCTGCTGGTTCGCGACGGCTTATTCGCCAAACCCAGTAGCCTGCTTATTCCGTAGCCAACCTTCGCTGAAGGCCGTTTCGCTATCGGCCACCTGTGGACGTGCCAGGTAGCCAGCAGCTAGGCTGCTCGGTTGCTCAGAGATAGACTAGCGCTAACCTTTCACAGTGGAGCCTTTCGTTCAGATCTCAATTATAAACGAATTAGTTCTCCCTTTTTATTGATCTAATCGACTGGCAACTCTTTCCTCCGCACATCAATACAAGTACACTCTGTCCACGAACTTCCTTGTTCGTGGACATCACCGGTCCATCACACTTGCGGCAAGATTTTTCCTATACTAAGAGACGATATCCGAGGAAATATCATGAAGCCATTCCTTCACTGTATAAAATTCTCGTAACAAGATTCGTATGTACAGGGAAGAAGACGTGTCGAGCACCGGATCAATTGTTTCATTCTCGTGAGCTTTTGAACTCTTCCAGGAGTCCGTTTTCAGAGATAAGAAGCGGCAACCCACAGGGGGGGTAATTATAGTGGTCATAGCCCATTCAACTGACAGGAGTCATCGGGTTGTTAAGGGGTAAGAAACATCAACCAAAAAGGATGGGGGGGGGCAATTGTTGTGGCATACGCTAAGTAACTGTCAGTGAAGTCGGAAATAAGAACAGTAAAAAGTAGGATCTTGCTATAGTGGTCTCGAAATACTTTATGCTTTTGTTTTAAAATCATTCTAGGCAGCGACTGAATTCAAGCAACCACGGTCAGCGAGTATATCGCACATTTATCTTATTTTATTTAAGGCGGTCGGTCTGCTAAGTGTCTCCTAGTGCTTCGAATCCCGTTTTTTTACCAGAATACTGCTTGCTCTGTTTCTATGCTGAGTGTCTCGTATACTGGAAACGTATCACTTTCTTGCAAGGGTAGGGGTTCCTTATAAGCAGCACCATAGTTTACCATAACATAACTACCTACTTATTTCGTTGTGGTTATTTATTTAGTTGAGTTATTAGTTTATTATTTAGTTTTATTAGTTGTAGTTTTGTTTTTAGTTGACTTAGTTATTTTTTTCACAATTGGGTCAAATAAATTAACCAAATCTGCCAAACCAACTTAATAATTGATTGAGTTAATTATGTTATAGAAAAATACGGTGTGGCTTACAATGAACCCTCAAACTCGAAAGTTACACCACTTATGCTTGTTCGATCTACCTTACATATGCCCTCACTTTAGGAGATGCTGTTGGTGGGGTCTAATTCACGACTTTCGTTCCTTCTTTTGAACGCAGATCTACCTCAGATCCTGGGCGGATAAACTGGGCTGTCCCATCGTTTCCGTCAGTTATTCCCTGGCTCCGGAGGCGCCATACCCACGGGCCCTGGACGAGTGCTTCTACGCTTTCGCCTGGGTCATGGCCAATCGACCGCGACTGGGCGCGCGCAGCGATGCCCGTGTAGTCATCTGCGGCGACTCTGCCGGTGGCAATCTCACCCTCGGCGTCTGTCTTCGTGCCGCCAGCCTGAATCTGGTTGAACCGCCAGCGGGCGCACTGATTGCCTATGCGCCTACACTCATCGCCTATGTGCCATCTCCATCCCGCATGCTGTCTGTTTGCGACCCTCTCCTGCCCACCGGCATAATGGCACGCTGCTTACTAGGCAAGAGAACATCTCTTTTCCCTACTATTTCTTTTTCTTTCTGTTCATCCAGGTGCCTCTACTTCTTCTCAGTAGTTAATGCCAGTTAGCTAGCGCCCTGTTGTAAATTCGGCATTATTATTACTACTATTATTATTATTGTTATCCTAAGTCAGCTGATACAGGGCAACATCCTCTTCTGGCACACACAAGTAGTCACTGTTAGGAGCCGTCCAAACGATGCACGCAGCCCTGGTGAGCTCTCAGCTCACGTAATCGGTCCGCCCACACACAAAGACCGCGCACGCACGTGCGCGCCTTCAAGAGGCCGAGATCACACGAGGCTTCTAGGATAGGGATAAACCAATCAGATGACCAATTGAGTCACTAGGCGCGCGAGGACACAATCTGATTGGTCTGATTTATCAACTTCCTTGCTTAAATGCCGATACAAGGGCCACAATAAAGGACTTGCTTTTCTTTTAACCTTGCTCATGGTTCTCCTTGTTGGATTGAAACAAAAGGTCTGGGGCGACACAAAATCTAGCTTTTGGTGACATTATAACAGTCACAACTTTGAAGGTGTTTAAATAAATGTACTGGAATTCAGTAGAACTTACTCAAGGCAATTTTGTTTCGTATAGGCGGAAGGACATTATTGACAAAGGCAAGGGAGACTAAGGTGGTTTATTAGCCGTAATCACGCAGTCGTACCCAACTCCATGTGGTGCCCCAAATATTAGCACCCCACCTGAGGTTCGAATCCGCGACCCTGTTATTTAGCAGTCCAACGCTCTAACCACTACGCCATGAGCTTTTCATCTTGCCGGTTTTTTGTTTGGAAATATATAATGGTAAGTAGGTCCACACCGATCAGTTTCAGGACACACTTGTCCCTGCTGGTGCCTTTGGAGCTCACGTTCGAGCCACGCCGCAAGGTTGCTAATGATATAAGAAGAAAGACATTACCGATGGCCAGTTCTGGCTTATTTGCCGGTAATGCCCTTCTGTCTATACCATTAGTCGCCTTGCAGCGAGCCGAGAATGTATTCCAAAGGCACTACGAAGGACGAGTGTGTCCTGTAACTGATCAGTGTGCGCCTATCTGCTATCAAATCCTCGCAAGATAACGAGCCCGTGATGCAGTGATTAAAGCATTGGACTGCTTACAAGCAAGGTTGCGGGTTCAAACCTCGAGTAAGGTACCATTTGGAGTTGGATATGACTGGCTGACGATGGCTAATAAGCCAGAAATGACCATCCTAGTCTACCTTGTCGTTGTCGGCAACGTCATTACATCATTATATCATTAGCCACCTTGTGGTGAGGCTCGAGAGTGAGCTCCAAAGGCCCCAGGACGGATGAGCGTCTCCTGTAACTGATCGGTTTGCGCTTATCTACCATTATATGCATATGTTTATATTGGTACTGATCAGTACGTGCACATCACCCTTACTTGAACTAAATTTCATACAATACTGTCGACGTTACACCCAATCGAACAGCCTAGCGGCTGCATCGTGAGATTCCACGCCTTCCCCCTCTTCGTCAGGAGCATGCGTAACCTGACCACAGAATGCCGCCACCCAGTAGTATCTAGACTAACGCTTTTGGTTGAAACTTATCTCCTCTATGGCCGTTCTTTGACTGCTTGATTTTTTTTAAATAACGCTTTTCCTGCCCCCGCCCTCTCTTCGGTCAGCTTACGCTGGAGTGGATGAGCGGGCATACCTCGCCTCTCTAGAAACTTCAACGGCCAATGTGGATAGCCGTCCGGCAGAAGAGCCAACGCTGTTATCACAACTGTTCAGTGGCTCCTCCACATACCTCACAATGAAGGAACTGGGTCACGACTTCCTGAGTCGTCTCTGGGTGTCCGTATTTCCACAGTCTCCACCATCTCCACAGAAAACGCCGAATGGCCAGCAAGCTGCCGGCCTAGACCGCCTACGATGGCTTATGCGTAAGGTTTCGGAGCCAGCAAATTTGGTTTCTATTGGACAGACCAGGGGCCGTAATCGTTCGCTTTCCGCCTCACCCGCCCAGATTCGAGAAGCCATGTCCAGCCCCACGCAAATCCCTGACTCTCGACGCTCATCTTACAATGAAGGTAGGTACTTTTAACTCTGCTGTTTCCTCTGCAATACCGATTATCGTGGCCACTTTTTTCCGAACTTTGCACCTCACGTAAATTTTGGGGTTCTTTATTACTGTTCGATCATAAAAATGGAGAGCTGACCAAGCGCAAGAATCAAAAACTGTTCGAGTGAGCTACTGTAATTTCACGGGTGCTTCCGGATTATTTGACATAAATATATTTTAGGTTAGCCAGTCATGGCGGTTTAACTCGTCTGATTACCTTTATCAGTCAATACCGGTTGTCTCCTACTTATGTCTCTGATGATGAATCCAGGAAACGTCAGGCAAATAAACGTATTGTCCCGGCGATCGAGTCTTCTACCCAATGCCGGTTTCGCTGATGAATGTTCACCGACCGTTAACGGAACTCACGTTTCCCGCGCTGACAGCGGCTCTAACGGCTAGTCTTCAAGGCAGATAGTATAGCCGGTGGAACAAGTGAGTTACGTTAGCGGTCGATTAGCGTTTATCAACGGATGTCGATATCGCCCATAGCTCAGTGATTAGGGCGCTTGACTGTGATCAAAAAGGTCTTAAGTTCGAGGCGCGAGTGGGACACCACTTGGGTCTGGGTATGACCGGCTGACGAAATGGCCATTCCAGTCTCCATTATCTTTGCCGACAATATCATCTGTCAATACCAGTTTCGTTTAAGTATGCAAAGAAGCCATGGTATTACGAATAGGTGCGACTGCCGAGTGCAGTCCGCGACGGCCTGTGAAAATATTCGCCGAATTGTCGTTCTGTTCTCTCTCTCTCTAACCGAGGACCTTACATTCAGCAACCAGTTCGTCATCTACTTCCACAATTTCCAACGCAACCGATAGTTTTCATCGCAGGAGACGGACTGTTGGGCTGACGACGAACCTCCCCACGATCCAGATGAGGTTCGTGAGACCAAGCCAGTCTTCTACGAAAACGCAACTTGGCTATCACCTCAATCTTCTTCAAGTCAACAGCGTGTAGTGGCCCACGCTCGCAGTCGTAGAACGAAGATGGGTTTAGTATTAACATTGACCTTTATCATTTTCTGAATATTGCATCTTTCCGCCGGGTTTCTAAACGCCAGACCAATAAAAGTCTTGTCTAGACGACCACATCTTCGTCTCAATTACTGCCTGGGACGCACTTTACAAACACTTTCAGTCGGTAAGAATGTTGCCTGTATCATCTACGCGATGGCTTATCCGTCTCTGACGTCAGCAGCCGTGTTGCTTTGTCTGCACAGTTAAAGTTGAGGTCAGCTAGGACGCATACCAAGGTAATGGCTTTTGAAAATCGGTAAAGTGTTCTGTCTGACACCGTAATTTTCCCTTTATTTGTGGGAACCGGATGTCCATCTTCGTTCTAATGGCCACTCTGGCCCCTCGAATCATGTTCTCTTAAGTGTTTGGTCAAATTTGTAACATATGCTCATCTGGGCTCCACGCACTAAACAACTGTCGATGTATGAAAATTAACCGACCGTTAACGGAACTCATCTGTCGCGCTCTGCCTTGGACCTCGCCAGACACCCTGACAGCCGTAGAAGCTGGAGATTTTAGGCAGATGGTATTGCCGGCAAAAACAAGGGAGACTGGAATGGCTATTTCTGGATTACTAGCAGTCTGTATATTATTTTGCCCAGCGCTTGACTATTTTCATACAGAGCCAACGCGTGAAATTTCGGGCATTAGGAACTGATGTTGCTCACAACCAGTCCCTGCCCCTTTTTATACTCAAACTGCCGTCAAAATTGAGGTATTGCCTCTCGAAAAAAAGATTTTAGGGTCATAAGTGGTGAATGCATTCCAATTCTTTTTGTTTTCGCTGATACCGCTGGAAGAAGTGGAGTAGGGTACGTCATAAGGACTACGGCCAACCTTTTAAAGCGTCACTAAGGATGAACATGGGGAATGGTGTTTACCGGCCTGACATTTCATTTTACTATATTTTCTCCACCGGTTCAAATACGTCAGCACATCTCATGGGTTTGCAGCACACACATTAATAACTATTCACTGCTGTTACCGCGTTCCTGTAGAATCTAGTTGGTGCATGTCTACGAAGAAGTTGCTCGGCTCTTCTGACCCCTTCCATCTTGAAGTGGATTGGACAGACTGTTAGCCAGTGTGAACTGGATGCTATAGATTCATGCCGTTTTTATGTGAGAGCAACTTACAGGTTTTAATATATTTTCTTGTGGCCTTTCCTGTTCTGCTATTTATCTGCAATTGAGCTTGCATACCAAGCTGGGTCATTACAACCTGACAGGTGTGATAATAGGCTGTTCAGTCGAATGACTGCATCGCATTTTACGACTGACTAACAACCCGAAGCTGGCGTGGCTCTTTCAATCGTTTGTCGAAAACTTCTCCGTGCCAACCGCAAAATCGAAACTGGTAGCAACGCAGATTCAACCTCCTGCCAAACCTCTTGCTGGTGTCTTACTGATTAGGATAAGAGCTTTGAGAAGAAGAAGAAGATGATGATGATGATGATGACGACGACTCGATCGCTGTGGCAATACTTTTATTTGCCTGGCGTTTCGACATCCGTTGCTGATTTATCATCAGAGAGATCAGCAGAAAACGGTAGCATAAGAGCATTGGCGGCAACCGTGCTTTCGATGGTGCTGCTTACGGCTACGATAACAGTGATTATGTGCAACCTCATGAAGTTGCTTGTTCTTGAGCAGAACGTGTCAACAGATGTCCAGTTTCTTTTTTTGATCAGTTTCTTTTGCTGTTGTTGCAAACGCTCAACATATTGTCTTACCGTCCCCCCTTTCCCCTCTCTTTCCCAGTGGAAAGTTTGCTGACTGTGCCTGCCAGTAATAGCAACACAGGGGGCTACAGCTCGCCAGCCTCAAGACTGTCACGCGAGGTTTCAACTTGCATGTCGAACCGGGAGCGCGTCAAACTGGACGTCGGTTCTGAGGCGGAGGAGGATACAAGCAGCACAAATACTGCAATGCTTGGAGACGCCACACCCGCTACAACAGACAGTCAGACTGGCATTGACCCGAAGCTTCAAAAGATCCGTCAGTGTCCTATTCTTCAGGACGCCTTCCTTTCGCCCTACCTCGCTTCCGATCTGCTTCTCAGTCGCCTACCGCCTCTCGGGATTGTGGTAAGTGCACTGCCTTATCGGCACTCCTTACAAGAGGTAATAGTTTTGACTGCATTTGTTGATGAACGTTTACCTGACCGCTAACAGAAGTAATCTGTGCCGCTCGGCCTTGGGCCTCGATGGAGTCCCTGACAGCTGTAACAGCCAGTTCTAGGCGGATGATAGTTCGACCGTCGATTTTGACGATGGCCAACTGTGCAAGCTTCAACGAGCTGAAGCACGCAATGTCTGTGGCTGATTATAGTGAATCCAAACACGCCGGGTCTACCCCCAGTCTCTGACCACCACCGCAGTGGGAACCAGTGTCAAGACGGAGTCAAGAAGGCCGGAGACGGGGAGGGGGGGGGGCACAGACGGCTGGCGCGACCAGCACTCAACACACGTACCAAACAGCACACCTGGCTAAGTATGCTCCCGACAGGGAGTGCCATAAAGGCCACATTAAGAAGGGTCCATTGAATCTGACTCTCAGTCCGCGGACAGCCGCACCACATAACGAGGCACACACTAGACCGACTGCGGTATCGGAGTTAACCCGCCAGCTGTCAACCCTCCAAGCCACGGCTTTAAGCGCACCGCGATAGATTCAAGCAAATCAAATTCATTATAGTGAGAAAATAAACGCGCCAAGGGTTGATCTCACCCTCTTCCCCCACCGCCAGCTATAGGCAACCGCCTAGCTGGGCGCAGTAAGCGCATAGTATTGCTGGCAAAGACAAGAGATTCTAAGAAGAAGACGAAGACGATTCGATCGCTGGGACAACACTTTTATTCACTTGATGCTTCGATACCCATCGCGGATTCTTCATCAAAGGCATGAGCAAAAAGCGATAGCAAAAATGGGTCTGTCTACCTTGTCTTTATTGGCAATACTATCTACCTACTACTAGTTTCGACTGCGTTAAGTAAAGCCGGTGGGCCAGGTCTAGTTTCTAGCGAAGTAAGAGTACAGCAACTCCCCTACATCCAAACTTTCGGACATATGAATGAAGACAAACGCGGTTCCAAATAGTTTTCGTTGCACTCTTATGCGTTTTAGCAAAATAAAACATGTCTCCGTTCGTTGTAACCTCTGCCTCCAAAACCTCTAGTGGGACATTCCCAGCCGTCAATTTTCATTAAGTCTGACGACGAACAACTTATACCTTTTCGAAAATTCATGAGTACAGCTCGATTTTCCGAAAATCTTTCTTCAATTTAAGAAGTGTCTGGGCCTTGACTTCGTTTGTCAAAAATCATGGTCTACTCGGCAAAGCTGGCAACTCTGACCGACTAAACTCCAGGACTGGACAAAACCGTACTGCGAACAAGACTCACATGGTGTCTGTTATCAGCGCATTTTCGAACTTGGTATGGGCTGCGTCGTTGATCAAAACGCCTCAGATGCGCATAGGTGACCTCCTCCGCAATCTTTTTTAAGGTTATTGGCGCTGTTTGTGTGTCACACGCGTATGCACACCGGACCTCGTGTTAATCACATCCCTTAGACGTCATCGTAAAAGTACCTTCTCCCCTCCGAGGCATTTTATTTCTCTACAATTATCGCCTGTAGAGAGGGACTGCCACAGTGCGTAAGGTGGGCTTCTGTTAACTGGGGCTCTCGAGGATGGCTTCGCTGACCTTCAAAAGCTTCGTTGTGGTACCAGGATTCGGTCTGAAACCATTTTGTTGGCTAGACAAATCCGCTGCAGTCGTCAGAATTGGGTGGAGGGGTCGTTCCAGAATCTTCGCCAGTGCAATGAAAAGGGAGATTGGGTGATAGGAGGTCGCTAGACTGGGGTCCTTGCCAGCTTTGACCAATGGGATAGTAATGGACTGGTGCCAGCAATCGGGGACGATTGAATTAGCCAGCGAAATGTTGAAATGGGCAGCCAGGTAGGCCGTCACCGATATGAGGCAAATGGATAGATGCCAGGCCATCTGGTCATAAGGCTTTCGTTTTCTTGACGGCGGTGAGGATAGCATCGGCCGAGATGGAAATGTCCGGAGGCGGGGCTTTATGAAAGAGGCGAAGCAGGGAGCGCTGACTTTTGGGGCTGGACGCAGAGCGGGGCGAGAACAGTTTGTTCATCTTCGCGGCAATCTAACCGTTGTTCAAAATGAGGATGCCGTCCCCGAAGCTAACGGACTGGTTAGGTGTGTCAGCCCGGGGCTTGGTCAGAAGTTTCTAAGTGTCAGCTGAGTTGCTGCGAAAATTGCAATTTGCAACTCGTTCATGCCAGCGTTGGCGTTTGTCTTCGTTAACCGTTTTGGTGATCGAGCCATTGAGTTCGCCGACGCGCAGGTCATTGGCATCACATGCTTGTATGTCGTCTCTCTCTCGTTCCAGGCGAAAGGCTTCAGGCGGATAATTTGAGTGGAGTAGAGGAATGGGGCCGTTCGGTATGTGGTGACCTGCTGCTGCTGGAAGCAGGCGACGAAGGGCTCACTCCGCCGTATGGACACAGGTGGGAGGCGGTAGGCCATCGATCTCGGCTTCGCATTCGGTCGTGAATGCTGCCCAATCGGCTTTCTTGAAATTAATGAAGTGCCGGTTGGGGGCCTTGATACGCTCGGCGGTGGTGGCCAATTCGAGCACAATGGGGAGGTGGTCGCTACCCAGGCTGATTTCCGTGCTCCACATGGTGGAGGCTACGAGGCTGAGACTGGTGAGGGGAAATATCGCGCGAGCTAGAGGCACCGTTGGTCGGGAGCTGCATTTGCTGTTCTCGTTGAGGACGGCGAAGGGAGTGTGTTCTGATTCACCGCCAGGGCTTCTCCCCGGGAATCGGCCGACAAGGTAGAGCACCACGGGTCGTGGTGGGCGTTGAAGTCACCTAGCACCAAACTGTCTCCAGAAGGTAAGTAGGGAGCGATAGAGGCGGTGATACCGGGAGGACAACTGGAAGTTGGAGGGATGTACACGTTCACGATGGTTAGCGGCGCCGGGCCAATGTCAAGAGAAATCGTCAGTACTTCCGTGGGATCGGCTCCAAGCAGGGTAGCTGGTGATGGGCAATGAATTTGTCCACCAGGAAGGCCAAACCTCCGCCTTTGTTGCGGCCGAGGTCGCGACGGACAATCGTGTAATCGGCACAGGAAGGGACCTTAGTGGAGTTAGGCCACTTTGTCTCTTGGATAGCCGCTACAGCTATGCTGTGCGAGCGCATGAAGGCCAGGAGCTGGTCAAGCTTCCCAAGGAGGCTATTGGCGTTGAATTGTAAGATTTTAAGTCCAGGTGGTGAGGCAAGGTCGGAGACCAGAGGATTTGGGTTCAGGAAAGGATGGGCTGGGGGCATGGAGATCGGAGGGGGTACGGGACAGCTGGGACACGCGAAGGCGGGTGACCAATCGGCAGCCGTGGCGATGCCACTGCAGCGGAGATGGCACAAACCATTGCAGGAGCCGCAACGTACAGACCAGTCGCGGCGGCCCAGGCGAACTCGGCAGAATCAGCAGTACCAGAGAGGTCCAGGGTTGGCCCCAATACAGGCGGCAAGGAGGAGGAATCGGAGCAGCGTGGCCGGTAGGGACTGTTCTGTCATCAAAAACACAGATTGGGCGGAGGGGAGAGTTGATCCAACAGCAGACGCGTCTACTAATCGCGTTCTCACCCGCCCACCCGGCGGCCAAGGTCTGCTACACCCATCTCCCTACTCACATGGTGCCAGCCATCAGCGCATTTTTGAACACGGCCTGGGCTGTGTCGTGGATCAAAACGCCTCATAGGTGACCTCCTCCGCAATTTATGTGACTGCTTGTTTTTGTCACACGTGTATGCACAACTGACCTCGTGTTAATCACGCCACTTTGGCGCCATCGTAAAAGTGCCCTCTCCCCCCCCCCCCCCCCCCTCAGGCATTTCATTTCTCTAATCACCTGCACGAACATCTTTCATGGTCCCACGCCCTGTTCAATGCATGTGCACTCCTTCTTGCTCTGCAGCTCATTCCCATCGACAGGAACTTTCTATCGTTTTAGCGAGGGATGACAGATTGAAGGGGGGAGTGGATGCGTTCGCTGCGGCAAGATCTTTATTCGTCTGACTTCTTGAATTCATGCTCGAACTCATAATAAAATACGGGGTATTCATCCACAGGTAGTTGCGGCATCTATAGGATGCAGTCCCTTTGCAGCCGCTTACGTATGAAAAACCAACGAACCTCTTTTTACTCGAGGATGTTGGCCCCCTATGCTTCGAAAATTGCTTAATGTCTGGCCTTCAAGTGGTTAATTGGTGACATTGCATCATCCGTATTGGAGGTTGACGTGATGAGTGTTCGCCTGACTAAACTATGTCTCAGCGCGGACTGTAGCCTTGAAATGTCAGTGTACTTTTTAATAGAGTGACGGCGTATGAACCATGACACAAGCGAGTGGCAGCTCACGCAAAAATCTCTGCGTCATTGAACTTGTATTTCTGGAAGAGTCGTCGAATGAGCCGTGACTTGAGGATTAGCCTCATTTCTTTGCTTTGCTGCCGCGTGTTTGGCCATTCGCGTAGACCTTTAAATTTACAATCGGCCTTAGGCCTTCATCAGTCCAACCGAATTTTTAATCTTCCGCCTAGGCTGGAAGAAAAAAACTCACGTATTACGTTAGACACTACGATTGATTTCCCCCTTCTTTCTGCTTGCAATGTTTTAGTCCTGTCGGTTCGATCCCTTCCTTGATGACTGCCTGGAACTAGCCAAACGCGTTGACAAGCTGGGAGTTCCGATCGAGGTGCATGCCCTCGACGACATGCCTCATGCCTTTCTTAACTTTGCCTTCGTTGACAACGACTTCAGCCGCGCCACGGGCCTCTGTTGTGAAATCATTCAGAGGTTAATGCGAGGCCAAGTGACGGCGTGTCCCCGGGCACCGAAGACCGCACCAGACTCCAAAACATCCCCACCTTCCTCCCCTTAGCCCTAATTTTTCCCCCACCTCCGCCAATCTTTTGCCTCAGAGTCAAATTAGATGAGGACTAACTCTGTGCAAATGATTCGCAACTAATCATTTTTTCATACTTATTTTTGGGCCTGGACATTTTAATATATATATCTATTATTTTATGCTTTCTTCCCCCCCCCCCCTTCTTGCAATGTGCCTTTAGCAAATAGATGGAAGCATTCTGCTGCTGTCGTTTCTCCCATGCTTTTTTCTGTCTATCTACTCACTCAATCAGAGCAGATTCCTGCCTCATGTTGTACGCGTCTGAGCGCTTGTTCTACCTAATATTGATTTTGTCTTAGCGCCACTCAGCTTATTCCGCTTGATTCTTTTATTTTTCGAGTCGGCACAAAAGACGTTTATAAAAGGTTTCGAAAAAATGACTTCCTTATTCTTTGCCCTTTGTGTGGTCTGCTGCATCTCTACCACGTGCAAATACGTCGGTCAGGCTACCGAATGTTCTTCCTTTCGAACTGGCCACTAACTGTATGGTTGTGGCTTTCGGTTCTGTACGTGTGATACAGCAATTGCGGTGACCTTGCAGTAACCTGCTTATGCGTTTGCGAGCACACCTGATCGCACACTGACCTTGTCCTCCACAGGCGTGGATGCTTAGACTACTGCCTGGAAATGTCAATTTTTTCAAGGCGAGAATCAGGCGCATTCAGTAACGCTATGATACAGCCTTTGGCGCCCTATTGATAGTTTCATTGCAAGCGCGGTAGTTTTTCGGGGAAACTATGAGTGATATACGGTAGCATGGTGACTGCGTCCTCCAGATTTCGCTAACCCCTCTGTATGAATGCATTCTATCTGCTGTTGGGTTCGAGCATGGATCTGTAGTGACCGCGGAGTATTAGCTATGCTTTTCCTCACATTTCTGTCTCTTGTGTCTACATGCGCACCAGAGCTTGTCAAAGGCTGGTTAAGATCACGGATGTGTGTTCACCCGCTGTGTGTTTGTCCCAAGTGACATCACTTTCCAAGACCGGTTCACAAAGGACCTTATTGCGGTGACTGGTTACGATCGGACTCTCCCGGACCCGGCAACGTCACTGCCAGACTGCGTCTCTGGACTCGGTCCGCTCATGGCTGGACTGCACTCTTTCGAGAGTCAATTAGTCATTTCTCATTCCCTACTTCTTCTGCACTTAATTAATTATTCATAACATTCTGCCCTTCCACGTTTTATCTACTGGTTTATAACCGTTGGGATAGGTTTATTTTCTATTACCCAGCCGGACTACTTTGTGTCCTAGAAATCCAAGACGCCAGGTGAATTAGGTGCTTGTCCCAACGATCGAATCCGCTCCTTCACCCAAATTGTCGTCCCTTATTAAAACGGTCGAAACGCTCCTGTAATTGGGAATGAACTGTACAGGAAGACTGAGCACGCATGCATCCAAGACCACATAGGACTGTGAGAGCTGTCTTTACAGTTGATGATTACAGAAAAATTTAATGCCTCAGAAGCGAGAGGTGTGGGAGAGAGGGCACTTTTATGATGACACCAGGAGTGGCGTGATTAACACTAGGTCAGGTGTAAGTACACGTGCGACAAACACACACAGCGGGAATTACCTTCGATGAAGTTGGGGAGAAGGTCACCTGTGTATAGTTTAGACGTTTCGGCTGATAACGCAGCCTATCTCACGTTGGAGAATGCGCTGATGATTCCAGAGACTGGCACTGTGCAGTCTCCCGTTTGAAGTACAGTTTTGTCTAGCCCTGGGGTTCATTCCGTAAGGGGTGCCACCTTTGTCGAGTAGATTGCGATCGAGAAAAACGAATTCAAAACCCAGACTCTCCTCAACCTGCGTAATGCACTTTTCTTTTTACTGTTATAGGCTTGCTTGCATCTCGCCTGCGTCGCCACTGTTATAACCTTATGTGTTCCTGTGTCAACACTGGTTATGTACCCCAGTTACGTGTTTGGAAGAGAAGGCAGAGCAGGGCCGTAAATTTTGATGCATTCATTTGACTGAATAACCGACCTTCACGCCTGTCAGTTTGTTATGACTGAGAGCACGAAGCGTATGCGTGCCACGTGCCGTCTCAAACACCAAAATATTGGAGAGAAATGTAGAACGATCGACCACGAGAGAATATATTAAAACATGCAAGTCATTCACACTATAAAAAAACGGAGTCTGATAAGCTTGGCAAATATTCTGTTCAATCGATTACTAGAAGAGGCGAGCACTTTATCGCAGATATAGATTAATCAGTGGATCAAAAACTGCTTGATTAGTCGTACCCAGACCGTATGTCTTGCCGAACAGCAGCCGGCGGAGGTAGCTGTTGAGAGCGGGGCTCCCCAGGGTTCCTTTCTTGGCCCTGTCCTCTTTGTTCTGAGTGAATATATACCCGATCAGCAGTGACAGCAAATGGCAGGTGGCGAGGCGCTGATGAACTGCGGTTCGATGAAGTGCTTATGACCCATCTGATAGACTCCAGTGGTGGACCAACTGTGCCGTCTGTGAGTGCGTTTGTTTGTGTTGTCCGACCAGCTGGTGTTCAGGGTTATGCTTGGCTGATGAAGGCTTATAAGCCCGAAACAGTTCTGTATCAAGTTGCCCCCAGATGCTGGCATACCCCACTTACTGCTATTATGACTTGGCTGGAATCGGCCTGGCAGGCGGTCACCCGTTGGGGACCTCTGACCACCACATGAACTTTGTTTAGTTCGGAAGCCTATTCGATCGGTGTTCGACATTTCTGAGTATATACGTTAACATAGGTTAAGATACGAGGTCCAGATAAATTATCCCGATCATCATCCCCCAAAGAATGCGAAGAAGAAAACAAGGCGCTGTCGTGGACCACACTGTAATTGTGCTGACGTTTCGGAAATGCACTATTTTCCATCATCAGAGCGGTGGGTTGTGTGTTCCTGCTTGCCGAGAGTTGGAATGCCGTGCAGCCCATCTGGTGTTGTAGCGATGGCTGACGCACGAGCGCTGATCTTCGTGTTGTCCGTGGGTTGGCTGCGGCACCTCCATTGTGGGTGACTGGCGCCCGTGTGTGTCATCCGATGCCTGTTCGTGTGTCGTTAACACGTCTAAGTTAACCGACCCGGTAGTATGACCACCGCCCGACCTCCCCTCGGATGCTCGGATCAGCCCTCGTTCCGGGTTCGGTGTCCGTCGGTGGGTAGGTGAGTCATCCCGGTCGTGTGCGCGGCGAAGGGCCCTCTCTGCCCGTCCTCCTACATCCCCCGTCGCCTGTCCATCTGTTGTCGCCATCAGGTCTGTGTGCGTATTGTGTGCACTTGGCCGGCTGCTATCGGCTCTCCTTCCATACTCGGGTGGCTGGACCGGTTGGCATTCAAAGTGCGGACCCGGCTCACATGTTTGGGCTCGTCGGTGGATTGATGACTCATGTCGGCCGTTTGATTCGCGATTAGTTCTCCTCCCCTGCCGTGTCGGTGACCGCTGTTGATGAAGTTGTAAGTCGCTCGCTAGCGCCGGCGGCCTCGTCGGGGCTGATTGGAGTCTTGTCTGGAGGGCCTGAAAGGCTGAATCTAAACCAATATTTCTGTTGATTGTGCTTACGGATGCCCAACTTTCAAGCCCCAATCTGGTCATCTTGTCATTGGATCAGCCGATGACTTTGGCGTTTTCGAAAGCGAACTTATGCTTCTCCCGGTCCATGTGGCCGTATACCAGTGACAGTTTATCCTCGCGATCTACTACAAGTTGGTGTTCTTTCAGTCTTATGCAGAGGCGTTTACCCGTTTCACCAACATACCCTGCACTGCAATTTTGGCATGGTATGCTGTAGACCACTGCAGCTTGTTCCGTTGCCGGAAGCGGGTCCTTAGGTCTTATTATCTGCTGCCGGATGGTTGAATCGGGTTTGTGGGCCACCCCAATTCCGAATGGGTTCAAGAGTCGAGCTGTCGCCTCTGAAACATTTTTCACGTAGGGGATCGCTAGCCAGAACTTTGGTTTTTCGTCGTCTGTTCGACTTCGGATGGGCCTTCGTCGGCACTCATGCATGAAGGATCGCGGATAACCGTTAGATATGAACAGGGAATTGAGGTATTTCGCCTCCGCCTTTTTCCCGTCCTCATCGCTGCAGTGCGTTTGAACACATTGGAATAGAGATCTAACGCAACTGCGTTTATGACCAATTGGGTGGTTACTTTGGAATTGCAGGATTCGTTTGGTGTTCGTTGCCTTCCGATAGACCGTAGTTTTTATCCTCCCCTCGAAAGTCCTCTTGACATGCACATCCAGGAAAGGCAACCGGTCGTTATCTTCCTCTTCGATCGTCAATTGGATGTTAGGCAATATAGAATTCAGTAAGGTCTTAAGGCTCTGAACGTATATTGATGACTGCATAAGGGGAATATTCTGCAAAGTCGTAATGTTTGCTAAAACTTTGGAAGGTCATGCGCCACGAAGACGATGAATTAAATATCCAGGCAAATTTGCATCGAGTGGAGCAATGGTCGAAACTTTGGCTCCTGCCATTCAATGTGGCCATCTGCAACTTAATGTGATTCGGTAGAACTAGCACTGCTCCTCGGAGGGTGTATTACCTTAATCACACGCCGCAACCAGAGATAGAGGCTCAGAAGCATCTGCGGGTGCCGTTCGCGCCTTCACTGAAGCAATCACTCCACTGCCTGAAGGTGGCTAAATTCGCAATGTCGAGCTTTTATCTACTCAAGCGCGCCTTTGCTAAGTTTGATAAAGTTGTCTTTGGCAAGGTCTTCGGCACGTTCGTGCGACTCTAACTGGAATTTGCCATCCAAGCCTGGAGACCTTGGACAGCACAAGACCGAAAAACCATCGAAAGAGTACAAAGACGTGCAACAAAATTAGTACGAGGCCAACGGACCCTCCCTTATGAAACCCGATTGGTAAATCTTGACTTGTTTCCTCTGGATTATAGGCAGCTAAGCGAGGACCTAATCCAGGCATTTCGCATGCTGCGTGGTCAGGATTACTGCCTCCAAACAAATGACTTCTTTGAGCAGGCCACTACCTCTAGGCTGCGAGGACACCTTCTCAAATTACGTGTGACTAGGGCAACACTTGCCCCATGAAAATTCTCTTTCCCTGAGGAAGTAATTCAGGCATGAAATGCCCTTCCTGCGGATATTGTCGTCCCCATCCATGGACACCTCTAAGACAAAGCTTGACTAGCACCGCCTTACGTGCCACCATGGCAACTGAGTTCTGCGAAGTCAAACACTGAACGGTCATAAATGCTATAAATATATACTAATAGTAATTTTTAAGTAGTAGTGCTATTATTTAGGCAAAATATGTTTTAACCGTACTTAGCCATGTCCGAATCCTCTTCTCACTATGCTAACTGCGCTGACCGCGTCTGCTGTCGCATTTACCGCACCTATAGTCCTAGGCTACGCGGCCCTGTAACGCTCTTTCTCGTATTGACCTAAAAACCGACTGTTGACGACGTGGTGGGTTCCCCTGCTCTTTTCACAGCAAGGGCGTATCTTGGTCGTATCTCAGGTTCTTGGGAACTTTCTCGTGACTCTGAGGTCACCTCCTCGTGTGGCCCTTCGGATTTAGATATTACTCGTCATGTACCCCATGGCTGCCGCCAACATTCACAGCAGCATGCTTATTCTATCTTTCACAAATTTTCTCCCACAAGTGACAGTTTTTCTCCTGAAAACCACAAATGACATTCCATTTTGAATTATGAGCCATGTCTTAGGAGTTTTTTTCACTGTCTGCTCTTCTTGCTCAGTTACATTGTTGTCTCGTGTTAACTGACATGGCCACATGTGAGTGTATTACTTGAAACAACCGAGTAGTCACCCACAATTGTGTCAATGACTTCTTTGGAATGTTCGGCTGTGCCGATGCATTTCTTAAATACTATGTACCAATAGGGAGTTTAAAGGCGTTTGTCTATATTTCCTATGATAAACTTGACTTGACGAACTTATCAGATAGTGTTAAGGTTGATAAGGTTTACTCCTAATGGCTGCGATCTTCCAAGCCCTGTTCCTTAGGCGGAAAGAGAAGTCATGGGGAGGCCAGATTGGCAGGAAGAGTTTATTCTGCAGAAGGAATGAAGAATAGATAGTATGAAATTGTACTCGGATTGGCAGGCGTCCGACCAGGAGAGCGTGGGGTCGTCAACGGCGCCAACAACGCTGCCTGTAGCCGCTCCCTGCTGGGGCGGAATCCGGAGTGATGACTGGCGGCAGACACCGCATTGAGGTCTGTGTCCAGACGAATTGAGGCCAACTTACTTAATCAGGCTAGCCTACTAACGTGGGTATCTCTTTGGATGGATTGAGGTCACGCCACTGTGGGTTGAGGCCAAGACGTGAAGGCAAGGTGTGTGTGTTCGCGCCTAGTCTGGGGCACGTCGAAAACTGTCTTCGCGCGAGGTCCTGTGCTCTGTGCGACCTTGTCTGTGGCGTAGCGAGTTAGGAGGGCGTCGGACAGCAGCGGTCACAATAAGTGCTCTGCAGTCACAATCAGTTTGGGGGCGCGTCTCTGGTATGCATCGTGGAGGCAGTCATTATACTAGATAACTTTTCATCCGTCCGTCAGTTGTTACTGTACGTGTTACAAAACCTTGAAAAGTACTTACGTGTTTGATCGGGTGGATAAAATCTAGTAAAATGGGAAGTCGGGGCGCCAAATATGAATCGTAGAAATAATCTAATAAAATGGGCCGGCAGATACAAATCACTGTGTTCACTCTTAATGAAGCTTAAAAAGTCGGTCACAATCCTTATGACGTCCCTACTCCATTCCCTCCAGCGTAATCGAAAATATTGAAAATAATTGGAGCGCACGTATCACTTAGGTCCTCTGTCATTGTTTGAAAATCACTACGTCAATGGTGACCACGGTCTCCATATTGAATAGAAGGAGAAGCTGGTTACCAATAACTAATTTTTGGCAGAACTGCGTTGTGGATCCTAAAAAATACCGTTGAATTATAATGCAAAACTATTATCTGCTGTTCAGTAGCACGACTTTCCGTTTTCTTTACCGACGTCATTGCCCCCGCCCAAGGTCAGCGAACACCCACCCCCAATTTACACACCCGCCGTTTGTACAGTAGACGGTAGAGATTATATTATAAAAA
>JAYGXS010000002.1:11167501-11374546 GCA_036362985.1 Ligula intestinalis | reverse complement strand
GATTAATCCAGGTTAGGCGATTTTACTTCGCAACAACTATCAATTATTTTAGTCAACAAGAGTTATGCGCACTTTTTGGAGGGTCTAACTGTTCCGGTAGCCGGAGACCAGACTTCATTTGACGAAAAGTCCCAGGCTATAAACCACACCGGACGTTATTAAATTTGCATCTCGAACAGTTCTTGTTTTGTGGATTCCTGAATCCATCCATTTTGCGCATATCTCTGACTAAAGGCTGCTCCCTGCCAGTAATTCGTTAGCGGAGCGAGCGGCCGATAGTTCAGCTCAACGACAATCTGTGCCTTCTTGTGAGTTTCTTTGCTTCGGATGGTTTTTTTGTAAAAAATGGATCTAACACACCTTCCATGTTTTATTTATTTCGGGTAATGGTAAAATATTATTATGAATCAACCTTCTACCTGTTAACAAAATGAGCTTAATTAAGCTTTACTTACTACGGCAGCGTTAGTAAACACATTATCAGTTATTAACCATTAAGAAGACGTATCCCATCCTACCTTATTATGCTGTTCAACAAGGCTCTAACTATTGATTATGGTACAAGTCAATTTCTGCTTAGTTTTCTTCACTAAAAAGTGCAGTTATTATTCCGAATGACAGCCAATAACTCAGCAACTTTTACTTCCTTTTTCAGGTTTATTCTTGTCCGTTTTACTAGAAGCAGACCCGCGCAAATAGCTTCCAGTAAAATGGCACAACCTTGGTATAGTGACAAGGTAAGCAAGCCAATTTGTGTGAACAAACGCGCTCAATTCATATTTCTAGAGGTCCCGTTTGAGCTCAACTGAAGCTCCACCGTTCAATATCGGGTTCTATGAGACCCAAGCAAAAAACATTTTTGAACAATACATCACCGGAAATGACCACATGGACGACAGTGACCTTTACTCAGCTGAGGACAAGATGACACGCGAGTGGTTGTCGACCGTCCTCAGACGGGGCACTGGCCGTGACAGAGTCATTGCACTTGCTTACCTAGTGAAGGCGAAACCCAGGCAGTGCCTCCGCCATTTGGACTCCCTACTAAATATGATTTCACCTGCTAAGAAGGAGATCTGTTTGAAGGCCATAGGTTTGTTTGGCTAACAATATATGAACAAAAATTAAAACTTTCAAGATGTTCTTACGGATCTCTTCGACGGTGCCCTTCTTCCTAGTACGAGATGTCTAATTAGTTTCGAGAAGCGTCCATTTGAAGTGCTCAAAAAATTTTCTAATGCGCCGTTGGAAGATTTGTCTGTAAAAGATTCTGCCGGCAGCACTAAGCTACCGCCGAATTCACGTGAGTACGTTCTGTCTTTGTGGTATTTCGAGAACCAACTGAAGCAAATGTATTCCCGTTTCATATCGGCCCTCGAGGTAATGCATTTCGTTAAAGTGTGACGCCCTTATTCTCTAGAACGTTCTCATGATGGATACCATACCCGCGGAAAAGAACCATGCATTGAGTAAATTAAATTGAGATTATCAAAATGTTGTCTAGATTCTCTGATTAAACTAGTGTCACGAAAGCAGGAAAGTCGTGAGGTAGATCCATTTTCTTTTCAACGTTTATGTTTCCCAGGCCATAATGGGGATACTTGTGAACAAATTGGGTGATCGGAGTAAAAATGTTACGTCTGGAGTGATTCACAAGTTGCGTGGTCTTAGTAGGCGACATCTTTAGTTAACTTACCTCTTCCTCAGTTGCACAGCACCCCACCCTGAAGTCTCTCCTCGTGGAGCAACTTCGAATTCTTCTCTTCCGTCCAAACCTCGTCCAACGGGCAAAGTACTATGCTATTGTACTGTTGTCTTGTATCCCAATAAGTAAAAAGGATGCAGCTCCAAGTGATCCGCAACCCGACGGAGCCAGTAGTCCTACGGCTTCACTTGCGGCTGTTCTTTTTAAGATCTATCTTGGCTTCTTCAAAGCTGCCGTTGAAGCCGATGAGCTTCCAGAACGGTTGACGACCGCCCTGTTGACAGGCATCAGTCGTGTTGCTCCCTATCTGTCGGGTGAGTATTTGTCGTTCTGTGTTGACAAAGCGTTTACCGCTTGCAAACTTGCAGTGTTTTTAGTGACTATGTTTTATCCGCATGTTGTGCGTGAAAGGTCTCCCAAAACATTGCCCTTTGTTTTTCATGCAATCGCACTGGCTGAAAGTTACAAATATTGCTTGTATTACGGATCATGGCCGGCAGGATAGGAGAGTTAGGGTTAAATAAACAAAAGACATTTCGTTTGTCTATTATAGGTTGCACAACCATGGCAGATGAACCGGCAGCGGCCGTCTTAGTTCCCCCTGTCTTTCCTATATGAGGTTAAAATTGTTGCAGCTTACTCATTTAATCAGTTCATGCAAAACTGAGTTTTAGGTAATTTTCGATGATTTATCTAACATGGGCTTGCAGTCCTATACCCACTTTTCTCAATGTAGTCAGATATCGACGTCACTTATAACCTTTTTAGTAAGTGATCGTTATCACTACATTCACTTCTAGTTCCTTCTTATTCGGCCTTAATTACCCTTCGATTAATTTCGATCGCATGAAAATGTTTGCAACCTTATTTCTAAGATCGGCATCGATAGTTGCAATCTTAGTGACCGTGGTTGAGCGTTCACTGAGCCTCTTAAGGTGGGAGAACTCATGTTGACTACTGCTATCGAGGTAAGAAGGGACACATCTTGAGGTTGCTAATTATACGCTTTCGTCATAATCTCCTTCGTCCGCCTTTTGTCTAGGCCAAAGTTAATACCATATTTGCTTTTGTTTTCCTATTTTAGGCGAGATTATGTCTTCAAATGTCGCTGACATTGACTCCGTCTTTCGATTGGTCCACCTTACCTCCAACTTCACCATCAGTTTGCAGGCCCTTAACTTTCTGTTCCACTTCACTAGCCACCAGCCTCAACTGCAAGATCGGTACTACCAGGTAAGGGAACTGTTTATGCCTATTTTATATGAGTTCTTTAAATAACTTCATTGAATGTTCCGCCAACGGGTCAAAAAACCTCGCAACCAAACCACTATTGAAACCTGCTGTAAGCCAGAAGTGTGGTAAATATCATTTTCCTTAAGCCGCTCTGCTTTTACGTCTTTGTACCATTTTTAAGTGAAAATAATCGTCATCGAAATTTTTAGCTGTTTTTGGGAGTTGGGTTTGGATTTCCGGTAACATTCCTGTGGGTAGTTCATTTAAATCACCCATAATAAGTTGCACATCACATGCCCGTTAACCAAAATTCTGGAATATATTTTTGGATCAAACAAATTACATAGCCGTAGTTTAAATTGCTGTGCGGTAGTGATTCATGCATGTGTGGCATATTCCCGGAATATTTCGGCCACTTCAAGATGCCGACTTTTAGGCGTGTTTTTTATAGCTGCCTATAGAAATCGTCTTTTGTAACTAATGGCTACTTAAGTAGTATGCATTTCACCCGTGTTATCTTTTGACTCCGTATGGTTGGTTAAAGATGCACTAAGTCACAAGGAATATTTCGCACAATTTCTATCCCTCTAATGACGACCTGGTGTGCCAGTGTGGAAACTTTACACAATAAACCACTGTTTCCCAAAGGACTCCTTCTACCGAATTATGTTTCTTGTGATGCCGATTTTCCAGTTCATACGTAGGAATATTTCAGTCCAGAAGGCACTCTTACACGGTTCCCTTTAAAAGAATTGCAAAAATCGCATCTACCGAGCGTTGTGGTCCTAGGCTACGCCACCCTGTAAAGTTCTTGCAAATGGCTTTCCATAGCCGACTGCTGTGGATCGTGGTGGGGCTCTCTGTCTCGTAACCTGGTCAGCAGACTCGGTAACCAGCAAGGGTGTACGATGGATGCATCTCCGACACTCGATGCCGTTCTTCGCAATCTTCTCCTTGCGTGACCCTTAGGATAATGATAAAAACCGCGACGGGCTCCTCCTAACATGCTTCAAACACTTTCAGCACAGGCCATCCGATTTAAATAAACTCTCTCCCCAACCCCCAACGGGCGAAAATTTTCCTTTTTAAAATCCCTCAAATGGCATTCAAATCCCTAGAATTTCCGAACAATGCCTAAGGAGTTTTTTTCACTGTCGGCCCTTTTTACCTAGTTCCGTTTACTGACAGTGTCACTCTTTTGAAATGCTCTGCTGAGCCAATGCATCGCATAACTGTTCTGTACCAATAGAGAGTTCCAAGGTATTTTCGTACATGCCCCTTAATAAAACCTGACCTAACCTGACTTAGGTGGCGCATTCGGAAACCCAATTTTGTACCCGTAGATAAATTGTCGGTCAAAATATGTGTGTTCCTGATTCCGTCGGAGCGCCATTTGCAAAAGCGTTCTAAACACCTGCAGGACTACTTAACACTTTGACTGCGACGTGCGCCATATGTGGTACACGCAATATGACAAACTACGGGCTATTTTCGGGAGTAGCAGTCAACGTGTTAAGGCATCATACAACTGAGTTAATGCAAAAGTTACGACTTCTTACTTCATGTTCCTACTTGCTTAGATTTTTGATCCGTTGTGGACCAAATTGAGAGCATAGAATGTGTTAAAATCTTTCTTTCTTCATTTTTTGCCTTCAAGTCGCTGTACAGAAAGCTTGCCGATCAGTCAGTGCGCTCGACCTCACGAGGACCCTCTCTACTTCATCTCATCTACCAGAGCATGCTTGCGGATGAAGATGCTGAACGCAGAGCGGCCTTTGTGCAGCGCCTTTTTGTGGTCTGTCTGACACATCCAGATGCTGGTTTCATATCTGCTGCGTTTATCCTGCTGGAAAAACTTCGCTCATCCGGACGATTTGCCAGCCCGATTATTTGCCTCACACAAAACCCTCTTCAGGCAACGGTATTTACCCTCGAATAATTACTTTTGCAGTTGCATTACCATTTGCTACACTCTTTATGCCTTCAGTGGGCTTTATTATCTCATATAACATACTGGAATACGCTGCACGTTTTCGACACCCAAGTTTAACTAAAAAGATTACTGTAAATTTTGACTTCGTGTGGCCAAAACCAACTGCAGGTTGTGCTTGACAACCAGTTAAGCTAGGTAGAATGCAGATTTTGAAGCTAATAACGCCAACATGATTGACTTTCCAAACCCAAGCTCCTAGGCTTTCTGTTATTGTAGTTGCCCGACAGTCACCGACGGTAGTCGCTTTGCCCACCAAGGTGCATTTTGAGGTGGATGAATTTATGACCTATATAATCAAATTTCAAATGTGGTTTAGCGACTGTTTACAAAAACTTTCTAACACCTTAATCTTATTCTAAAATAAGCATTACAAAATCTGATGCATTTTTCATTCACTAGGTTTCCTTCTAAAATTCCTTGTTCAATAATTGGTCCTGATTAGTAGACCGCGTATATTCCACATTATCATGGATCTATAACACTATAAACTCTTGTGTTTGGATGTAATAATGGGTAGAGTACTGCCAATAGAAGTGAATATGTGAGTTCCAGGAAGCAGTTCAAAAGAAGCAAACGCGACCACTGGAACAACATTTTTATTGTCCTGACGTTTCGGATTCCGTCGGGAATCCTTAATCATAGATAATGGTACAATATCCTGAGTCATGCGCAAATATCTTGGGAATCCGAAACGTCAGGACAATAAAAATAATGTTCCAGTGGTCGCATCTCCTTCTTCTGGGCAGAGTACTCTTCTTTTCCACGGAAAACAGGCCGAACTTGTCAACCCCATGGTTTTATTTGACACTCGACACATGCAGTATTGTAGTAGCTAAGTATCGAATTTACTTAGAGCACTACAATCGTCAGGCTGAATCCCAGGTTATAGATAAAAGACAAAGGCACTAATTGGAGGGATTTTTTGAACACAGTACTGGGCATTGCTGTCTCGGTAGCAGTGGCCACTGGCTAAGCCAGGGCCGGTATTGCCCGAGAGTATGTGAACGGCTATGATAGCGAAAGATGGCAGTTGCTTTTACATGATTGTGAAACGAGTTCAAGTGGCGTATGATTGGTTCGTTGCATTGCCCGAGGGGATGTCGCGTATAGAGGCCTTCTGTTGCATCGGCCGAGGGGTGGCGTGTACAAGTGGTACTTCGGCAACCGCGACTGGTTTGGACGTGCGTGTGTGCGTACATGTGTGCGCGCGCGCGGGGAAGTCGGTCAAGGGTTTTCAGGTCAGCAAGTCTGAAACAGCTGCTTGCGAAGACATGACGTTGACGCAGTGAGCATTGGGAGAGGGACATCATTGTTGGCTGTCCACCGAATTATCTTCCCGCCCATTCCCTTTTAAACGGTTCATGCCGAGGTGTATGTCGAGTTAGAGGGAGACTGGTTCCAGTTATGCAAAATGACAGCTGTCCCTAGGTACAGTCCATTAACCGCAGGATATGTTCCATGATTACCCCCACGCCTGCGCTTAGCGCTGCCTTACAGCTATAATTTCCTGCCTACGCAGATGGAGGAAAATAAGAAAATGAAGCCCCTTCTTCCAATCGCCGTGGGAGTTGTCAAAACGGCTGATAATCAGGCGGCTGACTCAGACGAGGAGGTCTTTATTGACGTTTCCGCCTCCGAAAATGAAGAAGAAGAAGGCGAAACCCAGTCCAAAACCGCAGAGTCTCAAAAGCAGGCAACGACGATCGCCGCCTCTTGGGATCACAGACAGCTGAATTCTCAGGGCAAGCATCGTCACAAGAGCAGCGCTGCTGACAAAGACGGTATCGTTGGCTACGATGCCTCCGCGCGAGACCCCCGCTTCGCCAGGGCGCTGCATCATCCCTGCTGGCAGCTGCTTCTGGCCTCTCGTCATGCGCACCCCACGGTGTCCCTCTTTGCCAATAACCTTCTCACTGGTCAACTCTTCAAGTACACTGGGAATCCGTTTGATGACCTCTCAGTCCTCCAGTTCATCGAGCGTTTTGCCTACAAGAAGCCCAAGTCGGTGACTGCCAGCTCTAAGGCAAAGGCAGCGGGTAGGAGGCACAACATTTTCCTAGTGCCCTGTTTTTGCTTACATATATATTGATTTTTGACTAGAAATGTGCATAGGCTTAGTAAAGACTACTTGCACGTATTGTTTGTTATTTTAATATTGTCTTTATTGAAGCCACATGAAGATCTAATTTCGTAGAGATATTTGGGGCCCAACGTATGGTCTCAAATCACATTGGATAAACTTTTGATCTCCTAATTGCCTCAGATATCTTAAGTGCTTCAGGAATTTTGAAAGATACAGTTGGCAGTTATCATGGGGAATTGAGCTGTCTTTCATTGGCTGATTCTGTTTGCTGATCTGTTGCTAGCCTTTGCGTGATCTATAGCCGACCTAGTTTTCAGCACTGGATCCTATTTCCTCTCGGGCTTTCTTCCCACGCCAATATTTTTCATCCGAGCATTTTGGCGCTATTTTTTTAAACGGTTTGTGGCTGGGCAAGTTAGAGCGCTGCCGAGCACCTTTTAAACGCTGACGGCCAGTCCATTAGGGTTCGCTCTGTGGGGAGTTTTTTCTTCCGCCAGTCATGCTGCACCACTACCCTTCTGAAGGAGAAATCTGCGAGAAAACAATAGCCCGTGCGGGATGGATTATAATCCCACCACAGAAGACAAGTTCTGTCTCGACACTGGCGCCCGGGCCCCTCCACGAGGTGGTTGAACAAATGTAGGGCGTTGAACTGCCTTCTGCTGACTATTAATGCGACCTTATCTACGTTGTTAAGAAGGTCTTTACTGTTTTCATTCTCAGATGCTTGCAGTGTGCGTGACTCAAGAACTAGAACAGACCAAGCCGGATTTTGAGCTGTATTTGGATGTACGGACCGGTTATTCCCATCTACTGCGTATTTTGGAATTACGCTCAAATAACCGACGACTGTCTACTTCGTAGCGTTCGCATTCGTCATTCACGGATGTCTGTCGCGAATGATAGAACTCAATGGTTTACCGACAAATATCCTTACCCGGATCAGAGTCTAACGTCGCGCGAGTTCTACTCTTCAATAGTCTATCTCAACCGTTTACTATTTTGTTTGGAGTACAAAAGAATTGTATTCTGTTGCTTACTGGGGTCGGTTGTACCTGGTTTTCGTTGGTGATGAATTTGCATCCGGGCGCCGGCTGCCCAATCTTGACTGCATTGGAGATATCCTACTGGTAGCCTTGACAACCTGAGTAGTGTGGTGTCTGACAAATAGAGCCAACTCACCTGGCTTATCTATAGGGGCTGGGCAATGGGAATTTTCGAGTTATATCTCGGATCGGAGGAAGGCACCCCTTGGGATTAGCGGTTATAAACTTGAAGGAGTTGATAGTTTCAAATACTTGGGAGCGCGGCTGCTTCAGAATGAATAGAGTAGGAACGACATCGCCTCCAGAATGCATGCTGCTTGCAGGATTTTCAAAACCCTCAAAATTCCTCCTTACGCGACTTAGCAGTTGTCTGAGCAGTTAACAGTCTAGTCCACCCATTAGTTCCTTCTGCCATTGCACAGCTGTAGGTTGCAATAAAGATAATCCACTACTACCTTCCTTCGTTTGCTCCTCAAAGTGTGACTGAGCTCGCCCATTCAGGGCCTAAATTTGCACCCACATCGGTTTTCGATTAATTATCCGGCTTATAGAGATGAAAACGTGAGCCGAACAAAGGGCGTTTGCAATTTCTGTAGAGCTCATGGGTTCAATAACACACACCTACCTATCAACTATCAACTTTTGAGTAGCCCATCTTTTTGGCTGCAGAAAACTCCCCCGCCTTTGTTTGCAGTCAGCTTTTCCATCAATACAAATTAACTGCGTTTTTTTGTCGGTTTTTAACCTAAATTTACTACATGGGTAGTAGCATGCGGACACTTCAATTTTCTTCATGTGATTTATTTTTAATACATCGTACCTCGGAGGCTTTCGTCCTCAAATGTGCACGAAAGTAGAAGTATATTATGAACCACGGAAAAAGCTTGTTGGCGTGCAATAGGCCATTAAAAACTATTTTCAGCCGTTTGTTTTGGTAGAAATGTCCCTAGAACATAGTGGCTGTAGCATGTCTTTGCAACACTTCTTGATATCATGGCATGTCTGCATCTCTTATCTGTTTTTTCTTCTGTGTTCAGTTTCAAAACCGGAGAAGATTGTACCGAAGAAAACGGCGATACAACGCGCGAAGACCTTAGCCGTGGACAGCGCGGCCTATAAAAACTTAACGGCCAACCAAGTCCCGTCCGACGAGCGGTTTATTCACAGGTGAACTTTGTTTGATGATATGCTTTTTGTCTATATTCCAATTGGACGGACACCATTGTTTTGATGTAATATCTTGGTTTCGTCCCCGCATAAGTGTGCTTGCCAGTATTATGTGATTTTCACGGGGTTTCGGTCGGTCGCTACCGGCGCGGAAGATTAGTGTGTTACCTTCTATGTTTACTAACTTGAGTGGAGGACAAAAACAGTTTGAAGAAACAGCGAATTGCTTACTCATGTAGTCCGTATTGGCTGCCATCAAACAGAGCTAGAGGACTGAAAAGTGTGTGCACTTGTGGGACCAACGGCATTAAAAATCATACGTGCAATTTTGAATAGTGATTATCAATTTGGGTAATGTGATGTTGGCGACAATATCATTTTATAAGAAGAGAATACGATCACTGGAACAAGAGTTTTATTTGCCTGATGTTTCGGATTTCGTCGGGAAGCCTTAAACATAGGTGATGATAAAATAGTCATGGTCATGCGCAGATAGGTGAGAACATTAAATTTATTGAACTGTTTCAGAAGCGCTGTATAATCGGATGCAGTTGTACTACATTGCATGTTAGAACTAATCTATTTGGCGCCTCGATGACTGTGATGATAAGGACATTTGCAGCGACCAGCAAATCTTCGCAAATGGTGCTCATCAGCAGTGTTAGTCTGACTGCGATTGTGTGTGATCTCTTTCCTTCTTCGGCCATCGCAAACAGCAGAGTCTACTGTACAACAAGACCGCCAAAACTTGCGTGCTATTGGGTCTATCTCAAAACAGACGTGTGGTATATTACCCCAATATTTCCCTTTATTCGTATATGTATCGCAATCCGGGGTAAACGTGGACGGTGATAGCCCTTCTGTGTTTTACTCGATTTTACATGCACCAGCAGGTGATTCTCGGATCTCACATAAGTTAGAGGGAACCTTTGCAGTCTAACTCAGTTATCCCCTCATCCGCCACTTTTTCCAACCACAAATTTTTGGCGCGTCGTGATATGTCTGAACGCATCAGATTTATTATGTTAAGGAATGCGTTAATTCACCATTACGGTACCAGCCCCACCCTCCACCCCAAAAAAATTAATGTCCTGGCATGTCTGCCTATTAGCGTGAAGTGAATAAAGTGACGTCTACTATGTGCCTCATGTATCTACGCCACAGACTCTAAATTAACCGACAGACCTATACCATGAGCGCAGTGGCTGCGCGAAGCCTTTTAGGGCAGAATGTTTGATAAAAACGCAATGTTGATGTCCAAATCAGCGTTGTTGTTGCGCTTGGTTAGGTAGGCTGCAAAACCTCTAGTCAGTGGAAGCCCCGGGCAGTTTTAGAGGACCTGCCACTTAGATTTCTACCACGAACTCTCATAAAACCATCTGCCTACGCTAGCCCATCCATCTCAGTCGGGTGGTTGAATTGATCTGGACCCCGCTTGGGATATTTCACCTGTTCATCTATTTCTTCCTTTGGTTCATCTTTTCCTCAAGCCGAAGTAAGCAAGTTAAGCCGCAACCTACGCATGCATAATTTCACCATGTTTTTTGCTTTCAGTTACTTCAACTTCTTGGAGAAGTCGGGTGCAAAGAAGGCAGAGGATAGCGATGCATCTGTTTCGGATGACGAGTTCGATTCCTACCTCGGTAAGATTTTTCTCCGTGCTTACTCTTTGCAGTTAGGTTTGCTAGGAAACAAAAAGCCCACCAGACTGCTCTGAGCCTCTGTCGTAAATTCAGAAATTGCTGCAATCGCGTGTGTTCATCGCGAGACTGATAGCTTCTCCAATTTTCTCCCATCGTGCTTAGCCTCAGTCCTGCAAACGCGCCGCGTAACCGACATATACGCTAAACTGTGGGTCGTATCTTACAGGAGCTTTTTTATTCCACAAGGCATGCTTGGACGAATGTGATGTTAAGCTATAATTGGTGGCGTACAGATGTTTCATAAACAACTCCGTTACTGGCCAGATTTTAAACACAAATCAGGAAAGAACTATCATAGAAGCCCAAACCCCCAAATATAACCTTCCATCGAATCAGCTTCCCAATCGTACTCGACAATATTTTTTAGATTTTCACAAGGTATCAGCGTATTCTTTGTACCCTTTCTGCTATCTCTTACCACTGAAATTCACCTACAAATACCGTAATATTTTTTCTTATTCTTTTTCACAGTGAAACACGAGAAGGGTCTCATTCCAGATGATGTGGACGAAGACGAAGAGCTCAGTGACTTCGACTACAGTACGTTTACTCTCCTTTGTGTTCTCACGACTTATTTTGTCCGTTACTGACAACAGGGGTGATTTGGTCTAAAATGAGTTCTAATTAATTGTAGCGTTGAGATGAATGTTCGCATTCCAGATGTGTATAAGTAGAGAAAAAGAAAAGGCTGGTCTTTCGCCAGGCACTCACACTTCTCGTTTCGTTCAAAATGACGTAGAGTGCAATTGAGCGCACTGGTATGTACGTCAAATTCACCCGCTGGCTCTTGCTACAATACGTTCTAGTCCCTCACACTACCCATAATACTCCTCGTTAACCCAAACCCTGCATCTTCGAGAACTACCTAGCTGAGGGGCCAACACGGTCGAACCGTCGGTGTAGGCTGCCTAGTTATCCAACATGCTTTCGTGATTAACCACTCACCACACTTAACCGACTCTTCTCATCCCTGACTGAAAACTAAAATTGGAAAATTTGCACATTTTCGCAATCGACTTAGCCCCAACCAGCCAGGAGAGAAGCCATGTTCATTTTTCCGGGCCATCCACTAGTTTCAGTCTATTTCATGAAACCACGGGTTTGATCGACTGGAGTCCGAAGCGCTCCTTGACAGGGGACAAAAATGGCCGTTTGGCGCCTGGCCGCAATCATCAACCAGCGCTGTCAACAAAATTAGCGTGTCTTAGACCCAATTAAACACTAATGTCATTCATAGACTGCTTTCCAGTCCAAGTAAGTCGACTGACAAAGCGTTTGTAACTCATTCTTTTACATCCTACTTAAGTGTGTGTATTTAGCCCTCACACCTGTTTAATTGTTTCTTCAAAAAGCTGATGATGAGGAAAAAGCAGATGAGGCCCCGACTGAGGAAAATGGGGTGACTAAGAAGAGTAAAGCTGCCGAGAAACGTCCGAAAGACAGTCTACCTGAATTCCATGACTCCGATCCGGAAATCGCTACGGATAGCGAAGATGACGAAGAACTAGAAGCGGATGATATTTCAATGTCCGAAGACGGCGACAGTGAAGACGACTTCGCAACTAAGTAAGTGCATCGCTTTGGCACATCTATGCCTTTTTGGCTGTACATTTTTTTGAGCTCAGGGGCGAATTTTGTGTAGCATTTCACGCTCCGCTTTGTGTCGCCTATGTGTTTTTGCTAAAGGCCAGCAGGTTGGCGGATATTGACACTCGTTGGTGAACTTTCACCGGACCGCTAACAGAACTCATCTGTCCCGCTCTGTCTTGGGCCTCGACAAAAGCCCTCACAATCGTAGCAGCTGATAGTACGACTGGCTGACGACGGCCAGTAAGTCAGAAATGGTCATTACAGTCTCCCTTGTGTTTGCCGGCAATACTATCTGCCTATATTACCAGCTGCTATAGTTGTGAGGGCTTTTGTCGAGGTCCAAGGCAGAGCGGGACAGATGAGTTCCGTTAGTGATCGGATGAACGTTCATCAACGAACATTTCTATGTAGTTGAATGTGCCACCAATGCACAAATACGCATACATTCTTAGTAAAATTTCCGCCAGCTTCTACGTCGATGGCACAATGGCAAGTCATATCGCCGCCTGGAAAAGTTATTATAAAACTGAGGGTGCTTTGCATAGGGTTACCGTCCAGCCAACGGGATGAAGACATGGACCGTGTATCAAAGCCGAACAATCATTACCCCCCCCCCCCCGGAGAATACGTAAGGTGAAGTGGCAGGGAGGACATCAAAATAATCCGATTCCTCAGTAGGCACATTTTGCTTAAACCAATGCAAGTGCCTTGAAACAGCTAGGGCTTGAGAATTGACGACGAGCGCCTGCCTGCCAGTAATAACAGGGTTCGAAACTCGGGTGTTCTAACCCCTGAGATTGGGTATGACTGGCTGATGACGCCTAACAAGCCAGAAATAGCCATTCCCCTCTCCCTTACTTACTTGTACTTGTTACGGCTTTGATCATGTCTGATCTAGCCGGCCTAAATGATGTCACGAACGGTACCTCTCCATGCGTGGCGATTGGCGGCAGCGGATCTGGAAAGCTCCACCCAGTCTCTTCTCCAGCGACGGAGACCCAAGATAGAAGGTCAAAGAACTGTTTCCATGTCTTGACGGACGGTGTCGAGCCAAGTCTTCAGTTGCCCTCCTCTTTGACGTTTCCAGGTGGGCTGCGGTGCCGGGTCGAGGGCAGCATAGGTAAGCTCGTGGGGCGGACGACGGAGAGCGTGTCCAAACCACCTCAGTCGCCTTTCTTGAATGGCTTGAGATATCCTCGTGATACGGTCGCAGCGGATGCGGACTGTCTCATTTGAGATGAAGTCACTATACTTAACTCGCAGGATCGTCCTCAGGCACTGGTGGTCAAAGACCTCCAGTCTTCGCTCATCTTCAGCGCGCACAGCCCAGCATTCACATCCATAGAGGAGGACTGACCGGATGGATGCACAGTATACACGAATCTTCGTGGCAATGGAGATGTCACGTCGGATCCATAGGCGCTTTCGAAGGATTGAGAAAACCCAGCAAGCAGCATCGATACGGGAGACAATGTCGTCCTTGCTCTGCCCATTCGGTAGCAGCCTCGCCCCGAGGTATTTAAAGCTGTCTACTTCTTCAAGTTGCTGGCCATTAATCCCCAGGGTTGCCTTTTCCTGTTCAGGGATGTAGCTCGAGAACAACTTCGTCTTTCCGGAATTTATGGACATGCCTACCGACATAACGATCTCATTTAACCGCGACACTACTGACTGTAGACCATCAAAGTTTGAGGCTAACAGCGCAATATCATCGGCGTAGTCAAGATCAGTTATTCGGCGTCCGGGTGAAAGTTCAACACCGTCCTCTTCATGTAGGGCTTTGCCGAGAATCCAGTCAATGAGGTAGTTAAACAGAATGGGCGAAGGACGCAGCCCTGTCGGACACCAGACCGGATATCGAATGACTGAGAGAGATTGTTGTGGACCAGAACTCGTGCGGTGGTAGACCGATAGTAGGCCTTAATCATGGCAATGAGTTCCAGTTCCATTATTCGCCACAGAGACTCACGATGGATGGAATCGAATGCAGCGGCGAAGTCGACAAAGCAGACGGCTTTCGGTTGCTGGTAACTATGGCGGGATTCTAGGATGCACCTCAATGTGAATATCTGATCAGCACATCCACGTCCAGCTCGGAGTGCGGCTTGGTTGGATCGTGTCCTGGAGTCACGTACAGACTGGAAGCGCCTGAGAAGAACAAAAGCGAAGATCTTTGCAGCAACATCGGTATGACTTATGCCGCGGTAGTTCTCCATCTTGTTTTATCTCCCTTCTTGTGAACAGGTACAAGGATGTCTGAGCCCCAGTCATCGGGAACGGCCTCTTCTCGCCACGCCTGTGCGATCAATTCATGAAGCCGAGGAGCCAGGATGTCGACACAGGACTTGTAGATTCTGCAGGAATACCGTCATCTCCGCACGCCTTGTGTTTGCGTAGCCTTTGCATTGCATCGGTAACTTCGTCCTCCGAGGGGAGGTCACACGACACTGCGTAAGCAGGACAGGGTTGAAACTCCGCTGTGACGGAGGAGGGTGCGATGAGTTGTTCATTAAAGTTGAGGAGGTGCTTGAAGTGTTCACGCCAGCGATCGGCCTTGGCCGAGTTGTCAGCAATAACACCTCCATACGCATCGCAAACAAAGTCACAGAGTGTCGGGGGCTTAGCACTAACTTGGCGGATGATTTACTACAATTTTCGAGTGTCACCAACATTTGAAGCCTGCTCCATAGCAGTCGCCGTTTCGGACCAATACTTCTGCCGGTCATCTCTGGCCGACTTTGATGTCAGCTTTCGAAGTTGGCTGAAGGAGGCATCGTTGCGGGACCTGGCTCGAGTCGTCTCGGCCGACAGCTGCAGGGTTCTTCCGCTGATCCAGTCACTGGCGCCGCTGAGTGAATCCGAGAATTTTCTCAGCTGCTCCATAGATGGATGTCTTCGGTGATGGGCACCTGCTACTGCCTTCGTTGTCAGCCTGGGTCGTATGACGGGACCGGATTTCTGTGCTTAGAATCTCGGTAGTGTTGGTTTCTCAGAGCTTTGCGACATTAAGGCGTCTCGCACGTGGCATTTTGGGCGCAGATGAGAGCTGAACCTTCAGGCGCGTGCGAACGAGAGCATGGTCAGACCCGTGGACGTTACCAGTTTCGGCACCTCACATCGACCTGCTATCGTGGACCCAGCTGCGAAACCGTAAACCAACTAGAATGTAATCGATCTGACTGGCGGTACGGCCATCATTCGAATACCAAGTCAGTAGATGTTTGTGACGATGCTGAAAGCATATGTTGGTAACAAACAGTGGGTTCTATTCGGCCAACTGCAGCATCCCCTCACCATTGTCAGTTTGAGAGCCAAGCCCAAAATGACCAAGAAGGTGGCTGTTTGTCGGGTCACCGGACCCAGTCCGGCCATTCCAGTCCCCGGCAACAATTAGCAGATCGCGGCGAAGGAGTTTTTCGACTAGCTCCTGCAGCGGCGAGTAGAAAATTTCTTTGTCCTGTTGTTCAGCCGCCGATGTAGGTGCATTCACAGATGCGACCGTGATGTTCGTAAAATGGCCTTTTAGTCGAACATAGGCCATTCGGTCGTTTACTGGTTCCCATGCTAGTATTGCACAGTTGGCTTGTTCCGAGAGGGCAGTAGCCACACCGTGTCTACCGGATGAGTCAGCCGGACAACTGTGATACAAGGTGAAATAAGAATCGATCCCCCGGAATACGATTTCTCGGGCGCCTTGTCAAATCCATTCCATCCTATCCTCATAGTCGCTATGTGACTGCCTACACGGGCTATAATTATAAACTCCTAAGCGAATCGGAATTTAATTGTTTCTCCACCAGATCGGCGAAGCCCATTTATTTATCATATTCCCGATCTAAGCCGACAAAGCAACGAGCGCGTGGTTTGTTGGTTGGTAGCCCATGTTGGATCAGAGGTTCCCGCCGGAGTCCAAACTGGGTGCGGTTGGGAGATGGAGAAAAGCCGCGACCTCAGCCAGCTTGAGCCAAAGGTCCATGGGGGTGAGTTGGGTGCCTGGCCGTTGAAGAGATGACGGCAGTCATGCGGCGAGACGCCGCAGTGAGGACGAGCGCGTGGTGCAATGATTGAGTGGCAACTCAATCACCAAAGGTCCCAGGTTAGAAACTCGGGGGTTCAAACCCTTGACATTAGGTATGACTAGCTGATGACGGCTAACAAGCCAGAAATGGCCATTCCGGTCTCCCTTTGCGTTGTCGGATCAATTCCATCGTAAATCATATGTAGATCCCATTTTTTAAGAGAGCGTATTTATAAGCATCGGTTAATTGTTTATTTTTACCAAGAAAACGTTCAACGTTATTTTGGTGGCCTTACTACTGATGTCCGGCTTCTTGATGTGAGACCTTCACCTACACAGAGGTGAAGACAACCGTATGCCCTGATTAATTGCAATGACGCTGTTCTCTTTCTTTTTTTACAGGCCAGGAAAGTTTGACATGAACAAACTGTTTATGAGCGCTGAGGAGGTGGGTAATCTGTACGACACGCATGACAATCAGCGAAACTCCAAGCAACAAAAGTGGATCGACAAACGGCTCTACTCACAGAAGCGTCGTGGTGGTGGCCAGAAACGTGCCCACACCTCCTCTTCCTTTAAGCCAGGCAGGGCCAAAAGGCGGCGCTAGAGGTTACCTACCGTCGGCCTCCAGACTGTGCAGACCAGAACCAGTGTAATTATGTAAACTTTTTGGGAAATTTATTCTGTACGAAAAAGAAAATGCATTGCAGTCTTGATGAATGTCTTTTGTTCGCGTATCTTCATACCCCTCCTTTTTTATCACAACTATTATCTTTCTGGTTAATTGAGTTTAAACGTTGTTTGTGGTGGAGAACCATATTACTATTGCTCCATAGCACTTAACGCAGCTTTACTGAACGAATCCAGACTCCTCCTAAATGCCTCTTCAAATGAGGACTTTAATGACGACGCTCTCTTTCTCTCTCTCTGTCAGTTCGAGCCACTGAATAAGACCAAATTTGTGTGATGACAACCTCAAATGTAGTATGTTTTAGTGATTGTACCACACTGAGGCGCCTTGGGTGATGATAGGAGTGAAACGTTCAAACGCATGCAAACAAGGACATGGTCTGACCTATATTCACTGCCGTTTTCGGCACCTCACATCATTCTGATAGCATGTACCCGAGGGAGTATTCGGATCAGTTATTGTGGCTGCATGTAGTTTAACGTTTCTGTTGGAGGCTGATTATGGAGAGGTAAATGAGGTGCCCAAGATGCCGCCGCAGTTCCATTTCAGTCGTTCCCACGGTCGCCAGTAGTTGACTGGTTTTGACGCAAACAATATTTGGTTCGCCGGCTGCGACAGGACTATCGCCACGCCGTGGCTCCCAGGAGAGTCTCAGTTATTTCCACAATAGCGAATGAACGAATGTTTAATCCCCTTATCTTGATTTCACGGACGCTTGAATTTTCTGGTCGGAAAGGCCGCACAGTCAGTTACCGGGATAGGGCGAGGATACTGTGGGGATTTAATAGTCGGACACTCATAATGTGTGTCTGTGTCAATGAACTCAGGTTGCGAAGTCTGCCGGTGTCCACGTAGTATGGACCACGCCAACTGATCGGTTGTTACGATGGGAAGGACACTGATGGTGTGTCGTCATGTTACAGTGGATTCGTCAGAATTTAGGTTTTAAAAACACTTACCTCTCAGGTCTTTGATCACTGCGCCCTGGTAGGACCGTCTTCTCTTATTGGTGGCTTCTTGTTTGTTAAATCTCAGAATTTGCTTGGCAGTTGGTCCTTACTGGAGGCCTCTTACCGCTGGACGTTTCTCTTATCTCACGACAGGTGGCTCAGCTTCGCACTCCGTGGACCCGAAGGAGAGGTGACCGAAGGCCTATAGACCCCGTGGTGATGGTAATTTGGAGCAATTAAAGCTCTGACTAGCTCAGACCTGAAGAGGTTGCTTGCCTCTACGGTCTGCGCGCGCCAAATGCAGTGGCTGAGGCTGTAGGCGATGTGGTTCATATTGTCGGCGAATCAATTCTGGTGTTCGAAAGTAGCAAGCCAAAAATATGCTTGGGAATTTAACTGACATCTAACCAGCCAGCCGTCCACAAGGATCCAAAACGCAGGCTCCTATTTCAGATGCTTTTTGTGCAGACCATCCTAATACTGCATCAGAAAACCCCTCCGGAGATTCTGTTGGGTTCTAAGTAGTGGGTGTACTCAGAGCACTACAATTCGCAGGCCGAAGCCCAGACGGAACGTAAAAGAGAGAAGTCAACAGTGGGAAAGATTTATTGTCCACAGAACCGTGCATTTCGCTCTCAGACAGAAGTGGATGATCGCAACCGCTTGGGTTAAATTAATTAGCCTTACCACCTACACGATAACTTCGTCCCTGTGTCTTAATTAATTCCGACATCACACAATACCTTTTCGACACCGTCCGTAAGTAGTCGCAGCTTAGAAGAACCGACCTAATAATAATAATATGTTTATTATGCCAGTTTACAGGCAGTTGTAAAGAGTTGGTAATGCACCTCTTGGGCACCTTCGAAAACCTCGAAGACCAGAAAAAACCTAAAACAAACTCCCTATGTTGCAGCCAGTATTGGTTTTCTTTCAGGATTTGTGTTTTGTCAACACTGGGCGAGATAGGTTTTTGTTTCAAGTGAAAAAACCTGACGTCAAAGGTATTATACAAACGGAATATATGTACAGTTGTAAGCTGAGTTGACACATCAGCAGGAGAAATGTTGCATATCTTTTAAGGACATTAGCCGAGACGGAGAGGATTGGCAAAAGAACACAGTGTTCTCAGTCTTCCTTCAATGGTTGTCGGCAAAAGTTGCGCGCTATCGGATGAAGGGTTAGCAGACTGCGGGCTGCTGCTTCAGCAGCATTATCTTCAGGATGAAGCCTGGCGGGGTTCAAAGTCCACGAACGCCATCAGAGTGAAAGAGAGATTCCAACGAGTCAGCACCCAAAATTCGTGAAAAAA
This sequence comes from Ligula intestinalis, assembly GCA_036362985.1. Classification (NCBI taxonomy): domain Eukaryota; kingdom Metazoa; phylum Platyhelminthes; class Cestoda; order Diphyllobothriidea; family Diphyllobothriidae; genus Ligula; species Ligula intestinalis. The sequence continues at coordinate 11,355,055 of JAYGXS010000002.1, read as the reverse complement.
TGAGCAGTTGTCTGAAATTGTGTCAACGACTTCTTTGGAATGTTCGGCTATGCCGATGCATTTCTTAAATCCTATGTACAATGAAGGAGTTCAAAGGCGCTTGCCTATATTTCCTTTAATAAATTTGACTTAATTTGACTCCTCCTTCTGAAACTGGCCTCCTTCGGCATAGGTAGCAAGCCTCTGAACTTAATATCTTCCTATTTGGATGCTCGCACAACTGCTCATTTTTTCAAGTAATAAACTCACACTCAGTTTACACGAGCCAGCAATGTAACTTCGGAAGAAGAGCAGACAGTGCAAAACTCCTAAGGCTGGCTCATAATTCAAAATGGAATGTCATTTTTCGTTTTTAGGAGAAAAACTGTCGCTCGTGGGTGAAGTATGTGAATGATAGGGGCATGATGCTTCTGTGAACGTTGATGGCAGCCATGGCGTCCATGACGAGTAATATCTATATCCGAAGGACCATACGAGGAGGAGACCTTGGAGTCACGAGAACGTCCCGAAGACAGGAGATGTGACCATGATACGCCTTTGCTGTGCCAAGAACCGAGGAACCCGCCACGTCGTCAGCAGTCGTTTGATACGAGAAGGGGTGTGACAGGGCCACCTAGCCTAGGACCATAGGTGCGGTAGATGCGACCTCAGACACGATCGGCGCAGATCGCATAGTGAGCAGAGACGTCATAGGTAGATAATGTCTGAAACTCAGTTGGTTAATTTCTAATAATAATACTACTTACAAATTAGTATTAGTATATATTTATAGCTTTTCTAGCATTTCAAGTTTTGGATGTAGAGTACTTCAATTTTTGGATTCTGAACACTTCACTGAGTGGATTTGGAGTACTTAATCGCGACGATACTCATTAAATCGGTCTAGGTTTGCCTTAAAAACATCCACGGAAGGGGCAATGACAATATCCACAGGAAGGGCATTCCATGCCTGGATTACCCTCTTAGAGAAAAAGAATTTTCTTGGGTCAAGTCTTGCCCCAGTCACATGTAATTTGAGGGGGTGTCCTCGCAGCCTAGAGGTGGTGGCCCGCTCAAAGAAGCCATTTGTTTAGAGGCAGCAATCCTCACCACGCAACATGCGAAATGCCTGGATTAGGTCCCCATGTAGCTGCCTGTAATCCAGAAGAAACAAGTCAAGATTTACCAATCGGGTCTCAAAAGGGAGGTTCCGTTGGCCTCGTACTAATTTTGTTGCGCGTCTTTGTACCCTTTCGAGGTTTTTTTGTCTCCAATCCCGCGCATGTGAGGAGTGGAGTTATACAAGGTAATCTGCTGGGTCCGCTCCTATTTTGCCTGTTTGTCAACGACGTTTCAGATTTTTTTCAGTATGGTAGAACCTTCATGTACGCTGATGATTTAAAAGTCACTTATCGATATAAACCGGCAGATTGCAACATCGTGCTCGAGCTGATAAAAAAGGATCTTCAGGTCTCGCCCAGTGGTGTTGCACGTGTCGCGTCAACCTTTCGTGGCACAAATGTTCCGTTATGGTTGTTGGTGATGATCATCAACTGGAATTAAGCATTGACGGCCACGAACAAAATTTCCCAAGAGTTATCAAGGATTTGGGCATATCCTACTCTAATAGTCTCAAAATGTCAGAGCACTGTGCCCTGATAGTCTCGGAAGCACGCTGAACCACCGGATTTATCCTTAGAAATTTTAAGACTATCAAGGTTAGAACTAGCCTCTTATAATATGTACGTGAGACTTAGTCTTGAATACTGCTCGGCCGTATTCAGTCTTCTGCGCACTAGTGAACGGAAGAAAATAGAATCGGTGCAGCACTTCTTCACTAGAAGAGTTTTCACTACAGCACACCGTAACTTAACCTAGCAACAAAGGTGCGAACTTATAAAGCTGGAACCCCTGTGGCTTCGTCGATTGCAGAAGGGTCTATTTTTACTGCTTAAACTTTTGAATGGTCAAACATTTAATCCTCTTAGTACAATAAGGTAGCTTGAGCACTCTCGACGCGCCAGTCACCGAGACGTATTTTTATTTCTTCCTATGGCAAGCAGAGTTAAGTACCGGCAATTCTTTTCAGTAAATGCCACATCAATGTGGAATAAGCTGCCCAAAAGTTTCAAAACCCAGCAAAACTACCTAATGTTTAAGAGAGCTATAACTATTTTTCTACATTAAGGTCAACTTTCCCGAATTTTGGGTGCTGACTCGGTGGAATCTCTCTTTCACTCTGACGGCGTTCGTGGACTGTGAACCCCGCCAGGCTTCAGGCTGAAGATAATGCTGCTGAAGCAGCAGCCCGCAATCTGCTAACCCTTCAGCCGATAGCGCGCAACTTTTGCCGACAACCATTGAAGGAAGACTGCGAACACTGTGTTCTTGTGCCAATCCTCTCCGTCTGGAACTAATGTCCTTAAACGATATGAATTATTTCTCCTGCTGATGAGTCAACTCAGCTTACAACTGTACATATATTCCGTTTGTATCATACCTCTGATGTCAGGTTTTTTCACTTGAAACACACTCCCTATCTCGCCCAGCTTTGACAAAACACAAAACCTGAAAGAAAACCAACACTGGCTTCAACGTAGGGAGTTTGTTTTAGTTTTTTCTGCTCTTCGAGGTGTTGGAATGTGCCCAAGCGGTGCCTTACGAAACCTGTACTACTGCTTGTAAACTGGCATAATAAAAAATAATGTTATATTAAATTTTAAGTGCCGTGTTCGGCCCTGATTCAGATATCATCATTGAGAATGATATAGAGGAATCGTCTTATGTAGCTGCTTCCGAAGTTGCTGCTCGTGAAAAAAAACTTAATTAGGAAACTTACATCTATGAAACGCGGACACACATCTTTTTTCGTATAAAATGTCTGACTTATATATCTGCTGTCAGTTCTTTCATACTTTTCCGCAATAGCAGATAGCCACCAAGTTCTGCATAGCGTCCCACACACCACGATTGAAGTTTTAGTTTGGTGGTGGAAACATTTACCAAATACATTGATTAAAGGGCGGTTACAACGATGTCTGGCGTGAGCGATCAACCAAGCATCGCACAAAATACGAATATCCGAGGTGAATTGGAAGTTCGTTTTTATACGAAATAAGGCAATTCTGTAGACGTGAATAAAAATAATTTGAATCGAAATAAAAGTATCGCTTTATCCTATACGGAAATGCCCATTTCAATCATGAAATTTAATTGGAATCACCAGATTGCATAACAACCGCGATTTGCCTATTTAATGAGCTACCTTCGAACCTTATGCTCATAGCTCCGGTTAATTTTTCACGTGTTTGCGTTAAGATTTGAAAATTGAGGTTAGCCGTCTACCAAGAAGCACAATCTGAGACTCACTTTGCATTCCATCTGACCAGCTTATTTACTCAGATTTACGAATATATACGACTATCAAATTACTACATATATCAGGAGTTGGCAGTCCAAAATTCCCTATTATTCTTTTATTATGAATTCTTATTGGTAAAAAGGTGACTTAAAGGCAATGTCCACCTTAGTAATCAATAGAAGGCATGCACCAACTTTGAAAGTTTAACTAAGGTGTTTTAAATCCCTTTCTCTTTGTCCACATTTTCGTATTAGTCGTTCATACATTTGATTGCAGTGGTCCACTGGCGGATGTTATATCGAAGTCCGCTTTTTGTTGTGACTTCAATTTTGGTAAGTTAATTAATAATATTTTAATGTTTTGCATTGAAATTTCATGGTTGCTTTCCTCCTCTAATATGCATATGCGCAGGAGAATTGGGAAGCCAGTTTTAGCAATTTAATAAATTACTGAGATAACCACGCACTCTATTTCTTGTTGAACAGAAGATTGCAGTATAATTGTGTTCAATCGTAAGTTTGAAGTTAAGGGCACTGAAAGATAATCTGTTATGTAATAGATGCTGACTGCGAGCACATCTCCCTGACAGCATAAATCTCTGCAAAATCCTGACCACAATGTGCATCAAATTGCGTCGGCAGAAACTGTAAATGACAACTAAAGCTTTTAACCTTGATGCCTGGGGATGTATGATGAGTGAGCAGGCATATCGATTCGCCGCTCTTGCACGTTTGCAGGAAATCATTGCTTGGGAAGCTTGATGACTATCGATATTTTATTGTCGAATTTATCGAAGCGGCACAGTTGTCTCATAGATGTAAGGAAAAAAAACAGATAAAAGAGTACGCAGGACATGCTTGCGCTTACGAACTAAGATAACGTCCCGAGTAGGATGGGAGTGATGATGTGGCCGTTTTGTTGTTGCTGAATCATAACCTGTCACAAGGACCCACACTGCTATGAGATTTATGTTGCAAATGCAAACAGTGCGCATCGATTTTCTACCGGCGTTTCCCTTCATGGGAAGGAAAATTTTCTTATGACGTCCTTTTATTTTGGATTTAACCTGCAAACCATGATAATCGGAAAACTTCGGTTCTTTTCGCATATTTGATTGTGTCGCACTCATTTTTTGCATGCATTCCCTTGATGAATAAGGGTTCCCATTACTTTCACAGCTGCGCACACGAAAATACTGTGAATATAGTGATATCTCTCGACCGTCGCAAGATATGGTGTCAAATATCCGTCTCATGGAGTGGATGAAACACCAATGACCTGCAGTTTCATTATTACATGCTTAGGCAGTGGGTACAAGTGCAGGAGCTTTCAAAAGTTACCGGTCCACGTTTGCATGTTGTGTACGATAAGGTTTTCAGCAGATACCAAGGAACTGTAAATGGACTTTTGATTTCAAATTCCTGAGCATGCCATAAAATCGATGCTAAGAATGAGTAAGTAGAGTCAGTTCTGCTAAAGATCGCATCATCTCGTCAGTTGGCAACATTCCAAGCCACTAATCCTAGCTAATCGCGATTGATTTTCGGATGTCACATTTTAATGATGAGAAATGCGATAGTGTGCCGTACTGATGGCTATCCCAGAGTGGACTCCGTCTTTTCTACCTCAATCCCCGGTTGATCGTCCGACCATGTTAATGGGATGGTTGACAGAGCTAAACAGTACGTTTGTAATTTATAATGCAATCAATATAGTTTTTGTTCGGAGTTAATTTTATTCATATAAATATCAAGTTTCGTTTCAGTTTCTTGTTTGCTGCTTTCTTCGCTGCAGGCCATCTAAGTTACTTACCGGAAAGGTGTCCAACACCGAACCGTGAAGTACAGTGTTCTCAGACTAAATAATGTCAATCCTTTGACCCAAACTTTTATTGTGACTCCTCATTGCCTTTCAGCTTTCAATATGTTTCGTTCGCTTTGTTCACCTAACCAATAGCTGTATATAACTGTGGCGTATTAATTCTTGTGGAAGCAATCGTTTAGGAGAGGGCAGAATATTAACCTAGTAGTGTAACAACCCTTTGGATGCGTTGTTATTTGGTCAATATTGCTTTTCTAGGGTGCCATGCAAAGGCATTTAGGTAGTTTTGAAACTAAACCGTTTTGGACCGTATAAATTGTTCCATTGACTCGTTTTCCAGAGGTCGAATTTAAACTTAGCATTCATTTATAAAGAACTCCAACCGTTTGCCTTGAAGGTGCTGCGATGTGCTCTCAATGTTTCCCCTTCGGACGGGCAGGCCAACTTTGGTCACGAATACAGTCCATCACTTCTGGAGCGAAGTATGTTTTTGTTTCTCTCATCCTCTGAACGTAACCGTATTATTGTATTTCTCCACCACACGATGCATGGAATTCCTTTGCTTACTTTAAGTATTCATTCAAGTTTGAATGCACATTTAGCTTTGCTTTCATATGTAGTCACAATTGCCCCTGGTGCGTTAGTGAGCTTCGGAGTCTGTACGTCAGACCATAGACAATCCGCGATCCGGCTTGACAAACCTGATTAAGAAATTTCCAAACATCTCAAACATATTGAGTTTTTGGCTGTCACAACACCCCAAAAAGTCTGTACAACACAGGTCGTCTGCTGTCCGTGGTGATCAAAATAATTAGTCTTCGTTTTCTTGGGTGTGCAACGCAACATGTAAAACCACAATGGATGACCTTACAGATATTCATCGATATCTATAAGTATTTGTCTATCAAGAAACAGGTGTTCATACCATATCTACCATAAAGGACAGATAAAATTCTGCGACCAACATCAATAATTATTTTGTCCTAACTCTATTTGATTAGCAACAGTTTATCTACTGGGTAATCAAAAATATGAAATTCTTCCATGCGCAGTTCTCAATCATGAGATGTGTCATTTCATACTTGGCGATTTGCTTTTGGTTTACGTCGATTGTTACAGTTTTTATGAATAGACTGGAGAGTTTCTCACCATCTTCCATGAAATGAAATATTTGATAAATCACTGTAGCTTAATAAGGCAATATCGCAGACTTGATCGACTTCATTTGGTCAACATTGTGATCCCTTCTCCACAGTATGCGTCCATTATGCAGGGTATCCAAGAATTTAGCCAATCGTATAGTTAAGTAAAATGAGTGACAAGACGCGTCTTCATAAAATTCCCGACCAAATATGGAGCGGCTGTGGACGTGTATAATGATAACCAAAGCCAGGTTTTGGATCATCTCACACAGAAATGGGCGTTACCTTCATAAAAGAAAATAAATACTTATGAATAAATTGTGGGTACTCGTCGTCAGATCGTTCAGATTCGGCCAAGACCGTAAAGCTTCATTGCAGAAGCCCTACACCTTAGGTATCGTGGCATCAAGTCCATAGGCGACTTCCGAGAAGAAGAAAAGGCGATCGAGGTATCAGTTTAGCTTAAGTATGTTTGCGCCGGCAAAGCAGCCGGAGTAATTTTTCCTTCACGGGAACAATATTGTTCAGATACGAACAGTCCCAAATATGTCACATCGGAGTTATTCCCGAATGGAGCCAAACTTTCGACTTCCAATTACTTAAGGAGGAAAATGCGAGGAGATTGATAAAGGATTGGAACCCTTAGTCTATTTTCATGAGCCTTTGAAGTCGTACAAGAGACCATCGTCAAAAATGACATCAAATCAATATTAGGTGACAGATATAGTGATCATTAGTGAATCAATGGCAATGCCACACATTAGGATGTAATTGTGACTCCATTTGAAGACACAAAATCCATATGCCGGTTGACTGAGGTCTTATCAAAGTTTCGGTTATCAATTAACTTTAGGCTTGCCTGACCTCTGGCTTATGCGATTATCCCTGAGGCTGCGAAATGGAACTAACGACCCACCTTGAAGGTGTTAGCAACCACTCGCGATAGGCAATTACCCTCCCAGTCTTAACTGTTGGCTACGCGGCCGGAATGTGCGATCAGTCTGACCTGTGAAAGTACAGGGACGCTGAATGCAGAACACTGCACTTTACTGCTCCACTAAGTTTAATGGTTTTTTATTGACATGAATCGGCAGCGCATGCTTGCTTTGAACCGGTGTTCAAGTACAACGTTCAGTCTGTCGGCAATGCACCCGATTGCTTCTAAAATATCAGTGTCCACGCGGTTGCTCACAAAGTATATTACTAAACACGCGAATATCACAAGGACTCCGTTTCGAGACCCCGCGAAATTCAAAATTTGGTACAGTTGTAGTAGATAAAAGCTTAATATCAATATAAACTCTTATTTGTTTATAGATGCTTCACACTCTCACATGCCTTATTAATCTTTCCAACATCCATACATACTTCATTTGCTCCTGACAACTGTACTATGACACTTAACTACGTGTAAAAAATAATGAAATCTAAAGTAAAAGAATGAATTGTATAAAATGTAAAACTGCTTACGGGTACTCACGAATAAATAATGATGAGTTATCATCTGCGCATCATGGAAGACAATGAAGGGGATTTGAGGCATTTGCTACCCGGTGAAAATTTAAAACAGACGTATACGGCAGGATTTATTGACGTCGTAATTTTCTTGATGATTTCTCAGCTGCATCTCGTCACTACATGAGGATGATAACGAAGAGACAGAATGGCATAACAGCAGGGATCATAGGTCAGTTTAAACAATGATCAGGTAAAGAACACTGCATTAAATCAACGTATAGGAAGGGAGGGGAGTCGAGGGAAGTTAGCGAAAATCAGGTAGGAATTAAAATGAAGGGACCAATTACCAGAGTAATTAGAGGTTGACTAAATTGTCAAGCTGCCTGCATAGGACGGCTTTTTCCCGCCGTATGTAGGCAGCTTCCAAATAACGCAGGGTTTGATTTATTCGGGCCCGAAAAGTACTCGAAACGCTGTTTTGACATCGACAGAATGACCACTGTCTAGTAGATGCTTGGTAATAGAGGACCGTGGTACTCTGTCTTTTTGCTTGAAAAGCTAGTTGAGTAAGTGCTCAGCGGCTCTGGTTGCTAATGGCCTTTTCGTACGCTCAATGTACTTCCACCCACGATTACATGTGAAGGGGATGACAATGAAATGAATTTACTGCACAAGCAAGAAGAGCATTACTCCAGTTCTACTAAAGGCGCCTCCTGATCAGACGCTTTTTGAGGTGGTAGCTCGGTTAGTTCTTTAGAGTCCTCGTTTTGTTTCGATTTAATATTTATTATTGCTCTAATTAAAGTTGTATTTCAGTAACTGTTTTTTAAAATTCATAAATTACAAAAGGGTTAATTTAAAAATTAAAATATACATATTCTCAATGCCGCGAACTATTGGAAATCTACAGAACATATCTGAGGAGAAAACTCCCAAGGTATAAAGTTAGCGAAAAGCAAACCGCGAATTTTCGAAAGATAATTGTCTCGTTACTCATCAATAGCAGAGCGTACCTTCTCCAGGAAGCAGGAACTTGACATCTAAGCATTGGCTTATGTAGAACTTTGAATAAGTAAGACGCACGCATTTTTACCTTCGCTTTCGGGTCTCATGCCTTCTCAGGTTGCTACTGTTATCTGAATCGGCTTGAAGAACGGTATGACACATTTCTGTTTGTGAGTCACCGGTTGGTTGACATGGGGGTGGGGGGGGGGAGAGAGTGAGGTCGACCTCAACACGTTTCTTCCCTCACTATAATAAATCTGAATGCGTCTAAATCTATCACGGTGCGCTAAAAACCGTGGCTTTGATGGTCACCAAATGACGGGATAACTTGGACACCGCAGCCGGCCCAGTGTGTCTTGTTGTGTGGAGTAGCTGTCTGCGGGCTGAGAGTCAGGCTCAATAGTTCCTTCTTAATGTGGCCTTTATGGAACTTCCAGTCGGGAGCATACCTATTGAGGCGTGCTGTTGGTACGGGTGCTGCGTTTTGGTCGCGCCAGCCATCTGCGTCCTCTTCATCGCCGGCGGTCACTATGCGGTGGGAAAGAGAGTGAGGTCGACCTCGGCGCGTTTTTTCCCTCACTATAATAAATCTGAATGCGTCTGAATTTATCACGGTGCGCTAAAAGCCGTGGCTTGGAGGGTCTGCCAACTGACGGTGAAACTTGGACCCCCTACGTAGCTGCTCCTTCTGTACGCGCGTATCTGTGTGTGCGTACGGGAGGAGAGGGAGGACTGAGAGTCAGACTGCCATGGCTCCCTCTTAATGTGGCCTTTATGGCGCTCCCGCGCAACCGAGACCATACCTAGCGAGATAGCTGTGTCAAGTGTGCGCGTGCCGAGTGTTTATCGCGCCAGCCAGATACACCCTCCCTCATCCCCGGTTTTATTGACTCTGCTTTACACCGGATACGGAGGTGGGAGTGGCGAGCGAGTGGGTAGATACTGCGCGAGTCTGCCTAAACTCTTGTTTTCCCTCGCGCCAGTTCTCTGCGTTGCTCCTGCTAGCTGTCGCTTGCGTATTGCTTGCCCAGCTCGCCTTTGTGTCAGTTGCGGCTTGCATCAGCGTTTGCTGCGGCTTGTTGGAGCGCGTGGTGCCCATCGTCGAAATCGACGAGGGAACTGTCGGTTGACATGGAGGATGCGCGGCTATCTGAGGCTCGCCGTCTTGCTATAAACCGCAGTCTCAGGTTCACCGTCGGAACTTTGTCTGACAAGTACGACAGGGATGAGGAATTATTGCTCCTTAGCTTCTTTCCTCGTGAATAGAATGTCCGGCAAGATTGTGTTGAACAGGCTGTGGTAATACGGAAGCATGTTCTACATTATGCCAAAAACTGTGTCATTGAAGTGTCTGAAAACGGACTCGTACTGACCGAAGATAGGTTTTTTAGCTCCCGTAGTACCAAATCTGCCAATAAAATGGAGGCTAGGAGGCCCATTGGAGTACCCTTGTTTTGATTGAATTTATTTAATAAGCACGATGAGGTTCACATCCTCATACGTGCACGTTTTTCTGTCTTATCTGCTCCTAACCGTTTATTTGTCAAAAAGGTCTATAAAAGGCAAACATCGCCAGCCTTTATACGGTGACTTATAACTTACTGAGGATTCTTATCTATTGGAAAGCCTGTGGGTAGTTTGAATCTTGGTGTAAGGCTATTTTCTCTGTGTGTTTTACTATGAGCCGTCGAATCAGGTGTACCAATTGCCATCCTTCATCAAACGAACTTCTATCATAGTCAATCCAGATGTCGAATCAGACTTTTCCCGCGCAGCGGATCCCGTAATATTATGCGTGAACTTGTTATTGATCGCAACGTAGGACAATTTTCTGGGCCTACCTACCTTTTTTCTGGAAGCTGTAAAGCATATTTGAAAGCTGGTACATATTTTTAAAAGTGGGGGAATAATGTATAGACAATAATGGACCTTGACAATATACAACCCAAAAGGTGGGAACTTTAAAAACCTTCAAAAAACGAAAGCTATTCCATAGCGTTTTTTTCTTTCCTTTTGTAACTTTTTGCGCGCACAGTCGGCTGCGCACGCGCCCGGAGGTTAATTCTCCTGCGGAGGAATCAAACCTTCCCCGGGCCACCATATACCCTGTCACCCATCCACATTGACAGTCTCCGCTCCAGGGATCGCAAGAACGTCGGCCTAGAGGGCGCTAGAGGTGGTCGCCCGGTTACTTCCAACAGATCTCCATTGCCAAAGTACCTTCCCACCTGCCGCCCTGACCGACAAGACCTCTACACGGCTCGGCAGTGCAGTGAAAGAGACTGTTTCTGCGTGAATGTCACCACCGGAGTTCCTTTTGCGGGTACTTGGACAAGCCCAGACGAACTACGAGATTGCAACACTGGTAAGCTTTTACAGAAATTATCTTATTCTGTGTACATACCGGATATCCCAGGTAGTGTCGTGAAGAAGACGATTACTATGTTTTTGCGTCAATATATGTGTTGAATCTGGATGCCACCACGTTTATTGTGGGGATCTAGACCCGCACGCCTGCATTCTCTGCATAACACGACCCATGCGTGCCAACTAATTTATATAAATGGATTCTCTCACAAAAAAGGCAATCCAAATTTGGCAGTATGATTTCGGTTGCATAGGATTACTTATGAGGGTGGGTAATATTGAATGTCATGCATAAAACCCGAAGACATTTAATTCACCCAATATACCTACTTTTGAATGCATGTTTCTTCGGTGGCTTGGCAAAAATATAACTCATTAAAATGAGTGCCTTAATAACATGACTATGTAGATGGAATTTAAAAACCCTTATTAATCAAGATATACGCTTTGGAATACCGGCACAAAATAACTCTTAATGCTCCTTTTGTAGATTGTTAAGTTTTTCTTTTAGATGAAAATGCATTTTTTGGTCACTTATCTTGTTTAAGATTGTTTAAGCTTGTTTAAGACCAGGAAAAGCCTATTTAAACAATTTCGCTTATGTCCGCTTACAACTGTTGCCTATGCAGCGTCTGAAGTCCCCCATATACACTGAAGGAAGGCCGTATAGGTTATATTTGTAATCTTCAAGCGCAAGTACATCGGCAGGTCGCATTCAGAGTATTCGAGAAAGGTTAAACTTTAAGAAAACTACACCACACTCTTCCTTAAACAATTTGTGAAAGCGATAATTTTCTGTAAACGAAACGCTAGAAATGGCCATTTGGATCTATTAAAAAACGTTGGAACTCAACTGACATCATTTTTAGCGAGTGAAGTTTTTATGGGTGGCCGCAAATACGTGCGTTCAAAAACCACAATTCGAAGTATCGTAGGATTATTCCATACCCATTTAAGTATTCGTTTGGGTGCCTCAATGATCAAATCAGTTTCCTATATAACTTTTCATGACCTAGTTCGTATGCCTTACCTCAGAATTTGAAATAAAGTTCAAGGAGACACACCATTAATTGTATGCATTTTCTTGCCTCTTACAGTGACTTCGAGCCTAAGTCCACACTGTCAGGACGTATGCAATTCCTTATCCAGCTATTTAGCTTCAGTTTTCATAGAGAGACAGACAGTGAATGTTGGGCTTGTGATATGAGAAACTCCTCTTCTTTATTTCTCATGCAAAACCCCTGTCTACTGACGATAAGTTCGTAGACTAAATATTTGTCTTCTTACTGCCACTGCGTGCAGACGACGTTCCTTTTTCTGGACCAGAGCTTATATCAGGAAGTTTTGAGTAGATTGTTTTTGAAGTCTGTGATAGGAAGGAAAATAAAAATTTTCGTCGTATAAATCAGGGACACAAATCTCTTCACCCGTGCGGTTGCTTCGATTTCATACCGTTTGATGGTCTCATTTCAGACACAGAGATCCCTGCGAGCCTGTCGTTTTCTGCTATTATTATTATTATCATGCGCAAGTAGCCAGTGCGCCAATACTGCCGGTGAAGGAACTGATTGAAACCTGGAGGCTTCCTGAGACGGCGGTCCAAGTGCATACGTGTGTTGCCTTCGGACAGCGGTAATGAATGGAATCTATTCAGTGAATGTGATTTATTTGGGATAGAAAAACATCCGGTGGCAACAAGTTGGTGAAAGCCGCCCAGCCTCCGTAAATTTAGAACAACATAATTGAAAAGTTGGCTAGGCGTTAGTTATCGAATAATGTTAGGTTACCACAGCTATTGAAATCTACTAGCATTCTATTGGAATTTCAAAGAAAACAGGCTCCCAAACGTTTGGTAGGCCTGAACAGCTGGTTATTGTTAATTCGAGACTTATTTGCATGTGAGTAGTTATTTTAGTTAACCGAAAAAATTCGCGGCCTTGGTGGGAGTCGCATCCACACAGCGGGGAAGGTTCTTCCACAGTCAACGTTCTACCACTTAACTACGAGGCTCACCATGAGCCGTGAATTTACTCACACTTGGATCGATTTTACTGGCCAAACTTACGGGTCATATTGAATCCTCTATTAGGGAACAGCAAGTTGACAGCCCAGGCAGGATTTCCGAGCTGTGTGTGTTTGCCTACCACCGAGGCTGCGAGTTTTTAACAGTTGGGTCAAGTTAAATTATTGAAGCCTGCCTACCCCCTAATAAGTAGTTAACTACAAAGTCGATCCAAATAATTCCGTCACTAATCGGATCTTACTGTTAGGTATCTTATTGCTATCCCAACACTTTTAATATCCAAAAACAGTTGACGGCTTGCTTGAACACTGCAAATGTGTATTTTTTTCCATTGGATCTACTACAGGAACTGCTTGGAATATTAGCATCGGTATGCCAGCCATTCCAACACCTCATAGTCTTGCTCATAAGTTGAAAACAGACCTGTTCAGGGCTAAATTAAAAGAGGCAATCTCAGATACAAACGCCATTTACTTCGCATAGCTTAATAACAGGTCTACGATGAAAGGACCAATTGTCACGGTTTCCAGCGCGCCTTTCACTCAGAGGTCTAAAAGATAACGAAGAACGACAGTACGTTTGGTAGGCTTACTCAGATCATAAACTGATGGTTCGAGAGCAGTGTTTACGAAGGACACCTGCAGATTCGAATGCAAAATAACAAAATAGAGTTTCTAACTAACATATCGTATCGCATTGTTCCTTCGTTCCCTAATATAGTCGCCTTTTTATTTTTACTGAGTGGGATTTCTTTCTATTCTTATCTTATGCCTCACCTAATTCTTCAAGGGTGACACCTATCAGCATCCTGCAGTAGAATGCCTTTGAGTAAAACAAAGTCTTCCGAAAGAAGTATATTTCATTGGGATTCGAATGGGCAACCACAGTTAAGTGCAAAGCATTTAAACGTGTTTACTAGTTGTGAGAATGCTTTGCTTGAATTGCTCCCACAAGAGACAAAAACGCTATCAACATGAAGATGAACTACGTGTGATTGATTTAAATTCCTTGGTTTTTGATATCCCCTTTTAAGCTTTGAAACGACTGCAGTGGATTAAAACCGCACAGTCCAAAGTGGCGAATTTAGATTCGAGGTAAACATCAGGTAATACGAGGGGCACTCAAAAAAACAAATATTTTCTGTTGCGTTGGCGATATCAGGAGCCTCTCTTCTTAATTCCCTATAAAAAGCCTTCCATACTGAGGAAGCGGTCGTAGGCTGAGTATTTATATTCTTGCTGCTTCTGCGCGCAGACAACGTTAATTTTTCTGGACGAGTCTGTATCACGAAGTTTTGAGTAGATTGTTTTTTTTTGAAGTCTGTGGTACTAATAGAAACAACAATTGTCGGAGCATAAATCACGGATATAAATATCTTCACCCCTGCGGTCGCATCGATTTCATACCGTTTGATGGTCTGATTTCAGAAACAAAAACGCTGCGAGCCTGCCGTTTTCTGCTATTATTAGTGTGCGCCAGTAGCCAGTGAGCCAATACTGCCGGCGAAGGAACTAATTAGGCTCTGGAGGCATACTGAGACAGCAGTCTTAATGCATACTCGTGTTGCCTTCGGACAGCGGTAATGAATGGCACCTATTCAGCGAATGTGATTTATTTGAGATAGAAAAACATCCGGTCGCAACAAGTTGTTGAAAGCCGCCCAGCCTCCGTAAATTTAGAACAACATAATTGAAAAGTTGGCTAGGCGTTAGTCATCAAATGCTGTTAGGTGACCGCAGCTATTGAAATCTACTGAAATTCTATTGGAATCTGGAGAAGCACAGGGTATCAAACATTTGGTAGGCCTGCGCAACTGTTTATTGTTAGTTGGAGACTTACAGTCTGGCGCAAATTTCCTGTAGCACCGTCAAATCTGCATGCATACCATTGTAGTTCGCAAAGCTTTTACCCCACGGACCCGCAAGTTATACTGCGTGAACGGAAAAACAAAATCTTCAAAAAATGCATATTTTTTTCTATAAAGTATTATTGATTATTGAAGAAGTCATTTGTTTACCGAAAACTGAAATACGTGTAGGAAAATAAGATAAAAGGGAAAAATAAAGAAAACTAGGCAAAAGTAGCTTAGGTAGCCCCACTAACATACTCCTAGTCCTAGCACTTTGTTCTGCAAAAACGGTGGTTATAGAGTCTTTTGCGGTGGGTAAATAAGAAAGGCAGCAAAGGAAATCTTTATAAGCAAGTGTAAAGTGAAAAATGCAGTCGCGTTTGCTTCCCTTGACTTTTTCTAAAGTGTGTGTGCTTTAAGCAAACATTTCGGCTGTCTGGGTGGATTTTTTAGTGAAAAATAAAACAAGAAAGGGTATGGACGATCAGTTTATCTGTTTCAAAAAAACGAACGGCTTTATTCTAGAAGGTGGTCTACTAAGTTCAACATGCACTATTAAAACTGTAAAGGAGCATGTGGTATAAGGTGTCTTCTTTGTAGTTAATATTTCGGAAGCTACCGGATGAAATCAGTTTTGCCTTTATTCTTATCAATTTGGTAGTCTGCGCACATCCTCCTACGGGGCCCTTTGGTTTTGTGGCCAAATAAGCTTATGTAGGCTCACTCATACACCCCTGTTCCCAGCATTTTGTCCTGCTAATAAAATGGTTATAGAGAGTTCGGTGTGAAAAAATCGGACAGGCAGAAAAGAATATTTTAAGAAGCAAATGTAAAGTGGAAAAAATGTAATCTAATTTGCTTCCCGCGGCCGCTGGGAGTAAGTTGTTCCGCGTGTAAATTGAAGGTGTGCGTGGTGCTTCGCGTAGCGGACTATACTTATCTACCACCAGAATGGTAAGTTGGACCACAGGTAAGTTGATGTAAACGACCTCCTAAACACTATTGCAATTTTTCTGGAAATTAAAGAAACCTGCAATTTGATAGTTGGGTTTTTCCGCAATAAGTTAAATGCTAATCCAGATTAGGAAAATCTACAGATATAGATCGACAAGACTTCTAAATACAGTAAAATAAAAATGCATTTAGCATTTATTAAAGTACATTCCACTGCTTGTCCTAATTTCCCGTCTATAAAACCCGATAAACACAGTTTTCGTAGGAAAACATGTAGGTTGTAGGGATTAATGAGTGGGGCTACATAAGCTACTTTTGCCGAAAACTAATGCGTAAAATACTGATATATTTTTTGAGTGTCCTTTAACGTTTAGAACAGCAGTAATTCGGGAGGGCATAGAGACAACCATCTTGTCAATGATAGTTTGGTCTATACAATTATCCAGGCCGACCTCCAATTTCTGCTCCATCGAAAAATATTTCGGTAGCTTCTCCCAGTTTCTCTTGATTACGACAAATATATTTTCAGTGGGATTGAGGTCTGTTCGGAGATATAAATATAGTTCGTAGGCCGCAGACGAAAAGAGTGGCTGTAGTCTAAAAAATAAGATTATAATCGTTAGTTAAATTATAGTTATACCTCTTTTGATCGGTGAGCAGCGGCATTGCCTTTTAGCATGACAATGTCCACTCGACGCCTTTAATGCCATCACAACCAAAGGTGTCTTTGAAAATGTTAGCATATACCTTGTTGTTAATAATATCTTTTGTTGACGGCCAGATTTGTCGCTTACTAAAATTGATCGTCATCCAACTCATGAGGCGTCGATAGTTTTTAAATGTTGGCATCGACACAGTGCGTTCTTTGGGGAATTTCTTGCCGCATATGACTGCATGTGCAGAATTTGTAGACTTTCCTTAGACGAGTGCTTCATCACAATGGTAAATGCTTTTCCAAAATGATAGTCTCTGACTTACGTGTTTCTGAGCAAATAAGAAACATTCCTTGATATGTTTTCTACTTAAAAATAGCTAAACCATAACCATCTTCTGATGAAGGCCGAATTCCCGCATTTTGTTTGTAAGAAGATTCCGAGAGAACAGGGACAAAAATTACCTGTCAATAGTGGCATTTTTTAGTGTTCGACGAATACAATTGTCATCCTGATTTGCTTTGGATCATTTTTATTCACGATTTTTACTTCTAGACACTATTTTAGAGTTAATAATTCTGGATACTGTGTCCTTGCTTGTATCAAAAACATTAGCTAATGACGTACGCGGCAGCCCTTCGGGTGTCAAATTTCATATGCGGACAAAGTCAACTTCAGATAGGAAATGATTCAACATCTTCATGGCACGGCCCAACATGAAAAAGTGAAAGTATGTCGCGCGTTTCCGTTGATATATCAAGTTTACGGTCCTAGATATCGCAACGGTGAAACAACTTTTATCATATAAATTTATTACTACATTTTGTGGCACAAAACTTCACACAATAGAAAAAATAAGTTTTATAGATGTTTTTTTTTCTTGTTTTTGAAAATGCGATTCCTTAGCCCTAGACTCACTTGTATCTGAACAATTTCGGACAAAATTTTCCAGTTTTGGAAGGGATATGTTTTATACTCTTTAAAATTTATTTTGGAGACTTTTCACAGTAAAGTGCATATTAATCAAACGTTTTGTTCTGTCATACTTTATTAGCATAAGAAAATATTTCGATGTCAGACCGCTCCCACACTTGCCAACATTACTGCGCATTACCCTTGATAAAATGAACTAAATTCGTTCTCAGCATTAAATCTACTTAGTGGATCAAAACAACCTAACCAAATGCAGTAGTCGCCAAGGTCCATGCAACGTTCATAATGAAATTTCACCTGGTGATTTAGCGTATATTTAGTAAAACTATTTTTATTCATTCAGTTTGTTGAATGCTGCGAAAGCCTTTTGCTAAGTAAAATCGTCATTTTAGTTAGGTTTATTGAGAGAAATGGCCATTAGTTTTGGCGAAATTGGGGGTAGTTTTTAGAAAAGAAGGAATTTCCCATGCTATTGCGAAAGAGAGAACCAAACTACACTTTAATTTTGATAATACTAGGAAGGAACTCCAAAATAAGTAAAATAGGTATACAAAATATCCCTTCCAGAACTGGAAAAGTTGATCTAAAATTGTTCAGATTGAAGTAAAGCCAAGTTAAAGAGACCAAATTTGTATGCAGTAACATTGAAGATTTGTATTTGAAAATTATGGTTAGTTATTTTATGAAGTATTTTTGCACAAAATGCACTAACAGCAGAGTATTTGTTTGAATGCACCAATAAACCTCGAACCTCCTTCAATAAAAACCAAATGTTCTCGCGAATTTAAGACAAAGAAGGCCTTATTGAATAATAAGTCGTGAAGAAATATAGTTTTTGTATACTTTACGTTCCCCTTTTGCTTTATTTAGCAATGGAACAGACGAAAGAATAATCAGTAGTTTAAACAATGGCAATGTATATGGCCAGTTTTTTTGAATTCGCCAGTTTATAAATGAATGTGGAATTAATCTACTCATGCGGACGGTAATCCATTATAAAGATTGAAGAAGGTTCTTTCATCTTCAGTCAAATTAAATCGTTTTTCTTCAGGAAACTTCATTAAATTCTCAAAAGTATCAAATTTCATTGTATTATTACGTTGGAAAAAGTTAATATGCGCAGGATTTCGTCAGCCAAATATCTAATCAAAGCAATTTCTAAGAGGTAACCTTCTATGGAAAGTTTTTTTATCAATCTTAGGAATAGCAGTTTCACAACTCCAGTGCGGACATTATTTACCCTCGACAATATGTTTTGCTGTTTTGAGGCCATACTTTACATTAAAAACGTTGCCATATTCACTAAAACTAATATCGGAAACACTTTTTTTGGGAAATCCTCTTTATATTTTCCTTATTTCAAAGGTTTTGGTGTAAACGTCTAACAAATGCAGAATTTATAAATTTATCAAAGAAGACAGTAAAAACAAGGAAAAATATGACACACTTTTGTTGATAACATTCAATAAGTACTCATTCAGTAAGATTAAAGTTAACAGAATATGTTGACTTAAGAAAAATTCTTTCTTTATATAGAAAGTGGTTGCTTCAAGTTTTTAATTTAACGTAATATCTAAATTTATTGTTCTAATTTATAGCTCTTTTTTATAACTCCAAAATCACGGGATTATCGAGAAAATGTAATTTTTCGTTACAAACACTTAGTAATTCCTATAGTTTTTTTACGTACCTAATATGCTTGTTGCAGTTCATTATTATTTCTTAATCTTCCTAAATGCATTCACATTGGTATTCAAGGAATGATCAAACTCATACAAAGTTACGAAAATTGCACGGTCTGAGGCGCCTACTGTATATACTAATCTACCGAGTCAGATTTCATCATGAAAGTTGCCCCATTTCCTGGTCATAACTGTCTTTGCACATGAGTAATTATCTACAAACTCGATCGAAACAGCTCTGTCTTTAATCGGGTCTGACCGTTAGGTTAATAATCACCGAGGTGATTAATTTTAGTATTCAAACACTTGGAAATGTGTATTTCTGGCCATGAAATTTACTGCAGGGACCGAAAGGAATATTAACGTTGATATCCCAGTCATCCCAACCCCTTATAATGTTGCTCATAAATCGAGAACAGACCTGCTCAAGACTAGATAAAAAGAGGCCATCTTAGATTCAAGCGCCATATTTCTTCGTAGGGTCTAATTACAGGTCTGGGATGAACGGAAGGTGCTTTACCCCTTGTCATGGTCTCCAGAGCGCCTTTGATTCAGATGCGTGAAAGATAGCAAAGAGCGCCTATACGTTTACTAGGCTTACACAGGTCATAAACTGAGGGGTTCGAGAGCAGTTTGGAGGAAGGACACCTGCAGATCTGGGTGGACAATAACAAAATGGAGTTTATCTATAAGATATCGGCAACATTTTCTTGTAGAGCCGCCTAAATATCTATTTCCACCACCCTCTCTCTTGCGTAATTTGCAGTTAAACATTTAATTCTTATTTAGCGAGTTTAAATGAATATTCAATTGTCCTGTAAGTGATTGAAAAATATTAAATTAACGAAGAGTTATATTCGTTTCAATCTACTAAATATAATCAAATCCATTAACATAAACTGTTGCTCAGGCGACTGATGCCTATTGAAGAAAATTAAACGTTATATTGGCGGAATTTGATGATAATAAGGGAAATTTGACTTTATTTTGGCGGAATTTAATGAGAAAAGGGAAGGCCAGGTTACTGACAGTGTAAATTTTGGTTATTGTTATAAGCCAAAGGCAACCAGGACCTCTAAAGACAGTGCTGCCAAAGTATACATACGCACTGCACTTTCTTTCCCTAAAGTAGTCGCTCGTTTATTTTTGTTTGACAATATTTCTTTTTATACGTTTCTGATGGCTAATCCAACACTTCAATGTTGTCGCCTATCAGCAACATCCAATTAAACGCTTTTCGATCAAACAAAGTCTTCTGGACAAAATATATTTCATTGGAATTTAAAAGGGCAACTAAAATAAGGTGTAAAGCATTTTAAACTGTTTGACAGTTGTGCAAATGCTTAGCATAGCTTGCTCAAACAAGAGAAAGAAAAATGCCCTTGACGTGAACAAGAACCACGCATAATTGCTTTAACTTCCTCGGTGGTTGATGTTTACTTTCGGGCTTTGAAAGCGATAGAGTGGGTTAAAACTGTTCAGTCCAAAGTGCGGAATTTATTTTCGAAGTATACATCAGGTAATGCTAAGTGTACTCAAGCAGAAAAAAACTATTTTCTGTATAATACTGGGTTAGCAGTGCTGCCTTCGTCATGAAAAACCTTTAGAGACAACTCGGAAACATCAAATTCTGATTTTTGCTGAGGAAGACAGCGGTAAATGCAGGCTTAATGTTTCTGGAAGCTTATACAGAAGATGTCCAAAGTCGGGCACTCATTAACGAGTGGATTGCCAGTTTCACGAATAATCAAATTTAACTTGAAGATGAACTCCATTCACGTCAACATATAGCGACTAGAACGGACGAAAATTTTCAAACAGTGGCCAATGACCTTCTGTTTCATAGTCACAGAACAAGTGGCACCCTCTAATCGCCCGACCTACCCCCTCCCGCAAATTCTTCTTATTCCCCAAGAATGAAGAAAAATCAACAGGGGAAAAATTTTCAGAAGGCCTAAAAGGTTAAGAAAAAAATCTTTGAAGGCAATTTAAAACATGAGTTCAGAAGAATAAAAGAGAATATTTCTAACACTGGAAAACCAGTTCGAAGCATCACATAAGATCCAACAGACAGTAGTTTGCCGGTGATTAATGTTTCAGGGATGGTTTTTGAAACAAAAAATTAAATAATTCTTATTTTTGGGACATCCCCTCGTACATACAAGGCGTCTGTGGAACTACCGTTGCTATGTTTGGGGTGTTCTTGGGCGCATTCAGGGTAGGCCGTTCTTAGGTAGCTTGAGCAGTGAGGCATGCCACTGTTAAGGTAACATAGTAAAAGGCCATGCAAAAATTCTAAAGACCTAAAAAACACTAACGTTTTGCCCTTTTTGCAGGGTATCTGCAAATATTTCCGTAATCGGTAAAAGCTGGCTGCGAGTTGCCTTTTTTTAGCATTCATGTCGAAGGAAAAAGCCATCTTCTTCTTTGATAAGTGTCTGAAATTACCTACTCGACCTATATTAAAGCAATCATCCAGATTGCTTTATTCTTCTGCAGGAGTGCTTCAACAATCTTTCACTGACATTTAATCTAAAGGAAGGAAATATTTTTAAAATTACGTTTAAGGTGAAGTATAAAACCCGGTTTGACGTCATAATGTGCTGCCCTTGTACATCATCCCAGTCTGCCATCTAGCGGGTAATTTGACTGGTTTCAGTTGCTGAAAACATGGCGTTGCCATGTTAACACCTTCCACAGGACATCTCGCCCTCCCCCGCAAGATGTCTCAATTCACACCGTATAAATAATACGCTCTGCATGAATGCTCCGACAAGTGCCGTTTCATCCGCCGTATCTGCGGGTACAAATTGAACCTTATGCTTGATATAGGAGAGGGGCATGGCGTTCAAACATAGCTTCAGAGTGTGTCTGGGCATATAGAGTGAAGTGTGTTGGTGTTGTCTATACTGTGGCATTTTACTGAAAAGTTAAATGGAAGTACGCGTATGTCTGATCAGGCTCGCGTGATAGCTCAAAGTAGAGACACAGTGCAGGAAGCTACAGCATTTTTCAGAGACCCATATGGTACTTCGCCGAACTTTCACTTGCGCTTATTTTCTTGACAGAGGTGAAACTGGCTATTCGAAAGTAATAGTAGAAGGATTAATATTTAGTGTCAAGAGAATCCCGAAATTTCGGTATAAATGGAAACTACTGGAACATTTGAACAATTAAGCAACATAATAGAATGACTGCTTACAGTTGGAATGAAGTCCAGTGGGTACTTTTCCTCTTTGACTTTGTTTTTCGTCAAAGCGATTTGATTAGCTTCTGGCGTGTTGTCTGTAACTGTGAGTTTTATCGAACCGCCCTCGAATTCCACTATATTACCTTTTTGCACCTTAGTGACTACGAAGTTCACTTTGGATTTCGGTGCTACACAAATACAAGAGATCGGCCACTAGCTGACATTACAACGCAGTGAGGAGACTCTACAATGTATAATTAAGAGGAGCATTTAAAAGTAACAGTTTCATGAACACCAATGGTACAAAACTAACTTTCTTGTGCATAGCACGATTTATCTGTGGCTGCTACCTTCCAACATTCCTTTAGCGTGGCGTCACCAATTTTGGCCGCCTGTGAAATAAGTTATGCTCCAGAAGTACTTGCCTACCTTGACTTCGAATCCTGGGTCCAATGTTAGTCCAAGATGTGGCTTTTGCGTCGTTTAGGACTGCGGTTTTATGGTAATTCCATGAGTGCGTCCTGCATGATAGAAATAAATTGGACCCTTATACTGAACGAAAGTCATTGCACGAATCATATACTATTCCAAAAATATGCGAGCGGAGCTTACCTATTAGAAGCAGCGCGAGGAGGGTAGCAGGAGTTCTCATTGTATGCTGTGATAAAACAAATATGTAGGGAATATGTCTAGAATGTGCAGAAAGCCTGTTGTTTTTGTAAATTTCTCCTTAGTCTAGAAACGTTAAGTGAAAGCAGCAATTGGTAGCTTCACATGCGCCTTTTTAATAATGTCATTTAGTCTAAACAATAGCAACAAAGCAGTACCATCGAAAGAATACTACATTATGCTGTTACAGGTCAACTTGAGGTGGAATGTACGTTTATGCAGTGGGTCGTGCAGCCAGATGTTGCTCGAGATCTTGCCGACTGAGGCAGGGCGACTAAGGCAGTCCTTTTATAGATATTTATTTCTTCTAGGGGCGTCGAATAGTCGCACCGCTGAGTCAATGAGGGTGGTTCCACTCTCAGCCACTAAGTTATCTCATCGGTAGTACGTGTGGGCAGCAGACAGAATGCTTCGTTGCAGTTGGCATGGCATTTTACGTCTAATTGGGTCATTAAGCTATCTATTTTCCCATAAACAGTACAAAAAATCCGTTTCGATTTCCTTCTTTAAAACAAGGCATTATTACACCACTGTCTCTAGTTGGAGATAGAGTAGATCTGAATCCACCTCAGTGACGGAGAAGGCGATGACGACTATGACCGGCAGGTGCGTCCATCCTGGTGGTGACGGAGGCGTTTTATCAGATGGGACGCGGGCTTATCTTGTTGACATTGTACTGTGTCTGGACATGTTTTTTGGCAGTTTGGACACGTTGACAGGGTTTGTGTTTTTTATCCGCGTTGCTTAAATCTCCTGTCCTAATAGCGTCGATCAGTTAAATCTCAAAGATGAGTGCCCTAGTCTTTGCACAGGCACATAAGGCCTGCCGGTCTTGATTAAGGTGTTCCTAGGTCCCAGGTGTTTGTGGGAGGTCGTCTGGGGTCTACTTGTAGCGAGGCCCTTTGTCTGCCTCTTATACGACGTCATGATAATGTATCGGTTTCAGCCGGCCCTTATTATTCCTTCACCTCCAATAGCAATTGTATTTGCGTCAGTATGACATGGACATTGACGACCCCTTTTTCACGGGAAGTCTGTGCAGGGGGGGAGGGTTCGGTTTTAACACTTGTGCTTTAATTAATTACAGCGATTATATAATCCTCAGGTTAGGGAAGGGGAGAGGGGGAGGAAAAGGGTGAGGGTAATTAAGCAGCTGCGTTTTCCCTCGTCTTTTGAACGCGGGCGCCTGCGCGGGTAGGACGCTGGTTGCCATGCCCAGATGAGACAGGGGAGATGTTCTCGCGGTCCGCGGATTGAGTTCTGTATGTCAGCCGCGCAGCTTGCGTTTAACTATCCTCCGTAGCTTCGTCTTATTTGGCTTCAGTAGGCGTTGGATTTCCGCGTGCAGTCGGCCAAGGGAGGCCGATGGCTTGAACCAGCGCCTTTTGACAGCATAGAATGGGTTTTGCTAGCCGGATTGCCACTGTCCGGCTATCCCCATGTCATGTACTGGCCTGACGATGAATGACCGAAAACGATCGTTTGCCAACACGACTTTTCAATCGTAGAAATGGGAATTTTCGCTGAACTTGTGCTTTAGTAGCCTGTGGAGAAATTTGACGTGAAAATGGGCGAGTTTTCTTGCTTGGTTCTCAGAGATTGTTCACGCATCTGTCCTCTATATAAAAACCAGGACGAGGAGCCGATACATCTTCAGTTCAATCTTAATGCAAAGCCCATGACGATGTCAGTGTAACTGCTACAGCCGACTGAAAACATGGCTGCTAGCTGCGATTTCGTTGTCAAATTTGCGAGGCGACGTCCACTGAAGTTGATAGTGTGCGTGTTCGGCTTCTCAAATGATGCTTGTAGTTACACAGCAGTAATCGGCAGTTCGACCATCGCTTCCGACGATGCCCTTCCTGTACTCCACACCCAGGTGGTGCGGGGACGGCGACCTGCGCATTAGTTAGTTTTGAGGGATAGAAGACCTGCGTTGCGTCTACCGCACGCTCCCTATTTCCACTTTCGCCCTAGCCTGGTGTCAAGACAGAGTTAAAAAATCTTGGAGGCGTGATCGGGCACAGGCTTTCGGAGCCGCAGTGCCTGACACATATATCGCGGAGCGGGAGTGTCCTAACTGCCATCGAAGGCATTTGCATGTGATGGATTTTGGTCAGTTTCCCCTGGGTTATTCCCAGCCGCTCCTCGTGGTAGGCATTCATCAGCTCGATGTGTGAGAGCGAATTTGTACACTTGCTTCACGCCATTTGTCATGGCGAACGACTCAGCGACTGCCCAGTTGGTCCGTGGCCCTCGCCATAATCTCGCTGTGGAATCGTCTTACAATTTGTGTACATCTCTCTGGACATCAAAATTTCCATTCTATTCTTCAGTGTTCATTTAAATATTCTACGAAGATGGTGTTACGGCTGTTCCTCATTTTGTGGCATCTTTTCTTGCAGACCGCGATGACCAGGTCGAGGGTTGTGCAGTTTGAAATCTGTATTGACTGTCGGTGGATAAAAACTTCCATGCGCCAGATAACGATTTGGGTCTCAAGGAGAGACATAGAGCTTGAATCCGAGGGGGTTGTCTCCCTGATTATCATAATTTTGGCGTCAAGTTTCCCTTTGACAGCCGTTGGTCTGCTCTGATAGTCTCACGGAGGGAAAGCAAACGATGGAGGCTTGCGTTATTTTCCTTGCGAGGGGGTCTGTCGATGGCTTTGTCTTAGATTGTGTATGACCGAAAGCTCTTCTGAACTCAAAGAAGATTCAACATTTTAATTTCCTTAGAAATAAAGTGCTGTACGCGGTATACATCAATATATTTAAGGTCTATAGGCATAGACCGAAATTAGGCAAAACTTTCGTTCGGCAGTCGCATTCTTGATGGTAAAGGCAAACCCGAGGTCATGTTTATCTGCCTCCAGACCTCTGATTCAGAAAAGTGTCACAAAAACGCTCACTGTCTCCAGATTTATCTGCTCTGATAATCTGGTCTACCCGAGGACCGTTGTATTAATCTTTTATTGCTCCAGTTCTGACTGGCCAGAATTGTATTTTTTAGATAGGCCGTTGCTCTTCGGGTTGTCTACAAGACATTTAAGGCTGCCAGAAGACAGAGAGGTGGGATTAATTAAGGAGTTACCTGAGAGAAGAGACATAAATACCTGCTGTAGAGACGCATACTGAATAGTTAAGCCCACCATGTAAAGCAGTTAGCGGAGCATGGCTGTTAACTAGGGCATAGCTTTTTAAAGTGAAGGATAAAAAGTGGGCGCTACTTAGAGCCTGTGCGGAGCAACTACCACGTGTACAATGAGCACAAGAGGACCTGCTATTCATACGCGGTTTGATCCCTTAGTAATTATTCCATGCATCCGTTAGCGAACCTTCACCAATCGCTAACGAAAATGACTCGTCCCAATCTGTCTTCAAACGAAATCTCTAGCTAGTAGCGACTTATAGCTTAGGCAAAGGAGGCAAGGGAGGCTGGAGTGGCCATTTCTGGATCATTAGCCGTCGTCAGCCAGCCATATGCGACCAAAAGTGGTGCCCCGCCCGCTCCTAGACCTTTTGATTGGAACTCTAACGCTCTTAACTGTGAGCCACGGGTTCATTATTAGAGCGTTAGACTGCTAATCAAAGGGTCATGGTTTCGAGCTCCAGGTAGTTCACCAACTGGGTTTTGGCAAGACTGGCTGATGACAGCTAGTGAGCCAGAAATAAGGTTTCCAGTCCCCCTGGGTTTTGACGGCACTGCTATATCCAATACACTCCTCCACACTTTATTTGCGACGCTTTAAGCGACCACTTCCATTTTAAGCTTCAGCGAGTCGATGCAGAACTGGTAACTTGTGCGTGAATTCGTTTATGGGGGGATAGACTGTCTCTCTTTGCTCATCCATCCTTCTGTGAGAGTAGTTCGATTTCAGGACGACCGGAAGTGGGGTGTAGGTTCAGGTGCGGAAAAAATTAAACACACCGTCATCTTCACGTGTCATGCAAGTTGTTTCCCAAAATAAGCGTAAGATTTCAATAAGAACAGATCGGATTCAATACCACGTGTGTCTCGTTCCTTCCTTTATGCTGTCAGCCCCGTGAAAGACCAAGTTATCCCAGTCGGTCTTGTGAAAGATCGGTGTTTTCTGTAAAGCGAGATATGCGGCGGTATGACGAGATGATGAATTCCTAGATGATCATTTCAGTCTCGGCCCGCTCACGCCCACCAGACGGCTGTCAGTGCCTGTCAACCAGTCGGTGGTGTACGTTTGCACGGAGGCTAACGCGGCCTGCACATGCAGGCGGCGGTAATTGCGAGCTAGCGTCGACTATCCGCAGTCCGATAAATGTCTGCCGTGGGCAAGCGTAAACTCCCTTTTGGTCACGAAGTATCCTTTGTGCAGCCACGCGCATAGATATGTATGCACGCACAGGCATGTCCAAACATCCGCATACGCTCGATTGGGGTTGGAATATATAAAATTCAAAATATTCGAACTTCAGTTTCTTCTGAATTGGCTCGTAATTTTTGCAGAAAACCATTTTCCTTTCCGGATTAAGCATATTTTGCCACTTGGGCGTTATTATTGCAGAGAAAGACAAAAACACGCTTTGCTTAATAGTGTGGTTTTAGCTGACCAACTAGTCGTGAATTTTGAAAGGACTCATAGTTCCTTTTGATTTGTAAATGATTCCCAAATGGATATCACTAGGTTTTAAGACCGGTTGTGTAGAACTGAAATCTGTTATACCTGCAGAAAGAAAGCCGAATCATATTCTAAAATTGAAGACTTCCTAGGAAATCAGCGAAATATATTTTTATTGCTGTTCGGGTTGTGTACATCAAAAATAAGTCTTCACAGCGCTTCAGTGTACGCCAAATATCGAAAACAACGGATGCATATGCTTGACAAAGAATACAAAATCTCAATTTCTTCAAATCCTTAAGAAGCAGGCCTTCGATCCAGTATTTTGAAAGGTACCAGTGATATTTTCGTTCGCAAACCATCCGTTTCTACAGTGTACCAATAATGTGCCACCTCATAAATCGCTTTCATTTAGGAAAGGTTACGTAAATTTAATTGCAGTTTTAAATATCGCACGGCCTACTTCCAGGATATTTTAGTCGCGTCAGCATGCCAATTCTGCACTCCTTTTTTCCTGGCCGCCTCCAAAAAGCTAATTCGACTCCTTAAAAATTTTGCATTTGCGTAAAAAACCTTTAGACGTCCTCATTAAGTCGTATGAATTTGAAAATAGGCATCCCGAGAAATGTGATTTGATGGAGAAATTCTTCGGAAAACGGTTACAAACTTGATTCGTAAATTTTCGACACTAGCATGCTAGGTCGTCTTCAAACGTGAGGAAATAGTGAGAAACAGTTAACATTTTGAGGCGTGTAAAAAAATCGATAATGCTGTGTCAGCTGTGGTCATTAGCCTGGTTTTGTGATTGGTCTATTTTCCAGGCCTTTTTAAAGGTTGGTGTATATTGGATCCAGTTCAACCTGCCTGTTGATGCAGGATTCGTCGGAATTCATAGCTTCTAAAAATTCGTGACCCTTTTTGTATGGGCTAGAGCCGACACTGCAAGTTTTATCCCACGCAAATTGGTGCTCAGTTTCTACTGTGTGCATGGCAACCTCAAACAATGGATATCGCCCCTATACCACTTGCTGATGTTCTTTTAAGCGTTTGGAGGCCGATCGCCCTTTTTGTCCGCAATAAACTGCATTGCAACAGCTACAAGGAATTTTGTACATGACCTCTTTTCTGTCTAAATAGCCATCCATATCCTTAGGGTGTACAAGCTGGTTTCGTAGAGTATGTGTTGGTTTGTGCGCTACTTGGATTTGATACTTCTTCAGGTGTCTTTCAGCGAGTTCAGACACGTTTTTAATATATGGAAGTGTTCGCCAATTTCTGGGATTAGGCGCTTCATCGGAACATTCGAGTTCCTTTGTGTTTTGTTTAAACTTTTGCTGTTTCATGCATCGCTGCACGAACTCTCTGGGGTAGCCGTTTTTTGAAAACCGTGTGAATAGGTAATTGAGTTCGGCTTGGTAGAGGTCGGGGCTAGAACAATGCGTTTTTGCTCGATTCATTAGGGTGATAGCAGTACTTGGCTTGTGAGCAATAGGGTGGTTGCTCTTGTAATGAAGGATGACATCAGCATAGATCTTTTTGCGGTAAACCGATGTTTGAAACGTTCCATCAGTATTACGCTGTACGAGGACGTCAAGAAAGGGGAGTTTGTTGTCAATTTATTTTTCGAGCGTAAATGTGATTCCGGGTAACGTTGAATTGATAATGTTGTGTAGTATTTCCAGTTGATCCTTTTCAACAATGACAAACGTGTCATCGACATAGCGTACCCACAACTTGGGGTTAACTAGTGGTAGGGCCATGGTTTCTAATTTTGTATAGTAATTGCTGCCAAGAAGCCTGAAATTAAAGACCCTATGGGTGCTCCTTTTATTTGTTTATAGTATTGTTGAGCGAACGAGAAATTCGTTTCCAAACACAGATCGAAGAGTCCAAGCAGGGCAGATGAAGGTAAGTTCATTTCGTAGGAATTAAGTGATTCTTTTGTGTATGTCTTGCTAAATCTAATGGTATTGATGTGAAGAGAGAGCCAACATCAAATGATACCATTATTTCGTCCGCTGATGTTTCAAGCCCTTTTAATTTGTTTCAAAAATCCATGGAATTGTTGATTGATGTTTTAAAAATCCTCATTAAGTTTAAAAGTGTTTTATAGAAAAACTTCGCGATAATTCTTTTTTACTAAAATCTCCTCTCAGCAAATTACGGTCAGTGACCCATCTTATGATATATAAAAGACACTTCTGAGACGCGTTTTCGATTAAGAAGGATTGCTTATGTAGGGTTGTTAAATTGATAGTCTTGCTGCTTCCTCCAGTGGTCTTGCAGACACGCCCTGACTCTAGGTTTTAAATGCACTCCCTTTTTTGTCGTCTGCAAAAACCACGCTTGGTAAAAATGACTTCCTAAATAGCCTGCCTTTTTGATATTTATTTTTGATGTCCTTATAAAGCGAAGGATACTTTCTATCGAATATGCCAAAATTAGCGTGTCTTGAAGTCATTTGGCCGAAAATAAATTTTATTTAAAGGTCTTATCAATGGATGTGTACCCTACGGCTTACAAACCTTTTTGCAGTATTGAATAATTTTGATTCATATCTGCTGCTGTGTTTGCGTTTACAGTTATCGGGTTACAAGCAATTTGACTCGTACCGATCTGTCTTGGAACTCAATCTCTAGCACAGTCAGCAGCCGCATAGTCACTTATAGCGCTGCCGACAAAGACGAATACGACTAGAATGGCTATTTTGGATGCATTGGCCGTCATCAGTTAGTCATTCCCGACCCGCCCCATCCGCTCCTAGATTCCGAAACTTTTTGATCAGAGGTTTAAGCGGTAAGTCACGGCCTCCTTGTTAGAGCGTTATACTACTAATCAAAAGGTCGCATGTTCGAGCGTCGTGTAGTGCACCACTTGGATTTTAGTATGACTGGCTACTGACAGATAATGGGCCAGAAATGACCATTAAAGTTCCCTTGTTTTTGCCAGTAATGCTATATCCGATTCACCCTTCTGCAATTTATTTGTGACGTCTCAAGTACTGACATCAATTTTAAGCATCACTGAGTGAGAACAGGACTGGCAGCTTGCGTGTGAACTCGTTCATGGGGAGATAGACTCCTCAGACATTTTGCTGGAATGTCTCCCTCATCCACCCTGCTTTGAGGATATTGCAATTTCAAGACGGCCGCAAGATGGGTTCAGGTGTGGACAAAATTAAACAACCCGTCGTCTACACGTGTCCTACAAGTTGTTTTCCAAAATAAGTGCAAGATTCAAATAATAACAGATCGGATTCAACCCCGCGTGCGTCTTACTTCAGTCTCGCTGTCAGTCCTGTGAAAGATTGGTTTTTCTGTATAGTGAAATATCCGATGGTGTGATGAGAGGAGGCATTCTTTAATGATCACTTCAGTCTTGCTCCTCTCTCACACACCAGTCGATTGTCAGAGCCAGTCAACCAGTGATTTTGCGTGGAAGCTAACGCGGCCTGCACATATGTAACGGTAATTGCGAGCGTAGGTGGAATATCAGCAGGCCGCTAAATGTCTGTCGTGGGCAAAACTGAACCCTAGCTTGGTCAAGAACAGTCCTTTGTGCAGCAGCACCCATAGACACGTACGTACACGCATGCCCAAATGTCTGCATACGCTCGACTGGGGTTGGATTATGTGACTTCAAAATATTCGAATTTTAGTCCTTCTAAAGTCGCTCCCGATTATTGAAGAAACCCATTTTGCTTTCCGGATTAGGCATAGTTTGCCAATTGGGCGTTATTTTTGCAGCGAGAAACGAACACACGCTTGGCTAAATAGTATGGTTTTAACTGATCAACTAGTCGTGAATTTTGGAAGGAATCGTAGTTCCTTTTGATTTGCAAACACCAATGCAAACTGTTCATTGAAACACGTGGGGAGAAGCGTGCAAGTCATATTTACCGACGGGACTTCAACCTCTTTTTTTCCCCAGGGGCTTAACTGAATTGCAATGTGCGAGTAAATGTTTAGGATACAAATTATTCCGAAATGGATAACATTAGGTTGTAAGTCTTGTTGTGCAGAACTGAACTACGTTCTGCTTTCACGAGAAGGGAAAGTGTCTTGAGTTAAACATTTTCGGAACAAAAGATGGGTATTTTTAAATTAGCGTGCTTGGCCTTCTGTGGTCCGACGTTAAATTCGCGTTATGCGGGTTTACGTGGAAGCTTCTAATAGGTATTCAGTGGATGTCTGTGAAATCACTTTCACATCACCTGCAGAATGAAAGCCAAGTTATATCCTAATTTATAGACTTACTAGGAAATCGATGAATGATATTTTTGATTACTGTTCGTAAAAACTAATCAGGCTTAGTACAGAAAAGTAGGTTTTCTAACCATATTAGAGTTTCCACAGCGGTCCATGTTGCGCCGAATACCCAGAAACAGCACATGCATTCGCTTAGCAAAGACCACAAAAACTCACTTTCTTCAAACTCTCTAGTGCATATGTTTCCGATGCAGTATTTTGAAGAGTACCAATAACATTGACATTCGATAACCGTCCCCCTCTATAATGTACAAGAGGAGTGCCATAGCATAAATTGCTTTCACTTAGAAAAGGTTACATTAATTCAATTGCAATTTCGTACGCACAGGATCCTTTGGCGTAACATTATTGCAGCGGCTTCAGTCATAACTAATAAATGTCCTCAAATGAATTTTTAATAATTTGTGTGGTCCTTTTAAATCACTCGGTCGCACGAACCTGTGTTTGGCCAAAACAATGCGAGGACACTTTACAGCTTGGTTAAGAGGGGGCTACATAAGGTAGATAAACAGCTCTATTCTGGTTCACATGGTAGCATTTACTCATTGCGAAGATACCAGATAGGCCTTCCGAATAATTAACGCGGTCCCCTCAAGCTACTTAAAATCATGTGGGTAATATCTGCTGGTTAGGGCATAGGCGGCTACAATCAAGCCACTCAAATCGGCTTTGGGCGCCCAAAAGAACTTTGCAAAGGCGCCGCGCTTACCCTTATTCCGACAGCCGCTAATTCAGCCGCACACAAATAATTACCATGCCCGACGACAAGTCCTCCTGACGTTGATGAGATATTGCAATATTTATCTTGCAGGTTTTTGAGACGGCTAGTGTAATTTCATGATTTTCTTTTGTTTGCTTGCTTGCAAAATTTAGAGCAAATTTAAATTGCAGAGAACCAACAGTTTAAGACGCGACTTTTTGGATATTTGACCTTTGATTCTTTTCGCCGTCAATTGGTTTGCCGACTACAGTTTACGAAGTAAGATTGTGGGCAGAAACTTTGAGCGCAGTCAGGTAAATGCTCACCCTTAAATGCAAGCATAAGCTTTCCTGAAGAATATTTATCCTTCCGCTAATTGGTACTTTTGTGAGTATTGTCTTGCTTTAGACCGCATTTCGCTAAGTTAGCATGCCTAAAAGCGCAATTAGCCCTTGACATTTTCCCAAAATCGAAAGATTCCAAATAAAAACCATCAAGACGAGCGAAGGACGTTAATGCGAAGTCTGGCCAAGGATGCGTTTCTCTATACCCTGTCTTTCTTACTCTCATCTTCGAAGATGTTTTAAATAAAGGTTATAAAACTTAGAAAATAGCGAAATAATTCACGTTACTTGTTCATTTTTTCCACCGAATTGCAGGATAAGGTAGCATGTTTATTTGCCTTCAACAATGAAAAGTCGCATTCAAATAACAAGATAATAGTTAGCCAAAGCTAATTTTAGTCCCAACGGCCCCAGGCAAATTATATGACTACAGCATCGCCCAAAAATCGTGCAACATGCACAACTTTGTAAAATTTTGATATGCACTCGCATATTGGCGTGAACGCATTTACGAAAACTTAGAAATAGTAAGGTTGAAGGTTAGGCAAATTTAAAGGAAGTATAAGAATTGCGAAATGTTTGTTAAGAAAAGTAATATTTTCCCGATACTCGTCAAAACAGCTATAAATTTAAATAGTAAATTTAATATTGTCTGAAGTTGAAAACTTAAGGTAACCACTTTCTTTATGTAAAAAGGACTTATCTTTATTGGTACCATAAATTTCGAGAGAGCTCCTCAGTTACAACCCCTCGTTGCATTAAGGTTCATGAATGAGAAAAACACGAAATTGAAAATATACAGAAAGGTCGTAGGTCCTAGTCAGATAGAGAAAGAAGGTTAAAACAAAATTGGAGGAAAAAAACAGGGAAGTTTAGTCGTGGGGAATATTGGGCTGGGGACTGTGCGAATCTGGGGCTTGTGGTTACCAAGGTAAGGCAAGGTTAACCACGTGCTCCAACTGTTTGCAGAGGTCCGGTTTAAAGCGTCTAATATAAGCAGCTTCCAGGTAACACAAGATTCGAGATGTTCGTGCTCGAAAAAGAACTCGGAAAGAAGTTATAGGATCTACCGAATGACCCGTGTCCAGTAGGTGTTCAGTGATAGAGGAACGAGGAGAACGGTTTTCTTGCTTGAATAACCAGCTCTGGTTGCCAATTGTCTTTGCGTACGCCCTATGTACTTGCATCTGCAAGTGCAAATGAATTCGTAAACGCAATTCGAGGTGGCGTGCAAAGGAAAGGCATCCTTGACACAAGGAGTCGGCAGGGGCTTTGTTGGAGAGCAAATTATGAGTTCTGCGGCGTAATAGGTTCTTTCTATGGTCTTGAGCGAGCGCCTCTTAATTGTGTTTAGGGCGTTATCCCCCTTGAAGGGCAAGGATATAAATACTGGCTTCTTCGGGGCTAATTGTTCACTCATTTTGGGTCGTAGAGGCTTACTATATTTGTCTATAAACTGGGGTGGATATCCACGCTTCTGTAAAGTGGCTTTGAGACAACCTAATTCTACGTCCAAAGTATCCACAAAACAGATTTTCCTAGTCCTCTGGAAAAGGTAACAAACCAGGTAACGTTTCCATTGAATGGGAACAAAACTTAGAAAATGTAAGTACTGACCTTTCCAGGTTTTCTTGTGGAATTCTCTCCGTGAAATGGAGCCATCTGTCTGTCTGGACAAGTGGACGTCAAGGAAGGAAAGTTGGTTATCACGTTCCAGTTCCATAGTTAATTTTATCTTTGGATGTAACTTGTTCATAGTGGACAGCAATTCCTCGGCTTCTTTCAGGTTCTCCACGATCGTAAAAACATCATCTACATATCGTCTGAAGATTGTTGTGTGGTTTAATTTTGCAAGTACTTTTCTTTCCAGATGGTCCATCAATATGTCTGCAAAGGTTGGTCCGAGTGGACTACCCATTGCGACTCCGTCAATTTGTCTATACAGTTGGCCATTGAACAGAAATTGAACATTTTCAGTACAACGTTATAGTAAGTTTCGTAGTAATTGTGGGGGCAGGCGTGTGTCGGATGAATAAGCGCAGATAATATCAATGGTTTTATCCAACGGTACGTTAGTAAACAGGGACTCCACGTCCAGGGATAGCATGCATTTGTCTTGTAAATTGAGCTGGGTGATCTCGTTGATAATGCAACGAGGGGTTGTAACTGAAGAGCTCTCCCTAAATTTATGGTACCAATAAATCTTACAGCTATAACCATTTTCAAGTTCTCTCCGGGCACAGCATGCTTCAAAGACTTATCTTTAGTCAGATTTTTTTATATACATTAACATTAATGAATAACTGTTTGTTTTATATTGTCCTTTAAACTCTGACTTCATTTCCAGCGTTTTCAGTGTCTGCGTGTGTTTGTCCGTCAATCGAGATTCCGTTTACAGTTTACATGACAACCTTCAAATAGGATATACATCAACAGCATTTACCGAAAATGGGTTTTTCGAAATTAAAAAGAGCTTACTTTTCTCTTATAATGGCTTATTTTCCGCCATAGTGGATTATTTCCAGGATCTGTTATCAGCTTGCGAATACAAAAAAGGTTAGCTTTATATGACCATTTTTGAAATCATTATTATTCTTGTGCATGTTCCATTTCTAAAAAACGCATAAGTGGAACCTATAGTTTACAAATAAGCACGTTTGTATATGACTAAAATTTAATAAGGCCTGTTTTACATATCTTCACGGTAACATAAAAAGACAGTTTGCTTATCCACCATGCATACGATGCGTAAAAATAAAATGCAACCAAAACGTTTTGTTACTGCATTTTGTGGAAAACATCTTCCCAGTTAAGCTAGCCATAATTTTTAAAACTTAAATTGTCCTTTCTTTCTGAGAGGGTCAATGAGATTCTTTAAATTTGGCCTCATTTGCATCTGAGGAATTTCGGACAAATTTTCCGGTTCTGGAAGGGATACGTTTTACGCTCCTTTTTTTTTTACTTTTTTTAGACTTCTTCCATAACGCAATGCATGCTCATCAAAAGTTAGTTTCTGTCATACTTAACAGCATAGGAAACTCTTTCGATTTGAGACGTCTCCTAGTTTCGCCAAAATTATGAACACATTACCCTGAAAAAACTTTGCTAAAAGAGCGGTTATCCTAAATGAAAGGCTTTTCCAGGATTAAATCTTCTCAATAAATCGAAGTAACGTAATCAAATAAATGCTTAAATACCAAGCCAAATTTTGTCACGGAAGTTGCACTATTTTTGGACCATACTGTATGTTACAATGTTGTACACTTGGTGAATGGAGGTCGCAGTATAACAACCAAAGACGTTGGAGGGATGTTTGATGTTTCTTTGTTTTTATGCAATGAGGCCTGGATGAGTAAGGAGTGTATATGTTATGTTCCATGTACCTAGATATTAAAAAAAGGAAATTAAGTGGGTACTCACCCTCCCACCTCCCCCCAACCTCCGCCAACGTACTCCTCGATCGCTCTGACGATTTGTGACCTACGTTCCGCTACACTGAACTTTATGAATGCCTAGTGCATCTTGTTACAGGCCTAATTGGTCCCAATGCGGATATTGTAATGAGTTATACAAAAATTAGGAATGCTCTTTTACTGATGGTATCAGCCTAAAAATCTGCAAGATCGAATTTTTCTGAGTCACCTGTCTGAATAGTGGTTTGGTCAAGGCTTTCTGTTTAAAAGACACATTTGCTTCCCAGGTATCTGTGTTGTAGTAACCGACCGTTTCTTTTATGACCTACTTACATCGTGATTTTCCGCATATAAAGACAACCAACATCTCCTTTCTCCAGCGTTCCTACTTTCCGCCTTGGGAATTTCATGTCGATTCACTTTGCTGCCGGCAAACATTATTAACTTTGGGTCATAAAACAGGCGCCTATATCGATAATATTTCTTCACTTGTAGTCATCTTCACCATCGACCTGGCTGTTTACCAGAATGAGCCCTTTTCTGACAAGGCAGTTCATCAGGGTGTACGAGGCAGCAGCTACGCCTCCTACTGGGAACCGCGCATCGCTCGCAGCCTGGAAGAGTTGTGTCGGTCCGCGCCTGGGTACCAGAGGGTCGCTTCCATCCGACAAGAGTCCTTTGAAGCTGCCCAGCTGAGTCAACCACAACTTGGGCGGCGGCCCAAATTTCCAGAGGATTTGAGTAGACTGGTGAAGTTTAAAGTGAAACTGCTCTCCACAGGCCACGGAAACAGCCTGCAGGATACGAAGGAACTCATTCAGAACCGTCTGGAGGAGGGCTATCTGTCCGGCGTCGGCTCTATAGAACCCAGTTTCAGTTCTATAGAACTGTCACAGTACCATATGCCAGGTAAGTTAGCAGCCAGCTGATACCTACAAGCATGCCCAATGCACTTCTTATTACTTTTGCTCTACTAAAAATGGGAGTTGGTGATCAACTACCACCATAATGTAGGTTGTTTTGAATGTCAACAATTAGAAAACTTTGTTTTTAAAGCAATTTCAGTCGAAAAGTAACTTCCGTTTTAAAAACAGTCCTGTACACTCAAATGCGTGAATGAATGAACCCAAGTGACTGCTGTTGACATTGTATCCTCTTGTTGCATAACATGTGTAAGGCAAAAGTTAATTTAAAAAATTGCATTTTTTTCATAAAAATCGATTCAAATAGCAAGGTCATAGAAAATATTCACAAAAGGCCAATCAATACCATAAGAAAATTATAACACTCTCTCAGAAATCGTCTCCTCTTCTTCCTCATCCGGGGATGATGTAAGGAATATTTTATCTGGACCTCGAATTTTCTCACATATTTATTGTATCCTGTTTGCAAACGTCCGTAGCTTTTAATAAATTCTCATCAAGCCATTACGTTTGCATAGGAACGCAATTTTAGGTAAACAAGCGGTCAATTATGCTCGTATTTCTGGCCCAGGAGGAGAGGAAGAATGCTGGAAAGAGTGCATGCACTTAAACCATGTCAAGTACAGAGCTTGAATGAGGTTCTTTTGAGAGCACAAGACCAAAGTCCTCAACCAAGCAGCGGTTGCTTCTGCTGTTTCTAGCAGACAATGGTCCAGGGACTTGGGATAGTTTGCTGGGACCTTATCAATCACCCGGATGGCTTCGTTGGCGAGCGCCCGTAGCTTACAATAAATTCTCTTCGGGCCATTACATTTATATGGCAATGGGATAAAATGGAACATGTGGGCAATTATTTTCATAATTACAGGCAAATAAGCCATATAAATAGGGCAGGAGTTAGGGGGAGAGTACATAAATGACGGCTGGATATCCGGCCGTGAGGGTTTGTGGTAGACGAGGATGTGAGTCGACTGTTGAAATTTAAAGTAAAAGTGCTCTCCACAGGCCACGGAAGCAAACTGCAGGATACGAAGAAACTCATCCAAAACCGTCTGGAGGAGGGCTATTTGTCAGGCGTCCTTTCTAAAGAACCCAGTTTCAGTTTTGTAGAACTGTCATATATGCCAGGTAAGCTGCCAGCTCTTACCGAACGTTTTATTTCGAAGATTGCCTAAACAGCAAACAGTTATTGCATCCAAAAATTACGGGAGTGCTCATCAACTGCATCTTCTTGTTGCATAACATGAGTAAGGCAAAAGTTAATTAAAAATTGGATTTTTTCATAAAAATCGATTCAAATAGCAAAGTCATAGGAAATAGTCACAAAAAGCCAATCAATCCCATAAGCAAATTAAAACACTGCCTAAGGCAAACGTGGGAAAAAAGGTTCAAGGCAAAAAGTTAGTCAGGGAGCCGGCAAGTTAAGGTGCACCATGTGCTCCAGCTGTTTGCATAGATCGGGTTTAGACCGCCGTTGGCAGACTGCCTCCAGGTAGCGTAAGGTACGAGCTGTTCGTGCTTACGTTATTGATTAGTCTTCGTGGCCAGTTTCTTTGACCTTGCTGTTTGCATCGATTTTTCTGTACGAATTCAATTTGCATTTTTTTCGACGTTATGCAACGAGAAGCCACAGCTGTTGAACACTCTGGAAATTTGTGCATTTAATACATTCTGTTGTTTACACAATCTTTAAAATAAACTCAGGGAAAAGATACCTCAAACGTTTTATGTTTCTCATATTCATCTATAATTATTATTAATTACTGTTTTTATTAATTCATTAGTAATGGTTCGCCAACCAAATTAAACAAGGTGTGTATGTGCATTATTATAGGAAAATTTAAATGGAAAACGGTTCTCATGTACCCATAATGTGTTGTGTGAGGATGATAAGAAAGAGTGGGCTGCGGCTGGAGGCCTACTGCCCAATGTAACATTTAATTCCGACACAAAAATAATGACAAATAGTGATGGGGAGGCGGCGGCATTCTCGCCTAGTTTGAGCCTTGGTCTGAGAGGATAAAAATAGGAACCCAAATTCTTCCCTTTAAAGTAGGGGAGAAAACGCCGGGGCTCAGAGTAATTATAAAAACATAGCCTGCCCACGTTTACTTCTTGGTCGTTAATAATAGTGTGCTTTTTTGGATGGAAAACTGCTAAAGTGATAAGAAGCACGCCTTTAAACACCTTTTTTGTATGAGAAATTACGGATGACCTCCTGCGTTTTCGTTTATATTTGTCCAATTAGCAGTATTAGATTCTGCAAGGCTAACGTCACCTCTTAATAAAACATGTAGTATCTTACTTCGTGGGCTTAAATCATGAATAGTAAAGTTGAAAATAAGGAGCACTTAAGTCAGCTGTTTATTTACATCTTCCACCTACACTTAAAAGCTGCCAACTGTACTCGCAATATTTGAGCTGTGTAAAGAGAAGAAACTGTATCTGAAAGAAACCTATAATATTGGTTTGTAATATTCAAAATGGACACTCAAGATTACTAAACCTCCGAATGGAGACTTCAAAAACGGTATCGACGAAGATCGTCTGATTGCACTTCGAGAATCAAAATCTGCAAAGAGCAGTCCAGCTTTCTAAAAACTGTATTGTTTCTACCACAAAATAGTCAACTCCCTGAATTCGAACAGAAATTTCAAGGATAAAGCTAAATTTAGTGTCCACTATAGTAGTATGGGACCGGTGGTAATAAGGGTTACATATGTGTGGCATATCGTGGGAAAGAAAAAATAATTTAAAAGTAGAGACTGTAAAATACTATGAATACGGTAGCCGCCGAAGATTATGCAACGCTAATTATGAAATTTGCCCGGACACTTTGGCAAATATTTGAAAACACCATTGTGATTCATTCAGTTTATTGAATTCTGCAAAAGCCTTTTACTTAATTAAATCGTCATTTTAGCTAGGTTTCTTAAAATAAATAAACGTTAGTTTTTGGGGAAATTGGGAGTAGAATCATATAAAGGGAATTTCCTATGCTATTACGAAAGAGCGAACCAAACCGCACGTTAAAGTTGATAATACTAAGAAGGAACTCCAAAATAAATAAAAAAGGTTCAAAAGATATCCCTTCCAGAACTGGAAAAGTTTATCCAAAATTGTTTAGATTGAAGTGAAGCCAAGTTAAAGGAACCAGATTTGTTTGCAGTCACATTGTACACTTGTGTTAAAGTAATTATGTTTAGATATCCTGTTAAGTTTCATTGCACAAAATTGAATAACAGAAGAGTGTTTGCTTGAATGCAGCAATTAACCTCAAATGTCCATCAATGTCTAACATGTTTTCGTAGATTTAACACAAATAATGCCTTATTAAATGAAAGTCGTAAAAAATAGTTTTTTGTATACTTTACAATTCTCTTTTACTTTATTTAGAAACGGAACAGACGAAATAATATTAAGTTTTTCAAAAATGGCAATTATATGGCCAGTTTTTTTTAATTTGCCAGTATATATCTGAGAGTGGAATTAATCTACTCATGCGCAGGGTAAATCATTATAAAGAAAAAAGAATGTTCTTTTATTTCCTGTCAAATTGAATTGTTTATCTTCAGAAAACCTAAAGAAATTCTCAAAACTCTCAAATTTCATTGTGACATTACGTTTGAGAAATTTAATATACACAGAAGTTCGTTAGCCGAATATCTAATCTAAGCAATTTCTAAGAGGTAACTTTTTATGGAAAGTTTTTTATTAATCTTAGGAATAGTAGTTTTAGAGTTATACTACTGACATGATTTACTCTTGACAATGTGGTTTGCTGTTTCGAGGGATTTCTACAAAGAAGCAACATGGTCATCATTCTAAGAACTTATATCCAAAAACACTTTCTTTCGGTAAATACTCTTTACATATACCTTATTTTAAAGGTTTTGGTGTAACCGTCGAACAGATGCGCAAATTATGATTTGATCAGTGAAGGTAGTAAAAATAAGCAATTTGCTGACACTTTTTTCGATGACATCCAATAAATACGTAACCGGTTAGAACAGACTTTACAGAATATTTTGACTACAGAAAAATTCTTTTATTTTATAGAAAGTGGTTGCTTAAAGTTTTCAACTCAACACAATATCTCAATTTATTGTTTTAATTTAGAGCTCTTTTTTACGTCTCTAGAACTATGGCATTATCGAGAAAATTTTATATTCCTTTAAAAACACCTAGTTATTCCTATAGTTATTTTAAGTACTTCATAGGCCTTATGCCTTTCATTATTACTTTTATGTTTTCCTAAATACATTTACACTGGTATTGGAGTAATTATCAAACTTATACAAATTAAGGAAAATTACGTGGTCAACAGCGACCACTGTACTTATTTTAATATCCAAAAACTGTGCGCGATTTTTTAAATGATAAATATAATAAATAGGCAACAGGAAAGCCCAATAGAGCCCAATTCGATACAATCTCCGATTCTTTTATTTTCGTGGTTTCCTCTTGACTTGACGTCTCTAGATGACATTTGATCTTATCACTCAAATGGATTCAATTTTCCTCTCATAGTCCCCTCGGTTAAGGAAGACCACTCTATAGCTTTTGTCAGGCTTAAAATGATACTTTCTTCAGTATGCTTCAGTAGAGAGAGAGAGCAGTCGTGTGTTCCTTAGGCAGATGAGTTGGTTGTATCACAGGAGCTTTTCTGTACTGATGCGCAATTTCAACAAATTTTGCTTTCACCCAGCTGACGTCGCCAGTGGGTTGGGGTACTAGCTGAGAATTTAAGTCCCCAAATTGCGCCTCAACGTCCACTGGGTTTATTCTCCCACCTGAAACGCAAAAGTCTACTCCTAATGATAAAGTCTCTGATTGGAGCTTAATAAGAG
The DNA here is from genome assembly GCA_036362985.1 of Ligula intestinalis. Classification (NCBI taxonomy): domain Eukaryota; kingdom Metazoa; phylum Platyhelminthes; class Cestoda; order Diphyllobothriidea; family Diphyllobothriidae; genus Ligula; species Ligula intestinalis. The sequence continues at coordinate 11,312,877 of JAYGXS010000002.1, read as the reverse complement.
TGATGTCTTATAAATTGAGAATAAGTTCCTCTATTTTCAAAGAAAAATTATCGTCAGTAGATGTCTTGCATAAGGCCTTCGTTAATCTAAAGCGGTATGTCTGTCTTGTCTTCTTTTGAATGATACACGCATGTTTAATTAACCTTAACCCACAGAAAAACCTTATCTTGTGCAGAAAATGATTTCTCTAATCCAAGTGAGATTTGTTGGTACAAATATGCGCTACCATGTCCTAAATCTTTGATTGCACAAGACGTTCTACATTTTTAATAGTTGGATGCAATTTACTTCCACAGAGGATCTTATGGAAGTCAACTGGATCCTCCTTGCTGTTTACGCAGTTCTGAAGGAATCCAATGTGTTTATTTTCTTTCGTTATTCTGCATCGAAATCGTAAAAGTCTATCTAGGGATGTTTTTGGATCCAAGGGCAGATGCTGTTTAAGAAACATGAAACATTTGTTCCCCGGTAAAAAGTTAAAACAAGCATATACAGAAGGATTTATTGACGTCAATGAATTTCGTGACAGCTTCTTAACTGCATCTTTTCGTTGCATGAGTTTGATAAGGAATAGAACATACGAAGGTTTGAGATTTCACAAAATGACATGACTTAATAGCAAGGGCCATAGTTTAGTACTGCATTGAATCAATGTATCTAAAAGAAGAGGGGCCGTTTAGAGAGGGTGAGGGAAGTTAACGAAAATCACGTGGGGACTAAAACTGGGTGTCCAATTGCCAGGTTAACTGGAGGTTATGTCAGGTAATTCTGGGAAATTTCAAACTGCTTATCAAGCTCATGCAACGACAGGATACAGTTGCGAAGCAGTCACGAAATTTGTTGACGTCAATAAATCTTGCGCAGAGAAGACAGTGGGATTTTCCCAAAGTCAGTGGATTGAGGTGTGTATGTCAGCCGCGTAGCGTACGCTTGACTTTTCTCTGCAGCTTCGTTTTATTTGTTCTGGAACGGCTTGGCTTCAGGAGGCGTAGGATTTCCGCGTGCTGTCGGCCAAGGGAGGCGTATCGCTTGTACCAGCGTTCGAAAGCACACAACAAAGGCACAGATAATAGTCAAGCGCACGGTGCACGCCTGACATACAGACCTCAATCCCCTGACCATGAGAAAATCCCCCCTGTCTTCTCTGCGCATCGCAACCAACGTCCTACATGCGCTGTCACCCGCATTCAGGAGACGAGGGAAAACCCAGATGCTCAATAACACCAGCCTTCTCCCCCCAACCTGACGATCATAAAAACGCTGCAATTAACTGACCATTTTAATTCTCCATGTCAATGTACCGGCCTGATGATGAATGACTGATGTTGTAAATGTGGCCAAAGCTGAGTTATTGCCGTCTAACTACGCCTTGTGTGAGCCCTGAAAGAAAAACAGGAAACGAATTGCGCTGAAAGCAGAAGTCTTCGAGATTACCTAGTACAGCATACTTTAAAGCAAGCAAACGCGTATGTTCAAGGTTGGACCAATTACATGGTGACCACAAGTGACGCCCGACTTCATTGGCTGGGTGAGTCGTGCGGATGACGTGTTAGTCTTGTGGTGGGTGTAGCCGGGCGCGGCGTCTCACTGCACTTTGTGCGTTTGGGTGGACTGGTTGCCTGGCTTGCGTTAGCGTCCTGCGCCGCCGCGCTGTGCTCGTCGTCACATGCACTCTGCGTGGGTCGCCCGGCGTCCTCGCGTGGGAACGCCTCGTTAGGGCGGCGTGCATTTTGATTTAAACCGGGCCCTAACAACTGAAAAGAACTGTTTGTCAATGTGCTATTTGGGAAACTGCCAACTCTAAAGTAGCGTAACAAAGCATACCTACTGCTGCCGACTTTCTTGCGCGCGGTGCCAGGTCACACGTGCACGCAATGAAGGACCACCTCCTGGCTGCAGATGAGAAGGGGTGCATCCTCGCGTCCAGACGCCAGCTCATGTTGTGCCAACCACCTTCGCGCGAGTTCGCGTCCGGTCTACTTGTCTTTATGGGCCCAGGTGGATGCGAAGGAGGGAGTTTGGTAGGTTCCATACAAATCGCACTATCACACGCAATTGACCATCCCTCCGCCTGCCGTAGTGTGTGACCTTACAGAATGGAAAATTTCTAACGAATACTGACCAACACTTGCACTCAAACGAAGAAAATTGGCGAGGAAAATTTTGATTCTGATAAGCATTGCAAAAATCTGTCAACCAATCGAGCACTTTGTTTGATTTCTGTGAAGTACACCGATGCTCAGTGGTAATATGTGCATTCTCTCTGATAGATCCTCAACCTGTGTTTTCTACGGAATCTGACTATGAACCTCTGGGTCTTTCAAAGGAAGTAAGTTATTCTACCTCCATTTTAATCACTTTCACAGCGATCTTTGCAGAATTTAATTTTTCTATCTTTAGTAAGTAGCAGGAATGTTCTATCTGTTGACAGAAACTATGCATTCTGAATATGCAGGTTCGTATGTGCCGCATATTATTTCAGTTTTGTTTGATATTTTTTATTCGTTTGCTTGATCCTTCGTGCATACAAAATATAAGATCACCAAACGGTTTTTATTTTTAGTAAATAATAAGTCAGGGGTTTTTTCTGTGATAGTAATTGAAGTCGTAAACAAAAAACAGCGATTTTATATCGAGTTTGTTGTCTCCTTATGACCTAGTTTTGTACGAGATAAAAAAACATTTTTTCCACCGTTTCCACCGTTTTATGCTTCACACAGCGCGTTCCTATAGTAGACTTTTTTTACGAAATCTTGAATGGAAATTGTGTTTACTAAGACTTGATTATGTCTGTTCCGCAAAAATTATGAGGAAACCAATTATATCCATGAATGCTGAATCTCTCCTAGTTTGTTTTCGTGTCGCTGAGTCTTAGTACGCCGAAAATTTGCGCAGTTTCCGAGAAATGTTTCCAATAATGATATTTAACGTTGAAAGTTGGGTTCCTGTGATTTATGTTAGACATTTAAGAATGGAGCAAAATAGATTGGCTTTCTACGCAATATAAGGCATGAATTTTCCCTGAAGTCGTTGATCTCTTTAAGCACACCGTTTTTATTCGGAAAGCATAATCACACGTAATCACACTAATTAACGTCCCCTTTTCCTCGACGCGAGCAAAGACGTAAAGTTTTGCTGTCATTTTCTGCATATTGCTAAGAGGGTAAATAAGTTGACTCAAGATTTCCATTCTGAAAATGCCTTTATCTTCTACCAAGATTTCAACTAACTCCTATGGTGTAGGCCGTAATGGGTTGACCTTACCTACGCAAACGCATATCTTAGAGCTAATAGAAGGAAAGATGAGCGTCCGCGAATGAGGGCGATCTCGGGAATCGTAGTTGTGTTTTAAAAGCAGGCAATTTTCTTCCGTCGGAGGAAAGAGTGGTACCGCAAGTCACAGTATTTATAGGTAGTCTCACGTATAAATAATGCAGGTTTACCAATCAGGGGAAAAGAGCCAAGGTGTTGGGGGGGGGGATGCTCAATCATCGTGCCAGTTGAATCAGAGAAGGTGGGCGACGGAGTTCCCGTTGGGTGGTAGTGTTCGCTGTCTGCTTTTGAAACGTGAGGACAATAAACTGTTGCTTCGGAAATCGCCCTTCTCATAGATCCTGATTTATAGAGCTTGTCTTCCGTCTCTAAATGCTACTGGGACTTATGCAATCACGTAGTTCAGCTGTTATGCTAAGTACCATTTAACTTTTCGTTCTAAATGTATTCGCATATCAGCTGAATGCTTTTAATTTGTGGTTCAAAAGATGTCGTAAAAATTGATTTCTTTTGGTTGATTAAAAAGCAGTTTTTAGTTGATAAGGACATTCGCGCCCAACGCGCTTCTCAGTTAATTTTACTCTTCTAGCCACGGGACCTAAAAGTCAACTTCTATTTTAATACATATTGTTTTGAAAGTCATAATTAGAAAAATTTATGGCCAAATTTTATTTTCCAAAACAGTTTCTGACGAATAGGAACTTCTCTTTTAAAAACAGCCCTGTACACTCAAACGTGTGGAGAAATGAGCCACAGTTACAGATTTTGACATCTTGTCCTGTTGGCAAACGTCCGTAGCTTTCAATAAATTCTCATGGGGCTAGAAATTTTATATGGAAACACGATAAAAGGTAAATATGTGATCAGTTATGTTCGTACTTTTGGTCCACCTGTAGAGAGGGGAGGAAAGAGAGAATGCGCGGAAAAGCGCAGGCACTTAGGCCATGCCAAACGCAGAGCTGGAAGGGGGTTCTTTTGGGCGCACAAAACTGGCTTCCTACACCGGATAGTGGTCGCTTCTGCTATTGCTAGCAGACAATGACCCATAGACTTCAAGTAGTTCGTTGGGACCTTATAAATCATCCGGACGGCTTCATTTGGGTCCACACGATGTCCAGGATCAACAATGTGCGCCAGTAAAGAGCTGTATATGCGTAATCAGCCGTATCTTATCGATCCTACACCCTCCCTTATTCTCATGACTTATTTGCATATAATAACGAACGCTAGTTACCGCATGTTTACCATTAATTCGGTTCCCATATAAATGTAAAGATCTGATAAGAATTCATCGAAAGCTATGTAAGCTCACTACCTGCTGTTCTAAATTTTTTGATGGGAAATTAAGCAATTTTATCTTGTCCTTCATTTGATTCGACTGACTTTGTTGACTCAAGTCGAAGTCTTCTCAATGAGAAATAAGTTTACAAGGGTAATGAAGAATGTAGAAGCACGAAAAACGGAAAAATGAAGCGGTTTTGGATACATTCAACTGCAGTAAATGATGGTGTTCGTCGGAAAATTCTCTTAACTGTCGTTCCCACCTTTTTCTTCTTCTAAGGGCACACAGTTCCTACGGCAGTCCATCATCATAGGCCAAGGGAAAGGGGAAATAGAAAAAAAAACTGTAATTGCGTTTTTCGCCGATGGCGCTTTTGCACTATTTCCAGTGAGATGGCAAGGTTCATACGCAGAAGAGCTCACGATGCCATCTAATAGAATTACATTCGAAGATCCAGGCCTGAGGGGGTTCGCGAATTGTTTCTGATGTCCTAGGTTACATTCTTTACTCAAAACTCTGCTCGCGGATCATATAAACAGTTGTTTTTCCTGACTGGTTATGGGAAAGTTAATATAGCTATCTGCTTGTTCAGCTGCTTTAATGCAATTCTGCTTAGATTTGTTGAAACTGTCGCCTTTTCAAGAGGCAACTTATACAAATCGTCCGATTTTACCTACATCTTAATTTGAAGTCCATTATTGTTCAACCAACGAATGACTAGTCCTCACTTTTTATCCATTGACGAAACTTAAAGCCAATTAAAATTTTGGATCACATTTTTCCCTTTCGCACGTTGAATTCTTTTTGGACAGTAATTGCAAATATCAACCTGTTTATTTAGCAAGAAAAATCGTTTTTCTTAGGTTGAAATTAAAGTAAAAGATGGCAAGTTTTGCAAGTTAAATGCCATGAGAAATGTTTTTTTTCGCGAAACTTCCGGTTCAGGGCAAATTCTTTCTAGATTTCCGTTCCGTTTTTCACCTTACCGCGAATTTATAAAATAAAATTTATGAACGAAAGCTGTTTTTCTAGAAACAGAGCCCGGATTTATCGTATGTTATTTTCTTGGCGAATTGTTGATCGTATAATACGGCATTCATATTTTGATTGTCCTTTCGTTTTTATTAAAAATTCCAAAGACTGGATTCGTAGTGATTGAGCCACGGGACTTGTTCTCATTGAAAATATGTTCTGAATATGTCTTTCGGCGTACATAACTGTATTTTACCGCTGCCTTTCACCCCCGTTTGTCAGCCTATAGGGGTTAAATACTGTGCAGTTATTAAACTAAGTCGACCTTGAGTGACTTACATTGACTATCGTAAATTTATGCGAAAACCGTTCTGAAACTCTCAATTATCGCAGTAACCAGTCTTTTTGGTATGGCAAAATGCCATCACAGTATTACAGTCAGTAACCGGATATTTTAAACGTTTTGGTATTTTGAAACATATATAGAACACGTTTCCTTTAAAAAACCTTTACCGTAGGTCGTGCCTCCATAGGTAGAACCTCAAAGGCCTACGTAAACACGTTCATGGCAAAATCTTCATGGAATTCTGGTTTCCGTTAAACATGAAAAAAGGTATCCAGCTGCACACTGGATTCGCAAATTATGTTACCAATTTTCGTGTTTTAATCAGCGTTGAATTAGTATCTCTAAGCGTACGTCGTAACTCCATGAGTGGACGAAATATGCATTTTGCCATATTTTTCCTACAGAGCACACCCTGCGTCGTCTTGTTGTTCACAATAGCTTGTATAATTAAGCCACTTATTGCTTACTTGTAGTCAGCATTTTGCGAAGGTGAATCGGGTTGGCTTGACAGTCGTTTCTATTAATTTCTCCTCAACCTTTTCTAATTAACCTCCTTCCTCCCTTATACGAGCGAATTCGCTCACAGTTGGTGCCAAATCATATGCGGCGGCTAGATACAAAATATAATAAAGTTTTCCGGAGAAACCGCAGTTCTTCGAAAACTCCTGAGAACTCACTGTCTCTCGCCCCAAGCATTCAGGGTTTGGATAATCACCAGAAGTGCCTGAAACATGTGTTGCGTGAGCAACATTTATTAACATGGTCTTTTAAAGCGTTTTTCCAGATATAAAGCTAGCGAAAACACCAAAATTTATTCATGCAAATAAATTTCAAGAGAGCTTGTCAACTTCTTCCTCTCTTTGCATGAATAAGATAACAATTCGAGAACGCAGCATTTAAAATTTTCACAGAAGGAATACTAGCAAGATAATGTTTAACGCGGCGAAAGGTCAATTATAATAATATCGCCTTTAAACTTTGGAAAGAAACGAAGGAATGGGAATCAACCAAATCCAAGAATGGAGGGTTGATTTAATGTGGCACGCAATTCTCAGAGCAGTTGGAGATTAAAAACATGGTCTTACTGCTTACATAGGTCGGGTTTCTCTTGCCATATAATGGCTGCTTCAATGTAGCGCCAGGTCCGACTTATTCGTGTTCAAACAAGGACTCGGAAAGATGTTTTACTATCAATACACTGACCACTGTCTAGCAGGTGCTTTGTAATGTAGGACCGTTGGACTTTGTTTTCTTGTTTAAAAAGCCAACTAGGCAAATTTTCAGCGGCCCTGGTCTTATTCATGCAAAGAGAGGAAGCAATTCTGGTGTTTTTGATTGTCTTACATGGTCTAATCTGTAAGTGCTCTAGTTATGCCTTGAACGGTTTCGAGGAACACTTCCAAGGGCCCATCATACAGTCAGTGATCAATGTGGTGCAATGTTCACCTAAATTTTAAAATGCATTTGAGGTATGAGTAGTTAACTGAAATTGTAATATTCATTATTTTGGAGCATAATGTCGAGATAGTTTAGAGACACCAGGATGCCAGCTGTTAAGCGAACGTCTTTTCGGCCTGCTCACAAAACTCCACTCGTATTCAGCAGTTTGCTTAGTTTCTACGAATCTTTGACATCTGTAAAATCGAAACATATTTTATGGAAGACATACGTAAAATAATTCATTTTATTTAAAAATATTCAATTAAATTTTACAGTTTTACAAACTTAAGACGGGTCTTTAATTCCCGATTAATTTTGAGGCCAGTCTGCCATTGCCTTTGCCTTTGGAGTCTTTAGCCTATAATGCAGCTACTGACGGGACTGGAGACTGAACTCCAAGGCAGTGTGGGAAGGCTAAGTCTCATATCCAATCGGTGAGCGTCTATCCACCAGTAATAATACATATTAAATTTCCACTTAAGTAGTCATCCCCACCGTAAAATCTTTTTAAATTTTGGTTAACGTTGCATGAAATCGATTGGTGCCTGTTGGCATGGGTCAGTGGAATTTGTAAGGGCTTCTTTTGTTTACTCCAACTGTATTGACTTAAATTGACTGAGCTAACCCATATTAATTGTGGATTTACCACGCAGCTTTCTTTTAAGTGATTGTGAACATTTCCGAAAATGAGGGAGACGCAGTCAACGTACTCACAAGTTCGCTCTGATGACTTCAATTTTTGAATAGATATGTTGGGTTCCCGAGGAATAGCAAGGAATGATTGTTTGACACCGTGCCTGCAATGTAATTTGTACGTACGCCAAATCCTTCCCTTTTAGTTTTCAAAAATCGCTTGTGTGTGACGTAAATGCATATGAGCGCATTTTTCCTGTTTAGGTAGTAATCTATATTTGAGGCATAATTTTCCCGGTGAGAACTTGAAAATAGTAATTAATGCAAAATTTAATGGGTCCATAAAATTTCATGAGAGCTCATCAGTTGCATCCACTCAGTACGTTAAAGGTCCACGAATGCGAAAAAAAACACGAAATTGAATTTGTACAGAAAGGTCATTGGCCATAGTCACTAGGAATATGGGTTGCGGGAAAAAGGGGCAAGGGAATGTGCAAATCTGGGGGCCTGTAGTTACCAAGGCAAGGCTAAGTTAAGCAAATGCTCTTAATGTTTGCATAGGTCTGGTTTAGAGCGTCTTATATAAACTGCCTCCAGGTAGTGCAAGATTCGCGATGTTTGTGCTCGAACAAGAACTTGGAATGAAGTTATAGGGTCTACAGAATGACCCGTGTCCAGCAAGTTTTAAGTAATAAAGAAACGAGGAGATCGGTTTTCCTGCTTGAAAAACCAACTAGGCAGGTGTTCCTTGGCTCTGGCTGCCAATTGCCTTTGCGTACGCCCTATGTACTTGCATCTGCAAGTGCATGTGAATTCATAAACGCAGTCGGAGCTGGCGTGCAAAGGGTAAGGCATCCTTTAGCACACTGAGTGGATGCAATTGATGAGCACTCATAAAATTTTATGGATCCATTAAAGTTTGCATTAATTACTTTTTTAAATTATCTATATTTTTTATGCAAATAGTAATAACTTGAAATTTCGCGTACATATTCAACTTGCTTGCGTGATTGCTCTTTGGAGGACACTTTATTTCAGTGGATACTTGTAACCCTGCCGCTTCCATTGCTGTTGCCAACGAACGCTGGCCCGGTAGGTTACCGTAGCTCGATGGGGCAATATAAAACTTGCTTGGCGTCCATGCGGTGTCCGGAATCGACAACGTGTAGGAGAATTCACCTTTTATGCTTTTAATTTCGCAGGTCATATTGGTCGCAAGAGTCGGTAACTACCATATATTTCAGAGTCGGATAATCACCAGAACTACATAAAAATAAGTTGCGTGCACAGTATTTATTAAGATAGTCTTATCCCGAAGTGCTGTTCTCATAGTTCAAAGACTTTTAAAGTACAAATCGTAGGGCTCAAAATATAGTCAGTGACCGATCTGCTGCAATGTTAATCGACATTTTAAAATGCGTTATAGATTAGGTATGTTTACTTAAGTGAAGTTGTAATATTCAATATCTTGGAGCATAATGCCAAGATATTTCAAAAACGTAAGGATGCCAGCTTTTAAACGAACTTCTTGTCTGCCCCCTGACACAATCTTTCTCTAGCGAAACTGATTAATCCAGTAGCGTGCACTTTTATCATGAAATTTCTATATTCTTAAAAAGATAAATATATTTGATAGAGAACACAACCAAAATTAGAGTAAGGGTTAAAGAGTTAGACCTCTGATCAACTATATCGCGGATTCGACCCTCGAACGGAGCACCACTTGGCGTTGCGTATGATAAATTAGTCTCCATCGGAGACTGGAAATTTACTCCGGACGCGAATGGCCGAACATGGAGCGGTGGTGAGAAATATAGACGCCAACGTCCAGGTTGCAGCTCAATCGACGGGACCCGGCCATATTTAAGTTTGACGAAGCCGAAATCATCACAGGAGGTGACAGCCGCGTGAGCTGCAAGCTACTCGAGTCATAGTTCTCAGCCCCCCAGTCCATTAACATGCGCCACGAGTTGGCGTTCCTATACGGTGTACTGACATATTGCCTGAGCAACAGAATCAGTCATATGGGAAGGGCCGGGCACAGGAACAACGCTGACGACAGCAGGCATAATTTGTCCGCGATTATCAAGCCTGAATCCGACGCTGACAAGCGAACTCTGGCAATTAATGAACCATTACCTCACCAATTAAGACCTTAAGCGGTGGCTATGGAAACTGACGCACGCGAATGACTGCTACGAACTATAAATACTGTGCAATCTGTGCATTTATCACCCTTATCTGCGAATGTCTCCGACTTTTCTCCGATTACCTATGCTTAAGGATTCTCGACAGAATCCGAAAAGTCAGGAAAATAACCTCTCGTTCAAGTGATTGCAACTTCTTCTGGACTGCTTCCTGGAACTAACATATTTTTTGTCTATTGGCAATCTCCCTTTTCTTTACCGAAACTGTCATCTGCCTAGAGTACTAGCTACTGTACGGCTGCTGGCGGAGCTCGAGAATGAGCCCCAAGCACGGGGAAAGGGTAGGAGTGAGTTCCGTTAGCGACCGGTAAACTTTAATCAATGGGTAGCATAATTATCTTTTTAGTTTACAGAAGACTGGTTTTTAATTGTCGATTAATTTTGAGCGCCACCTGTCATTGGTTTGCGTTTAACATCTTTAACCTATGATACTAACTGTTATGCGGTCGCTGGCAGCGCTCCACCTCGATTTCCGAGGCCGTATGGGACAACTAATTTCCCTATCCAATCCGTGAGTGTCTACCCATTATTCATAATAAATAGTACATGAGATTTATCGCTGACTGTAGGTGTTTGTTGACTGCTGATGCAGCTTCAGTGGACTTTTTAAGGGCTACTGTCACTTACTCCGTATATACCAACTGATACTGACTGACCTTATCCGAATTAAGGACTTACCGGGCAGCTTCCTATTTAGTAGTCGTGAACATTTTCCGAAAGTGAGACATTTTCAGTAAATTTACTCATAATTTCTCCCTGATCAATTATTTTTTTAAATTGTGTTGAATGAATGAAAAATAGAAATAAATGATTGTTTGACAGCGGACCCACTAAGGTATTTTTACTTAAAACAAAATCATTTATTCTAACTTAGGAAATATTCCTTAAGTGCGAGGTAAATGCATTGGAGGGTAATCTTTTCGTTTGGCTACAAGTCATTGTTTGTCATGCAAATGATAATGCTTTGAGCCTTCGAATACACATTCTAATTGCTTGCCTGGAAGGGCAATTAACTTCAGAAAATCCTCAGTTTCTCTACGAATTGCCTTTGAGGTTTTATATTAAAATAGTGTCCTAGGAAAAGAAGAACAAATTATCCACCAATATAGCAGACGTGATTATTGCTTGCATCACGATAGTTCATAATTGCAGTATGCACGTGGTCAACTGGTAATTACTCGCTAAAACTACCCATTAATTGTGCCTCCTCTGCGTCCGTATCTGCCATCATCTCTGATGATGGGTTCGAGTGAGACTGCGAACCAGCAGCTCAACGAAATTCGTGTTCAAGTGATCGCTACGTCTTCATCTTCCCTTTCTGCTGATTCAGTCAACCACTCTGCGCACGGAGATTGCGCAAAACACGACTGCTGATTCCGTTGTTGTTGTTGTTGTTGTTACCAAGAAAATGTTGTTTGGTAGCTTTGCTTAGCTCGATGGGGCATTATAAATCATAGATAAACGTTTGATCGGCGTCCTATACACGATGTCCGGAATCAATAAAATGCACAAGAAGTGCACGTTTTATGCCCTTATTTTCGCAGGTTGTATTGGTCGCACGAGTCGGTAGCTACTTAAAATAATGCGAGGGAGTATCTCTCCCAGATGGACTGAGAAAGGGCGAAGAATGACATTCTTCCCGGCATTATGTGGGCCTCAACGCTGATTTTATGGCGTTCATAAGGTCACATCGAGGTAAACAAAATTGCTGGGCCAACATCGTTGAGCAACAGTTGAAGCCCCGCTTGTCATGGTCGGAATGTCAACTGGTGGCGTGCAAATCTCCACTTTGTCCGTCCCTCAACTTGATTCATTATATTCCTTACTGCTATTACTACTTTCTTATTCCACCTTCCTGCTGGAGATTTAAGACGAAATGGATCGATTTCTTTCTTCACTGATGCGTTTTGCTCGACCTCTTGTGCATCTAGATGCATGAAGAAGATGGCTAAGGACGTGGACCGAGTTATATTGGGACTGACGTTTCTGACACTCGCTTGTTTCCATCATCAGAATAACGTGATGGTTGTTTCTGTTTGCCGGGACTTTTTCGGCCTCACTGAATGCCTGTTATTATGTCTATAATATTATTAATAGTCTTGAAATGCAGGTGACCATCCTTGCCAGGCTCATAAACATCTACCAAGTAACCGAGTTGGTTGGCTACGTCATCCGTCGGCGCTGCCACCTTTTCGAGCGCTCCTGCATCCATGGCCTTGATAGACTCCTCTATCTCAAGACGAAGGGTCTCCATTTGCCGATCCACAGCATCAAAGACGGAGGGTATACTCGTGCCGAAGAAATAAAGTGCCTCGAGATTGAAGAAGTTACTAGGCATAAGTACCAAGTCAGAAGATAGTCGTCTTCTGGCGTTGCCAATCCACTTATTGAGCTGGGGGAACCAGTCAGGTTGATTAATAGCCCAACTGCAGTCCTCAACCGGCACAATATGCGTTTGTGCCTTACTGTTGGGTTTACTAGATCTGCACGCTTGTTTAGGTCCAAATACCAGATCCTTATGTTTTTCGCCGAACGTTTTAGCGTCCTTTTTGACGGAATGCTTCTTTAGAGGAACTGGAGCCATCGCAAGCAACAGGAAAGATGCAGAGAACCAAGAGATGATAAAAACGATAAAATATGTGGACCTAAAACCTTTGCGCATATTAATATAGATGCATTTATCGACCGCTATTCTGCTGAAGTTCCTATGAGGCGATTGCATGTTATGTTGTATTTGAGAGCATACAACATGAATTCATATTATGCCCCTAATGCTTTAAGGCTAAATAAAGCCCTTCTGGCTATTTGGCGATTTTCACATTGATTTATTTTAGTACTTCTTTCACGCCATCAAATTTATTTTTTATTCTTCCCCCGAAGTCACTAGGTGCATAAACATACAGGAAATAGTTTTTGTGATTGCGAAGTTAAAAGCCCGTGCGTTTAATCAATACGTTTAAGTCAACATTGCCTGGTCCTTGTTTCCAGGTGTAAAGTGGTGTTTTTAGACATTATTGTAGGGGAAAAAATTCCCCGATATTCCATTTGTTCGTATAATTTTTTAAGGTCATGTGTGGCCTCTATGCCACTGACGAATAGTAACGTCTTTTTTCTACCACCACAAGCTGATGGCCGTTTGGCGCCCTGAGGTGACACAATGAGGGCTTGCGGAACAAGAGTGTATTTGAATAGACTACAAGAAATGTACATTCCAGCCGCACTTTTTAAAACAGTTTTTATGCCTCTACCTAAGGAGGTCTGACGACGATGATTCAACTCGTTTTCGTCCAGTACTTGGGTAAGTATTTTTGTTCCCACTTAATCCTCGAACCGGGAACTGTAGGTGTAATCGCTGGGACAAGACTCGTTTTCACCCGAGGTACGGAAATCCGTCTCAGATCCCGCCTCAGATACAACAGCACCCGCTTGGAAATTTTAATTGTCGCCCTAGTTTGTTCTTAATTTTCACACCGGACTAACATTTCTGTCGTTGCATCTTTAAAGCATGCATTTTTAGGCAATACTTTTATGTCCTTTTATTTTACATTTCCAGGAAAGCATGGCGTCACTTGGATGTTTAAACCCCCTGGATTGCCAAACGGAACTTGGCGATGGTATGTTCTAAAAGTACGCTGTAATTTAACAGCTTCTTAGGCATTGCTGCTTCGATAACACAATAATTTTCCCCGAATTATTCTTTGTGCAATTGTGTTTCATATAACTATCAGCTAGAGACATTTCACTACCGCATATTTGCCAATGATTCCTCAACGGCAGCTACTACCCAATCTAAAGAAACTTCAACAACTGAAAACTGGAAACAAAAAACACCAAGCACTGTAATCTTTCACTTTCTTCCTGTCCAACCCTAATAGCTGATAGAAAATGTTCGCATGTTCCTAATTTCTATATATCAAATCCGCTTTGGAGAGGTTCCTTTTGGAAACCTCCTCTGCCGCTTGGTACACAGGAACCAATTTCCATTCTTCCCATCCTTTGAAAATTTTCAAGTTGCTGCTCTCCCCGGAAGGTTTGTCAACTGTGGCTAGTTGGCTTAACTAACCACTTTTAAAAAGGCCTTTTTACTTTTCATGGAAAGGCGTCCTTTGGATACGTTAGTAATATTTATTCAGTACATTTTTGACAGGTCGTCGTCACACTTGAGAAAATGCGCAAAAAACATTTTCTCAAGTCCGACGATGACCTGGGAATCCAGTGTCGAAAATGTTCTGAATAAACCTTTTCTACTTTTCCCAAAGGAAGCCTTTCCCTAAAATTGCATTTCTTGCGATGCCTGCCTTCCAGTTTAAATTTACTTTGCTATCGTGGCGTCACAAGGTTTGGCCCGTTTAACCTGAACAGCAAGCTTCTTCCTGTTTGCCAATTACGTCATGATGTGGTGCCTTCATTAGTCCAGGCCGCAATTACCTGACTCGCTAATCTACCATTGTTCGCAACGTAATTTCTCTCTATATATTGCACACCAGACCTCATGACTTCAGCGGCTAAGGAACTCTGTAATCTCCTTGACATCCAATTTCAATTGAAAGTTTAGCCTTAAAATCAAATCCTAAGTGTAAGGTGAAAGTGTGGCAGCACTGTAGGGGTTTGCCTCGAACGCCTGATGAGGACTTAGATTTCAAGCCGCCCACCAAATCTGATGATTATCAACATTTCTCTAGAGGTAAAGGTAGGACTTGTGGAAAATTTGGATAATGGTTAGGCAAGCTTGCGTGACATCGAACAATTTCATTTTCTCCCTTCCAATAACCGTCCGTGGCCTGCAACGGGACAGGCGACTAGAAACGCGTGAGTGCTCGACCAAAACTATTGTACAGACAGAGACACACAAACGTGCCCACAGAAGTCCCTATAGCTCCGGGCTTCAAAGGGCCATTTCAGAAACAGCCGCACTCCTTGACACTGAAGTCAAGTAATTTTGCAAAAATTAAAATTGCACGGCAGCGAAGATTTCTGAGCCTTGTTAGCTTGAAAATGTTGGTTTTGGTAAGGGTGCCTTATGAACATCAGTATAGCAACAAAGCCCTCTGAATTGCGTCATATGGGACTGATTGTTATAGGGGTTATGTGCGTCGGGCATATCAAAAGAAGGAAAACGATAAATCGGGCATAAAAAGTAGTTAATTATGGACGCAATAATAACAGGCACAATTACTTCAATAAACTGATATATACAGTAGTTGCCGGTTTTTAAAGCCCACCTCGGGCCGAGACCAAATTGGGGTTAATAAGTGGTGGTCGCACTAAACGGACAGTCCATCTTCTTGATTAGCAAATGCAGGATAGGCACTATACATTACATACGTACTGTATTATGTGTAGAGCTTGGTTATGTACAAGAAAAGAATGGTGTTTGTCTGTATTTTACGTAATAACAAAAGCAAAAAAATTATTTGTGACACGTAAACAGTTGCGCACGCCGAGAGATGAGAATGTCACTCTATCCTTTTGGCAAACTGGGCTTTGTAGCCTGCGATTGGGCTTATTAGCCGGCGGATGTTGCTGTGTTAAATTCCATCCCAAGCACACTTGGGCTTAATATGCGGCTGAGCCTATTAACAATGGGCTTAATAACCGGCGACTGCTGTAACGAAAAAAAGGCACGGCAATAAAATGAAAAACAGAAAGTATGTGTGAGCAAATTGAAGACAATTGAATAACTCGTTGCGACTAACGTAAGAGAGAACCAGGAGCCCCAGGGAAGTACAACCAACAGGAAACGAAAACTGAGCAAATAGTACCCGCAAATTGGGCAAAAGTATTTCGCTGAAAATCGTATATCGATTCTTAATTGGATTTTGGATATTGACAGAAAATCATGACGGGGAAGCTTTTTCCCCCTTAAAAAAAACTCGATAGTTTATAATGCACTTGGACTGTTATTGTAGTGCGATAAACCGAAAAGCAATCGAATGTCGATAAACAATACCCTTTGGGAAGGGCAATGACTTGCATCGAAATAGGAAGCGACTGTTACTGCGGCGATGTTTATGAGGAAGCCTTACTTCGTTTTTATGTGCCATTATTTTCGAAAAAAGATACAACCGTAATCAGTTTAAAATTTGGACAAAAATAAATAGTTAGTGGATGCAATTTCTTTCAACAGTCCAACACTTTATGTATTTATTCACAGTCCCCGCATTGCCGGCATGTATTTCTCCCTCAAAAAATCGTATTTATTTGCAAAAGAGTGGTTTGCAATCTGTTTTCTTTATTAAAAGTAACGGAGGCTTTTTCAGACCGCTTTATTCAATATACTATCAGAAATATCCGTCTTTTTGGATTACTTAAATTTTCTATCCGGTCTTACCGCATCATTATTAATGTTAAATTTCTCTTTGCGCTTCAGGTAGCGTCAGCCGCTTTGCGGTGGGCAAAAGTTGTCAGCTTACCTTCTCCGATTTACTTTTTTATTGCAGAATGATCTTAACTACTCTACTGAAATCTAAACTGCACTTGTTTGAAGCAATATCCTCTGTTTGTCTTGCTTGGGAAGTAATACTTTGATTTTATGCTATTTGGCCTATACTTATCGCTTAAGAAAACCAAAAATTGCCTATTTATTTCACCACATAAAATATAATAAACGGAGCAGGTCTCCTTTTGAACAGTTTCTCAGCCACTTGCTACACAAGAGCCAATTCACATTCTTCGCATCATTTAATCATTTTTGATCTGCTGCTCTTCCCCAGAGGTTTTTCTCAACTGTTCCGCGTCACTTTTTCTAGTCGGTGGCCAATACTAACCGCTTTCCAAAATAATATTTCTTTTTCCGTCGAACCGCAACAAGAAATGACCAGTTTTGTTTAGAAAAAAATTTCTTCCTATTTGTTATGCCTGGATACGCGTTTGGTAATTGCGTCATCATGCGGTATCTTCATAAGTCGAGGCCATAATTACCTGACTCGCTAGTCTGTCATTGTTCGCACCAGACCTGTTCGCTGCCAGGTTTTGGCCGGCGTTCGGGACTCGATAGGTTACGCATCAGATCTCGTGACTACAGCTGCTTGAGAGGTCTGTTATCCTCTTGGCATACATGTTCAATTGAAAGTTAATCCTTAAAACCAAATCCTAGGTGCTAGGTGGGAGTGTGATAACTTTGCAGGGATCTGTCTTAAACGTGTGAAGAGGACTTCAGTGTCAATCTGCCCGCCAAATTCGGGCATTACCAACATTTTCCTAGAGGTTTACGCAGGACTGTTGCAGAATTTGGATAATGGTTAAGCAAGCTTGCATTACAACGAACTAACTCTCTGTCTTCCCATATACACAAAGTTTCTACAACAGGACAGGCGACTAGAAACGGGTGTGTACTTGGTATTCGTACTCGGTGTGTACAGACACACAAACTGCCCTACAGCAGTCACTAGAATTGCCCCGTTGCAGGGGCCATTTCAAAAATGACCACACTCCTCGACAGTTCAGTCAAGTAATTTTGCAAAAATTGAATTTGCACGTTAGTAAAGCTCCCTAAACCCTGTTAACTGTGAAATATCGGTGTTGTCTAGGTGTCGCCATACTCATCCCCTTAGTGACAAAATTTATTTTGAAGCATTTTTTCCAGTTATAGATTTCAAGCAGGCCAAAACAGCGAAATTTATTTGCGCAAATAAATTTCGAGAGCGCTTATTAACAGCGTCATCTCTGTGCATGAATAAGAGAACAATAAGACAACATGACTCTGCTATTATCGATTTTGTGAAAATACAAAACGATATGTTCTCTTATTGTTTCGTTATTTATGCACAGTGAGGGCGAAGTTGATAAGCGCTCTCGAAATTTATTTGCGCAAATAAATTTTGCTGTTTTAGCCTGCTTCAAAAATTTTATAATATAGGAATTCAGAGGTCTAGTTTGGCCCGCAGTCGCTTAGCGGCATGCACTCATCCGAGGTCTGGTTGGCTCCTGCTTGTCAGAACTGATTAACGTTATCGACCGCTTGTTTAAATTTTCTCCTCCCATATAAATGTGTTGGCCTGACGAGAGTTTATCAAAAGTGCCCGTGTACTTGCCAAACTAGACATCTGAAATCTCTGATGGAAATGCTAGAAAAGGCGGTTATAGGCGTGGGGCATATCAAAAGGAAGGAAAAAAGAGAACGTATAAAATTTGGATATAGGTATTTAGTTTATTTTTAATTATTATTAGTAATTACTTAATTACGTAAATTTTCATTCAAGTAAACTTGTTTATTGCACCAAAAAACGCGCGATAATTAAAAACATAAGTATGAACAAATCGAGGGAAATTGAAGAAACCACCCTGATAGAAATAAGAGCAACCCGGGACCAATAGGAATTACAACCAACAAGTAACGGGGTGTGAGCAAATAATGCCCATGAATTGGACAAACTTAGTTGACAGAGAACCATTTATGGATTTTGTATCCAATTTTTGAGATTGAATTCAAACCTTGACGCATTGGTTTTTTACTTTTTTCAAACTCACACTTGCTTCTAATGCCTTTAGGCAGTTATTATAATACGATAAACCGAAAAGCAATCACACGTCGTTAAATATTTCCGACGGGGGGAGGGGGTGCACTAAAGTGTACCGAAGTGGGTAGCTTTTTTTACTTTGGCGATGTTTATAAGAATCCCTTACTTCGGTTTTTTTCCAGTATGATTTTCGAAAAAAGACTCGAGCCGGTCTTAAAGTTGAAACAAGTTAAGTAGTTGGTCGTAACGCTTTCTTTTATTCACAATCCATGATCTGCCGGCATGTTTTTTTCGCTAGAAGAGTCATTGGTTCTTTGAGTGATACAAAACTCAATTACTGCTGAACTTAACTGAACGCATTGAACACTGAATCCATGAAACTCTAAGGAATTTCATATTTTTCTTCGTGTCCGAAACCTAGTATCCAGTAGGTAATGCCCACATGTCCGTTATTTCCACTTGC
Source organism: Ligula intestinalis (assembly GCA_036362985.1). Lineage (NCBI taxonomy): Eukaryota > Metazoa > Platyhelminthes > Cestoda > Diphyllobothriidea > Diphyllobothriidae > Ligula > Ligula intestinalis. The sequence continues at coordinate 11,293,802 of JAYGXS010000002.1, read as the reverse complement.
TCATTCCACGTTTGGAACGTTTGATGTATGTCTCCGTTTGAAAGTCTCCTCAGCCACCTGCTGCACAGGAACCAATTTGCATTCTTGTCATCGTTTAACATTTCTAATCAGCTGCTCTTTATCCAGACTTTTTGTCAACGGTTCTCTGTCATCTTTGCTAATTGGCCTATCCTAACTGATTTCCAAAGGCATATTTCTTTTTCAATAGTGGCTTAACAAGGACAGGTCAGTTTTAGCTGAAGAGCAAGTTTCCTCCTGTTTGCTACGTCTGGTTGCGTGCTTGCCAAGTGCGTCATCATTTGGTGTCTTCATTAGTCCAGACCATAATTACCTGCCTCGCTAGTCTATTATTGTTTGCAAAATATTTGCTGTCTGCTAGGTTTTCCCGGCGTTCGCAGCTCGATAAATAGAGCACCAAACCTCGTGACTTCAGGCGCTTGGGAACACTTGTGTTCTCTTGACATCCAAATTCAATTGAACGTAAATCCTTAAAATCAAACCTTCCTTGCTAGGTGAGAGTGTGAAAGCTATGCATTTATCTGCCTCAAACGTGTGATGAGGACTTTGGTTTCGCTCTGTCCGCCAAACTTGAAGATTAACAACATTCCCCTGGAGGTTTCGAGAAGACCTGTGGAGAATTTGGATAGTGGTTATAAAGACTTGCGTGACATTGAACTAACTTCCTCTCCTCCCATAGACATCAGGTTCCCACAAGAGGACAGGCGACTAGAGACGGATGGGTGATGGACCACAAATATTGTACAGAGACATATTCAACCCTACAGCAGTCAATATAAATCCCTGTTTCAAAGGTTCATTTCAAAAGGAACTGCACTTCTCGACAGTGAGGTCCAATTTTATGGCAAATAGTAAAATGCCATGATAGAGAAGATTCCTGAACTCTTTTAGCCATAAAATGTTAGTTTTTATAAGGATTTTGTCATTAACACCACCATAGCAACAAACCCCCCAGGACCGGTTGCTATAGGGGTTATATGCGTGGGGCATATCATGGAGAAGGAGCGTATAAAATGTTTAATAATGGACACAATAATAATGTCCACAATTATTTAAATAATCTGATGCCTGGCAACGAAAATATGCACGATAAAAAAGTTAACAGAATGTCTAAGCTAATCAAGGAAAATGAAATAAGTCGTCGCGATAGACGTAAGTGTAAACCAGGAGCCACATAATATGCGTGAATTGGGCACAAATAGTTGACTGACAATCGTTTAGCGATTCTTAATGGACTCTTTGGCATTGACTTAAGACCATGACAGGTATGGTTTTCCCCGCTTAAAAAAACTCAATAGCTTCTGATGCATTTGGGCAGATATGGTAATGCGATAAGCCAAAAAAGAACCACATGTTGTTTAAGCTATCCATGTGGGGAATGCAGTATAGTAATCGAATTAATATGTTTTTGTCACTGTGGTAATGTTTATGAGGAATCCTTACCTCGTTTTTTATGCGCCATTACTCTCAAAACACTTATAACTCTAACCGGTCGCAAAGTAAAGCAGTTGGTGCTAGCGGCTTCTTTTAACCCTCCAGAACTTCATCTACATTCATTCACACTCCCTAATTTGCAAACATGCATTCCTCCTTCAGAAGTTTGTAGTAGTTACTTAAAGCGTTCTTGGCTATCTGTTTTTTTTTATTAAGAGTTAATGCCTTTTCATGCTGTTTTATTTGAAGAGTTATCGGAGAGGATAATCTTTTTGGTTTTGCTTAAGCTGTCTGTCCTGCTGTAGCGCTCTATGCGAACTGGTTAATTTAATTTTGAGCTCCAGATGGCATCAGCCGCTTTGCGGTAGGCAAAAATTCTCCTATTGACTTTCTTCTTTGAAAAATCTAATCAAATCTAAACTACACTGGCTTGAAGCAATACTCTCTCTCTCTGAGTTGCTTCGGCATCATAGCTTATGTTTAATGCCCTTACACTGCTTTAGTAATTTTGTGCCGTTCCGAAAAAAGTGGCCAGTATGGTCTTCTGCCATGATGGTTGCAGTAGGTTTTTGCGCCATTAATATGCCTAAGTGTTCTCAAATTTGAAAAAGTCAGAATTCCGGGATAAGAATAAGAATTCATCTGCCGCTCACCAGAATAATTTTGAAGATTTGTTGACATTTCGGACAGCTGGGCCGGCTGTCCTTTGTCGAAGCGAATACTGATTTTATAGATCAGCAAGTTTAAAGTTGCGGATGAACGTGCTGGCCTTAGGCTGCTGGATTTTTCTCCGGTCGCTGTTTGGCCGTGCGTGTGGATTGAGGCTTGGCGTGACGGCAGTTGGTGTTCTGTTTCATCTCCACGGTAGAGGATGTTGGTAATCCAGCTCCCGCTTCCGGTGGAGAAACAGGGCGCAAATTGCAGACCTGTTTACAGGAACGCAAAGCAGCGACCCGGAGACTAGACCCTAACTCAGAACGCAACACATATCGGAGAGACTGGCCATGAGGTCGATATTCAAGGAATGACCATAGTAGGCCGAAGAGCCTCAAAAGCTCAAAGGTTGACGCTTGAGGCATGGCGCTCAAACGCCAACTCTGTCAACAGATATATAGACCTCCCTGCGGCCTACAAAGTCCTGCGCCATTACGCAGCTAAAAAACAGGACACGGTCAAACCGAAATCAGGACTTGCAGACGAAGACAGTACTGTGAAGAAACCACCGGAAAAGGGAGCAGGATAGACAGCATTTTCTACCGTGTGGACGAAACATAACACAAACCGCCGTCAGGCTAAGCGGTGACCCGAGAAATATTGATCAGCCGAAGGCCAACACACACAGCTGCAACTTTAAACTTGCTGATCGATAAGTTCAGTATCCGCTTCGACAAAGGACAGCTGCGCCAGCTGTGCGAAACGTCAGAAAATCTATAAATTTATTCCGGTGAGCAGAAGATGAACTCTTATGTCTACCTGTCCAACGCGAAAAGTACGTAGGGCATATAAAATTGCAAGGATGAATGTTATTTTAAACGTGTGGGACCTCTTAAAGGCTGCATACATACTATGCGAGCAGCTATTTGGGAACCTGTTTGCTTTGGACAGAAAAGGAACGCTTCTGACCTTTTATGCTGAAATACATAACAATCTAGCCCAGAGTGCTCTGCATGCCATAAACCTGCTGGTTGATGGCATTTGGACGAATTCCCATGGCCTTTTTTGCTGGGAAGTAGTTATTTTGGTTTTAGAAGGTACACCGGGTCACGTGTAAACTACACCATTCTAGGAACCCCATGCTTAAGATAATTTAGTTTTTTAACCTATAAAAATGATGAGTGTATGTGATATGTAACAATAAGGAAGTCTGGATCCTTTCTTAAGCTGGCATTAAACGGGCGCTGAGGTCATCCTATCTGGCCAATCTTTGCCCTAGCAGAGCGTTTAGATGGCTTTTATAACCCCCTTTTGACCTTTCCTAGAGAACGCTTGAGGGTTGCGTCAAATGCGAATTATTTTGGTGGAATTCACACTACTTTCTTTTTCTATAGCCGGTTCCGCTCATCACGTTTTCTTATTGGGTGAGGCAATTATTGATGTGCGAAAAAAACCGAGGCCCAAATAAAATATTCCTAACAGCATCCCCGGAAGAGAAAGAAGAAGCAGAGACTATTTCTGGGGCGAAAGTGTATTCTGGCTGACGTTTCAAAAGCTCGCTTGCTTCTATCGTCAGAGCATAGTGTCCGTACTCCTTTTCGCGTCAGATAAATGTGAACGACCATTCGCCTTGTGTCAATCGATTGCACCGATCGATTTTCGTGGCTGTTTGAATTGCTCGTGCCCTTACGAGCATCTTCCTGAGCTGTGTCAAGTCGTTTTTGTGTTTCGTGAGCGTTTTCACCCTCTTTGCTCGCGGCTGCCGGCTGTCGACCCTGGTTATCTCTCTCCGCCTGACCTATTGCTCCGTTCTGAGCCGATGTTAGCCTTTTGCTGATGATGTTATTTTCAAATACAAATGCGAATTCCACAGTTTTCAAAGTAACCCTCCTTTCAGAAGACCAGTCGGTGAACGTATATAGCCTTCGATAAATACTCGCCAGGCCAGAACGGGCTACGTGTGATCAATGATCTTTGTCCTTTTATACAAGTCAATCGTGTGCATAGGAGGGGGAAGGCGTAAGAAACGGTGGTTTGGGCAGCAGTTGGGGGGGGGGGGAGTAGGGCATAGAGAAGTGCACGCGAATAAATGACCGTTAGCTGCGCTACGCGCAGAGCTAAAAGCAGGTTCTTTTGTGTGCATAACATGGTGGCGGCCATTTGTATCTTTAAGAGCATACACTTACCCACTGACTGGAGGTAATTTGATGAGACCTTACGAGTGGTAAAGAAACCATCTCACTGCTTTAAACTTTGAAAAAGTGAAACCCTCACAGTTAATATTATCGTCAGCATCTTCCCTTTTAAAATCCCGGTGTTATTTGGGATTTTGTTACCTCGAAGCGATTTCTACGGGTTAGCTAATTTGCATTTGCTGGGCACTTATCTACTTATCGTGCCTTCAGATCAAAACCCGCGAGTGCGTCGGCACCTGCGGTTGGAATAGCACCACTTGATTCCGTCTAATTTGGACAAGGCAAAGTTCATGCGACTAAGTGGATCTAATGACGTCATGCAATTTCGTGACCTCTTATTCAACTGCAAATTGTCATTGCGTATTAATAAGGTAAAAAAACGATCCAATTCAGTATTGGACTAGAGGCTGTTGCCCTGCTCTTGTGCCTCCTTTTTAATCGCGCTGTACAGGTTTTCACTATCACACGAATACGCGACAGGCAGGATTTGATGACGTTATGCAATTTCGTGCCCTCTCATTCAACTACGAACGGTCATTGCTTATTAATAAGATGAAGCATACTGTCTATTTAATTACTGGCATAGAAGGTTTGGTCGCGCAGGGTGAAGAGGAGGGCAAATATCGAAGCAAGGCTGTTCGTGTTACAGTAAAAGTCTGTCATACTTCAAATTCCCGTCTAATTTACTGGAAATAGTTGTTGAAATATGCGCAATACGTTTTAAGTTTTCTAACTTATTACCGTATGAACTTGCGAACATCAAAATCCAATTTTGCTGAAAAGGTGCAAAGTGCAAGGCCCCGTTTGTCCACATAATCGGAAGTCTATGCATACTGTCACATCAGGGTCCAACAGAACAGCAAGAGGCGGCAGTCCTCTACCGAAGCCACTCATAGTAGAAAAGCAAGTCAATCAGGCTTGAAACTAGTGTTTGATGTCAGCATGAATGTCGCCTTGTTAGGGACTACTTATATGGCCCCTGACGGGATTTGGAAACAGCACCTGCTTCCAATACATGCGATATTGGGTGGGATTCCTGAGAAATTGTTGTTAGAGTCAAGCAGGTGCTAGGGCTAAGCTTTCGATTGAAATTGATGTTAGCGTTAAGATACAGAAACAATTACCGTTCCTAGGCTTAAGTGCACGAAGTTGTTTTCATTTTCGTATGCTGTGTTGGTTAACATTTTTGGACTTATACTTGATTCATTTTCGTCCTCCTGATGCTAGCATAACTATCTGTAGTTGAAAGCAAGTCATGCTTAAAAGTGTAGACCGTCGTCATCGGTGTTGCCTGACATAGACTAATCCTACCCAGGAGACTTTCCGAAACCTGCTTTTTTAAATTGTCAGTTTACCTTGCGTGCGCTTTTTTGCTGAATACTGAGCAAATAGCTGATAAAAGACCGAACTGTACGAGATAGACTCGAAATGCATAGCTGAGGAGAGAGTAAGGAAAGCGCTCCTTACGATAAAATACTTGCGGGACCATCTTTCCTGTGGCGGTAATTACCTGTCCTCAGGAGTACCCAACTACCTGCCAACTGATTGTTGCATAGTTTCAGTCAGAATAAGGCACATACTGCCTACTTCTAAAAAGATATAAGCTTATTTTGTCTATTCGGCATCAGGAATGTAGCGGGGCGATTTATTAGAGCTTTTTGGATGCACAGCCATCCGATTGGTTCTCTGATTCTTCTGCGGGGGGAGGGGGCGTAGAGAACAACGGATCAGCCGAAAAAACGATGTTTGACTCACAACGACAGTAGATTCCGTGACAGTGGGCTGTTCGGGCCTGCTCAGTGTCCTCGTCTGTTTTTTTCCGGTCTCCCGGCGGTAGTCACTGGCATTTGCAGTTGAAATGCGACATTAAATGAACCGGAAGCGACATTTTTTGTTTTGCCACCAAAACATTGATGTCTACTAAAAGCCCTACAGGAGGCGATGAACATTTAACTTTGCAGTTTAAGTGCTGTCCTATTTATGACCGAACCGGTCCTAGAAAACATTAGAAAACGATCTTAGGACAAGAAGGTTGTCCGTGCAGTAATAATTCACCAATATCCGCCTGATGATTGAGTTTTCCAATATTCGCTCTCCTATTGATGGCCAAAGAAAGATTTTTGTGGACAGGGGGTAGCAATACATTGTGCTAAGCAATGATCGCCAGTGGCTGAAGATGAAATGGTTGCAGGCAAGTAATTTGGAGTATAGCTTGTGCCATTGACACAAAAACAGGCTTGCTTACCTTTTCTTACACCCATTGCGTGCCATTCGCAAGAAACCGTCCTAAACATATGACGTGAATGCGTCTGCAGCTGATAACGCGGCTTGAAGCAATTAATCTACGTCCCAATTTTTTTGGGATGTATAGGCTCCGAACTCACGAAGAGACGTCATTAGACAACAGTATCGCAAATTTTCTGCCACCTAGCTTGTGTTTTCTTAAACCAGATTTTTCAGCTTTTTAATTTTCTGAGAAATTAATTTCTTTTCGTGGTATACATCAGTATATGTAAGGTTTGTAGGCGTAAACTGAAATTAAAAGTGTATATTTGGGTTGAAACCCGTCAACTACTGCGATATATGCACTTGCTGCCAAGGGACAGGCTTTAGTAGTACATACTGATGTTGTAAATTACCATACTAACAGCCTAGGTACTAGCTAACAGGTGCATACACGTGTTTCGAGGGTATTCCGTCGCTGCTTGACACAGTTGCTAGGGGTCCGGCTCGCCTATAGACCTTAAATATGCTGATGTTTACCGCGAGCAGAAATTAATTTTTCAGGAAATTAGAAAACAGCACTTTCAAAACCGGTAGCATATCAACCAGAAAAAAAAACAGAGACAGCTAGAGGACCCACTGATGAGCCGGATTCCTCGCAGCTGTGTCAATTAGCGGCAGAATACTGGCAAGACACGTGTCTGGGCTTGTTATCTAGTACCTACACTGTTATGATGGTAAGTTATAAAACTGGAATTTATCGTCTGTTAGCCAACTCCTAAATAATCTTTACCAGCCAGCAACGATTGTCCAGCACTGAAGAGGGTGGGTGGGAGTAGTGAACAACCGATCATATGAAAAAAAAGATATTTGACTCACACTGGCAGTGGATTCCGTGACAGTAGGCCCTTCAGACTTGTTCACTATCCCCTTTTTTTCGGTCTACCGGCGATAGTCACTGGCATTTGCAGTTGAACGGGAACATAAAATAAACCGGAAGCGACTTTTGTACCACGCTCTGATCTTACTTCTCCTTCTGTCTCCAACATGTCAACGTCTAAGAAAGGCCCTGAAAAGGCGGCGTACATTTAAGTTGACGGTTTAAGTACCGTCCATTTTATGACCGAAACGGTCCTGGAAGGCTTAAGGAAAGTATATGAAAACAACGAAATTATGCATGTAATAATTCCCTTACATCCGTTCGAGGAACTCTCTCGTGCATTGTTTCCAATATTGCTTCTCACCGGTAGCTAGAAAAGTGTTTTTGTTGACACGGGAACAGGTAGCCGTGTTTTTTGTATTGTGCTGAACAGTGACCCGACCAGAGATGAAATTGGGACTTCCAAGTAATTTGGAGTATAGTTCGTGTCATTTACTTAAAAACAGTCTAGCCTACCTTTCATAAACCCATCGCGTTTCTTTGGAAACTAATATTTCTGAACATATGGAATAGACAACGGGACAGAAAGCATTCTTTCCCCACGCCCCACGCGGGCTGCCTAATTATTTTTTAAGATGTGTAAGCTCTGAACTCATGATATTATTCGCAACCGTGTGACTGCTAGCAGGACTCCAGGTTAAACCCCAAGGCATAACGGCATGAGTATGCTCTGTCAAGTGATCCTTAAGCGTCTTTTTTCTCAGTAAACTTAAGTATATCAATGATCTTTTTAAGTTTCCACTCATACTTTTTAGCGACATCTATTACTTTCTTACCCAACCTTTGCTTGAAAAATTCAGTCAACAAAATAGCGTCTGTTTAACATTCTACATTCCTGCTTTGTAAAATTTTCATAATTATTCTCTACTTCAACATTCAGTGAAGGGCAAGGGGCTAGAAGAACAGGATGGTGAGGCTTCGTCAGGTCCTATGCAACTGGATGCGAATTCAGCGGAAGTCGATCAAGCCCTAGATAGACTCAAATCAAGACCCATATCTGCTCGCCAAACTGCTGGTGATCTGGCCTCCCAGAATATATGGCGACGTAAAAGCATATCGGAAATCCTGACTCAACCGGGTGTTATTGCTGGTAAGATCACATTTTTAGTCTTTTTAAAGACCTTTCCTATTTCTTGTTCCTACTTTTTTGGCAACTCTTTAAGCAGGTCGATAACTAGTAAATAATTGCAGTTGCTGTATCTGAAAAAAAGGCAAACGTTAATAGCGTGCTTACTTCCTCGAGTTTTAAAGGGGTTAATTTTCCCATTTCTCGGTGTGAATGCTTCCCAATTCACTTTTAATTTCGCGTTTGGAAGTCCACTACAAAGTCAATTTCGTGATTCAAAGTTTTAGCCTGTAATTTGCCTCTTGCATCTTTGTCTTTGCTTTTAAGAAGAATTTTCTGGTCTTCCTGGTTACATTAACAAGCGCACTTTGATTTGGCTCCCTTGCTTTACTGAGATCATTTTTTGCGCATTTCCTAGTTAGCCTCTCCAAGGTAAGTTTTTTTGTCCCTAAGGTGTTATTTCGGAGCAGCAACCGTTCTGTTAACAACGCCAAGATGGACAGCTTGCCACCTATTTGTTCGTTGCTGCTGGTCTAGGATGAATCACACACACTGGAGCAAACCCTTTAGGGTGCAGTTGTATGACATTTAACAGCCTAAGATCCATTAATAACTCGTGAATAAATTCGCTGCCCTGTCTCGCGAACTGCTTCCTCATTACCCAAATCGCCAGCGCCAATCGTTTGGCCATGTAATCCGATTGGAGGCAAATGTTTGCATCCCAAGTAAGTGGGTAGATAGAGAAGTAAAAGGCGTTGCGATCACCGGAATCATACTTTTACTTGTCTGAACTTTCGGGCTCCTTCTAGAATTCATCGTCAGAGATAAAAGGCGTACACGAAAGACAAGCGACAGTGATGGGTGGAGGGGTAAAGGGGGGGAGGGAACACTCAACCGATAGTGCCATCATTCCGGAGATGCCGGGAGCCCGAAAGCTCAAACAAGCAAAAGTATGTTTCTGCCTATCGCAACGCTTTCTACTTCTCTATCTACATGTAATCTGAGTTTCACATCGCTTTAAGTGAGGAAAGAAAAACGAAACGACCTAAAAAAAATTATTATTATTTTCAAAGTTTTGAATTGATTTCACTGTATGTTACTCAGATTTAGAATACGTTTCGTAAGACCTTTTTGAGAGGGATTATTAAGTCAATGATTATATTACACTTTAGCAGAAACACACATTTCCATACGAATTTACAAAAGGCATTTTTAGGACCCAGCCATCCTATCCATATATTCTTGTAAAATGCTGGTCACTTTTTGTATACATTTTGCGCAAAGCGCTAGTAAAAACATCTTCAAAACCCAGGACCTGACGTTGGTAATGAAGTAATTTTCTGAAATCTTTAAAGCTAAGTGACTTGCAGGTAATGTCTCTCAGTTATTTTGAAGTGTTTGTTCTTTCGCCCCTTATTTATCGGACTTCTAGATTCTCAGCTTGACTTTTCAAATTTTCCCCTTACCTGAATTTTCTTGAACGTTTGATGCTTTCTATGGCCTTCATATACACCCAAATACGGAGCTATAGTATAGGCATCATAAAGACTATCTTACGATCTTATGTAGGATTTTAAGAAGTAATTAGCCTTATTAAAAAAACAAGCTATCCTCTTATCTTAATTTTAATAAATCTTATATTTAAGCGCTCTCATTGAGTAATTTTAACGTTCATCTTGTTGTTTACGATATTTTAACTATGAAATTATATTATATGCCTACCAATTATTTTGTTCAAATTTCGTTAGCGTTTGTCCCACTACCTTATTTTACTACGTCTCCAGTCTCCCAAGGAAAGAATATATAACCAATCTCATGCAAAGTTATGATGAAAGTTGAGCCAATCATTTGTCGACAACTACAATACTTTTAATTCGATTTATTCCTGTTCCAGAACGTACCCTTTTTGCATGCACAATATGCTATTAAATTATTTTATTCATCAAAATATATCCACATTTGAACTCAAATCTAGGCTATCTGTGATGTTCCAAACTAAGTTTGCGCACTTGCATGTATCGCTGTTTGAGAAAGTCTAACCACACGGGACATGCCGCATGTGGAAAGTAATTTTTTGTCCACGTAAAGCAAATTAGAAAAGGAGCAAAAAAGCAGGTTATTTTCAGCAAACAAGACGTTTTATCGATTCAAACAATTGCAATTTAAACGTTAGTATAACTTGCTGCCCTCAAAGCCAGTAATAACGTCTTCTAGCAATCTTTGTTTTAATTTCCTAACATTTTTTTGTATTACCTTTACCGCATAAAATGCTTTGTTAATTTGGAGACTATTGTAAGAATTGGTAGGTACCACATAGTTGCTATTTTTGTGGAATTTTGAAACAGAAGGTTTGCCGTTTTCATAATAGCTTAGTATTTATATGGCCATTCTGCTATGCTGCATTCACAGTCTTAGTACAGAGCCCAAAAGTGAATGTATGTTGTGAGGAAAATTCCAATAAAAAGAGGAAAGTGAGGCCTTTCACGTGAAATAGAACATTGAGGAGATGTTTTCAGAAAAATTGAAAAAGGCGGTAACACGTCGTAAGCAGTAACTTGACTTAACCACGGCAAAAAGGAAATATTACAGACAGTTGGTTCTTAGTTTATTCTACCAAAAGTGGCTTTTTCTCTTCTTTCCCTCTACGCCAGAAGCAAAAAGTAAGTATCAGGTTTATTTAACGAGGTTGTAGCAGACATCCAAGTGGCTGCTTGAAGATGCGCGAGGAAGCAAATCCGACCGACGTTCACATGCACTGCATGTAACCTGTTAACTTGTCACGTGACCACTATGTCTGATATCGCAAAATCTAAGTTATTTTCATTACTTCGGCTGTCAGCGTTGCTGACACGACTGTAACTTTCTCTGATTTCTCATCGTTTATAATTTGTTGCAAGGTCGGTTGCTGCGCGACTATCAGATTATATTAAAAGAACACTTCCTTTTTGTTCAAGATCTAAAAGTAAGGAGAAAGAAGACCGTACGGTCGCTTATTTTTCTCAAACTTTTGAACTTATGCAAGAGTCAATTGTCAGGTAAGGTAGCAGCCACAAAACCAGCGACAGTTATGATGGATTTTAGCCACTTAACGATTAGTACTGCGGGTCTAGATATGGCGGGGCATGTCGAGGTCCAGTCGATAATTGGATGGGCTTAGTTTCCATATGAAAACTAGGCTGTAGTAAATTGTTGGCTTGTTTACCATTCGCCATCTTACTGTCTGCAAATTTAAAGTTATGATTTGATGATTGCGTATACAGCAGAATTAATGGGGATCATTAATTTTGTAAATCGAATGAGACAAGACGCCAAAAGGCAGGTTATTTTTTAGATAACGACGTTTTATTGATTTGAAATTCCGATTTGAAAATTTTTTGTGATTTGATGCCCTCAAAGGCTGTAATAACGTTTTCTAGCAAACCTTTGTTTTACCGTCCCAACATTTTTCTGTTCTGTTTTCTCTTTACCACAGAAAAATACTATGTTAATTTGTTGACTATTGGAAGAAATGCTAGCTATGGTCTCGCTGTTACTCATGTGGATTTTAGAAGCAATAGGTTGACAGTTTTTACAATGGCTTAGGATTTATACGGCTGCATCCTCTCGCTGCATAATGTAAGTAACAAATTAGAGAATACAAAAATTGAATTCATACATAAGAGGTCATAGAAACCGGTCAGAAAGGGTCAAACATTAAATTGGGTTGATTAGTCTAATTCGTAACGTAAGCAAGTGAGGCAAAGTTGATCTTTTCAATGGTGTTACGGAAGCGTCTTTTGATTGTGTTCAAGGTGTTTTCACCCTTAAAGTGCACGGATATGAAAACGAGCTTTTTTGGAGCTGACTGTTCCTTAACCTTCTTCAATTAACTGAGCTGATTATACACGCTTGAGTGCAGTTTCCTTGAGGCTGACAATTTCTGCATGTTGTATATCTATTGAGCAGATTTTGCTTGTTCTATAACCCGTTCCATAGGTTTGGACAGCCACTTCTCCTGACTATTCAGCTTATTTTTATATACGATCTGTTAATATCTTCAGTCTAGCCAGCGAAACCTTCCAAGGAGAATATTTTATGATGGCCTTCTCAGCTCTCGAAGGATGCGGTCACATTTGCAGTCTGCCTTTTGCGACTACTCCAAACGTGACGCCAGTTTCATTCACAATAACAAAACTAATCGCTCTCTTTTTTGGGTATTAATCAATTTGAAGCATCACTTTGAACAAACGCGGAAATTGACTTTAAATGAACAAGTTAACGGACAAAATCTGTCCGTTGGTAAAATCTTTCAAGTATGTGTCCGCAAGTCTTACACTCAAGAGGCGTTTGCAAAAGCGCAGACGGGTTCTTTTCCCGGGCTTCCTAGAAGCTGACTTGCTTGGTAGAATGTGCTTTGTTCTGTTGGAGGAAGATATAAATGTATCCCCAAAAAGCATGTGTGTCCCTCGTTGTCTACAACAAAAGCTGTCTGTAGCAAAACAGGATTTCAGTTAACGCTCAGCTGCATTGTTTTGCCCCATCTGATAAGCCTATTAACTGTCAATATCATAAAGACATTAACATTAAAAGAGAGTTTTTAGGACAAAATAATTTGAAGGCTTTCCAAAAAGTAGAATTGCATAAGACCGCCAGAACTTGTGGAAACGCTATAATTTATCTTGTCACTATACTTCCCTTTTCCACGCTGAACAGAAATTTGAGGTTTAATTTCGATATTCAAAAGGGAATTGCTTTCATCTATACTGTAACGGTATGACCTGATGAGAATTTACTGAAAGCGTTCGCTCACCAAAATTGTGTTCTGAAATATTCGATTTTATCTAAATCAGCATTATATTTGCGATCGCATATGAATATTCAGGGCTGCAATGAAGCCACGTTAGCAGTCCCGTCAATGCATATTGACAATTTTCCAATAGAATTTTCCAGCATCGATTCATTTGGGTTGTCACATAAATTTCGAAATATTTTAGAAATAAATGTGCTTTTTTCACTACTTTCCATTTAAGTTTTATAAGTTACCATATCCATCTTGAGATAATAATTTGTGTTTTCAAAAACAAGTTATATGTCATAAAAATACGCTTCGCTTTTTGTTTGCTTTCGTTCTTCATATGAATTGTGCAACCCTTAGAAAGCTTTGTTTTAAATACGGTCGAAAGTTTTATCCTTATGTTTTTTGCATTTGGTTAACTAAACATAATGCCTAATATATTTTTTTTAAAAGCAGTACGTTTTTGTTCTATATTATAATATAAAAGTTACATTCAACAAGTGCTTTTTGATTCACTGGAAAATAGAGTAGAAAAACCAGCAAATTTTTGAAAATTTCTATAAACTTCTAAACTGGTCAGTATCTGAATATGAAGTATAAAAAGGAAATTTTGCTTCGCTCGAGGAAGTAGCCAAGTAGAATGCAGATTTATTCCTAATCCACAGAACGACACTCTTTATTTTACGACGGCATTTGTGAGCGGAGTAATTAGCTCAATGCGCAGTCGATTCCTTTTATTTCACGGACATGAAACATTAACTACAGTTCTCGAAACGGCCGCCACCTTTTTGCAACAGACACGCATGTCTGGACCCATTAACCCGTAAATTGCCATGCCTTTTTCATGGCTCCTACAAAAAAGAGAGGGATAGATAACTAGCTAGCGTAATAGCATGGACTTTGCAGCAAACACCCTCGCTGTGAAGACCTACGTCATACGCGCAGACTAAATAGTGCCAGCAAATTCGATAGTTTTCGACGTGCTCTCTCTCTCTTGCGCCCGATCCATTCCCCAACTTTCGGCCAAACGATCCATTAGAGCAAGTGCAAGCAGCCGTTAGGGAGGATGGCTCGGGAGGTAGAAGAGGATTATTTCACAGAGAGAAGTGGCACGATAACGCGAAAGTTTGGCTGCCAAGATAGGCACCAACAACAAACGCATGTCACGTTTAACTGTTAGGAAACACCTTCTGCTATTTCCTTAGGACTATCTTCACGCCTACTAAGGGCGAGATTCGGATAGATAGTACAGTAGTACCAGCGCAAAAGGCTACTATCACTTTATACTAAGTTAAGCGGTTTTTCGGCTTGTGTTGGAGAAAGCAGCCTACGCCAGACCCCGTTTAGTCTTCGAGTCTCCGGGAAAAGGTTAATAGTCCGAACCGCTAACTACGTCCTCCATCAATTTAAAGCTAACGCCTGAGACTGTCACCTTCTGTACCAAGCGGTTGGTGCACTTGGTGGACTTCATTGAAATCAATGGTCGAACGCTAAAGTTAGCATTTATATTCATGAGGTTTCTTGGGGATGTTGAATACAGGCTGGGATTCTCTGTTCGAGGTTGTCGCGTCCAGTATTTTGACTCAAGAACCTCAACACAAAGTGGCGGTCACAAGCAAACCTATTTACTGGCGGTTCACGCTTGCCATATCACAGTGCCGTCATTGGGACTTGGGACATTTTATAGGGCACTCGGCGCGCCAGCCCTGGAAAAACTGTCGCCGCTGTGTTTGCGAATGCCTTTTTATCAGACCCGGGGGCCTGCATATTTCGCAGCTAGCCTTTGCTGAAGGCCGTGGTACAATTCGCCGCCTATGGACGCGCCAGGAAGCCAGCAGCTAGGCTAAAGCGGAACCCGACTTTCCTGGTCTGCTTAAAAAATTATAATTATGCCGTTTAGATAAATACTCATTCTCATTGTTTTGGTTGTTAACGTAATTTGGTACCACGCTTGGGAGTTTTCCGTGGGTGTGCAATGTACTAATGACAAAGGAAGACGGCATTCTTTGCGTTATCTTTTTATCAAAACTCCAGAAATGGTTGGCCGTTCATTGTTTGTGATAAAGGAAACTTTCATCGTCAACTTAGTTTCCACTTAGCTACTATTGTTAAACATTTATCAGGGTTATCAGGGCCCTCTACCAGGGAACAAGGCGCCACAATAATTGCTGTTCATGACCCCCGGCTGCACTGACAGCTAATTAGCGTACATCAATATGGTTGCCCCCCCCTCCATCCATTTTGGTTGATGTTTCTTACACCCTAACGACCTGATGAAACCTGACAGCTGATTAGCCTATGCCCACTATAATTACCCTCCTTTTGGCTGCTACTTCTCATCTCTGAAAATGGACTTCTGTAAGAGTACGAAAGCTCAGAAATATAAACCAATTAATCCGGTGCTCGAAACGTCTTCTTCCTTGTCTATGCAAATACCTGGAGCGCGAACCCTTTTGTTCATTCGGAAAATTTCTCAGTTCATTACTGTGCATTACTAAACGTCGATTGATTTTTCTTTTTAAATCAAAGGCAACTAAAATATCAAGAGAACACTGTACCTCTAGTACAGGCCATTAAGACGTCGACTTTTTGATAATACCTTGACTGAGCTTAAAATTAATAATTGACCTTTTTCACAGTTATTCTTGTTTTGAAGTGCCTATGAACTTCATTAGATTTTCTTGGAATTTTTTTATTTCCTTTTGCCGGAACAATTGAAAATAATGCAAAGTACAATCCGTTCTGACTCGCTAGGCGATTCAGACGTTCGGCTAGTTAGCTTATTATTAACTTTTGCAAATCACTTTACTCCAAACGCTTTCAACCCCTTATTATTTCAGGTATCGTCGGTAGCACGATAGCAGGTGTCTTTCTGCTGATCCTGTTGATCCTGTTCTGCATTTATCGTCTCCGTAAAAGGGACGAAGGCTCTTATTCGCTAGATGAACCTAAAAAGAGTCCCACTGCTTCAAATTCCTACACGCAAGCACCGGACCGGGAATTCTACGCTTAAATCCCCCGCTTTATCATGACTTTATTTTACCTTCGCCTCCCTTCCCCCCAGCCCGTAAAATTTCCTTCGAACTCTTTTAATTATCTCCATAATCTGCCTGTCCAAGAGAAAATCAAGCTGAGGACGTCTCATCCCAAAAATGATTGCTTGACTCTTGCGTGCTTCTGCTGTGCTAGTTGGCGAGCGTCCACGGTAACTCGACCCTGTCTTCCGCGAGCCCATTTTTCTAAAGTTTCCACCGCAACCACAACTCTTTCCTCTTCTCCTTCAAATTCGACCGATTGCAGGCTGAAGAAACATTCGTCCTCTCAAATTGGCCCCTGTAAATAACTGCTTCGGTTCTCCGCATCCTTCACCGTCAATCCTGTGAGTTGGACAGTTCGGGAGCGCGTACAGACACGTGAAGGGACGCTGAACACTTTTCGAATTCTACCTGCCCACTCTAGTCAAAAACCGGTCATATGTGCAATATCGATCATCGCTGACTTGAATTTTAACATTTTTTCTTTGTGTTCTTTTTTGACTCATCTGATCTCCCGCCACATACAACATTGAGAAACCACATGAAGCACATGTGTTTGCTTGCATTTCTCCGGTCGCTTTCATCTGCCCATAGGTTTCTTCAGTTCATCTTACACACCTAAACAATATGTAATCTTGATTTTGGTTAAACGCACTATCGTGAACTGTTTATAAGTAGTTGTTTTTTATTATAGTTAATTTAAAAACGCCCGCCTTACTTCACTTGGTGGAAGTAATTTAATTTTAATTTTCCTAGCATATAAGAAGGCGATGCTGGATTGAACATGAAAGAAACATTATCCAGAAAGCAATTTCGCAAATAGCAGAATTGAACATATTTCTCTCTTTCCTACAATCGTATGCTAGCAATGAATTATTTTAGGTACGGCTTAGTTTTTGCTTGTTTGCTTTGAGTAAAATTAACCACTTGCTAAGTTCACTAAAAATGGTCAAACATTGTATTTGTGCATCCTGCTATCAGAAAACAGCTCTCTCAATAGGTATTAACTACAAGCTAGTAGATAATCCAAACCAACGAATATCTTAAATTAAGTTTTAAGGTTTTATTTTGCTCTTATGAGTTGCCGCAAATGCATGTGCTGCATAAACTTTTGACATAAAAAAACTGTCTGGAACGGCTGGAGGATGATAGAGTGTTTGATCCTGACAGGAGCCTTGTCAGCCAACTCTGGCGGACGGTGTTTAGGAACCTGGAGGACCTCTTTTGTTCTGGTGAAAATTTCCTACACAATTAATACTCTCGAAATATTTTCACTGTAGGCTTTACCATCGTCAGCCTACAATGGCTGGGCTACTGCGAGCGCCAAAGAGCGTTTACTGTGAGGTATATTTAGTTGGCACTTAAGTCATAGCTCCCATTCTACATGCACCGTGTCCCAATTACGTGGTCTGGCCCCTCAACCCAAAGCATGTCAACAAGGTTGCTCCTTGTTAACATTAAAAAGGATAATTTTCAATCCGACTAATGATCAGTTGGCACTCTTCTTAACCCCGATCCTCAGTAAGAAAGAGAGTTAACTTGTGTGCATTGGAAGGCTGAGTATTTGCTGAGAGTTTAGCAAATCTACGGCCACTCACCGATCTCTTGCAACGTTAAGCACCATTTTAAAAAGCGTTTTCCTTGCTTACTTGACTAGGATAGTAATGTTTAATATCTAGAAGCATAATCCAGAAACAAAAGACTGAGAAGAAGACGATAGATGCGGTGGCCTGCCTGTTCCCCGAGCGGCGACTTGGTGTGGCCAAACTGAGTCTCAGCACCGAATAGGTATTGGGCAAATCGTTGCCCTTGTTGATAGGTTTGGGGCCCGTGAACCATGACTCATCATCCAATGCCAATACCGCAGGGCCAGATGGTCATTGCTGACGTGGCAAATCAACGCTCACTTGTGGCAGTTATCGATTTTTACACGTTTACCTTTTGTGGCAAACTCCTATGCACACACTACCTGTACTTGCTACTGCTCTCTGACTATGTCTCTGATGACGAATCCACAACGGATCTTGAAACGTCAGGCGAATAAAGATATTATCCCAGCGATCGAGTAGTCTTATTCTCAATTGCTTCATGGACTCACATGTTCGCTTGTATAGGCAATCAATAGACGGCCGGCTTTCGAGCGAATGTATTTTCGATCTAGATACGAAGGTTGAACATGTTAAGTATTCTGTTTTTTTCTTCTAAGACTGGGGTGTACTTACAAATTCAAATATATTTTAAAGGAGAAATGATGCGAAAATATTATTTCTTTTACGCCTTGGATAGCAACCCACGATTTCTTTAAATTTTCGCTCAAGGAGAGGGTATTTTTCTGTTTTTTTTTAAGAATAATGCTCACATTCCCTAATAATTTCAAACCAGATGCGCTTCTGAATTTGCTTCGAAAACGTTCAATCTGCAAGTTCTATGTCTCGTGTGGCAGGTAAATTGTAAATTTCTATATGCTGTTAAGGTAACAGATAATGTTCATATATTTTACCCATAGATGCCGACTATATGCTTCATTAGGAGCACTAATAAACGAGCAGTTAAGATGCGATTTAAGTAAACATTATGCAAGATAAACTTGCGAAATAAAAAGCACGTAACAGTTGCACGTCGTCAGACTCGATGAACAAAGGAAAAGATGAAATGGCCAGTTAAGACCAGTTGGTGCGACAGGACAGACAGGTAGCCAAGGTATGAAGGGGGCCGGCAGACATATGGTTACAGTAGAAATTGGGGAAGGGATGAGGAGTGCTACGCCTCTCTCTGTAAGAAGTGAAGGGAATGGCGATCCAATGCGATCTCAGCCCACATCTGCGGCCATGGTCGATGTGGTTGATTCAGATAGTCAATGCCTCCTATTCAGACGTTTTCTGGGATTTTCAGCCGTCGTTCACTGTGTTCGGTTTAGAGGTGGTGATTCAGAGATGCCTAATGAGTTGCGAGTTTTCAACCGTCATTGGTTTTGTCCGAGGTAGGGGTGGCGAGACAGTGATATTCAAAGTGGCCCGGCATAGATTAGCCGTGGTGATTGTTCGACCATCGATTTCGAGGATGTCAACCGTATGCCTGTGACTCTAGTCAGGCATACTGAATGTAGACGAGCAACCATCTACCACACTCTACACCGTCTCCCCACTTGAACCGGTGACAAGAGATGACCAACCAGCAATCCGGCGTAAGCGACTTTCTCCAATACAGGCCAGAAACACCACCTAACGTAGTAGTAAGTGACAGTAGCCTTTCGCGCTTGTTGATGCACTACCTTCCCTAACTCACTTGCAGCAGGTGTCCAGAAAGACTCAAGGAGACCGAGTCTGATATTGCTACTACTGCTACTACTATCTATACCGCTTCTTATTAGAAGCTTAGCTGAGTGATAATGGTGTAGTGGTACAGCAGCCTACCTCCTTGTCAATAGTGTATTCTCGCGGGGACAATTGTGGCCGCCAAATCGCTCGACTCCACGCGATGGCCGATGTCTGCATGCAAGGTGTGACCTTTAGCCTCGAGCGGCTGGGGCAAACGCACGCACCCAAAAATGGTCAGGCCAATCAGCGGCCTGAAGTGAACTCACCCAATGCTCGCTCTGGGCCCCTTGACCTATCCCCACACTTTGGATCACGTCACTCCAGTGGAAGGACGTACTCTCCGTAGTCAATCTTCTTCCTCTTTATTCTCCGTTCACCTGTGTTCACAATATACTGTTCCTTCTACTCTGGCCTCTAACATCTTCTCTTCTCTACAAAGTAGCCATGGTCTGAAGATCGCAACTACTAGGGTTTAACTCACTAAACCCCCTGCGATAGTAGTGCTGATACTGTTTATTACGTTATTAATTGGTCAGAGATGAGGTTCTTTAGGGTCAGCGCTGGGTTCGTGTCCCCTCAATTTCAACTATCAGTGGAAATCTGGATTTATGATAGTACGAGTAAATATATGTTTTTTGGCTCGGAACACATCAATGCATGCCCTGGTTTCCACCTCCTATCTCTTTTCACAAAAACTGTAGGTTTTCTTAAAATTTAGACTGCAAGGACTGGGATGCTGCTGCTAGAAGTAATATGCCAATGATAGGAGTGCTAATTCTAGTAATCATCCCTACTAAGACCAGTTATTAGTATACTACAATGTGGCGTGTACGTGCATGTAAGAAATGTGAACCTAGTATGCAGTCAGCGACCCTTTCTTCCTCTTCATCATGTCATCTCCGAATGGAGTTTATTTCGTCTGTAAGACATTATACAGTTTAAAAAAATTACACTAGCAGGAAGTTTACAAACCAGAATAAAGCTTTTCACCGAGTGAAAAATTTAAAAAAGCCTGATTTGCTATCGCATATGCGTGAAATAGTGTGTGCTGATATTTTCCAGAAATTGTATTTGAATTTATGAGAGGATCGGAGATATTTAGCAAACAAAGAAGTCATCTTTCATCGAGGCTAAAAAGACGTTTTTACGGGAAAACCGGCACTATAATGTTCCTGAAATATCTTTGGTTTAATCTCAGAGATAATAAATGTTGCAGATCTACTTGATTAATAATTCCCAATCTGCAACGAATCTGACATTTTTTTGTTAAAATCACATGATATTGGTCATTGACTGCCTGGGTTTTGGCGCCAAACCGAGCTTTTATAAGAAGGACATTGTCATCCAAACCGCTGTTGCAAAGCCGCCTCAATTTGTCTCATCATCTAGCAACTAACAAAAGCCCCACTTTCAAAATTTTGTCGATCCATGTTTACCGGAGCTACTTAGAGTGAGGTGTGACTGAGCAATAAAACGTTCTCTGGGACCAGTGGTTTATATGTCCGACGTTTCGCACTCACACGCGAGCTCATTCTCAAGGGATGAAAAAGTGTACAGCTTAGTGCGCATTTAACTCAGTTCTGCCGAAAGTGACCTCTGCCCTCGATCTATTCGCGCAGCGCGAGGTAGGCATCAGGAGGATCGATATGCCCTTGAATAGAATCCGCGCGTAAATGCCCTGCTTCCTGCAGCCGGCGTAAAGTTCGGTCGTATAACTGACCCAGTATTCGCACGCGTTCAAAGTTGAAGCCGTGCCCTGGCATGGCTGCGTGGGCGGCTACCAGCGAAAGTTTGTCCTTCCATCGCACGGCGAGTTCGTGCTGGTGCATTTTCATGAGAACCCGTTTGCCGGTCTCATCAACATAATTGACTTGGCCACAAAGATAGTTGATGCGGTAAGTGACACCGGACATTTGATTAACGGGTGGAGGGTCTTTAGGCCGCATAAGTTGTCTGCGGATTGTTGTTTCCGGTCTGTGAACGACACAAACATCCCAAATTCAATAAGAGCCTTATGGCATTTTCGGCCTTATTGATTTGATGGACCGTCTAATTAGCCGTAGCGCGCGCGTTGGTGCTACCAAACTGGTCAATTCAAATTGGTCTTGCTTGCAGTCTTAAAACGTTTTATATGCCCTGCAGTCAGGATTCATTATTCCTGACATAATTTTCTGGGGAAGAGGGTATATTTTTCATCAAATAAAGCATGCATGATAGAAAGATGGAAATGGTGAATTCAGTCAGGCAAAAAACTACTTCTGATGTGAAAGGAGACGAACTGACCGCTCGCCCCCCTCCCCACGCCTAGTTTGTTCCATATGCTTACCAAACGAAGCTCTCTCTCTCTCTCTGTTCCAGCTGCCTGCCTGTGGCATTTTTTCGCGTGATTACACATACAAGTGAATTATAATTGTAACAGGCGACCAGGTGAAGCTGCTGTTTTGTTAAGAGTGTCGTTTATCTGTCTTAGTGGAAGTCGGACAAGAGAGAAATATTGTCAGTGGAGGAGAATATCCGAGTTCCAGGAAGCTGTTCAGAAGACGAAGAAACGATCATTGGAACAGAAGGTTGATTGTCCGGACGTTTCGGATTCCCTTGGGAATCCTTAATCATAGGTAATAGAAGAACAGCGTGAGACATGCGCATATAGGGTGATACATACACAGATTACACGGTATTTATAGTTCGTAGCGGTCACCCGCATGCGTACTATAATCGTCAGTTCCTTTAGCCACCGCTTGGGCTCTTACTTGGTGCGGTGATGGCTCATTCATTACCTCAGCGTTCTTATCCGCTTCAGATGCGGGTTTGATAATTGCGGGACAGTTATGCCCGCTTTCATCAAAGTTTTCGCTGCGCCCACTCCTTCCCACAAGACTGATTTTCTCGCTTAGGAAATGTCTTAGTTCACCGTATGGGAATGCCAAATCGTTGCGTTTGTTGATGGACTGGGGGCCTGAGAAACAGAACTCAAGCAGCTCGCGGTTCACGTGGTTGTCAACCCCTGCGAGGAGTTCGGCATCGGTAAGCTTGAAAATTACTTGAAAACTTCAAAATTCTGTTACCTATGATTAAGGATTTCCGAGGGAATCCGAAACGCCCGGACAATAAACCTCCTGTTCCAGTGATCGCTTCTTCTTCCGAAGAGCGAAAGAGTTTGCAACCTCGAAAGGATGCGTGATTTGTCCTCCTGCCTAACCTTTCTGTATGCACGTCTTCTAGTTACTCGTGTCAGCATGAATAGAAGACAGTATTCATTACATACTATTAATTATAAAATTAATAGTTTTTTCATACTCGGTAAATTGTAAGAGTACCTGTAATGTCTTGTAACTGGTAGAATGATAACAAATTTTAATTTAAAGTTCGGCGGTCAAAAAAATAATAGCTCACTTTCTCCCCAATTACAATGGACACCTTCTTCTCTGCTTGATACGTAGATGGTTTGCAATAGCAAATGGAAACCGTGATTCGGATACCCACGTAGGATACATTCATTCAGACGCAATCGACGTTAATATTCATTTTTAAAAGAGTGAACGAAGTGTGCGCCCCTTTCTGGACGTCTTATTTAATACAATGCAGGATGAAACAATTTGTGGAAGTGTGTTTCTTTAGAAAACGTGGATGCGACAATAAAATATTGCTATGGGTTTGTCTTTCTTAGACAGATAAGATGCTTAGTCCGTTGTCTCACTACGCGACCTAGAAGCATCTGTCATCCAGCTACGCTGAGGGCGAACTTGCCCTTTCAACAAAATCCCTACGCGAAAGCGGCGTTCCCAAAACGTGTGTCGGTAAATATATAGAGGAACATTAGTCGATAGGCGTACACCGATCAGTTACAGGGCGCACTAACCCTGGACATCGGCAAATAAGCCAGAAAAGACCTTCCTTAAGTCTCTGCCTTGATGGTAAAATGTCCTAAAATGTAGATGAACGTTCGCCAGAGCTAGACCTTCCAACGGCTAAGGATCAGTTATTTCTCAAGGTGCTATTTCAGGGCATCCAGCAAGCAACCATTTTTCTCTTATCAGAGACCGAACAGATTAGCGACAGAAGTCCATTTTAAAAACCAATTGGAGCAGGTGAATGACTTGGTGCCTAAAGCGTCAGAGGAAGGGTAGTATTTCAAAGGAAAGCTCGTGAACTTGTACAACCAATATCATAAAGCAAAGCCAAAAAGTGGGCATATAACCAGAGAAAATTTAAGATAATAAAAATGGTGCACCAAAGCAAGAAAATACTAGTCCAAGGCGGACCAGAGTTCCGGTTTCATAATACTAAATAGGACTTAACTGAGATCTGAGAAGTAAAACGCACAAAATGTTTTCAGCAAAACTGAAAGACCAAGGTTTGCAAATTGCGTATGAATTCGAGGCGCCGAAACCAACGGGTGCAATTCCCCCAACGCTATAGCCAGACTTTCCAATGTGGCAAATATAAGACGTGGACAAATCGCTCCAGCATACAACTGTAAAGCGACTGATTTAAAAGCGGAAGTCGATTTGATAACAAAGGGACGCTTTTCCTATGCTCGATATGCATAATGATATATCTGCAATAGAATATGGAAAGTTTGGAAGACGAAGATGCGATCACTGGAACAAGAGTTTTATTTGCCTGACGTTTCGGATTCCGTCGGGAATCCTTAGTCATAGGTAATCGTAAACAATTCTGAGACATGCGCATGGAAAGTTTGATTTGGACACCTTCCCAGATTAAGTGAATCTGGTCCCTTGTGCATTAAACTTCATTTTGGTTAAAGATAACCGATACTTTTTCCCTCACTGTAAGCCTATCTAAGTGAAACACTTAATGGAAAAATTCATAGAAGTGTAGTTCGTTCGAAAACCTGGACAGAGCAATACACAAATTTCTAAATTTTTGTCCAGCTCAGTCACAAGCAAATCCTGACTAACCAATCGATTAAGGTGAATATGCAACCCATTTGCGCCGGAAAACGAAGTGGACCTTTTACAAAACACTGCGAGATAATGGTTTTTTTCCCGAGTGGTTTACCAGCAAACGTATGGAGGAACAGCCCTCAGAGTCGGCTCTGCCGCCGGCTAAGAAAAAGTGCTTATCTCTCGAATATGTCTTCGCGGCGGTCCCTCGAGCATAAGTCCACATCGCTGCTTAAACGCAGCTATCGGGCACACTTATCCAGCTGTTGAGGTACGACTTGTTTTCGCAAGCACTCCACTTTTTTGCTTTAAAGTCACGGATAGGCGGCCTTTTCAGAACCTCTCCATCTAAGCCCCATATCAGCCCTTGCTTTTTTAGTCAGGCTGGCTACTGGTCAAAAACCTAGGTGCCTATGGTTGACAACAGTCGCTTGGTTGACATTTACCAAACATTTTAAACCCGTGGTTCAGCGGTTAGGGCGTTTGAATCTGATCAAAAAGGTTGCGAGTTCGAGGCTCGAGTGGCACACCACTTGTGGTTAGGTATGGCTGACTGACGACAGGTGATGAGCCAAAAATGGCTATTCCAGTCTCCCTTTCAGCTTCTGTGGTTGTCAGAGCGTCTGTGGCGACCCAAGGCAGAGCGGTGCAGATGAGTTCCGTTAGTGGTTAGGTGAACTTCCATACATGAGTGTCAAACCTTAACCGACGAGACAACGAGCTCGTGACTCAAGGGTTGGGGCGTTTGACTCTGATCAAAGAGGTTGCGAATTCGAGGCTTGTGTCGGACATCGCATGCGTCTGGGTTTTATTGGCTCACGGCATCGAATGAGCCAGAAATGGCCATACTCGTCTACCTCGTTGTTGCCGGCAATAACATCTGCCTAATTCCGAGTAATCTATAAAGTGCCAGCTAGACACTCCAAGTTCCTGCGTCAGCGATGACAGAGGCAGTGGACATACGACTAGTCAACTTAACCTTGTGCATGGCTGCTATGACCGAAGATCAACCCACCGCTCGTAGTCATGCCTACGCCAGCGATGAGACCGAGACAACTGATGGGCAGACGCCTTCTCAGCTGGCAGACTGCCTTTAATCTCTCCCCCACATCGGCCGACAGCTGCAAACGCGAACGTGTGAACATAAGGTGGCTGCAAGAAGGCTGGACTCAAAGTCGGAGGTAACAATTCATGTGGCGGAGATGGGCCACGGCTTCAACTTTGATGCAGTTTGAATTGTGGGCAGAGGTGGTGATCGCACATCAAGGCCTGGATGTCGACCGACTGTCCAGTAAACCGCGACACAAATTTACCCCCTCCCTTTATTGTTCTTAGAAACTTCTTACCAGGCGACAGTCATGGCATGGAACAATTGGGACCGCCAACTAGCTCCACCGAAGCAAGCGGAGGTACAACGTATGCCGACCGGATGAACGCACATGAGGGCAAAAACAACACATATGGCACGGTTACAAACAGGGTAAACAAGTAGGCAGTTGGCGAGACCCGAGACACAAACGGCGGCTCAGCAGCGATTGGCAGAACACACATGCGGAGGAAAGAGTGGCAGAAGGGCGAGAACCATGAACCAGAGTGTTCATGCTCTGAAGATGAGTAAATGAGACAACTACCCGAAACCTCAGAGGTTCAACAAACCTCGCCCGGTGAACGCCCTTCTTTCTTCTGATTTACAGCGTGGAAATCAAATTTTCAGCACTCTTACTGTAAATGGTCTGTTTACATTTCTGACTTTCTAATGAGCTGGACCCCCTTAAGCTCTGTCAAGCAGCGGCAGAATAATGGCAAAACATGAGTCTGGGCTTTTAGCTAGTACCTGGGCTGTACTATGGTAAATTACAACGTAAACTCTACATTTCTTTATACAACTGTAAATGTTCGATGATGGATAATGGAATGCGTACGCTTCTTGAGCATGAGAATTAAGATAATAAAAATTGCCGAGGCTACCACTTGTAATATCACCCAAAATGAACGGATTTGAATCAACTCCCAATTTAGAAAACTGTAATAGAATTGGGGCAGATGTGTGGGCTTTTGGTGGTGTTTACTGCTGATGTGTAATTTATGCCCTACAGAGAAGGATAGAAAAGTCATTTTCGCTAAAAATTAATACTTGAAATTCGTTCATGCTACTTAATTAGATGTTTGGGTTGTCTTGGTAATAAAACACACTCTTTTTTCAGAAGAAACCCGGAAACAGGCATTTTTGACTACGGCTTTACGTTTCATTTAATTTCAAATATGCGTGGTTTTTCATAGGCATTTATTGGGTTGGAGTTGTCTTGGTACTGAATACACTACTTTTCCTTAAGAGACATGGATACAGGCAATGATTAACAACAGCTTTACGTGTCGCTTAATTTTAAGTATGCCTGCTTTTACTAGGCTCTAAGTGCAGAATTATTAACGTAGGTTATTTATAAAGTAAAATGTGTTTTTTTATATGCTATCCCATTGAATTCCTGAAGTATATTATGCGCATCTTGAACACCCGAGAAAATAAATAATGTTAAGCAGTCGGATCCTGGAATCAATTCATTTCTAAAGAGCTCTCTGGATGATTCGTTTGTGCATCTTCCGATGTGATATGACTTCAGAAGAATCAGAGGCGATCACTGTAACAATAGTTTAATTGCCCTGACGTTACGGATTCCGTCGGGAATTCTTAATCATAGGTCATTGCAGAAAAGTCTGAGACATGCGCAGATTAGGGTGATACATGCACAAATTACACGATATTTATAGTTCGTAGCGGTCACCTGCTACCGTCTTATAACTACCAGTTCCTGTAGCCGACGCTTGAGGTCTTAATTGGTGCGGTGATGGCTCATTAATTGCCACAATGTTCTTGTCCGCGTCGGACACGCGTTTAATAATTGCGGGACAATTATGCCCACTGTCGTCAGAGTTGTAACTGCCATCACCGCACCAATTAAGAGCTTAAGCGGTGGCTACAGGAACTTTTAATTATAGGACGCATGTGGGTGACCGCTATGATCTTTAAATGCCATTCAATCTGTGCATGCATCACACTTATCTGCGCATTTCTCAAACTTTTCTACGATTACCTATGATCAAAGATTCCCGACGGAATCAGAACCGTCAGGAAAATAAAACTCTTGTTCCAATGATCGCTTCTTCTTCTTCTTTTTCTGAACTGCTTCCTGGAACTCGCATATTCAATTCTATTGGCATGCTATGACGTTTTTAACAAGATGAGCTAAGTACTAGCCAGTCGGCTTGGCCATACATTACACTGTCCTTATAGAAATTTTAAATAGTCGCAGGTTCTGTAATTGGACAGCATGGAACGTCCGTAAAATTACTGATGTTAAACTGGATTAAACTTTCACGAATAGACCCCGTTAAGACAAGATAGCAATTCTATTGGCACTCCTTTTTCAAATTTTTCCATCTATCTGGAGGCAATGTGGACGTTCGCGCTCATCACTACTGCGCTGACTCATATTGCCTTCGTTTTCCAATCGTATAGGTATTCGCGACTGACAACCTCGTCGTGTGCTCTTTTTCAAATACTGCAACAGGCCCGCCTTTTCCTGTCCGTTTCACGTATCTCGTCCATTCGCTGTCTGAGATGCGCGTAACCTCAAAGCAACCTTCAGTTTGTCGAAAAAACTACCTCCGACCAGGAGTTGCACATATAAGTTAGTTGTCACAACACTGGCGAGAGTCTGTACCGAGACCGCGTGCGACGCTCAATGTATTTGAGGTGAAGTGGATATCCCAACACGGATAATTGGGCGGAAGCCTACTTAAGGTCCCAGAAATTGGTTAGATATCTTGCGATTCCGCAACAACAAAGCCCGCTTGAAATAAACACAGAAATATACGTTTTTGGTTTCCTTTACTTAAGAATATATGCCTGAAAATAATTAGATATTCAAGAGGTCGTCTACTTCAAAGTACCTGCGTCCCACTTATCATTCTGGAATTATCATAGTATAGTTTGTGGCACGAAGCGCCGTGCACACCTTCACTTTACATGCGTAACAAAGTTGCATTAGTTTGCTTTCTTTGGGTTACTTAACTTATTTATATTTAATTTCAGTTTTAACTTCACTATTGTGTGTAATATTTTTATTTTAGTTGTCAATTATCTTTTTAGAAAAGACAGTTTAGCAAACTTCAGTTTATGTTTTTTCATTCAATGATTTTATTTTTAGTTATTGTAAAATTTAGTTATTACCCAGTCTTTGCATAATTGCACATTTCGGTCACGGTGCGCTTATTTTTTGTTAAACATTAAGGCCCACCAATAATTATATCTGCTTGTATAATTTTTTTTATTTTTAATTTTAATTTGCTTTCTTTTGTATTGCCCAGACTGTATGCTCTTTATTTCAACCGGTTCTGTATTACAGAAAAATAGGGCTTTCGCGCACTGATGTGTTACCTAAACTAGGGTTCCACCGATACTTTGAATGTGTTTCCGCTTGCAATTTGTTAGTCAAGTTTCAAATGACGACTCGGCTCAAGGATTATAGGTTGGGACAAATATCACTGAAAGCAGATACACTAGCGTCAATCCGAACCGAGTGCCAACTTTGCGACCAAATTCATTGATTTTATTGATAGTTCCCTATCGCCAGAATGCATCTAAAAACTACTCCAGTAGCACTACTGAGCAATTTACCAGATTCGCAGACCGACTATTGAACTAAGGGGTGTACGTACAGTCTGAATCAGATAACTGTGCTATCCTGTGAAATAGCATTGCGTGACTGCGCATCCGTTTAACTTGATTATATCTGCGTGTGAGACCTCTGGTAGACATCCGTCCGTTCTCCCTTTCTTCTCAGTTCAAACTTTGACTTTGACGGCGTTCGTTGTGTGCTCCCTAGTATGGCGGTGCAGTGCCGGTGACTTAGGCGTGAACTAGTCTAAGCTGCTAGAATACATGTGTGTAGCGGTCCTGCGATTAGCCTTCCACTGACATTTTTATCGCATGCCCGGCTGCAGGCCCACACGTGACTCTTCGCTGCCCGCGCTCTCACGCTCAATCCTCTGAAGCACCCCGCTTGACTCATTACGCCTTGAACCGCTAAACACGCTGGCGTGCCGGTTGCGTGATGCCTCAAGGTCGTCTTGTCCTATGCCCTGTGAGCTATACACCTTCTGCTGATTGGCTGGCGGCCACCCTCAGGTCCTGTAAGGTGCGCGCACAAGACCAGACCAGACAAACATTAACTGGTTTGTCCACTGTAGACAGCTCGTTTCTGCTGAGCTCTTTGTTAGCTCATTTTCCTACGGTACACTTCCCTATCTAATTGGTCTTACCGACTTCCTGACTTCGGGAACCCTCTGTAGTCGACTATCTCACCTTTCGACTTGTGCATCATCTGCCACAATCTCCCCTTCCTCATCTGCTCAAGCCCGGAGACCGGAGATGGGATCGGGTGCAGGTGGGCAGACGGACGGAGCCGCCATTCGCCTGAATCAAATATCACAGAGGGAGAGTGCCATAGAGTCCGCGCGTGTTTGGTGCGCGATTCTGCATCTACGCGTGCCAACTACGCTCAAATGTAGTGGTCTACGTAGTGGTTTGACTCAGGTCACTACAATCATCAGGCCGAATCCCAGGTTGGAAGTTATAAGGTAGAATGCATCTGTTTGAGAGGTTTATTGCATACGGAACTCTCAGTTGCAGCCTCAGATGGCTGGCTGGCTAGTAGCCCTTGTTGGAGCAGGAGCCCCGCCGGGTTGGCGAGCAGGGAAAGTCGGAGCAGCGTGGTCGGGAGGGGCTGCTCCGTCGTCAAAAACAGATATAGAGGAGGGGATATAGATGCACCGTAGGGAGCTTTGGTGTAGCAGACCTTGGCCGCCGTGAGGGCGGGTGGGAACGCAGTCGAAGACACGTCTGCTGTGGTTCCCACCTCAGGTGACAGTGGCCACTGGCGAAGCCAGGACTAGTGCTGACTGCGTCCAAACAGAATTGAGAGAAATTAAAACAGTGGTGACAGCTGCTTCAGTAGGATTGCGGAACAGGTTCAAGTGTTCTGTTATTGTTGTGTTGCGATTGCCCGTGAGGATGTTGCCTGTAAAGGCCCCCTGCTGCACGGCCGCAACTTGCGCGTTCGAATGGTACTTGAGAAATCGCGACCAGCTGGCCCTGCGTACACGTGCGTGTATGCGCATGTAAATGTGGAACTGAGTAGCAGTCAATGGGTTTTCAGGTTAGCAAGTGGAAACAGCCGCGTGCAAAGACAGATGACGTTGGATGTTGCGGGCATTGAAGAACAAAGGAGGGTGGGCAGGCATTTTGGCCGTCCGCCACACTACTCATCATGTTCGGCATCTGCTATGGAAGTGCAAACCCACGTAACGCTTGTAACACCCTGATCTACCCTCCGTGATGGTCCAGCGCAATTGCCACGCTGCCTGTTTAGGGAACACGCTTATGAACCACTGCAGTTCTGACTGGCTGCATGGTTTTCATGATCCCTTTATCGATCCACATGGTAGCATTGCTTTGACCAGCAGAAAAATATACGATCACTGAAACAATCATTTTATTTTCCTGATGTTTTGGGTTCTATCGAGAATCTTTACTACTATGATCCCATAGAATGGTGTGCAACAATCGTGACTTGAAGTGAAACATGCACAGATTGCTTGGTATCTATAGTTCGTAGCGGCCATCCGCATGCGTCCTCTAATTATCAACTCCTGTAACTACCGCTTGGAGTCGTAAGGAGTGTGGCGATGGTTTGGCAGTTCGCTGAATTACCGAATGCTATGAGCCATTTGGCTGAGGTTAACAACTTGGTTAATGGACAGACCTATGTCTAAAGAACTCCGAAACCTGCACAAGCAAACTCTTTTCGAGTTTGACAGTACCATTGTCTTCATTATGCTATTTATTTAGGAGTACTATTTTTTGTCATATCGCAAAATTTGTAATCGTAAATGGCAATACTTGGGCCGGTCAATTATGGACATGCTGAGTGATTTTGCTGCATAATAAGAAGGGTTGTGCGTAGTCATACGTTCGCACCCGAACGGCACAGTCAATTTGAATTTTCGTCGAAGAGCGTGTAAGTGAATGTATGGAACATTCCTACTGTGGCTTGGCAAGTGCACACAAAATGTAGGGTTTTATTATAATTTTATTATGCATTATAGTCAAACCAAGCGTAGACAGCATGATTAGTGTTCGTGAAGCATGCGTTTATCGTGTAAAAGAAAAAAAGACTATGAAATTTGCTATTATACATTGAACTTCTGTGAAATGCAATCTGCTGGCTGCCTATACCATCCATGATTCTAACCGTTATCTGACCCAAGCGACGACGGGATGTAGTTAAGGAGCCGTCACGAAATTTTTCGCTTTCAATTGATCCTGTTGTTTACGCTTGTTTTAACTTCGTACCCAGGAAAATGTGTCAAATTTGTCAAACAGCACCTCAACTCGGATTTGATCTAGCCCTTGAGTAGACTTTACAAAAAAGATGCAGAGTAACAAAAGAAAATATGCACACAT
Source organism: Ligula intestinalis (assembly GCA_036362985.1). Classification (NCBI taxonomy): domain Eukaryota; kingdom Metazoa; phylum Platyhelminthes; class Cestoda; order Diphyllobothriidea; family Diphyllobothriidae; genus Ligula; species Ligula intestinalis. The sequence continues at coordinate 11,261,717 of JAYGXS010000002.1, read as the reverse complement.
TTTATATCTCCAGAACTGTATCGACAGCAAAGGGTATCCTGTGGATTTCTATAAGAGCCTTCGTCGAGGAAAGTTACGCCTGACAGCTAAAAATGTGGACCCTCTTGTGCAATCAAGAACTGAAGATTTGCTGTTGTCTATCTGTGCCAACAAACTTCCCCGGATGAGACAAAACATATTCTGGACAAGATAAATTTCTTATGTAAAGTAATGCTCATGCCGCATGTGTGTATCGTATAAAGGAAGCCCTCAATTAAGAAAGTCGTTATGTAAGACGTCTACTGCTCATAGTTGTCCTGTGAACACATATGGACATATTCTTTCTTCATCAGACATTTCACTTACTAATCTACAGTCAGCGGCTTTATACGTTAGGACTGTACTTTTGTGCTCCGTACAGCTGAATAAGCTCAGCTGGAATAAAGGCACAATTTGAAGACCTGAATTCTCAGCTAGTTGACCTAGTAACTATATCCACTGGTGACGTAGGCTGGTGGAAAGCAAAATTTGTGGACTTTGCGCATTAGTATCGCGAAGCTCCGGTAATAAAAAACGACACCCCTAAATGAAGAACACATGGCTGCGTTGGCTGCGCTGAAACATAATAAAGCAATAAGCATTTCTAAGCCTAACAAAGGCCATGGACTCGTCATTACCAACCAGCGGGCCTGTAGTGGGCCGTTGCCTGCTCGATGCCTGGTCTTCCCATCGTGACCTCTATCCATGTAGAGCTCAAGGTCGTGGCGGCCGCCAGACTTACTGGCCCGCGAGACATTGACTACCCACACGCTGTCCAACCACTCACATGTCTACCTAGCAAATTAACGCGCTCTCATTCTCTGTCTACAGGCCTGACTTCTCTCAAACTGGCACTTGGGACCCGGTCAATCTCCTTGGCGGTCCTGTTCTCACATGTCAGACTTCTTCAATTTTTTCGCATTTCCTTTTTGTACACGATATACTGTTACCTCTTCTCTGGTCTTTACGGACTTCTCCTCTACTAAGTCACCATGGTCCGAAGATCAAAATTGCTGGGTTCGACTCACTTAAACCCCTGCGATAGAAGTGTGTGAGAAAAACAGAATCCATTTTAAGCAAATTTTGGGTAGCGACGTCAGGTAAAGACAAAAGAAACTTCGACAAAAGAAGACCTCGTCTGGAAAATGGTTAAACAATTGCTAGACAAAAACATAATTAATGTTTCATCGGCGCTGTGCCAGACTTTATGGGGTACCCAAAACGCATAAGAAGAACATACCTCCACGACAAATTCACTCCATGTCTAATTTACCTTAACGTTGACTTTCAAAATGGCTTGTCACGAAACTAAAGCCTATCGAACCATTATTTTCGATTTACTCTGCAATTTTTATTCCTTATTTTATTCTGGATATTGGATGCCAAAAAAACAGCGTTAAATTTATGAGTTCGTCAGACTTAGAAGCATCATTTTTAGAGATGCTATCGGTGGAAACAATAGGCCTGATTTGTGCCCATGCGTGCGAACACCACCTGCCATCCGAAATACCACGCGAACTGTTGATATTTCGTACTGCTGTTACATGGGCCACTCTACAGAAACATTGAGGGAGTTGCGATGGTAATTCAACTGGAGCCAAACTTTTCCGACATTTTCATGGGTCAACTAAAAGAGAAGGTGTTGTAGCGACCTCTTATTCTAAGCCATGCTTTCCTTACATGCCTGCGAGGCATGTCCCGAGTGTCTAGCTTTCTTGCCTACCGGTCCGTGCGCGCTAGACGGTCCAGTCTCCGATTACGGTCACGAACCTGTCTGACCAATTGGCCAACCACCTCCCTAGGCGAAGTCACAAACGGACCATAAGATGGCTACTGCTCATTCTCAGACACTCCCGGAACCGAGGATCTACTGTCCGGTTGCAGACCTCTGGACTTGCCAACTACACCGACCGGAATGCTACTGTCAACTCCGGCCCACTCATTACTGGTGTGCACTCGTCTGGGAGTCTTTTACTCATTACTCATATTCTACTCAGTAAACAGTACATTAAATTGTTTATAACAATCTGGCCTTTCACGCCTTATCATATCTTTCAGCTTATAAATGTTGGGTGACGTCCTATCGTCTACTATGTGCTTGGACCACATCGCATCACACAGTGTCATCAAGACTTAGTATGCAAATACGTCTATGATATATTCACGATTGTTGAATCCAAAGAAGGCACCGATGACTTTCTTTGTTTTATGAATAACTTGCATCCAAAAATTAAATTTATAATGGAAACGAAACAGTGTAACAAGCGTCCCTTTCTAGACATCTTCATGTTTAGAGAATATGCTACTTCAGTAAGGCGCTTGGTATTTCACATAATTGCCTACATACTCTCTTTAAAGAGCGAGGAATATTTGATCTAGTGAGACTCTACCTGCAAAAATGTTCCTATCAAAGCAGCCCTATTTAGCTGTAGCTCTCTCGTACGTTTCATCCAAAAGTATGGCACTCCCATACGTCAAAAACTGATGCATCATTCAGTTACAAAAAAGCCCGTCATCATATCCGTAACCTTTGAGGATGAGATTATTTTAAATATGATGAAGCGCGGGTTGCGGTGTTTCATAGAAAGAAAGAACAGCGCAGATGAACTTGTCTTCATCAGGACTGCTAAATGCTTTCTGGTAAAAGGCGTCTTGTCATTGCACGTCACCCCAAATTGTGTCTATAAATTCACCTGCAATTGTAAATGCAAGTACGTTGGGCGTACGCAAATGTAACTGGCAGCCAGGATGTGCTGGGGTTCCAGACTCGAAAATTCACGAAATAAAGTTCTATTTCCTGAAGAACATATTCAACCTCAACTCATATGTGCTGTCTCAGACGTTTCTACGATTTACTATGATTATGGATTCCCGACAGAATCCGAACCATGAAGACAATAAAACTCTTGTTCCAGTGATCGCTTCTTCTTCTTCTTCTTTTTCTCCTGAACTGCTTACTTTTAAAGCACATTGGGCATAAAATATACTGACGATGTGCCCTCCCTCACTTGGATCTGAAATATTGGTGTAAATTATCGGAACAGGTGCAGTTGGGAGCAAAGAAAATGATTCAGAACGAAACAAGGTTAGTCGAAAGGTTAGCGTAATCAACATATGTAGCGTATAGCTATTAGAACAACGCAGAAATCCAATATGATAACGTAAGACATAGGCTTAATTTAGGAAATCGCTTTTCTCGATGAAAGTAACCACCAATAGAAGGGAAAAGGCGAGATCCATGATGCAACTTAGAAAAAGGTAGACGCCAGTCCTGTAACAAGATTGTGATTGGCTTGAAGTGTCAGGTCCTCACTCGAACTCATCATTAAAGTCAATAAAGGATACAGGAATCGCAAGGAGCGCAGTATTTACTGGACAAAGCTGCCATGCTCCCATGTGCGTACTATAACTAACAGGTCTTGCAATCACTGCTAAGGCTCGAATTTGGTGCGATTATTGCCCGTCAGTCGGAATCAGAATCGTTAATTTCCGGGATCGTAATAGCCATGTTATATCTTGACGTGACCGTTATTCGGGAGCCTGACCCACTATCCCTGGGGTTGTTGGTCGCCTGTGACACCCCTGCTCAGACAATGTCTCGGCACAGAATACAGGATGGGGAATTAACTGTGCTTGTTAATGTTTTGTGGTCTACCACACATGACCCACTTAGTTCGCAGTTAAACTCTTGCAAACATTTCAGCATAATGTTGGTTAAAAAAGAGCCAAACGCCGTTAAATGAGTTGGAACTTGAGGGCGTGCGTAATTTGCCTTCACTGTCGTTGCATGTCCGGATTAATTTGCCGGTTTAACCGACGAGTTGCTTTGTAATCAACTGCAGTGAATCTGAAAAACAACTCCAGACGTTACCCAACGTTGCAGTTGGTCTTTTGATCTTGTGATCCGGCGCCTGATAGCTACCTGCGGTCTGTGTCTATCCCCAATTCCAAGTTGACTACAAAAGTGGGTTACGGATTTGGAGGCGTTTTTCTCTTACTGGGAGCTCGCAAAAACGTCGGATCCGACGGATTCGGTCTTTCTCATTGTTTGCGCATTGACTGGAGGAAACCGTTGCATGAGTAGCGATTCGGTCTCAGTACCCGTCAACTATAATATAATTGAATAACCCCGATCATGTCAACATCTAAAATGATGGTAAAATCGTGGTAATTGATTACTTAGATTCGGATTGACAAGCACTTATAACACCTAATAGACCCCCAGCGCTGATTGTGAGAGCCAATTATTATAATGCGCATATAGTCGCGCGGTGATGAAACCCTATAAACACTGTACTGTTTGCGCGTCCACCATCCCTATCTGTGACTAACTCGAATGATGTTTTCATCTGTGAATCCTTAATGTCAGGCCAATAAACCTGTTATCTCATCCTTTGCATATTTTAGTTCTCCAGAAATGGAAAATCGATTACGTCATAATCTCCGCGAATCTTGCTAACTCAATCCTGGATCGCCAGATGACCATCTGACGCCGCAACTCTGCTGCGCAATGATCGCTTGAGTGAAATAAGTTGTCTTTCAGTGACGCCCTCGTAGGAATAGCCTTTTGGGTGACGATTGTTCAGACCAGCATTTTAAGTTAATTACCATCGAATGTGCCTAAGCTGTTGTTGGGGGATGAACAGTTTACAACTGGAACTTGGCCAGCCAAAGAGCTGATATTTAATACTTGCGATAAACGCCAGGTTATTGGCGGCATTAATACAATATGATAATGACTTGATCTTTGACCGGATAGAAAACGCATCCCCTAGCTACATCAACATAACTTCCTTTCCAAACCTTTACTTCGGTATCTGGTAATGCGTGCAAATTCAAAAAACCAGACGGCATTTTCCAGCAGACAGAGTGCTATGTGAATGCAGGTGTTTCACCGATCAAGTCAAGAAAATATTATGTATGCTACGTTCCATGTATTGAGTAGGACTTTGATAGCTGCGCGGGCCTTTTTATTCAATTATGTGGCTGAATAGCTCTCCTGGAATGCCATCACCAGGTGACAATTGAAAATGTAAAAGCGGCCAGAAATATACGTCTATTTGTGATCTCGCCCTCACAGTAGAGACTTCACTGAATTATCAGAACGATATCCCTTGAGCAGAAATAATACTCAAGACAATCCCGGCATTGAAGTTAGTTGCCTTTATAGATTTCTCAACAGATGAAATCGCAAATATGCCCCTCTGTTTCTTTTGAATTGATTTAGCATACATCAAAATAACTACTTATAATTTATCGGTAAGCAGGTTAGTATAACTTATGAATTTTGCGTTCCTCTCGGTAACAGGTAAGCTTATGTTGAAATAACATGGTTGAATAGGCAGTATTTTTCAGGAGAGACTAGCCCATTATTGAGACGCGTTTTTTTGTGCTAATGCACCACGCATAATATAATAAGCCGGACACACATAGTGAATTGAATTGAACCCGCGCGGTTTGAATTTTTGAGCAAGACGAAGGCAAAGTTAAATCAACTTCTACGTCGAAAGAACTTGTCTTCAGAGTAAAACTGAATAAAAAACACACTGTGTTATACGATCCTCCGTCTTAGTTCCTTCAATTCCCTCGCTGTTCGACCAGGAATTTTTCTCCAACTCGAGCATCCTGCTGGGATTATTGGCTTGATTTACACACTCTACCTGTCCAAATCAAATTCTTCAGGGTCACTTAGGACTATCTGCGGAGAGGCTTAGTCTAAAATTTATATACTGCTGTGCATTAATTTATATACTGCTTGTGTATGATTGTTGCATACTCACAGATCCAACTATCTCGTTTGTAGTTACGCAGTAAAACCATTTTTACTAGCGTAGACACTATTAATTTGACACTTTAACCCACAGCTTGGATATCAGATTAGAAGACAAGCACTACATAAGTATTGGCCAACCTATATTTTTGCTGACTTTCCTGCTCTGGTCAACCCCAAATAGTTTCTTCTAGTATAGACAATATAGATTTCGACATTGTAACCTAAGCCAGGATATTAGAGTAGAATACAAGTGCAACATAGGCCATCCCAAATTTTGTTGTTATCTGTGCTCGCAAAACCGTAAATCAACCCCTTACGGAACGCAGACATTCACGACCCAACTGTCGCGCGTGAGGAAAAAGTCGCGTCTAGAGGTGGCATCGATCCGTGTACGCTCGCCTCAGGGGGCGACCATCTAGACACCTCGGCTACCGCAACTGAGCCGCGAGGGCCACCGACAGTTACGTGCACTAACACTGGTGACACAATATGCCCAGAGGGTTATAATCACTGCAAAGAGATGCGGCAAGAAGTAATAGGACTAATGTCTTATTAACCTACTATCAGAAATACTTGCAGAACTGCCTAAACTCGACAAGTTAAGGCAATTGACTAAACCAGGTTGCAATCAACATTCAGGGCGCATACTAGCAGCCAATACCTAATAGGTCCAGACAGGCCGAAGTTGGAGGACAAGCATGCACAAACATGCCAGAGTGTACAGTGTCAGGCAAGCTTGAGCCCCAGGACCGTTAAAGTTGCCAAAAGGCGGATGAAAGGTCCACCCGCAGAATCGATCTCACCTTATCCAGGGCTAAAATCAACAAAACCGCACGAAAAAAGATTCGAGAGGAACAAGAAGTTGCCCAGGGCCCAACATCTGAGCCGTGACAACTGCGTTCTGGTAGGACGAAAGAACTGCACGAAAATTCGGCGAATATTAAAAACCTTCCAGCCGGCAAAGTAGACACAAAGGCGTCAACACTTAGAGTGAAGGCCTCCAACGTTGGCTAAATTGCCGCAGCTGCGGAAAATTTGAATAACTTGAAAGTCGATAAAAAGGATAAGAGCGTGCTAGCACCTAAAGTTAAGACTTCCATAACAAAAGACACGCGTGTGCCAACACTTGAAGTAAAAGCCCAAACAGCTGAACAAGAAGACGCAGTTGAGGTCAAATTTAAAACCCACTCTGCCAGCAAAGTAGATACAAGAAAGTCAACACTTAAGGTGATGGCCTCCAACGTTGGCCAAATTACCGCAGCTGAGGAACATTTGAATAACCCCACAGTTGACAAAAACAAAAACGATACGAGTGTGCCAGCATCTACAGTTAAGTCTTCGTCAATAGAAGACACGAATGTGTCAACACTTGAAATGAAGGCGCAAACAGCTGGCCAAGTAGCCGCAGTTGAGGTAAATTTGAAAAACCTTCCTTCCAGCAAAGTAGATACAGGTGCGTCCATACTTCAAGTAAAGGCGCACACAAAAACAGGCAAGAGCGTGCCAAAACCCGGAGTGAAGGTCTCCAAAACTGACAAAGCTGCCACAGTTGAGGCAGATTTTAACAAGTTCGCTGTCGACAAAAAAGATACGAGTGTTAAGGCCCTCAAAGATTTAGTGCCCGGTTCCGCAAAACTGCATGGAAATCGCACCGAAGTCCATGGCCGGGCAGCAACAACATCGACCAGCTCGAGCCCGAGGCCCGCAGTAGAAAACGAGGCTGGTACTGCACCAATAGACTCCGGTCTCAAACATAACCGTCAAAATAGCAGCACAAGAGCTGTTAGTCAGAAAGTTAAGTCAAGTCAAGTCAAATTTATTAAAGGAAATATAGCCAAACGCCTTAGAACTCCCTCTTGGTACAGAGGATTTAAGAAAGGCATCGGCATAGCTGAACATTCCAAAGAAGTCGTTGACACAATTTCAGACTACTACTCGCTTGTTTCAAGTAATAAACTCACGCTCAGTTTACACGAGCCAGCGGTGTAACTGAGGAAGAAGAGCAGACATTGAAAAAACTCCTGAGGCTGGCACATAATTCAAAATGGAATGTCATTTGTGGTTTTTAGGAGAAAAACTGTCGCTCGTGGGGAAGTATGTGAATGATAGGGGCATGATTCTTCTGTGAATGTTGACGGCAGCCATGGCGTCCATGAGGAGATATATCTTTATCGGAAGGACCATACAAGGAGGAGAACTCGGAATCACGAGAACGTCCCGAAGACTGGAGATGCGACCATGATATGCCTCTGCTGTGCTAAGAGCCGAGGAACCCGCCACGTCGTCAGCAGTCGGTCGATACGAGAAAGGCTGTGACAGGGCCGCGTAGCCTAGGAGCATAAGTGCGGTAGATGCGACCTCAGACACGATCGGCGCAGATCGCATAGTGAGCAGAGACGTCATAGCTAGATAATGGCTGAAACTCATTTGGTTAAGTACTAATAATAATACTACTTACAAATTACTATTAGTATATATTTATAGCATTTATAGTATTTCAGGATTGTGGATGAAGAGCGCTTCAATTTTGGACTCGGAACACTTCAGTGATTGGATTTGGAGTACTTACTTGCGACGATACACATTAAATCGGTCTAGGTTTGCCTAAAAACATCCATGGAAGGGGCCATGACAATATCCGCAGGAAGGGCATTCCATACCTGGATTACCTTCTTAGAGAAAAAGAATTTTCTTGGGTCAAGTCTTGCCCCAGTCACACGTAATTTGAGGGGGTGTCCTCGCAGCCTAGAGGTGGTGGCCCGCTCAAAGAAGTCATTTGTTTAGAGGCAGCGATCCTGACCACGCAACATGCGAATACTTGGATTAGGTCCCCACGTAGCTGCCTGCAATCAAGAGTAAACAAGTCAAGATTTGCAATCGGGTCTCATAAGGGAGGTTCCGTTGGCCTCGTACTAATTTTGTTGCGCGTCTTTGTACCATTTCGAGGTTTTTTTGTCTTTGGCTGTCCAAGTTTTCCAGGCTTGGATGGCCAATTCCAGTTGAGGTCGCACGAACGTGCCGAATACCTTGCCAACTACAACTTTGTCAAACTTAGCAAAGGCGCGCTTGATTAGATACAAGCTCGTCATTGTGGATTTAGCCACTTTCAGGACGCGGGGTGATGGCTTCATTGAAGGTGTGAACCAAACCCCCGGTCTTTCTGAGCCTCTACGTCTGGAAGCGGCCATGTAGTAGGCGTAAAAAATGTCGTTAAGAGAGAAACCAACGTCATAATACAGGGGTTGGCAGAATCAACCACAACCACTCCCATGGACCGGCATTCCGCAGACATCCAGCACTTTGGTGCGCCTATGAACAAAATGCTGGAACCCAACGTAACAATCGAGTACGTTAAGGCATTCCACCTTGGAAAATGGTCAGAGGGCCCATCTGGATCGGTGCGTCCTAGACCACTGAAGGTGGTCATGGCCAGCAGCCAAGAAGCAAAGCTCATCCTGTCTAGAATAAAAGACTCTCACCCGGGAGTTTCTTTTTTTCAGCAGGATTTCTCAGTTGCAGAACGAGACAAACGTCGTCAACTCGTTACAGAAATGAAGGAGTGACACAGCACAGGAAAACAAAACTTGGTTATTCACAACAACCAAGTGATACAACGTCAATTGTTCTCACCTTGGACAGGACCGTTCCGGATAACCATGCAATCGACCCAGTAGGGGGTGGGTTGAGCCCGAACGTAAAAACTACCAAAACAAGCCGACAAAGGAAACTAAAGTGCATGTACACCAATGCACAAAGCCTGCTGTCTAAATTAGACGAGCTTAAGATTACTATGTACCAAGTCAAATCAGATGTGTTATGTATAAAGGAAAACATGATTATCCACAAAGATAGACGATCGGGAAGTTGCTCTCCCCGGTTTTCAGCTGTTCCGAAAAGATAGAGCCGAGCATCAGGGTGGGGGTGTGCTCACCTATGCTAGACATGGCCTGAAAGTGTCAAACAAAACTGACCAGCTCGCGTCCGATATAGGGGGCCCTTTGGCTCACCGCCAGAACACCGGGGTCTCAAGCCCTTGACATCTTGGCGGTTTATCGACCATTGTCAAACGATCCAGAGTCAGACAGTAGCCTGATTGAGGAAGTTAGAGCATCTGCCGTGCGATCCATTGTCATGATTATAGGCGACTTTAATGCTCCGCATATCGACTGGAACCTCAGTTCTGTAACAGGGTCAGAATTAAGTTTCGATCGCCGACTCCTACGCACGGTGCAAAAAGCCTTTATATCACAACAGTCTTATCTCTTACCAGGCAGCGTAAAGGGCAACAGGTTAACTGCCTAGATCTTGTACTGTCAAAAGCGCCTGAGAGTGTAGACGTCGTAAATTGTTTACCTCCTCTAGGCAAAAGTGACCACGTAGTGCTACAGTGGGAGTACTCACTCTTCTCTGTACCTGATCGTAGCGCGACCGTTAGACACAATATACGGCGCGGAAATTTTAACCAAATGAGAACCAAAGTGCGCAGCGTAGACTGGAGGGAGGCATTCACCAGGTGTGTCCACGAGGATTGGACGGTGGTAAAGAATGTACTTCAAACTTTTCATCAGTTTCTGCCCCATCTCGAAAATAAAAGCCACAAATAGGCCCCAGTGGCTAATAAACACGCTGAAGAGGGAGGTTAACCGTAAAGAAAAGCTATTTCGAACGTATCGGGGAGAAAAGACCACCGAGTCGTGCAACAAGTACAAAGCGCAGAGAAATAGGGTTAAGGGCCTTGTACTGAAAACCCGCCAAAGTTTTGAGAGTGACCTAATAAACCGTGCAGTAGGAAATCCGAAGGTCTTCTACAACTACATCAGGCGATCTACCCGAAATAGAGACCCCATCTCGTTGTTAAAAACGGATGACGGCGCCGAAATTTGCAAGAACAAAGCAAAGACCGAGCATCTATCCGGGTTCTTCCAGTCGGTTTTTACGAGCGAGGTTGAGCTTACCATTACCAATTTTAGTACCGAGGAGATTCCGACTATTGACTCAGTTGTGCTTACAGAAGTTACTATCCTGCAAGAACTTCTTAGGCTCCAAGACACAAAGTCACCAGGACCGGACGGCATACCTGCAACCTTGTTGATAGAGCTAGCCGTGGAGCTGGCAGAACCCCTGCAGTTACTCTTACGGGCCTCCCTAAACACAGGCCAACTGCCATCCGACTGAAAGACAGCGTGGATCTCACCCATACATAAAAGTGGGAGGCAGGCGTCCGCAAACAACTACTGGCCAATAAGCCTTACTGCAATATGTTACAAAATCATGGAGCAAATTATCAAAATAGAGTCTATGCAATTCTTAGAGTGTCATCGACTTCTTTCTGATAAACAGCATGGATTCAGTAGAGGACGGCCCTGCTTGACAAATCTGCTCTTCTGTCTAGAGCAATGGACCAGAGCACTCGATCAAGGAAACACGGTGCACGCAGTCTTCATAGATTTCTAGAAGGCATTTGACATTGTGCCGCATCAACGTCTCCTATACAAGCTTAGGTGTATAGGGGTAACAGGCAACCTTTTGTGATGGATCGAAAACTTTCTGACTGGCCGATTTCAAACCGTATGTATTGGTGATCAGCGATCGGTGGAGGTGGCAGTTGATAGTGGGGTCCCCCAGGGTTCTGCTCTGGGTCCTATCCTTTTCCTTATATATATCGACGACTGCATAAGTGGATTAGACTGCGAAACCGCAATGTACGCCGATGATTGAAAACTCTCGAAGGTCATTCGTAGCGAAGATGGTGAAACAAATCTGCAGGCCGATTTGCACCGACTCGAGCAATAGTCAAACGAGTGGCTCCTGCCATTTAATGTCACCAAATGCAACATAATGCGTTTCAGTAGTACTAACGCTTCGTATCGGAGGGTTTAAAACCTAAATAACACACCGCTGCCAGAATTAGAGGCCTTGAAGGATCTGGGGGTGTGGTTCACTCCCTCAGTTAAGCCATCACTCCACAGCCTGAAGGTGGCCAAATCCGCAATTTCGAGCTTGTATCTAATCAAGCGCGCCTTTGTTAAGTTTGATAAAGTTGTCTTTATTAAGTTGGTTTGGCAGATTTGCTTAATTTGAGTTGATCCACAAACCACAAAGTACGGCAGCTATTTGTTTTTTCCCATAAGCCGTCCCAGGCAACCGATACTCGGTGATTCACTTCGCAATGGACAACTGAAGGTCTGGAAGAGTGGGACATGGAAATTAGAAGGCCTTCCCCCTTTTCCCAAACTGTTTGCTTATTCCGAAGAAGAAGATGCGATCACTGGAACAAGGACTTTATTTTCCTGATGCTTCGGATTCCGTCGGGAATCCTTAGTCGTAGGTAATCGTTAACAGGTCTGAGACACGCGCAGATAAGGGGTGATACATGCACAGATTGCATGGTATTTATAGTTTACAGCGGTCGCCCGCATGCGTACGATAATTGTCCACAACTGGAGGTCTTAATTGGTCCGGTGATTGCTCCTTAATTGCAACAGCGTTCTTGTTCACGTCGGATGCAGGTTTGATAATTGCTCGTCAATTATGCCCGCTGCTGTCAGAATTGCGCCCAGTCCTTCCCACGTGACTGATTTTCTTGCTCAGGAAATTTATCAGTAAACCGTAAGGGAACACCAAATCATTGCGCTTGTTGATGGACTGGGGGCCTGAGAACCATGACTCGAGCAGCTCGCGGCTCACGCGGTTGTCCCCTCTTGCGAGGATTTCGGCCTCGTCAAACTTGAAACTATGGCCGGGTCCCGTCAAGTGAGTTGCAACCTGGGAGTTTATGTCTTTTTTTCTCACCGCCGCTGCATGCTCGGCCATTCGCGTCTGGAGTAATCTCCCGGTTTCTCCGACGTAGTTGCTTTGTCCACAACTACACCAGATCCGGTAAACGACTCCAGCCGTTTCCTGACGTGGCAGTGGGTCTTTCGGCCTCATGATTTGGCGTCTGATGGTTGCTTTCGGCCTGTGTGCAACTCCAACTCCAAGTGGGGTGAGTAGACGGCTGACCGCCTCCGATACATTCTTCACGTACGGAAGAGCTCGCCAAACGTTTGGTGGACGTGGCTTCGTCTCTCGTTTGCGAATGCACTGGTCGACAAAATAGTGCGGGTATCTATTCGCTCTCAGTACCCGTCGAACATATTGTAATTCAGCAATTTTGTCTTCCACTTCGCTGCAATGCGTCTCGACGCGCCGGAATGGCGCTCTTACGCAGCTGCGTTTGTGATCGATTGGATGGTTGCTGTTGTAGTTCAGGACTTGTAAAGTGTTGGTTGCTTTCCTGAACACTTAAGTTTTAAGGCCACCATCGTCTTTGCGGCAAACGAGGACCTGTTTACGATTACCTATGACTAAGGATTCTCGATTGAACCCGAATCATCAGGAAAATAAAGTCCTTGTTCCAGTGATCGAATCTTCTGCTTTGGAACTGCTGCCTGGAACTCGAATATTCTCCTCTATTGTTTGCTTATTGTCTGGAAGATAAGGGTTAATATAAAATTAATGGTAAAAGCTAGATTATGGTTAGAGTTAAAGGGATTGTTACGATTTGTTTGTGGTTTAGACAAGACCTACGGGTAAGGTTTTAAGGCCTAGTGTAAGGTTAGAGATTAGAACAGTGGTTATTGACCCTTTGTGGCATTTAGTTTTAGGTCCGTTGAACTTCCCGATTGAGGCTTTTCCGCTCCCATGGCTGACCTCGAAACACTCTGGTTGATTCTAGCAAGCACTAACTTTCACTGACAGTAGTTGTTTTCTTGTGGACAAGGCGATTGGCTTCGATTGTAAATCTTATTGTATGAATATTCAAAAAATATTCATTTCTCGTCAACCTAATATGCTAAAATTAATCAGGTCTAGTTATTTGATTAATAAATACTCAAGTAAAAGTGAAAGCTCCCTTAGGAGAGATAAACGTATAGAAAGGAATAAGGCCTTATCTGGAAACAACGAGAATTAAGAGAAACGTTATAACTGCTTCGTCAATAGACCGGAAATTAAAAATTTAAGAGGAAGTTTTGATCATCTGGATAAGTTGATTATTATTGTCTGGATTTTAAAATTATATCAGCTATCATTTTTCGTCAGATCGTCAGGCGGCTGTTACTTACTTTTACGTCGTGTCTCTGGAACTGGGTTTTTGTTAAATTGCTAGTTCGGCTTCTGGTCCACCTAAGGAGTACTCCCGCAAAAATAATAAAAAGCGGAAAGCCCAGCACGCCTTGGTGAGTAAGTGACAAAAGAGTACAAGCGTACAAAACAATATTAAAATCATCGATTATGGACCGAAGTGTTATATTACAGTAAACTTCTTATTTCATTAAAGGTCAACTGAAGATCTGAAATTGGATTTTAATTCGAGCAAAGTACTTAGGTAAGGTGCCAAAATGATTAAAGTACAGTCTAATATCACTATCTTTCGTCAAGTTGCCGGCTTTTGAAAGAAATTCTAACTTTTTAAATTGCCAAATAATTTTACGCACTACAGGAGGTTTAACTTGTAGTGATAAATTGTAACCTTTCTGCTGTAAAGATTTTGTCTGAGATATAGTTTATATTTCGTTACGGTATAAGAAAGAGTTCACACTCTTCTTTTAAAATTTAGCAGTAAATTTCGATATTTTTTATACCTTATGGAAACACTAGAAAATTGACGGAACTGATATATTGGAAGTAAGCCTTTCATAGTCATAAAAAATACCATCATTATAAACTCTTTTAAGTCTTAAAATGTCATGTTTTCAAGTAAATAATATGAAGCGAGTGAAATATGCTACCAGTTGACTAAAGGGAAGACAAGTCTTGTGTACGTTTTTTTAAAATGAAATTCAGATTTATTAGGACAGTGGAGATTTGTAGGAAAAAGTATTTTATCTACATAGTTATTTTTAACAGATCATACATTTGTTCAGTAATCAGATGGAAGCGCGTTCAAAAGCCGATATCCTCGAGTGCTGATATATCTTGAGATAAGACTGCGCGGTCATCAACGTTTTAACCCTACTGAAGTACTTTTTTCGGATCGGATACACATTTTTGAAATTTGGCTGACATTTCATGAGATAGGGGGTTTACTGTACAGGTATCCTCACTTTTAGTAGCATACCTTTCTTATGGAAATACATGAATAAGATCCTTCTGGGATTTTTGTGATTTTTATTAGGAGTAGTAGGGAATACTTATGATATTTTGTCATTGAACATCAAACACCCCACTAAGTGTTTCCTATTTTATAATCAGACTGCCTGTTGCCTATACAAATAATATACTCTCATTCAAATGGTCCGATTTTCAGTCCGTTGCTTGTGGTTTTCTGAAGATCGAAGTTTCTTAATTCTTTTGGCTTCTCATGTACAAAAACTGCTCCGTAAAGTTTATTCGTGGCCAGAAATGACGACTATCAGTGACTCCCACAATAAGTGCATTAACCGTGCACCAAAAAATGCATAAAATGTGTTTATTCTTACCAGGATTCGTAGGTCCAAACTTTAAGTTAAAAAACATGTCGAAAATTCCGGTTGCTTTAAGACTAAACAATACGCAATCATTTAAGGTGGATAAGAATTAGGCTTGATTTTATTGCCCAATCTGATAGTAAATTTCTCTATTCAAATAAATCCGAAATAGATAAAACGTGGACTAATTAAATGTCCATAAGAGAACAAGTTGCACATTTTCTCCAATCTTTCTTTAAAAGAGAGATTATAAATCATTCGAGTTGACCCAAGTGTGTAAAACTCTAGGCGTTTGGCGGGATTTGAACCCGCGCATCAGAGAAAGCCTTTGTCGGAGGCTAATGCTCAACCACTTGGATCGATATAACCCGCTCAATTCATGGCGTGAAGCGGGCGTTTGTAGCTTAGCGGTAGAGCATTAGCCTCCGGCAAAGGCTTTCTCTGATGCGCGGGTTCAAATCCCGCCAAACGCCTAGAGTTTTTCACACTTGGGTCAACTCAAACTAAGCAAATCTGCCAAGCCAACTTAATAATTATACATCATTGCATTCAAGATTTTTCGCTTCAAAATAAGGCTTTAACCTAATTTATATGAACATGTCTACTTAAACATGAGTATAAATAGCTGCGTAGTGCAGATGACCCGACATTTCTTTCCCGATGGAGTACCTATTATTGTATATCCACTTGTTAGTCAACCCCAAACCAAATGCTTATTCATCCTACGCTAAAAACTATCGACGACCCCTGGTAGTTGGCGCAATGAAACCTCTAATAGGAAAATCACCTACGTCACCTGACCTGAACCTGACCTGAGCTATGTTCTGTCTAGGAATGTTTTTGGGGCTTAAAATTATTCTCGACTTCATCTGTTTATTCGCCAGTTTCCTGAGGTGGTGAGCACGAAAACTGAAAAACTGAAAAAATAAAGATTACGGTGGTGTCTGCGCTGTCACTACGGGTTTCACCTGACTCATCGTGAGTAAACTCGCTAGCAACATCCTACCAAACTGTCCATATGACTTGGAGATTTATAACCTAATTAAAGCGCGCAGTGACATATGCTGTTAGCGCTGTGACGTACTGCACCGCTGCAGTATGGTAAAAGTCAGGGTATGAGTAACAAAGTGCTGCGGGGCTGGCGGTTTTGTGGTGAGTTAGTAGGTACCACAGAAAGGTGAGATGTAATAATCAAATTAGGTCGAGATTTCAGCGCATGCCTTAACCTGAGAGCATGTGGGACTTGACTTTACCAGTCGAGATTTTCTTGAGAAAAAGAGCGAGAATAAGGAAGTAAGATAGCCCTAGCGTGTATCCACTAGGGCACTTCCTAAAAGCCGCACTTAACTGCTTCTTCGGAGTTGAACCAGTCGTCATTAGCGTTGGATAGTTCTGTTTCTACTCGTACATCATCGAACGGTATGCTCAGTGATTTTAGTAAGCCGAGCTAGAGTTCAAAATTTTCACATCTGACCTGGGAAGGCAACAAGTGTGATTAAATGCGGAGGCTCATGTGCCATGATATCATTTTACTTTTCGTAGTCGTTATTACATCATATTATGAGGGCTGAACATTATTATTTCGCAATTGACCGCTTGGGGTGTCTTCAGAAAGCAGCCTATCCAGTTTTCCTTCACTTCAAGACTTTTGTAGAATTTAACATCCTTTATTGCGTGTAAAAGAATTCAGGGATAAACCAGATCAATTTTCAGCCTTCATAATAAGCAGTAGTCACCAAAGATCACAAAACATGTCGACATATGCGAAAGGTCGAAACTGTTTCACTAACAGGCATTGACTTAAGTTGTGATACTGAAGATCCTGTAGTTAAATCTGAGGTTATTTCAGTCATGATAGGATGCGGGCTTTTTAACGAGCTTAGTTCTGACCACTAGCGAAATTCATCTATTGTAAAGACTGACTACTTACGTTGTATACCAATTTATCCTTTTTTTTTTACTGCCTTTATAAAATAAAATATATCTTATGGGAATTATGTCCATAACAAATATTTCCTATGATGGCTTGGTAGCAAATTACGCTTATTTGAAACTTAATATTCAAAGAAAGCGTTGCTTTCGGTTTTAAAAAAAGTTGCCCAATGGCCGAATAATTTTCTAATATAGTGACAGGTACAGTCGAATTCAAGCTTTAAAAACTGCGCACTGTGTATATCCTGTTCAAGGAAAAAGTACGGTTTTCCCTTACAGTTTGAGGAAGAAGTCAAATCGATGTCAGAATATATTGAAAGAGATGTCGAACATATTTTATGCAGCGTAAGCAGCATTAATAAATTTACGGATACAATGGATTTTGAACAAACTTCTTTTAAACCGTAAACTGCACCTTTTTGTGCATAAAATTTAAAGAAAGCGTAATTTCTTACCAACCGAGTACAAGAAATAACTTTTTCGTGTATGTTTTCCATAAATATATTTTAATTTATAAAGGCAGTCAAAATAAATGATAAAAAGGTATAGTTCTTAAGAAGCCAGTTTTTTTAAATACACATGTTTTGCTTTTGGTAAGAATGAAACTCGTTAAAACGCCCACATCCTTTTTTGACTGAAGTGACTACATAATAGAGCACACCATAATCAATATCACAACTTGAGTTAATACCGATTAGCGAAAGAGTATCAATCTTTCGCATATGTCGACATTTTGCGTGATCTTTGGCGACTACTGTATATAATGAAAAATGAACATTATTATTTTGCGCTCGACTGCTTGGGTGTCTTCAGAAATCAATCTATCCAGTTATCCTTCAATTCAAGCCTTAGGTTGAATTCTAGCTCCTCAATTGCGTGTGAAATATTTCGGGATAAACCAGATCAAAGTTTCTAGTTATTCAACAAAGTTGGCCTGCTACTTGCTACCAAATGCTTTCGTTCGTCAAGCCGTTGTCCATAAAAGAGTTGTGCTACCGACTTAATTGAGCGACAGCAAAATAACCAAGAGGAATTTTGATGGAAACGGGGTATGACGAATTTTGATCAAGGCCTTCGGATTAAAAATGAAACAAATCGAAAGAGACCAGAAGCCGAAGGAAAAGGAAACAGAAGTTTTAATATTGACTCAGTAGGAAAAACAAATGGCTACAGTATTTGGCTGTTAAGTGCTGTGGAAAAGTAATTCTACCTTTAAAAAATGCTAATGAAAGTAGAATGACTTCGTGGGCTGTACGTTACTGAAAAATATGGTGGTCCAAGCACTATTTTTACTGCATTTGACTGCACACAAGGGGAAAAATATTTTACATTCTCATCCCAGAACATTTGTTAACGAAAAAAATGTAATTTAAAGTTAAAAGGAAACAAGTTGCAAAAAAAGCATGTAAACTTGCTTCCATTATTAGTGTAGTCAGCATACATCATAGCTCCTGCATACCTCGAGTTGAGGAAGATCTTATTTCAGAAGAGTTTGCTCTCATCAGGTGCATATTCATTTCAGCTAAAAGACCAAACACGTGATTCTTATCTGTGCATACCTCATATTCTTCTACGGGTACCCACAATTAAGGATTCTTGACAGAGTCCGAAACGTCAGGAAAACAAAATAATTGTTTAAGCGATCGCACCTTCTTATTCTTCTAAACAAACTGCATCTCTACTACAGTAACAGGAAATAATAGTAAAGTTAGGATACCATCACCTGAACAGATGGGTATTGCTTCGGTTCTTTTTTGGAAACGTATATGAAGTAGAAAACGGCAGATGGGTTTGCACTAAGGCAAATTCTTAAGAGCAGGCAGTCGGTTAACTAAGAGCGTTGTAAGTTAATATTGTTCATCAATTAAAATACACGAGAAAACGAACTCTTCTACGCCCTCTGTCAGTATCAGGGTTTGTTTAAAAAAGTTAATTTCCAACCAAATAATGACAGTAGATGGTAGCTACAAATGTGTAGAATCCCTTTTAGGTTTTCATGAGTGCTTAACTTTTCTGCAGTGTTCATAAAACCTATAAACACCGATAAGGAGTTGTATGGATGACTTTCTTAGTTTGGCCCATTCTTTCAAGCAACACGTCCAACTGGTGGTTAACAATAATATGGCTTTTCACCAGTTCTTCTATGTGAGACCGAGTTATATGTTCGGTTTTCATTAATGGGTGAAGAAAAGAGGAATTCAACTTGATAAACTGACTGTGCCATCCCACATAAATATACTGGGCTACGAATAAAACGGAAAGGAATTTGCTAGAGGTCTTAATATCTGATCCAAGTCGAAATATTGTTAAACCCCTGCACATCCTGGCCTACGCACGCACTGCCAAATGACGTGATGCCATTCCTTTCTTGTATCATACTTCTTAACTTGCTAACATTTAAGTGAAATGACAGATTTGCTGGTGCCAAAATGTGTCTGCGCGAACAGAAACGGGCGGCCCAGAAACTAGACCCTAACTCGCAGCTTGTAGCACACACTGAGGAAACTGGCCACAAGTTCGACATTCAAGGGGCAACTATCATAGGCCGAGGAAACTCAAAAGCTGAAATGCTGACACTTGAGGCATGGTACTCAGATGCCAACTCTGTCAACAGGCATCTAGACCCCCTCCCCTCGGCCTGCAAAGTTTTGCGCCATTATGTAAGCGAAGGACGAAACAAGGCCACGCCTAACGTCAGAATCGAAAACTAAAAGGAACCCGCTAAGAACCGGCCAGAAGAGGAGGCAGGATCACCAGGAACCTCTACCCTGGGGACAAAGCGTTACACTAATTACTGCTCATGACCCCGAACGACAGCCGTCTTTACCGACAGTTAATTAGCGTTTACCACTATAATTTCCCCCCCCTCCCCCCCGATCTCCATCCTTCTGGTCGATGCCTCCTTCCCTTGACGACCGCTGACATTTGCTTGGCCTTTGACCACTATAATTACCCTCCTTTTGGTTGCTGCTTCTTATCTTTGAAGATGAACTCCTGTAAGATTTCAAAAGCTCAGGACAATAAACAAATTGATTCGGTGCTCGACAAGTCTTTTTCCTCATCCATACCTGGAACGCGAACCTTTTCATTCATTCTTTTGAATATGATGCTGAATCCTGAACCTGTCTCTCGTGTACTTATGACGACTGTGAAATACCATGTATCAGATACCCTAAAACATCACTTTACTCCATCACAACACACCCGCAACGCTCGGCAGCACTCGCCACTGGTGCGTTAGACAGATCAACCTTCCAATCGATATATGTTTGCTTCGTACCAGATGATTTGGCTTTGACCATGGCGATGACAAGTAGGCTTCACGCTGCTTTTTCGCCACTACAGATACAGGTTCGCACATGATGATGGACTATACAAGCCACACATCTGTCACTGTTACATAGTTATCTGGAACGGTGTGGCACCGCATGGGCCCAAAATTTCGGATGAATAAAAAATTTCCGTGCCGCAGATAAAACCTCATTTTCGTAAGCATTGAAGTCACGACTCACAAATAAATCTGCCATTGTGACAGTCAGAGCGAGTTTTGTCTCACGAATATATTAGTCGGTCATTTTAAAATTGCTGTCATCGTATGAGCCTAAAACACACAATTATATATTTTCATAAAATCTATGGTTGCGTAATGCCCTCCAGCCTACCGTGTAGTGCCCCGGCAGTAAGGTTGCATTTATAAGGAACACTAGCGTGTGAATACCAACGATGGTCCATTGTCTGACCTTCGAACACTTTATCTTGTGCAAGTATCCCGTCCATCTATCCATTCAGTGAACGTCTGGTTTTTAGCCAATCATTGCTATCGCAGATGACCAATACAGTTCAAGGGTAGTGCAGACATATTCGCACTTACTGTGCGCTGAGATGTGCCTCTCGTCCGGCCACCAACTACCTTCAACACACTTTTAATTTTTGCCCTCTCCCTCTTCTGGCATCTAACGTTTCCAGCTCGTACTAATGACCTGCCTTGGAGGTCGAGGTAACTAGGGGCTGCCCATGACTTAAGTTGTCTCAAAAAGTAAGCAGTCTTAGGTTTGGAGCTTCCTTTTTGCAGAAACTTTAAATGAGCACAATCCGAGTACGTACGCCGGATAAGGTTGATGGGTTTATTCTTAACTCTACTAACTCCTATGTGTTAAAGGTATGGTTTTGTTGACAATGGGAAGGTCTTTATCATCTGCAGGTTCCGGAGGCAAAGGAGGTTTTCTTGTGCTTACGCAATAAACTGAACGAGCAAGCGGAATTCATAGGTTGACGAAAGTGAACTTATGGAAGTAAACTTGTAACCAGAGAGCAGTAGTATATAAGAACTTTAAAAATAGCTTGAGGAAAATCTAAACTTGATAGACGCTTTTAAAAATCCATCGCTGGTTTAAAACCTACTAATTTGAATACAGAGGAAGCATAGAGCTGAAGTAGTCCACTCGGCTGACATAACCTACTGAAAGACCCTTGCATGTTTAATTCCCTGTTCTCCGGCATAGCTGCGAGTTCACCTTGTCTACTAAGGACTTTGCTAAATTTCAAACATAGTGCTGACTGGTGATTGAATAAGATAAGGACGGTGGAGGCTTTTGCGGCATTCGTATTCTTTCTATTCTCATTTCATTAATGCCTAGTTTACAGAGCTCACTCGGCTTGAGAGGTAATGCTATTTGAAGCAAGCGAAATCAGCAGAATTTATTTGCACAAATAAATTTCAAGAGAACGACCAGGGCTGCTGAAACTTTGCCTGCTGGCTTTAAAAACTAGAGTACAAAGTTCCACAGTCTTCCGTCACAGAACACGTATCGAATAGTGGTCAGTCCTCTGAGCTCAAAACATTTTTTCGAGTTCTTATTCGAGCCCAAACAAACTGGACCTTCCACTACATGGAAACAGCCTATATGCCGCGGGAGGAACTCGACCTATGTAAGCAGCTAGACCATGTGGTTAATCTTAAACTGCCCTGGTAAATGCATGCCACAATTAATCAACCGTTTATTCTTGTTAATTCTCGTTCCTTATTTTCTTTTTGAAGCTTAAAGTTGACATAACTGCTGACCACTCCCGCGTTTAAATGACCTTGCTATTATTGATTCTATGAAAATTCGAAATTCTATGTTCTTCTATTGTGATTTTATTCATTCAAAGTTGAGAAGCAGTAGACAAGCTCTCCCAAAAATTATTTGTAAAAACAAATTCTGCTATTTTCGCTGGCTTCAAATTTGTACCTGGAAAAATTTTCTACGGATAATGCTGTGTTTTCAACACGCATTGCGCACCTACGAATTCTGAGATAGAGGCTATTATTGCTTAATTCAGTCCTTATTTTTACATAATGTCCTTCATAAGAACAAGGGCGACCTTAAGGTTATGCACCTGGGGGACAGAGCCGGAGCATGATACCGCCCCTGAATATTCAAAAAGGCTGGCTGCTCATTCACGTTTTCCAGTATATTCCTCCTTCGGTGACCCAAAGTCTTCTATTCGTTTTGGTTGTCGCACTCGGCTAGCGGCCCATTGGAGCTTAACAGGTCTCAGTCAGGGCTTACTTCCTCGTTTCACTTATATAAAGTATGGTCTGGTTGTTAAAACATTAAAACGGTATTAACTACCATCACTAAATATACTCATTGAAGTAGCACATTAACGACATTCGAGTAATAATTGCCATTTTGTATAGGAATGAATAAAGACGTACAAAGTAAACACCGGCTATAGTTTTGAAATATATATTCTAATTCTCAAATTTCTAGGATCAGCAGTTCAGTTTTTAAAATGTATGACTCTAAATTCGCACCATCAGAGTAAATCGAATATTTATTTTTTGCTTCATGAGATTTTTGATTACGTTATTTAGAGTCAAATTTCGCTTGACTTCCCTGTGTAGTTCACTGAATGGGGTTCAAAATTATGACCCACTAGGTACACAACAAAACCTCCACAATAACCTTTTTTAAACATAACGGAAAAATGTAACGGAAACAACTGTTTTTATTTTTAAGGCTCATTAAAATTGTTTCATTTGTTTGTTTATCGTGGACAGGAATACTTGAGCCACCACTAAGGGGACACTTAATGGCATCTGCGTCCGTTGGTGGGTTCGCCACACTGGAGGCAAATTTCGCCTGAAATAGGGATGGAGAGCATGTTCAGTTTCTCAAAATATTCGAAAAAATATCTACTACGAAAAGTTGTTAAGTCTCCGTACCTGGTGGACGTATGCGAGGGCAGTTTGTAGCTGCAAATTTAGTCAAATAAATCATATAGTAAGAAGCAGTTTTTTTTAAGATAACAAAAACAATCAGATAGCATAGTTTACAAAGGTTCGAGAAGTTTATCCTTTTCAATGAACTGAAATACCTACTGAGGTACGCATTTACGAAAAGAACATCTGTAAACATCATGCAGAAGTTCGCGTTTTGGTAATTTAGTAATCCAAAATTGGAGCCTATGTTGCAACATTGCAAAATGTTTGCAACTAAGTCTTCTGAGCGTAATACCAGAGCAGGAGCTAGGGTCCACATGTGCCCAAATGTTTCGTCGTCACAAATACGATTCCACTGATAAGTACAGATAATATGTCAAGAGTTCGGCTTATAATTTAGATACAGCATTGGCTTTCTCAAAGGGAAAGAACATTGAGTATTTATATTTCTAAAACAACCTTTAAGTCTAGAGTTAACATTTCTTTCAAAATGTACTAACAGCTTTACATTTGATGATTCATAGGGTTTATTTATACAATTTTGTCCAGTTTTTTGCCTTGATTTGTCATCGTTCATGCAGTGAATATGGACTTACGTTCAAAATAAAATAGAACTATAATTTATCTCCCATATAAAGCCTAACAAAGCACTAATATTAGGCTGTGCGTTTTCAGACTTGACACTTCTCATAACGCATTTAGAAGGGGCTAGTTCTTCCAACGCTTGCGACAACATACCAAAAAATAAAACAACTTAGATTAAAAGGACGTCATATCTTACCAGGGTCTTTATAGAGCTTATTTTTGCAGGTCTTCCGGGGTTGAGACTTGGCTTCTAAGATAAAAGGTAGGCTATTAGGTATGCAATTGTATCTGAATGTGACTCCAAACATGGGGCTAAACGCAGCTTTCGTTTAAGCTCGGAACCTATTTCCGCATCACGTTGGAGGAACACTTACTTGGCGGTGGGAAACCAAACCTTCGGTATGCCGCAGCTTCACTTTCGGAACTATCAGATGAAGAGGACGATGAGGAAGACGATGAGGAGGACGAGGAGGAGGACGAAGACGAGGAAGATGACGAAGAGCAGGAGTCAGAATCGCTGTCGCTATCGCTATCACAGCCTAAATAAGGATAATAAAGACATTATGGTGCGTAGAGTTTTATCGGCTTAGGAACAAGTCAACTTTATTGAAGGTTAAACTAACGCTTTCTGCGTCTGGAATCTTCTTTGCGTCTCATTGAAGTACTACGCGGTTTTTGCTTTTCCGCCAGTTTCAGACAGAATGTCTTTGCATCTAATAACAAAACACCATCTTTTCCTTCAGAGTTGAAATAGATCGATGCAAATTTTTTGCAATATCTCAAATCATTGTACATTATTTTGAGGTATTTATGATCGTTTGGAGGTACATTTTATGCGTACATTATCTAACCACCCACTAATATTCATTCGTTTATAACTGCTATATACATATCCATAAATGTTCATTCAGGAATGTCCTAAGGCAGATCCAACTGGCTTCCAAACTAATCAATTTTCACGTGGTGGCCAGGGGTAACGAAACGGGTGACCACCTGCCAGGCCAACGCCGGCCAAGTCATAATAAAACTCTGTCATCCCTCTCTGATATATTTAGGTATTTCGAGAGCATATCTGGAAGCTTAAAGCGTCTGCCTTTGAAAAATAAAAAGTCTTGACCATTGGCCTTGTTATTTTAGCCAACTTGCATATTCTACCACCCTGCTCATCTTTTTAATTTCACGTTTTCCATTAAAGTGGCAACTCTTTATTGTTTATTGTACTGTCTTAAAGGTTGCGGCTTGCAGCAATACGAAACAGCCATTTCTCGTCCAAAAACATGTATCATATTGCCACACAAAACAAAGTGAACTGCAATGTCAAATAATCGGCCGAAAACCATTTCCCATAACACGTGGATAGGAAAATTTAAAAATATTAAATAACGCAAACTGTGCGAGGCAACCCGTATGACTAGCTCATGCACAAATATAAGTCACCGGTTTCAATAGCATACATGGTCAATATAAAAAAGTCGTACCGTTTTTTTTGCTTTTCTGAAACCTACCTCTACTACCAGTCTTTCGACGGTTTCCTCTTCCTAAAAGGCACAAAATAAGCTTTGTCTTCAGGCCTTGGAGTTTGTATCTTAAACAAAACTATCGAGTTTACATTAAACAAACTTTAAATATTTTCGAGGTTTTTCGAAATATTAATTAGCGGCAGGATTTAAATCATTCAAGGTAGTTTAAAGGGAAATTTTGATGGCTTAAGTTCATTGCTATTCTTAAAGAGCATTTGTTTTCGTGAACCAGCTGCTTTTGAAGTAATAAAGGGCGATAAATGATAAAAGGTTGTATGCTTTTTTTAGGAAAGGGTATAATGCTATGCGACAGTCGCTAATTGCAGTAAATATGGCGGCGCATGGCAATAGATGGGTCAAACAGAATGTCAAAAAAGGAAAAACCAAAAAAAACTTGATTATATTTTCAGCAATGATACCCATGTAAGCATTAAGGAAGTCAAGTTAAGCAAACGAACGTTTTTGATTAATTCATCAGCAGGCACTACAGTAATATAAGGGAAGGTAGAGTTAACAAATGTTTTAGGAAAATTAATCAGTAGTAACAAGGGGGAAGAGGGAGGAAAGAGGTTTAAAGGGATCAAGGGGATCAGATTCTTGCCTTAATTGGGGACAGAGAAATGGGGGTGGGGGAAGAGGGGAAGGGGAAGGAGCCAGACAATTAGTTAATGTCATCCAGTGGTCCTCGTCTCGGGTTTTGTTGGGTTGTGTGAGGACGCAAGGTGTCAACGTCTTCAGACTGTGTCGGTGGCCTTTGGATGCTTGATGCCGCTGTCTTATCATTGTTTCGCGGCGAAGTAAGAGGTGTGAGGGCAGATTTTCATTCTGATTATATTTGATAACATAATTGGGCTTTATGTTATTTTTTCAAATTGAATTACTCTGACTTATCCAACCGCTAAGCCCCTACTGACCTTGTGCTTGACCCACAGTGCTGGTAGTTCAGCATTCGGTTTGAACAGTGTGGTTAAACTTAGGGTTCATAGAGAAGGCTAGGGAACCGGTTTGCTTATTTTGAGTTTTAGATGGAGACCTTTCCATCTGTACACATTCGGACACACTTTTGGTAGCCAATTTTTGATTTTTGGCTTTTTGGCCAGTTCCTTTGGACAATTTGCTAATTATCTCTTCTCGAGTTTATCATAAGGAAGGGAATACATGACTACTACTGCTTGAATATTATTCCGCATCTTCAAAGATGTAGTCTATTGACCACATTTTATTTAAGACAACAATGGCTGTATGCGCAGTCGTAGGAAAATATCTTGAAACCACAAGCAAATACTCACTTCGTCGTGAGCTCTTTGATGACCTTTTCGATTTGAAGTCGTCTGGGTCCTGACCGCAGCATGTCGATGATGACGAAGAAGAACAGCAGGAGGAGGAAGAAGATGACGAAGATGAACGCGTGGATGAGCAAGTGGTAGAGGTCGAGTCATCACCTGAATTCCAAAAACAGTCAGTTGTTACCCCACAGCAACGTTTTCATAATCAAGGCCTGCTGCCAATTCAGCCCAAAAAATGCAAATTAAAATGCGAATGAAAGCTCTGTAGGTAAGATGAAAGTCATGAAAAATGACAGCAAGAAAAAAGTTGAGCTTCTCTCTTTCTCTTAGTGCTTTTACTGAAAAACCTTCTAAATTGAGCGTTCTTTACCACGTAGAGGTAAATCATATGTACAAGACTAATACATAAAATGATGATGTAGAGAATACAAAAAGACAACTTACAGCTGGGTTTTGACGGACGATACGGAGTACGTCCCCTACTCATTGGCCTTCCATAATATTTTTCTGCTAAAGAGCCAGCAAGCATAAATGAAAACGTTGCAGAAACTTACAGTCCTGACCCTTTTTCCATCGCCTAGCTACGACTATTTTCTCTTGTCCTTTGTGCGGGTTGCATTCTCCTCTTGCTGCAGGGAAAATAAACAAGTTGAGACTGCTTTTAGTCTATAAACACATTACATATAGCAATTTGTTCCCCTAGCAGACTCCATACTGGTTCATTTTTCATTGTCAGTATCCTTAGTTGTTATTGTATAGATGCTTCCAGTTGGTATTTTACGTAGATAAGTAAGTTAAAAACCATAAATAGTGCGTATACGTTAAGGCAGCTGGTTCTTTCTTACCTAGGGGCGCGTGTTTCCAATACCGTTCTACAGATATTTTTTCATTCCCGTCTTCAGAATCCGAATTGCAGTCTAAAATACGAGGGTGGGTATTGTAAATTCCAATTAAAAGAATTATACACAAAAGCGTTAATAGAAAATTTGGCAAATGTTTTTGGGGCTTTACACAAACGATTACAGTTAAAAAATTTATGAATAAGAGCATTCGATACCCACTGATTATTAACAAGCTGAAGGCCGGACCCCTTACAGAAGAATCTGGATACAAACTAACTCAGAATTTCAATACATTTATTTTCTTTCTCAGCCATTACTATCGGTAGGATTTTACGCATAATAATAATAACTGAAAGAATGCTTTTTATTTTGATTGTGTTTCTAGGTTCAGACTTAGGAACCACATGATTAATTCTAGCTGGCTCATTTAGATCACTTCTGTACGATGCAGTAAAATCCGGAAGAGGGGGAGGGAACTCGAGCTAGAACTGTAACATATGTTATCTTGTTCACAGTATTCTTATATGCATGTACGTATGAGCTATACAAGCTTGCCTTCTTTCTTTAGTGACATCTGACTGTAGCAGCATTTGGCGAGTCATTTTCTAGCTTTTACAAGTGAGATTTTGCACAATCTACTGAATTTCATTTAACCCTTTGTGATTTATTTTTATTTGTGCTTTTATGATGGAAACAAAATATGTATAAACTGTTGCAGAACACAGGATTAGCTCTATTGGTTATTATATATCACACAATAATATACCCCAGAAGCATAAAGCACCATTTTTATTATGTGCATATCTATCTAAGCTATCAATTCTATTGTATACTTATATCATCTTGTAAATGTCCGCCTAAGACAGTGACCACCAATGAAATTGAAAAAGAGAGAATTGAAACACTTACCAGCTACTCTCCGTGGCATATTTGCTCGACGCTCTTAAATGATGCGCACAGTAGGTACCCAGACATCAGCAGTATTTTTCATGTTTATATATATAATACCCATATAGGCGCTCCCGCAGCGCCTAGGGTGGTATTCAGCCTGTTAAAAGTCGATACATGGTGCGGTTGTAGCCTCATTAGCGTGCATTCCTGGGAAAGTTTAACTCGGCAACGCAAAGCAAATTAACGCAATGTCATTGGTTAGAGGATTTTTGACAGAGAGCAGCCTGTTCTGTGGTGAGATGAGCAACGTTCACGCTGTAAACTCGTTTTAGTGCTAGGATGAATTGCGCAAAATTCAATTACTGTTTTAATTGAAAACCGCGCTTGTAGTACTAAGAGTACAAGTAGAAGTTAGCTTTATGGATGTTCAACGGATGGACTTGCAGTACTGATGAGAAATGTCGGTCAATAGAAATTGTCAGTTAGACGTAGAATTTCAAATTTCAGCAGTCCTGTCGCAGTTATTTGGTGTAAGGCTGCTCAACGTCGATTAATAATGAAAGACGCAAAGTCAAAAAACGGAACGTTGAGGTTTCATTGTTCTGAAAAGTTTTAAATTTACATTTGCATGTAACCTTGGAAATTAACTAGATAAATTAGCTCCGTAACGCTTCTCAAGGCCTCCTTATTTCTTTAAACAGTGCATTTTGTTAAATTCTTCAACCCGTCTAGTGGAAGCTGAAGTCACTCTGAAAGCATTATCAAAATAGGTGAACTCCAAATCAGATTTTTTCCTTATTTTTTCTTAGATTAGGAAACCTTTTTGCACGAAAATGAGACCGCAGTTATGATTCTGTAAGAAGGTATTCGAAGTCAAGTGTGATCTTTGGGAAATGTTACAACATTTATTTGGCATATTTCAAAAATGATTTTCCAGGTTGTCATCGGGCGTTTCGTAGATTGGCTGTATAACTCCAACAGGCTGAAAAGGACTATTAAATAAATCATCTTTGGTCAGGTCGAACGTTTTTAATATAGTCAAGCTGAAACCTCCTGTCTGGCGTTGAAGGACGTAGCAGAGGTGACTGCAAGAAACCTGAAACCATTCGGAGAGGTGTGGGTCATAAGCCGGTCTATGCTCTATGATCACGAACAACAGAAGAACCACACCTCATCCCTTAACCTTGCAAGGGTAGTAGGTCAAGCCCATGACAAGTTGGCAGGACTGCTGTAAGAAATTCATCCCTCTTAGCATGCTGTACGCGCACAGCTCAAGTCAATTCGAAAAAGGCAAACGCGACAGCATGGTCAGCTCAAACGTGACATACAACCGAGGTCAGAGGAAAATAGGAGCACAGGAGATCAGGAACCACCTGAGTGGCTTAGAACACTACCTCACTGCCGCGCCTACGAGATTGACATCAACTCATGCGGGCAGCATCCATTGAACAGTCCTTCGGCCAAAAAAAGGAAAGTCAGTGAGCACGTTGTCTTGCCAAAAATTGCGACAGCAGCAACAGGGACAAAGGTAACGCGAGCGCATCAGCCGTCAATCGCATAGCCAACCAGCAGCTAACAGGTAGGTCAAAGTTCGTGCGTCGGGCATGGATATAATACAAGGCATATGGCAAGACTGAAACAGTCACGGCAAACAGGAACAATTACCTAGTTACTCTGACGATGGAACCAAGCAAGTTTCCGAAACATCAGTCTAACTATACTTCGGTCCATGATCTCATTCCTTCTTCCTCGTCTTATTTGCGATATGATGGAAACGATACGATATCAGGACCTCGAACCTCCATGCATAGGTTTTACTGAATCGTATTGGGCATGTTCAATGCACTTCTAATTATAAAATCTGTTTGCTGAATAATATTCATAAGTAGAACATTTTAAATGCACGTCTTCGAAATAACCAAATTTTCTCGTCCACATAGTGTTCCGCGAATGACGTCTTTGTCGTGACATCCACCATTGTCGCGAAAAATGTCCTTTAAAATTAAACGAACACAGCCGTAGTCCTAGCTTACATCCTGCTCTTTGCTTCCTTCGAGTGGGGGTCCTATGTGCGAGAACACAGATATCGTCATGTCACGTGTGCTAATCTCCACCTCATTAGGTGCTTGGAAGGCTACATTTGGTGGACGGTCCCTGTATGGCTTTCATTTGTTACAGTAAACTGTAAATGTATCTAGCAGGCAGCGTAACCTCGGACAGCACAGATGAGTTTTTAAATGGCGCGTACGAAGGGGTAGCGAAAAACCAGGTAAGTATTCTGGTTTAGAAAGTATTTCTGCCCAGTATAGGAAACTGACAAATCAGCGCATGCTAAACTTTAAGTGATGCGAATGCATTCTTGTAGGTTCATGACATTCTTACCGGTGGTGTAATTTTCTTATTTTAAATTAAGTAAATTCTGAATCCAAACGTCGAGAGAATTGATTACCTGTAAGTACTAAGAAGGGGATTTTGCCAATCGAAGCACGAATAACCGCTTTATATGGCAGCATTGCAAACAATTGAAATATGTCCCAATTATGACGATTGTGGTTCTTGGCTCATACTTTATGACTTAAATAAGCCTATGCTCGGCACATTAGCCCTGCCTTTTACCGGTAGAGTGTATTTATGCCATCCTAGAATTAGGTGCTGGACGAAGGTTGAAGACCTTTTGTAAGAGACTGCTCTCAGAATTAGTAAGGGAGGTCGCAAACCTGGACTTCCGGTCATCAATTTATTCGTTTTTTTCTTGTAAGGTTCAAGAATTGTCTGAATCCACAACAGTAAACATAAAGTTTATATTTAAATGTACCAGTAACTAGGTGGTTAATACGGCAGTGGTCCAAAGATGTCAGCATCGGCTCCATAAGAATTAACCTCCAAACCATAGATTAAAATGGAAAAATTCGGACAAGAGCTATGATTTATTTCCTGAAGGAGAAAAACCAGACGCATCTGAAATGTCAAAGAAAATTCTGAAAAGTGTGTTTGACCTGTAAAGATAGCTTAAGTGGGGTCGTTGTACTTGTTATAATGCCACATAATTCCAAGCTAAATTTTTCACGCTGGGATGCTGACTCTTTCGGTTTTTAAGTTGTCTTCCCTTTCAAGACTTTCTAAAACCGTGAAACGATCATTAATCTAACATTGTATCTTCTAATTTATTAAATCTATAAGGCGTAGAACTTGGTTGTCACTAAATGCTGTTATAACTTGCCATGCTATCAGCCTAGGTACAAGCTACAAGACCCAGACACGTGTTTCGCTAGAATTCTGCCGATGTTTGATACAGCTGCGATGGGTCCGGCTCATCAGTAGGTGCCCCAGCTCTCCCTTTATGCTTTACAATTGATTTACTGGTTTTGAAAGTTTGGCTTGTTAATTTTCTAGGAAATTTATTTCTGTTCGCGGCATACATTAGTATATTTTAGGTCTAGATATACATTTATAATGTCAATCTACGCCTATAGACCTTGTATATACTGATGTGAACCTCGAAGAGGAATTCATTTCCCAGGAAATTAAGAAGCTCAGCTATATGCTGTTTTCTTAAGAGCGTTAGGAGCATAACTATCGGCACACAGCTTTTGTTTGGAAATTTGAATGCAAGTTCAACGGCAGGTTAGATTAAATGATTGGGCAATTGAACCAGTTGTTTTACACAGTGATCGGCCCCTTCTTAAAGCATAACATTGGAAGAAGGAGTAATTTACTATGCAATTTGATTGCTGAGATGACACTCTTATTCGCCGGACGTTTTGATATCCGTCGCGGATTCTTTATCCGTTCCATAAGCAAAAAGCAATAACAGAACGAAAAAGCCCTTGTTCTTCCATTGCTTTCTGCTCATATCTGTGATAAAGGATCCACGACGCATGTCGAAACGTCAGGGGAATAAAACTTGTGTCTAGTCAATCGAATCCTTTTCTTCCCGGTGTATTATTTGCAGGCATCAACAAAACGTTTGTGTAAAGATCGTTATTCTGTCCTGTTTCACAATTTTTATACAATATATCCGTACAAAAGGCTTTTTCTCCGAACAAAAACACAGTAGAGACATTAAGCAAGACTTTTATGAGATAAAAGAGCTAATGTGGGTTAGTCAATGTGAAGCTACCTGATACTGGAGGCCTTTGTGATGATTAAAAAAATAAACCCCCTCCGTGCCTAACACGATTAAATTTGCTTTAAAACGTACAAGTGCCTGTGACCCTCGACGAAGTGTGCAGTTGATGTGTGGTGACTTTGACAATAATGCGAATTTGGTCCTTAGCTATTAAATCATCGTCTTGACAAACGCCTTCTTCTGCGGCAAACCAAACGGCTTCACCGTCAAGGGTGGAGCACGGATTTGCTTGTTTACTGTGATGATTCATAATGATGCTGTGAACTTAGCCTCGAGTCCATTAAATTATGCATGAACTGGTTACCTATAAATTATTCGAGATAGTACAATGACAGTAGAGGCACCACCTAGAAACGCAGACACGTGCTGCGTTGGTACGTCATCGATGCGTAATACAGCTTGTAAGCGGTCGGCTGATCAGTGGGTTTATTTATTATGTTCCGAGTGTGTTCTTCTAAAGAGCATCTCTTTAGGAAATTGCTGTATTTTATTCTCCTCTGAGAAATTAAGTTCTTACCTAAGTAAAATAAGTCGGAATAAAGCGCCATAGGCTTAGTTCGAAAATGTATAGGATATTTGGGTCCAAGTTAATCAGTCACAGCATCAAGGCCGCATAATATTTCCAAAATGCCAATGATCGACCAGGAGACTATGGATAATTTACTTGATAGACTACCGGCTGTCAGGTGGTTTTTTACAAAAAGTGTTTTTCTATTCCGATATGGTTGATGGACCTCGAGTGGCATATATGTCGAAAGGCAACAGTAGTTTCTGTAGTGCACCTCATATACCCCTAATCCCAGTTACTTGTCCTAGGGAAACGGTGTTTATAGGGATTTTGGGGTGGGGAAATAGAAAAGACAGGGAATTTAATTTTGAGAAGTATGAAGTGAAAAATATGCAGTGGAATTTGTTTTCTACGGCCGCTGGGAGTAAGTTGTTCCGCATGTAAGTTTAAGGTGTACGCGGCGATTCGCTCCGTCGACTATACTAACCTAACGCAGGACCGTAATTTGGACCTCAGGTAGGTTGAAAAAGACGACCTCATAACCACCATTTCCATCCTTTTCAGGAATTTCAAGAAATTCGCAAATTTACATTTGGCTTTTCCCAGCATACGTTAAACGATAATGCAGATTAGGAAAGGCTAAATATATAAGTCAACAGAATTTTTAAATACAATAAAATATGATGAATATACGAGTTATTAACGTTTATTTCCCTGTGTATCCTAATTTTCCACCCAAAAATCCTATAACCATCGTTTTCATGGGACAAAATGCGTGGAATAGGGATTAATGAAGTGCACAACATAAACTACTGTTGCTATTGTCGAGCCTATTTCATCAGCACCCGCCCTCCGCAGAAATAATTTTCAGCTTCTTAAACCAACGTCACCAGGATGCCGAGACATGGCATACATTCTTCGACAAGGTGAGGAGAATAACTGGAGAGACTGATTGTACTTTTATGCACGTTGCATGACAAGCAGGTCGGTCTATACATTTCTCCTACTAGCTTTATTCGCTAGAAATCTTTCATATACTGCGGACTTATAAAGTGTGGCGTTTTACACGATTAATTGCTGTTTAATCTTCTCAGAAGTAACCTGACACCTCTAGTTTAACAAGTCAGAAGTAAAGTTTGTAGGTTTATCCCAGAAATACATAGGTATCGTTTTTATCATCCCCCAAAAAAGACGAAGAAAAAGGTGCGATGAAATGGACCAAATTATATTGAGACTGGCGTTTCTGACACTCGTTCGGTTCGAGTAACTAGGTGATTATTCCTATTTGCTGAGAAGGTCTCTGACGCACGCACTCTGACTTGTCGGTTCGCTTTTGGTGCACCGTGCGATTGACCGCTGGTAGGCTCGGGTGACCTTTGTTCCCTTTGCGGCTGTCGGAATTGTTGGCAAGTCAACGTGCTTACTGGCCTGCTCCTCGTCGGCCGACAGACTGTTCAGTTGTTGTTGGCCACATGAGTTGATTGCAATCTCGTGGGCGCGGTAGTGAAGTGCTCTCCCACGCCAATCACGTTGTTCCTGGCCGCCTCTGTTCCTATTTTCCTCTGCCCTCAGTTGTATTCCAAATCTGAGCTTGCTTTGTTTTCCTGAGCCGGCCAGTGAGCACGTTGCCTTGCCAACAATTACAACAGCCACAAAGGGGACTAATTTCACGCCAACCAAAAAAATCAGTATCAATACAAGTCGGTCCATGTCATCGCACTTTATTCTTTGCCTTATCTTGGGGCATGATAAAACCGATACATTTATATTTCTGGACTAAGACTATACACTTAACTTCTGACTGTTTTTACCAGAGATATCGAGTTACTTGTGTAGGGATTAATTGCCATTACCCATACAAAACGCTATGTTATTAAACCTACAGAAAATGAAAGATTTCTAGCGAAAAAAGCCCGTCTGAGGAATGTATACAGCGACCTGCCTGCTCTCCAACGTGCATTAAGTACAATCAATGTCTCCAGTTATTCTCATCACCCATCGAATAATGTATGCCGTGCCTCGGCATCCTGGTCACGTTGGTTTAACAATATTTCAATAATTTCTGCCAAGGGTGGATACAGTTCAAACAGGCTCAGTAATTATTCGCGTAACATCCTAAAAGGTGTAGAGCAAGTGAAACCAATATCTAGGGCCTTCTCCAGTTGATCGTCCGCTGAGGATTCAGGGTTAGATAACTCTCTCCTGAGCGTGGCTTTTAGCTAGGCGAATACGTAGTCAAGGTATTTTTTCTCCTCATAAAGGTTGAAGGATTGAGGAATGAGATTGAGCGAACTGTGGTCCGTAAATACCGAGAATTGTAATGTTAGCTGTCACCATCTTGGTACTCAAAATCGCAGGACAGGTAAAAAGCATATATTATTATTTTATCGAGCCTTTGATTTAGTTGCTATGCGTTCCTTTTTTGGCTATATAAAAGAAAGCACGCACAGAACACTTCAAATTGAATAATCCAATTGATAAAGTGGGTTTAATTTAAGTCTTACCTCGTAAAAATAGATCAGCAGTGAAATACTCAACGGTTGTTTTGTACCTGAAGATCCAGGGATGACTTCTATCACGTGCCTGCCAATTTTTGCCCGTGGTATAAACATTAATCACTAAGAACTAAAAATTATTTTTCCCAAGTTAAATAAAATCCGCGGTAATTTTAGGCTATTCCATTGGAATAAAAAACAGTCGCAACGTCAAGCTTTTTTATCAGATCAAATTTTGTGCGGTTTTCGCACCAGTAAGCAGACTCTCTACATAGAATTTGTAGCGATTGGGTAGGATTCCGTTCACCTTCATCTGGGAGATTTATGCACATAGTCAACGCAATATTCCCATTGGTTAATTAACTCTCTAATGACTTGAATATGAGAAACTCTTGGCCACCAATGTGAGTCTTGTTCATGGCTAAGGTTCTCCCTTTTGACTGTTAATTGCCAACCATGGATGTTTTAGAGGTGAGATTTTAAGTATAGGTACACGTATCAATTTGACAAGTGCATTCTTTTTATCCAGATAATAAAGCCCAGCCTAATGGCATACACGTCTTTTCATATAATAATTTTTTTTAAACTTCCATTTATTGTTTTTTTCATTGAATTGAGAGGCATTTTTCATCTAATGACAGACAGACACAGTAGTTAATTTAAGCACCTGATAATAAATATACACTTCATCGGATTTCGACTCTTACTAATTCATGCATGAACATGCATGAATTATAAGGTAACGCCTTGGAATTCAACTCAAAATATATCCAAACAGTGTGCTTTTGTTAAGGCTCATAACCGCAGACTTCTTGCCAAAAATTAAATAGTTTGGTTGACCCAATTTCAAAAAAGCTCGCGGCATTCGGTGAAATTCGAAACAACATATGCGGGAGGCCTTTTACGCAAGCCAACGCTTTACCTACTTGTGTAACTAATGTCGCGCTTCACACCGTGAGATTAATCACATTTGGATCGATATTACCCGCCCAATTTTTGCCGCTCATATGGGATCCAACAATACGGGACAGCAAGTTGACTACCCAAGCAGGATATCCTAAGCAATCATCTAGAATCCACCAGAATGACTTCTAGGCTGAATTAATTGTTAAGTTAGTTTGGCACCTTCGGTTAATTTAGTTGACCCAATTGCTGGGCGCGTAATATCGACCAAAGTTTGATTAAACTCACGGTGTGAAGCATGACATTCGTTACTCGAGTAGGTAGACCATTGGCTTGCGTAAAAGGCGGGTTCGAGTCACGCCGAATGCCGCGAGTTTTTCACAATTGGGTTTACTAAATTAACTAAATCTATCAAACTAACTAAACAATTAGAAAGTTGATCTTTGCCGGCAATTCCATCTCAATTAGACAACTTGCCGCCGTGGCTACTGCCAGGACCCGAGAAATGAGACCCAAGTCAGAGCAGGGCAAGTGAGTTCCGTTAGCGGTCGGTGAACACTTATCAGGGAGTAGTTGATCTCACGGTATATAATGACTTTTGCAGAAGTTTCTTCGCGAAAAGTGTACGTTTTTTATGCATATTTTTAGTTAATTGCTGAATGTAAAATCTTCCGCATGGGAGCTTATAGAGGCCTTATTTTTGAAAATCAATTGGTTTTCCAGAATGGTTTATTTTATGAGATTTTTGGAGACTTTTTCTGTTGATTCTCTTGAACGAAATATGTGTATTCTGCATATCAGCGACAAAATATTTAGTTAGCTAGTTGAAAACCTTAAGATGCATATTAAAGCCTGTGAGTTTAAGTAATGCCGTCGCGAGAACATGCTTGTTTTAGAAATGCAAGAGTTCACAGCTGCATTGTTTCGCTTAATTTATTGGTATGGATGGGAAGATAGAGGATGGCATTGGAAGAGAGCATTATATTAATATCTGTTAAAACGAATAATCCTCGTTTATTCAGACAAAAAATTAGAAGGACAAATGCACTGACCGGCCCAGACGATGGCTTGATGCTACGAGCATGAAAAACAGCGGGTTCGCTGGGTGAACCATCTTTCCTTATTATAGACAACTGGATGGGTTTGGAGCTATCACAGTACTCTAAAAACCGTAACTTGATAGGTGGCAAACAAACGGCAGCACTCGGAGCGCGCGGGCAGTCCAGTGTGCCTTGTGTGGAGTGGTTGTCTGGCGGACTGAGAGTCAGGTTGCAATAGCTACTTCCGAAAATGACCCTTTAGAACTCCCACTCTGCTAGAATCCGCGTCTCCCTTGCCAACTTTCTTGTGTTTTCTTTGGTTGTGGTGACCCACAGCGCGTGAGCCAGCGTCCTTTTAAAATTTTAATCATGATGGATCTTGTTGAAACCAGGTGGGGGCAGCATGTGTGATTTTTTCTGTCATAGCTGTGATTTCTTTTAGATAAGATATGAATTAAAGAAGAGCTTCTTCGGAAAAATGGAGATTTACTTGTGAATTTTCGAGTTGGTGACACGTGCTCTTCACCAGAGTAGCCGCCCACCGCACACAGCCACGCTGGTTCATAAATTATGGCTCAGCTCACACGCCATTGCTCTACCTGTCCTGATCGCTTAAGCTATCTATTTCTCTCTCACTTCTTTATATTTCGTCTGCTGAAGAACATGTGTCACGACCTCAAAAATTCACAAGTGCATCTTGATTCTTCCGAGGGACCTCTTCTTTTCTTGATTATATTACCCGGAATTCATCCCCCCTCTGATCTACATATGCACAGTAGTCGCTAAAGACCGTGCAAGTTTTATGATGAAGTTTGACATGGTAATTTAGCATATGTTTGGTAACACTATTTTCATTTATTGAGTTGATTTAATTCTGCGAAAACTTTTTAGCTAGGAAAACCACCATTACAGTTATGTTTATTAAGAGAAATTCGTATTTATTTTGGCAAAATTAGGAGAAGCCTCATATCGAAGGAATTTCCTAGGCTTTAACAAAAGACAGAACCGAAATGCTTATTCTTGTTGATTATATTATGGAGGAACTCTAAAATAAGTGAAATAGGTATGGAAGATATCCCTGCTAGAACTGGAAAATGCTGTCTAAAATTATTTAGATTCCAGGGGAGCCAAGTTA
Organism: Ligula intestinalis; assembly: GCA_036362985.1. Classification (NCBI taxonomy): domain Eukaryota; kingdom Metazoa; phylum Platyhelminthes; class Cestoda; order Diphyllobothriidea; family Diphyllobothriidae; genus Ligula; species Ligula intestinalis. The sequence goes on along the minus strand of JAYGXS010000002.1, from coordinate 11,223,003 downwards.
AAGGAATCGTATTTATTTACGGAAACTTTCAAGATTTATATTTTAAAAATTATGTTCCACTGACGTGTGTAGTTTTATCGCACAAAATACAGTAACAAAAATATTCGTCACATGTTGTTTAAACCGCACCGCTGACGGTCTTTAATAAAGTGCGGGTACATTTTACCGTGAATGTAATTTAAAGAAGGTCTTATTGAATGTAAGTCATGTAGAAATATACTTATTCATAAACGATATGTATCGCTTATACGCCATTTAGAAACAGAACACACAGGTTAATAATAAATATTTCAAAAAATGGTCATATATTTGTCCTGGTTTTTGCATATGGAAACTTAAAACGGATCGTGGAATTAATCCACCATTTCGGAACACATTCCATCATATAGGGAGAAGTAAGTTCTTTCATCTCCAGTCAAATTGAACCGCAAATATTTTCAGGTAAATGAAAGAAATTTTCAAAAGTCGTAAATTTCATTGACACTTCCTCAGAACAAGTTAATATACACAGAAATTTGACAGTTAGGAAAAGTGTGAATCGCGCCTCGCAGGCATACGAACGACGGATTTTCAGGGAGAGGACGGGCTGGCATGCCAGGGAAGAAATTAAAAGCCAATTCAAATGCCCAATAAAAAGTTACGAGGGCAAGTTGGGTAGCGTACTCAAACATTCGGAGAAGACACTGAAGGTAGCTTTAATATTATCGCTAACCCCCGCCCGACCAACGGTGAACGCGTGCATGTAGGGGGATGTGCCCAAACCTCGGGCGAGGTCACTGAGGAACATTTTCTAGTGGTATCACCAAAACCAACTAGAAAAAAGCTTACCAAAGAACAAAAAGGCAGGGACATTAGGCAAACCACCCTACTTAAAATTTTTAAGTAAGCGGTAGTTCCCGTGGGTAGTTCGAAAGGCCAATTTTGCTTACGTTGCTGATTTTAGCATTTATGGAATATTTTGCCTTTGGAGAACCGTTCTGCATTCTAATGTCATCAAAAAATCCCTGCTAGATCAATGGATGGCGCGTAGAAAACCAGAAGTTTACAGGTGATTCAACCTACTTAAAAATTTAAGAAAGTAGCTATCATACATAAGGACCGAAAAAAGACCGCTAGAGACAACCTCACCGGAATAACAATATCCAACTTATCTTGCGGACATTGTCTTCACTAGACACTGTGACTTGCTGTTTTGAAGGTATTCGTAAATATGATCCACATGGCCATATTCATAAGAAATAATATCAATTAACACTTTCTTTCGATAAATTCTCTTGATACCTGTTTTATTTTAAAGGCTTTGATGTCAACGTCGAACGAAAGCGCTTTTTTATCAATTTATGAATAAAGACACTGAAAACTAAGAAAATGATGCCAGCCACTATTCGACTATATCCACTGATGGTAATCTGTACAAAGACATTGACTCAAGAAAAGTTCTTTTTCTATGACCGAAGTGGCTACGTATACTTTTAAGATGAATAAAACATAAAAATTTATTGTTTTTAATTACAGGTAATTTTAACTACCCGGAACTTGAGGATTTTTGGAAAAAACTTTATTTTTCTTAACAAACACTTAGTACTTCTTACACTTCTTTTAATTTTTATTTATGCCCAATGCTCTTCATTATTATTTCCAAGTTTTCTTCAATGAATTCACATCGGTATTTGAGTAATGATAAAATGTTTATCTTGTTATGAAAGTTGCGCGGTTTTTAGCGAATTCTGTATGCATGAAGAAAATAAGAGGTTCTTCGGAAAAATCAAGCTGTACTTGGGAATTTTTGCCCTCTTAGCACACGCTCTTCATCAGACAAACCACACGCCCCCACAAACACACCGGTTTACAAACCATGACTCACCTCAAATGACACTGATCTAAGTGTCCTGTTAGCTTAAAGTCTCTACTGTGATTCTTCTCTCTCACTTTATTGATTTCTTCTGATGAAAAGCACGTGTCACAAACTCGAAAAGTTACAAGTACATCTTGATTTTACCGAATAACCTCTTCTTTTCTTCATTATATCGCTCGGAATGCATACCCCTCTTATCTACATATATACAAGGTTTTAATACAATCTTTTTCCATTAAACCGCCCCTTCTTCTTCTTTCTTACGTATGGGAAATGATAAACGCGAAAAATACACATGTTCATCGTGTTCATCATCTCCCAAAGAAGTGGATGCAGAAGATGAGGCAGGCTCTTGGACCAAATTATATTTGAACTGACGTTCCGGAACCCTTCTCGCTTCCATCGTCAGAGTATTGTGCTTGCTGCATCTGGTGGTTTTGAGTTAGCCAGTCTTGCCGTCTGCCCCGTATTATATATGTACTGGACGTAGAATCTTTGAATTGTCCATTCTTTGCCGACGAAATCTGGTCTCCTGGAGGTTGGCTGCTGGTGGGCTTGGGTTACCTTCGTTCCCTCTGCGGTCAGCGTAATTAAAAACGATTCAGTAGGGCAAACGGATACGCAGAACCGAGAGTCGACGCTCACGGAAAATACGGAGGGGAAGTTTGAGGTCACACGGTCGACATCAAGCACTGTCTCACCATCGCACCGTTGCACCCACGAAGCAAAGAATTACTCCAGTGAACAGCAATGATTGATTGGTCCGCCGGTTGACGTGGGGTAGGCCAGCTAGCATATTGAGTTGCCTACAAGTACCCTGACCGCAGAGGGGACGAAGATCACGCAAGTCTACCAGCAGCCAAACTCCGGAAGACCAAATGTAGTCAGCAACGAACGGGCAGCATGGATATAATACGAGGCAGATGACAAGACTGGCTAACTCAAGACCACCAGAGGTAGCAACCACAATACTCTGACGATGGAAGCGAGAAGGGTTTCGAAACGTCAGTTCAAATATAATTTGGTCCATGAACCCACCCACCTCTTCTTCCTCTTCTTTGGTACTTTGCATATCAATATAACTTTTCGAACATTTCAGCGCAGTCACTCTGCGTGATTAGCATCGAAAGTAAACGTAATGTCAAACAACGTAAAAATTGATAGTTTATCGTACAAAATTCACGATTTTAATAGGGTCCTTTTACGTAAAGAGTTTATCTCCGATCAACAAATGCAGAATTCAGCATTTTACATTGTGGTTGCTAAAGGTCATCGCTGGACAGCGCATACATGACCACAAGCACTTATCAATATCAAAGTTCTCCTGAGTTTGTCATTGTGAGTACACAGACTGGTAATTAAAGAACTCTGGTCTTGTGAGTCATTGCACTAGCTTTTGAATGTAGTTTAACCTGTAAAATCTAATCATTGGATTAAATGGCAATACCTACCGTGAGAGATTTAGGAAATTGTTCCCCTGGGAAAATTTTCACGCAATTAGCAGTTCAAAACAACTAGTGCACTTCAGACGTATGCATGCAAATCATATTATACCTTGCCTTGCTCTCCTAAGAAATAGCTGCTTTTTAATTATAGGGTTTGCTACCATGCCTCATAAATTACAGGACGAGGATGCACCGCAGGCTGTAGGATCTCTGTTTTCCATCGCATGTGATGAAAGTACTGCAAGAATAAATTGAATCAAATTTTACGAAAATTCCCATTGAAAATTTCAGAAGATAAATTGGCGAACATACGTTTGTTTTCGATAAATTCTCGTCAGGCCTTTGCATTTATATGGTATGAATAAACTATGGTGGTTGGTGGACAGATGAAGTGTTCTCGTTGTCACTGTGGGGAGGAGGGGGGAGAAAAGGGGATTGGGGGGGAGGTTGGGGGAGTTGAGATCAGAGTGTCAATGTCTAGACGGCCCGGCATCCAGGACCGCCGATAAGGTGTGCGTGGCTGGACTTGGGACTTGGTCGTCTCTGCGGGGGCCCGTTTCCGAGGCCTGTGGTCGGATGAGAGCATTCAACATAGGGTATATCGGAAGAAGACGTGGTCCGGGCAAGGCATCAATTTCGCTAGTTTCGTACCGTTGAACTTCAAACGCAATTTAGTACGGTGTTTGACGCAAAGGGCGAAGAGGATTTGCTCGACTGATAGCATTGAAGAGGAGCTTAAGATTGTTGAAGGCGAGTTTCGACAAAATGGGTATCCTTGTCGATTTATCGCTAAAAACATGGCTGAAAGGCCGCCAAAGCCCTCAGTATTAACAGTGGAGAAGAAAAGAATCTTCATCAGAGTCCCATTTCAAGGGGACGGACCAAGCGAACTACTGAGGGGGCGCCTGAGTCAAGCCGTAGCAACTACCTTCCCAGCATCCAACGCCCATGTATTGTTCTCGACTACTCCCATCCTATACGGAGAGATTAAGGATAAACTGCCAGCCCAGACCACCTCAATGTGCATATATTCATTTACCTGTTCCTGTGGGGCAGGATATATTGGTCGCACGAGCCGGCGCTTGTCCAAAAGAGTAAGGGAACACATACCCGCATGGTAAGGGAAGGCCAACTTAAAGGTGTAAACAGTTCAATCTTAGCGCACCTGGTGGACTCGAACCATCGCGTGGATGCCAAAGAGGCCTTCCGAGTGATTTACAAGGTGGCTTTGAGCTATTCGAAATTCCTCGGACAGCGTCTGTTGGCGACGGCAGAGGCGGCCGCCATCAGGCTACGCAGACCGCTGCTATGTGCCCAAAAGAATTTCGTAGCGGCGCCCCAGTTGCCATGGGCGAAACTAGGTAACACGGCCACCCACAGCGGACCACAGGCCTCGGAAACGGGCCCCCGCAGAGACGACCAAGTCCCAAGTCCAGCCACGCACACCTTATCGGCGGTCCTGGACGCCGGGCCATCTAGGCATTGACACTCTGATCTCAACTCCCCCAACCTCACCCCCAATCCCCTTTTCTCCCCCCTCCTCCCCACAGTGACAACGAGAACACTTCATCTGTCCACCAACCACCATAGTTTATTCATACCATATAAATGTAAAGACCTGATGAGAATTTATCGAAAACAAACGTATGTTCGCCAATTTATCTTCTGAATAAAAATTGCCTATCACAGATGTGCTGGGTACTACTTATTTGACATTCATAATAACTATTTGAAATTGCCTGGTAAGCTGAAATTCGCGGCTTGTTCATGTTGGCCAGCTTCAAACGTGACATGAAATTGCCGAAGTAGTCATAATACGCTGACGTAAAACGTAAAGTGCATTTGTGTTTTTTCAACTTCGCGTTTCTCGACAACTAGGATGATGAGCAGTTAGATCGAAATGAGGTTATTTCTAGAGAAATAAAATATTTCTCTAATTTCCATACAACAGTTTTATCATAGCAGAACACGATGTTTCATATATATTAGTATTCGAGACGGCTACCGAGTTTTCGTTCGCAAGATTGACAAATACTATTGATGAGGTATTCGTAAAATCGTTGAAATCGTTGTTCACGTTTTTTTCTCTATATCATTGGCTGTATATCTGCAGTCTACTTGTTCTAGAAGGAACGTATAAAAATTTATTTAGCCAATTATCGCACAATTAAGTTAGGGATAATTTTCATTGATTTCTTGTATGTTTTGTAAACTTGGCCTTTTATAAAAAAAAAATGAATATAGGCGAACCCGTGTTGATTGTGATGACAAAGGATTACGGAATTAATTGGGGCAAATGTTCACATCCTAGGTGTATGTATAGACAAAAGAAGAAAAAGAAGGCGTTTACGGAAACCATATTTTATTCTTCTGAAATTTCGGGATCTTGTGGGCGTCCATCATCAGAGGTAAACCGTCAGCAAAAACCGAGCAACAGTTATAGGGGGCAGGAATCAATCAACTGTAATAGGAGGGTGGAGGGGCGAAGAGGATTGGAGAGGGAACGCAGAAATCACCAGCGTCGGCTATGCGGAAGTGCCTGCGGAGAGCGATGTATGTGTACGCTAGCTCGATACATCGGTTGACTGAGTTGTCATCCGAGGCCCAAGTTTCAATCATTTTTCGTCCTGCCTCGTAGCCTGCGTGGGCGATTATCCTCGTGACTGCGACGTTAAATTCGTGGCCCGTTTCATAGGTGTGGACAGCCACTCGCGGCAATGTGCTACTCCGTCGTACGGCTAGCTTATTTTCGTGTATGCGCGAACCAAGCATGCGATAAGTATAAGGAATGCTCGAAGTGAATGGTAGTAATTTTTTGGTAACTATACGACTTACAGATGAGAACATTGGTAACAAAAAATGAAGATCATGGTATGCCAATTAGCCTTACGACAAATGGACGCATTGTTTTATACCTTCCGTCACGACATACAGTGAATGGAGGATGAGAACCTTTCTTATTTACTGTATGTATTTTTAATATATGCGTAAGTGCCTTTCCACGAGTTTATGTTTGGAAAGTAATGGTCCATTTAAAATCCGTAAAAATAAAACGACTCTGTAAACTCGAAAAAATCACATTGGAAATATCTTTAATACAGTTTATAACTGGTCTCCGAAAACAGCAATGAGTCTCTATAGAGTAGGAAGTGCATTCTGCATGTAGGATTGCCGAGATTGTCATTTTGATATAAGTACGGCAGTAACAGTCCCCACCTAGTGAGGCCAGAAGGTTGTGCACGGCATGAATCACCTGCAGCCATCTGTCAAATCTAGTGACGATTGGTTCAAGACAACAGTGGTAGGGAAACCCTGACGAATATAGCCGTGAGGGCCAAGGACACCAAGTTACAATGCGCGGTTCATTTGTTGGAACTTACCTACACCTGCATGTTCACCTAAACTTACCTTCACGTGAATGTTTACAACTGCGTGATCCACGAGATACTGGAGAGACGTTTCGGTGATTCACTGCACATCAGCGCGGACAATGAGCATTACCCCTGTGCTCCGAAGGCATCTTCTGGGGGGAGACACAGTGCCACGAGGAGCCTGCTAGGAAACGTTGCTTCCAGTTGCGGTGTCAGTGAGCCCAATTTCGGCGAGCTAAGCGCGTCAATTATCAGCAACCGAGATTATATGCAGATAACACCTAAAGTATATTTATTCTGAAGAAGAAGATGCGACCACTGGAAAAACACCGTTATTTTCCTGATGTTTCAGATTCCATCGGGAATCCTTAGTCATAGGTTATCGTGAACAGGTCTGAGACATGTGCAGATAAGGGACCCCGTATCTGCGCATGTCTCAGACCAGTATATTTCTTCTGTCCGTCTTCTGCCGTTGTAGCCGATGCTGAGTGCAAGCGCGAAGCTAAAGTGTCAGGTGAACTTAATTCTTGTCAAGCTGTTATAATTCCTTTCTCATCAACCAATTCCTAAAATATTCCTTTTGGAATTATTGACAATGCCATGATACACAGAAACTTATTCGTCTTTTGTAAACCGTTCAATAATTTGTAAATAGAAAAATCTGACGGACGCTTAATAACAACGTTAGAATGTATGCTTTCCCGTTGCCAGCAATAACTCAAAACTCAAAACCGTGAAGTTCGCACCAAATTAGATGGTTTTAGTAATTAAAACGCCGGGTACAACATACCACATGCAATTTTTCCTCCACAGATTTAACAAAAAACAGACAAAATTGTCTGCCTATTGAGAACTTACCTTGGGGTACTTTGCTGGGTGCCCTCATGATCAGTAACCTACTTCTGTTTTTTTACCCGCACCCTCAGGGAAAGATTAATTAAAGTCAGTCAGTTTTAATGACGCCGGCAGATCTAACCTATGTTGCACAGAATTCAGTAGGCTCTATTGCTTAACAATTTACTGAAGCCTTTACATTTGCTGTTAGAGCACCAGAACATTAAGAGGGATAAGATGTAATCACTGACACAAGACGTTTATTTGCCTTTTTTAATTCTCGCTCGAACCCATTATCAGAGATAATAGCCCTCGTCACCTTAAATCACCTCCCCCGAACGGTGACCACGAGAGCTGATAATTGTGGTACGAAAGGGGTTGGGACACCACCAAAGACTATTATTACTCCGCACCCCATGTTTCTATCAATATTTTCTGTGATTTTTTCTGATGATATGCTCAAAGAAGCATCCGAATCTTTACGTCAGTAAACACCTTGTTCCAACGATCGCATCCTCTTTGTATGAACTGTTTCCTCGAACGCGCCTGTCGACTTTCATCGAGCCCCAGGTTATATGTTATAACAAATGGGTAAATCCATATCGTAGGCTTGTAAATTACGCTCATATATATATTTGGTTCGATACCTATCATAGTTTGAATCTCAGTTACAGCATCGCAATAAATGCAAATTGGCCGATTGTTGAGGCATTCCAAATTATAAAATATCCACATTTGCACTTTTATTCAAATGTGGAACCGCTTATGTTTACAAACATATTGGACAGCCATCCTAGAGTCCTGTATATCCCTTGGAAAGGTTTACACTGGTGAATAAAATGATAAATCTCACTTGAAAAATTAAATGCAATCTAAAAGAGTCACTCTGTATACGCTCGTGAGTTGTTTTCCTGTTGTTTACTTCTGTAAATGAAAAAAATGTGCTTGCAGAACTTCAAGATATTTGGACGAATATTCTATTGTATGAGGAGGACTAGCGAGGAATAACGGGAATTTCAAACTACTTTATGCACGAAGATTAGCGTGAATATATATGTTTGTCAACATTTGAAAATGGATCAAAGAGAAAGAACTACACCTAATTTTGAAGGTATTTATCAAAACGACTATATTCAATAAGACTAAGGGATAAGCTAATAAAAGAGTCAAAATATAGAGGTTGACATGAAACCCACATTTATTAAAAGACAGATCTCATGCCAGCTTCTAGATTTCCTTCTCTTTTCACGTGAGGTAGCGTGCTAGGAATAGGATTACACAGTGCTGAAATGTTGGTCTACAGAAAGACACGTAGTGGTCGCTGATGCCCGACGCCCTAATAATTCCTGACCCCACAGACGTGGTCTCGTAGTGACAAACCTGGTCGCCCAACCACGCTGGACCCAAAGCAATGGCGCATGTCCGCATGCGAGGCACGACCTTTGCCCTGGGGCGCACACACGCACCCCAGACTGGTCTGGCCTATCAGCGACCTGGAGCTGACTAACACACGAAGTCCGCTCTGTTACCCTTGTGACAATTCTCGCACGGACAAAACTCGGGATTTTGCACCCCAGGTTGCGGACGTAGCCAGTATCGCTGGCCACTGTGACGATCTTCCGACCGAATATCATGCCAGACTGAGTGGCAACTCTCTCCTTACTCTTGTGTGTACAATACATTGTTCTAAATAGCCTGGCCTTACCACCACCTTCTCTCCTCACCTATTGGAACCAGTGGCCTGAAAGATCTTAGCAGTTAGAGTTAAACTTCTTAGCCCTAACTCCTGTCGATCGACATGTGTCAGAAACTTTCGTGTATAGTATGGGAGGACTTCGAAGTCATTTGTTTAGAGTGAAGTGAATGACCAACTCCATCAATTATGCATTCAGCAAATATTTTGACAGTTATAAAGCGTCACAATATTATAAAATCATCTAAAAAACAGCTGAAGAGAGCATTCTGAGGATGCATATAAAAATCAACAGATTTTTTAACAAAGCTTGTGTTCTGAAATTTCTTTTGCGTATTTTCTCGATATAAATAAACCACTATGAGGTATATTAATTTTGCAAACAGAACCTCTGATAGTTTTTCATACGGGAACTTTAAACTTATTTTCCCATAGCCAGAACCCTATAATTTTGCAATTTCTCACAACACAACGAATCAATTGGAACAGTTTAATGCGATGACAATGTGGTTCGTATGAAATATTACCCACAGATTCGGCGAGATCCGTTGCAACCAGTGATATGGTTGCCAGGGTGAAAAACTCATTAACATGCATTTAGATTCTTTGGTGTTCTGAGCAATCGGGCAATTTCATTAAATATGACGTCATGCTAGCCCTCTTGATTCACATAAGGTGCGTGATTTGGTGAGATGGGAGAGTAGACGACGTCATAGGCTGTCAACGTAGTCAAGTGCATTCCATCCAGATGAGCGTGCCAATTCAAACTAAATATCAGTATGTGTGTGCGATCGTCAAAAACTGTCAGTGTGCGTCAGCCAGAAAACGAAAGTCTTCTTTCCCTCAGTTCGAACTTTCAAGCAGAAATACAAGCCTACTCAGCGACTCCATCAAACCGCACCAGATTGCATCTAAGGGTGCGATAATGTGCTAAGGAAGATGATTTTTCTTCTTCTTTCTGAAAACGACTGACTCATGTTAAACTTCTATTTTTTAAAGTAAATATGCGTTCTTTCGCAGCCAATAGTTATGCAGTAGCTAGCAGCTACCGTTTACCTACCTGTGTATGTTAAACGCGTTTCTTCTTTTTATACAACTTACATTTTAAAAACATTTTTTAAGTAAAAAAATGGCCATTTTTTTATTCGCGTGATGCACCGAAATATTTGTGGAATTATTTGCATTTCCTCACTTAATATATATTATTCCAGGAGATTTTAATATCAGTCTACTGACAAGAATAGTCAAAATCGTTACAAATAGGTAATGTTTTGATAAAACCCATTTGATAATAGCAGAAATTCGAATATGTTTGTAATAAACGAGTGATTAATGTCACATTTACGAACGAAAGAGAATGCTCGCATTCGACAGTGCGAGTCGGCGACACAAACACAAAAATAGTGATTTTCAACACGTTCAAAATTTTAAGTTATTGTGCGCACGCCGCAAGTAGCAACCCCATTTGTTGCTGCTTTTCCACCTCTGACGATGGACTCCTACAGGAGCCCGAAAGCTCAGAAAAAATGCAATCAGTTCCAGTGCTTGATCGTGTGTCTTCTCTACCAGTGTCAAATTTTGACAGCAAAATGAGGTCTTCTCTGTCTTTACTATGGACTTTTAGAGAAATTTATTTCAGTACATATTTATATTCTTTTTTTATTTAACGCAGATGGGAGATATCTAACTTGGTTGCGGTATTTAAATTACCTGGTAGGACGTCATAAATAGAAGCACTTTTGATATGATATGTTTTTGAGATGTTTGAATTTGTGCGATGTTGATCTGTTTATGCTTTAATTTCTGTGCGGTCAAACTTGTTCATTGTTTGTTTAAGAGTCCGTCCTGCAGAATTAATCATCAAAGGGTCAAGAAAATCTCAGACCTTCCATTTACGGTGTATCCACATAACTTTACTTTCTTCACACAGAACCATATTCTCTATTTAGTTCTTTGATGCATCAAGAAGAAAAATACGCATATATGCTATGGCAATAAGTCCAGCCAACGGTTTTAAGCTTAACGTATTTTGCTCCCATTATCTGTGCAGGTTCGTACGCTATAACACTTTTTACGAGTCGTTCAAAATAATATCTCTAGAGTGTCATTACGTCTTACGCATGGCAAATAACTGTTTTCTGACAACCTCCCGAATTAGTTTGTTGTTTCTTTGGATGCTTTAGTTCAAGCGAATATTTAACTGAGTGATAAAGGACTCCTTGTGGTTTAAAAAATTTTTTATTAAGATGCACACAAGTATATGAGTTGCCCAAAGCAAGAATTAAAAAGGTAAATATAATAGGTAAAGCTTAGTGAATGGTGATAACGAAAGAACAGTTATAAACTTCAGAGGCCATCTTTGTTATTCTTCATTCGCTACAGATATTAAGATCAAACTGGCATAAACTGTTTGTGCTTACTCGACCATAAATTACCAACATTGTCATCTTGCCTCGACAAAAATGCTAGGTGACACATCACAGAAAGTTTACATATTGTCGTATCAACACTGCTGAGACTAAGATCCCGTACATAATTATAGTTGACAGCGTTTACAAAAGTGCGGTTCCTGTAAGGTGTCGTATGTGTTCAAATCGAACGTGTGTTTTCTGAAACTCTGACTCATTAATATTTGAAAATAAATTTAGTTAAATTTAATAAAATATATATGGTCAAGGTCTTCGTTAAAAGTCGTTGAAAAGATGTAACTAACATGCATTAGAGAGTTGTTTAAAGAATATGAGTAGTGTTATGAAAAGCGGTTGAACTGGTGACTGCTTGCAAGTAAATGCATAGCAGGGTACATATCATCATGATTAAGGATGCAACCGTATTACAACATGTGTAAGTGTTGAGGAGATTAGCGAAAATATAGCTCATATTTGGAAGAATTTGATCTCAGAAATGGAATATATGTGGTGCACAACTACGATATTCATATTTTGGAACGCAACTCGCATATGTTAGCAAAAGTTGGCTACGTGGAGATGACGGATATTTCGCACACATATAACCATCATAAATATTCCTTCGCTACTTGATAATATAAAGCGATTTTAGCTGATACTACTATATTTCACAGCGTGCCTGAATTATGTGCCGGTGCTAATATGTCACACGAAAAAACATAGATGGGCTGTGGGACATTGCATTTTTATGTAGCGTTGTCTGGTATGTCAATTCAGGCCTCTTTCATACCTTTCGAAACAAATTTCAGAAGTATGTGTATTTTAAATTTTAAGCGCCGGGCAAATAGAATTCCTTTGGAAGGTGATAAACAGCCGAGTTTAATCTACGAGAGGTTTTTAAAAGCACTTTTGAACGATTATTAAGACGATAGCCGTATGGCTGAGGCTTATGACAAGTGCACGGTCCGTATTATTCATGTAATCTGGCGCCACTTAGCTGTAGGAGCAAAACCAGGGGCTTTAACAGAGAACATTTATATTGATTACCGTAAAATGCTCGTGCAGAAATGTAACCCGTGGCTAACTTGATTAGTTTCCTTGTTATTTTTCTTTTTTGTACCTTTTTCATTTTATTTTTCGTTCTCCCTTTTTTCCCTTCCCCCTTTTGTTCCTTTCCTATCTTTATCAATTTTTTCACCTTATATTCGTCCTTATTTTCCTTTCCTCTGTCCTCTTCTTTTCGTTTTCCTTATGTTCCATATTGTCCTTCTTATTCTCCAGTCCATACTGGCGCTTGGACCAGAAAATTTTGTGGAAGCAAAAATTAAACATTATAGAGCACTTAGAATTTGAGGAAGATTGGTATATGCGTTCCCACAGGCAAAAGTTATCTGCTCGCCTCTTTGTATTTTCAATAGGTCACTTTAATATGCAGCCGAAAATCACGTTGTGTGGAAATATGATATAAGGAGTCATTTTTAAACAAGCTTAGTGATAAAAAATAATGACAAGTCGATAGGTGCCCCTACTCCGTATAATTAATCAATGGATCTATGCTGTTGCCGCGACCAGATTTTGTCTTGACGAAAACATCTTTGAATTTCAAGAATAGACGTCCTTTGGGAAAATGAGTAAGTTTATTTAGTAAATGTTTGACACTGGATCCTCAGGTCGTCATGAAACAGGCCAAAAAAGAAGATCCGTCTTCACACGCATACGCGAACACCAATCAGCAGAAAAAAGACATGACCGTTTTTTGAAGTGGCTATGCATTGCCTTGACACAGGAAAAACCTTTGCATGGGACAAAACGCGCATCGTCGGAGTTTAACCCTCCAAAAAGGCCAAGAATTTCTTGAGGCCATGCACTCCGATGATTTATGTATCAACCGGCGTATCGAGTTAGCTGGAGTTTTCAAACACCTCAAAAAAGGTCGAAAAGACTGCAGTTGAAAAAAAATGGACCAAAATGAACCGCAATTAGCGTCCACACCGGATGAATTGTGCTGACTCCGGACCAACTCAAATTACACTTGCCAATGAGCCATTACGCCATTGCGACTGCTAATCATGTCCACCAAGATGTGACGAAAATTGTAACTCTCCATTAATGCCCACTACATATGACTATATAGCTGTATCAGCACTTTGAAATGTTAACTGCTATTTGCACATTCCTCTCAAGTCTGATGACGACCTGGGGATCCAGTGTCGAAACTTTACTGAATAAACTTTCTCCTTTTCCCGAAGGACGCCTTTCCTTGAAGTAACATTTCTTGGGATGTCTGCCTTCAGTTTATACGAAACAATTACGATCGCAAAGTTTCGCTCGAGGCAAGACAATGGGAGAGGTGTGCCATTTGCGAAAGTTGTACGCAAGAACAATTATCATTTCTGCACAGAGGCGGAAAATATACTTAGCGTTACATTGCTGACGTAACAGCTCAACCGGCGCTTCCACTATTTCTATTTTCTGAACTTTTTATCGCTGTATGGGATATTTTGCTCTTGTAATTTTTCAGAATGAATGAAAATAAGCCTTACTCCACTTGTTACTGATTTGTTTGAAGTTCAGAATAAAGATAGATTATGGGAGCTCCCGGGGTTAAAAATTCGTAGATCGACCTAGATCGATTTATTATTTCATAGCTATGGGGGTTACATTATAGTATTAAGAACTTCCTATAGAAATCTAGGTGTACAATTTTTCTGGATTGTGGTACTTTTATTTAATTTTTGAGTGTTGAGTGTGGAATGTGGTCTTGATTTTTTATCTTTTCTTTTGATCATTTCCATGGTCGTCTAGGGTAATGGCCCACTAGCGAAAGCCCCATTACTAACACAGCCGTATCCCATTTTTGGTGATGGCTGAGGGGCTTACATAACCTACCCCTAAAAATCTGATTTGGTCATATCCTACAACATATATGCTCGTTTTGATGGCGAAGAACTGTTAGGTTACACATTACATGCACATCTATCTTTGATTAATAATAATATATTTCTGGAAACATATATTCAAATTCTTAGTGTTTTATAGATACAAAAACTGTCCATTCAATGACAAGATAAGTCAGCTCTAAGGTCCCTGGCGCCTGTTTACTGCCGATGGTTTCAGTCAACGTTGTTGAATGAAAGCAAGGACCAGTAAAATCGAAAGACCAGCTGCACAGAAACTAGGTATGGAACTCGCCATTGCCGCTATTTTCTCGTGCTCACGGTTTTAAATGTCAAACCGTTGAAACCTCAGGACACTTTAGTCTTCCCTGCTGAGGACTAAATTCCGTACGGCTATTAAACTTGCTGGAAGGGTGTTGCAACAGACTGGAAAAAAGCATAATTAAGAACGCAGGCCAGTTAAATCAGTTAAAAATTGAGCAAAAACTGAGCATCAGGTTACTTTTGAAGATGCTGAGAGCTCGAGCTGTGACTTAAATCAGATACTTTGGTAAAACACTGACGCGATAGTTGATACATCGAGATTGGCTATGTCTAACGTGTTTTCGCTTCGCGCAGTGTCAGTCGAATTAATTAATAGTCAGCAGTCTTTTGAAGCATCTAGCACACTCTCTTCTACCTCAAAAACCTCGGTTTACTTGCAGGGCAGCTTCATGCGAGCTGGAATGCAACGGACGAGAAAGATTAACGGCTCATCTGCAACAGATTCCCTATCTCAATAAATGTCAGCCGCAAATTTAAAATCATATTTTCATACGGAAAAAGCACCTAGGTATCATTTCAACTTTAGTTGTCAAACAGCCATATCTCAAGGTATTTCATTTAGGTCAGGATGCCAGCTTTTAAAAGAGTTTTTTCTGACCACTCGTCAAAAGCACATTTTGTAAGGATAGGCTGCTAAAGAAAAATTATTTGCATTCGTTGATGAACATTCTCCGATCGTTATGAGAACTCAATCGTCTCGCTGTGCATTGTGTCTCATTTTGGGCCCTGACAGCAGCCGCACAGTGGCTTCAAGTCAAGGCAGATAGCATTACCGGCAAATAAAAGAGAGACTGTAGTGGTCATTTCTGGCTGACTAACCACCGTCGCTCAGTCACACCCAACCCCAAGTGGTGCACCCCCGAGGCTCGAAATCGTGACCTTTTTGATCTGAGTCTAATGCTCTAACCACTGAGGTACGAGCTCGTTTTCTTCTCGGGCTGTTCTGAGGGCACTAGAACAAAGGAATCGGACAAACCACCGATGCATGCAGAGCGAGCAAAGAGAGCGACATGGAAAGGCCAACACGCGAGCACGAAAGGACAACCACGGGCCGGGGTCTGCCATCCGTGACGTCATGCCTGGGCAGGGGCAAAGCGTGCAAGCGCACCAAGCGTCACCAGAGGACATGATGGCTGGGGCACGACGGCTGCTTATAGAGGCCACCCGTGGAGGCCCAACAGGGAACAGTGACTGCTGGCTTTTAAATAGCGAGGCTGTGAGCAGAGGGGCATTCTGCTCTTGGGACACGACGCCCTGTTGCCGAGACGCGCTACCGACGACATAAAACACGTTGCTGATGGACACACAGAAGACAACGCCGAGGTACAAGCAGAACTAGTAACAGTAAAGTACGATCTGCTATCCCTTTCTACCTTCTTTTCCTAATCGCGTAACGGCGGGACATAACCAGTTTGACACAGGAACACACAAGCTTATAACAGTGTGCCTAGGGCCGGAAATTGAACGTGGGTTACGATCGAAACAGCGCTGTCATAGAGATCAACTCCAGAAGTTCATTATGTAAGGCTCTTAGTCTTGAGAAGAACGTAGTAACCCCGCCATTTGGCAATCTGCCAGTGGGCAATATATATTATATTGGGGAAATTGTTTATGTGTCGTGAGTATGGATGCTCAAGGTGCGGTCTTGTCAAGTATCTGGTGCCGAGAGTACGTATAGTGGCTTGCACGGCATGAATCCAGTTTGCGGTCATGTGATCACAGAAACACACGAGCGACACTAATTACGGGACATGCGGGCTCTGTGCAGTTCAAATAATGCCTTCTGCAACGAGCATTAAGGTACGCTGGATTCTATAGCGAAGCCCTTTAAGAGCTTGGCCAGTGAGGGCTACACATAGAGTTTGGTCGTTCCGCGATGCATCCAAATAGCCTGGCCCCACCTACAAGGCCATAAAGTTGGGACGGTCTCACACGGTCGCTCATGATAGCACTAGTTTAGTAGATGAGTGGCCCCCACAGCCATTTCTATCACTAGAGGTTATGTACTTTTTGACAGTAAGGAAGACACACGGTCCTTATCTTTCCGTCACTCCGACAGCAGTGAAAGCAGAAGCATCAACACAGGCCACGGAGTAGGAAGGATTGTGACTGCATTAACATCTAGTCCCGCATTCTGTCTGCTGGATACCAAACTGTCAGCGTTAACAACGCATCGTAGGAGGTGAGAGCTTGCTCGCTGGCGTAACGCCTGGTAAACAAACCAACATGCGCTGGGCTTCTGGCACTCCGTGGTGTTTTCTGGGAAAGTTTTATCGTTGTTTTCTTAGATCATAAGACATACAAGATTAATGGTTCCTCTTGAACCAGTGGTAGAGAGAAAGAGGTGCCGCTGAAGTTTCGACGTTTGTCATAATGTAAGACCAAATAGGATGCAGAGTATACAAAAGTCCATTAACACGTAGATATATTTTATTTTAAATCAAATATTTTTTCCGTTTTTGTGTTTAACAAGGAATTAATAGATTGGTTGTCAATAGTTACACGTAAAAAATTCTACACTATTTTTTAAAATGCACATAAAGCCCAATTTTAAACAGTCAAAAAAGGCCGACGCGGCAAACATTTAACTAGGGCATCTTCGGTGATAGTCATTTCGATATCTAGTTGGTCGATGAACCGGGCTGTTCTCGCATGAAGTCTTCAGCTTGATACTCGGTGAGTAGGCAGGTGAAATTGTACTGCAAAATGGTTGACCGCGTTTTTTACCACCTACAAAAGAAAGTGTACTTCTTTGATAAAAATCCAGGCGAAAAAAAACATGTGTAAAAATTTTACACATTTCTAAAATAGCAACTTACAAATTGAGTATTGCATTTGTCTCATCGGGTTAGGTTTAGATGCTTCGGGCATGACCGTCGAACCTGTAAAAATTACAAAAACTATAATAAGCTTAATGCCGGCATTTGTTCGTTTCTCTGAGGCCTGGTGAAATGTCATGCAGACTCCAGAATGCATTTGAATAATGTAAAAAGCGATTTCCGCAATTACCCTTGTTTTTGTTAGTCCACTGCCGAGTTACCGTTATCTGCTGCCAACCACAATTTGGAGCCAGAGATCTGTTGACTAAAAGGTTGCATAAACGGTTGCCAGAAAGGAATTAACGTTTGCTCCGCATTCAAAACTAACAACTTGACAAAAAACTCGCAAACATTTGGACTTAAATAATCGGCTTATCACGAGGCTCTTTGAATTAGGGCTCAGATTACATTTCAAACTTGTACATTATTACTTGTTGAGGTTATGGTTGGTACATTTTAGCATTCGAGAACATATCAGATGTAACAAAACTAATATGTTTTGTTGGATTTGAACGTAGACCAAATCTTTAAAAATTAAGAATAGGCAAGGATAAATATTTGTAAATCAGCCCCGGGCAGCATATGTGTGAATCCTATTTGTCAAGAACTTGTCTTCTTAATCGCAAGCATTTGAGATTTACAATTATTTCTGAATTATATAGATGAAGTTGACAAAAAACAAGAACAGCATTTACCGATCAAGGCTCTGCTCCAGTGGCGTTTAATCTCTATTCTTTCTCGCTCGCCATGCGACGCCTTATGAACCGCTAAAAAGAAACAGGAAGGCTATATAATTTGCTGCCTTCATAAACTACTTCAGAAACGTGTTTAAGATACTAAACTGCCTAAATCCAAGTTAGTAGTCTCCACCACAACCAAATTACTGAATGGTTACCCAAATCAAGGTGTACCTCCAAGATCGAGGGCTATATCCGCTAAAATATATATTTTCACCCTTTTAGTTACATCCTTTTGGAAGTTTCTACAAGTTTTTGAAGTTCATTAAGTCGGCAGTCCTCATAGTGGGCACCTTACGTCCAGTCGAATGAGTGCTAACGTTAGTGGAATGAAAACGTTTATCTCCCCAAGCTTGGATAAAATTAAGGTAGCAATAAAGGGCGCAGGTAAACATGGTTATTTCCATTTATTCTATCATTTTATCATTTCATTTTGTAGATGTTGGTACCTGATTATTTTACTTGGATAATTAGAAATTATAGTGCAGTCAAATGCAAATCGTTTTAGCAAAAATAACCACTTAATGTTAACATTATATCTTAATTCATATTAAACAAGTATCTGAAAATGTTTATACAATGTTTATGCCAGTCGTTAACAGTTGATATTCATTTAAATATGCATTTCTTAGAGCTACCGGGAATAAGTTGTTTCTGAGTCTATAGGAAATATGACACCAAGTTGCGACTCATTCACCGAGAACTTGTCCCACTTTCGAATTCAAGGAGATGGAAATTTTCACCAGAGGTGACAATCGCGTGGGCCATAATTCTTTCTGATTCATGGTTTGCGCGTCCTAGTCGAACATGTACGATGACCATCCCAACCCATATAAGTTGCCGAGACTCAGTTTTGGCAAAAAAAATCGCCATTTGAGAGCCATTCCCCAGTGAGTCAGCTGGCTAAAAAATCATCAGGTCCAAGTCCAGCACGATCACGACCCGCAGCGGGCCGGGGCTGTTTAAAGCTATAAGCATGCAGAAGCCTAGTGACTGGAGCTTATAAATATCGTTTATATGTGAACTACACATTTCCGTTGTCAGCTCCTGTCTTTGATGATGGATTCCAGAGGGAATCCCAGGCGTCAAGACAATAACCCTCTTTCCTCATCGTTTTTACGCCGCCCACATGGCGAGATTGGTGCGTAAAGGTCCGTGTGCTGGGAGAGGGGAGAAACCTGGGTTTAGTTGTGTTCATTGGTCAGGAGTCAGGTACATGGAGTGATAATTACTGTCATTTGCATGGAGCGAGCAACTGTCACTAGGGGGTAGGGCGATGTGCGATCGCCAACTGGCGTCCGGGTCGGCCACGGAAGTGAGAATGCTTATGTCAGCGTCTTCTGACAAAACAGAAGTGGAATCGCTAGCTGTATAGCCACTGCTTCAGCTGTTGCAAGCGCCCGTTGGCGTAGGCGCTTGGAAATGTTAGCTGGTGTCTGGTAGACAACCTGAAAGTCTTCATTTGTATCGATTCGAGGATTCTTATGGACAAGATGTGCGAGAATAGGACTCGAGATCGACCTATTTTCACTTTTACCTTACAAGGCTAGTATGTGCTCACGTACCTTGCCTAAAAA
This sequence comes from Ligula intestinalis, assembly GCA_036362985.1. Classification (NCBI taxonomy): domain Eukaryota; kingdom Metazoa; phylum Platyhelminthes; class Cestoda; order Diphyllobothriidea; family Diphyllobothriidae; genus Ligula; species Ligula intestinalis. The sequence goes on along the minus strand of JAYGXS010000002.1, from coordinate 11,203,043 downwards.
AAGCAGTCTCAGGGACACTTTTATTATTTTCATTGGTTATGGTAGCATGCTTGTTGTTTTGGATATTTATTTTCAAGAAGTATGTTGTGCAGCTGCTGGAATTCTGCTTCGACAGTTTCAGAAGAGTAGATCCTTCGTATTCTAGATGCTAAGCCCCAAACTTAATTTATTTTTAGTTTTTGGGAAACAAAAGTGTGAAAGTTAATGTACATTCCCGTCCAGGTTTTCTTTCGGGATACTCTATGCAGGATAAATTCAGCGTTTTGCCTTCGCAGAAAGACATCAGGGAACGCCATTTCATCGTGTTTCTCAGTCTTCGTAGAAAACTTGAGCGATGGATGCGCGTTGTTAAACTTCGCGACCAGAACGTCAGTATCAGTGTTTTAATCTGTCAGGCAGAACATATCATCCACAAATGCAAGGTTATTGATGGTGTCCCATAGACCCGTTTTCTTGACCTTGCCCATAAAGACATTTGCAAGAAACGGGCCAAGTGATGAGCGCATCGCACCGCCATCTTTCTGTCTGCAGAAGCGGCCATTGCAGAGAAATTACACATTTTGTGTGCATCGCTTAAGTAATTCTTTGAAGGTTTTCATGGGCATACATATTTGGTAGTTCATGCCTCGAATAACGTCACATATGTGTTTTATGGTCTCTTCCACCGGCACGTTTGTAAAATAAGAAAAGGTTTAATAGATACAAGCCTTTTTAGTAGCATGCAAGCCAGTTCCTAGGAAGCAGTTCGGAGGGAGGTGATGCAATAACTGGCACAGGAGGTTAATTGGCCTGTCGGTTCGGATTCTTGCTTGAACCCATCATTAGAGACAATCGTAGAAAGGGTCGACGAAGGCACAGGATGCGCAATATTAATAGTGAGCAGTGGCCACGCGACTACATGTGTGGCAGTCTGCGCCTTAACCGTTAATTACCACGAGTTCAGCATCCGTATGGGATGTTGATGTGATAGTTCTACGGCATTTTTCACTGATATAATACATAATAATGTAATTGTTGATGGCATCATCTACCTCTGAAAATCAGGTATGACCGCAACTGCATATAGCACACGTGTAGCCCTGTCATCGCTTCCCACAAAGGGCCTTAGATGAATGCGTCTCGCGGTCAGCCTCATATTATAACCATAGCCAGTGTATGTTACGCAGGGCTGACCACCGACACCCGCGGGGGTAGACGGTGGCAGCGATCGAGCGTCACCTGACCGGCGTGGCAAGTTCTTGCGAAGAGACTCCTGCGAGGCTGAGAGCCCTCCGAACCAGCGTCAACAATTGCTCAGTACATCCTCTAAGGACGAGGAGGTCGATGAGAACGCTAGCGCAAATTCAAACACGTCAGCCTCGAGGGATACGCAGGGAGACGCAGCCATTAGTTATCAGTGGAAAGGACACAACCAACGGTCAACGGGCGAACAAATGCATATACACTGACCGCAGTTATACTACGAGGCTGGCCGCGAGACCCATACGCCCGTAAAAGAGTAAGCCTAACGCTCAAAAGATGGAAAAAAGTGTGTTTTTGAGAAGTCATTATCAATATAACTCGGTCCAAAAACGTGCACCCTCTTCTTTTTCCGCTTCTCCGGGCAATGGGGAACGTGAAAGATATATGTTAATAAGAATGTATATATTTTTAATGTTATAAGGACAAACGCCATAGTGGATAACTAAGGTAAAATTTAAGAAAGCAGTTCAATGGTTGTGTTTTTGAATGAAGAATACTGAATTTAACGCAAACGAGGAAGGTCGGTAGACCACTTACATAAACCTTTGTTGGGAGCGTTGGGGACAATATGATGGTTAAAAGTGCCCATATCACAACAAATTTGCTCGAGTTATTCATGTGCCTGTTTTGTATTAACGAGAAAGGTCAGGCTTCTCTCTTCCTGGCTAGATCAGTGGTCGCTATCGTTTGCGCAAAGCCACGAGAAACAGAATTTAATGGTGGGTAACAAACGTCTGTTTATCCGTAAGCTGCGTATGGCGTCACCCTATATGACCAGCACACGTAAAGGACCAACTAAATGGGGGCTTGAAGGTCCCTAAGAAGAAGGTCCTTTATTGAAATTAGTGTTTTGGACATTTTGGATACCACAGTATCGTAATTGCCGAGTAATTTGCACCTTAGGCAGAAAAAATATATTTCCTGCACATAATTCTTCAGTTCAAATGAGTATCTTTTGACGTCGAAGAAAGCGTTGACCCTGCTGTGGGGTAGTTGTTAGAGCGATGCCACTCATTTCGAGCAGTGTACCTCTGTCAAAGTAATTAAATATCTGATGAGAGTCAATTTTGACAGTTCCTTTCTGAGGTGGAGAATACTTGTACTTTAGCTTGATTGCGGCATTGCTGTCTTATCTGTGGCACCCCTAGCAGTGTTTCTTTCGTTCAGCCTTCGTAAGGGCACATAGAAAAACGCAAAGCTATCTGGTTTTGCCTTTTCAAGAGGTCTTTTAAAAGCCAGAAACAACTTATTAGCCTTAAATGTTACTGTTAAGTCGCACAATTCTTTATGATGGTGAAGACATCACGTGTTACGCAAATCCATTTTTGACGCAAGAGTCTAACTATCATATATTTTATTGGATCAATGTCTAGGTGGCACGCTGTTCATGAACTACAGTCAAACTTCCATGAGGAATCAAGAAAGCAAAAGGCAATTATTTAATTATGCCAGTTTTCGCAGTTCGGCAAACCATATTTAAAATATTAAAAAAAACTTAAGATATAAAGATAATTTCCAGAACCCTATGTAAATAAATTTTGGAAGACCTATGAAGCTAAATTTATCACGCTTTTTTTAAAGCCCAAAGCATACTGCCACTTCTTACCAGTTGAACACGAAAAACAAATTTACGTGATATTTAGTTTGACTTCCATTGCTCTTCGAGAGCTCAATGATCATTTGACATTTTCAGGTTTCGGAGATCATTTGGGAAAACGGCTATGTACATATTGCTAACCTATTATACAGGGACCGAATTTAGTGCTTGTCGCCAATACCACAAACAAATAAAACAGGGGAATTACCACATAAATGCTCAGTGTTTGTTTCAGTATAATTCCTCATAAAATTGCAACAGGGTACCCTGGAATTGCTTTTTTCATTGAAAAATATTACATACTAAATAAGACACTTTGGTTAACCAGTCAAAAATCTTAGGGCTTGGAGTATAGGTCTTCTGTCATCGGTTGTGCACAGAAACAATTAATTTGCATTTGGTAAGTCCGATTATTAAAGTTCCTAGATAATGTGTCTGCAATTCCAGCATTAAGTATTAAAATAGTAAAAGGTAAAGCAAATAAGCATTAGCTTAAAGCGATTATGTAGATGTTTAACTAGCTTGCCATATATTGGTAGACGCGGAGGATTCATAGGACCGGTTGCTTCTGTACAGGCCCACGAGTGTGCAAATTATACTAATGGCACAGCCAATCGGTTTTGCCAGATTTAAAAGATTATGCATAGATCTGGTGAACAACACTCATATGCTTGGTTCACAGAATTCTCACGTTACTTAAAACGCCTGGACAAACACACATTTATCGTTATTCGGAGTGAACGTCCTTAACCAGTATCTTAAACGGTTGTCATTTAAGTGACAGCAGAATACTATTGACAGTAAATTTCGCACACTCCTACGTGTTAATTAAAGCAAGCAGTATGATGTGCTCAAGAGATGCATCAACAAGCCATGCACGATAATTCAATTTTGTGTTGTCCTTCATTTATGTCATTGAAGACTTTTGGGCACAACGAGTCCCACTAATGTACTTAGTGCTCGTCTGAAGATTGAAAGTGCCTAGTAGTTAATTCTTCTGAGGCTAAGGGCTTACTCGGCGTCAGTTATCGGTTGCTTGAATAACCCTACCGACATTCAAATGAAAGCACGATTCATTTGAGAGAAGATTAAGGCAGTTCAAGTTTCACGTTTCCCAGTTTTCTGTTAGCGCACAGTACCCCACTATCGAGGGATGCGGTAAAACCACATTTCGAGAGGTTGACGTCGTCATCAAGTGTGTTGGAATTTTTGGTCGTAGTTTTTTTGTCATCCGGCGATAGCCACGAGGCCCCTCTTTAAAAATATAAGGGCCTTTTGTGTGAGCATGCTGCTGTTTAAGGTTTTCATTCAATATTTCGAAGACATCTTGGTTATGATCATTTGGGGAAATGTCGAGCCTTTGACAGACTCAACTACATTTTTTGGGAAAGGAATAGTTTGGTTCTTTGGGCCCAACTACCAGTGGGTTTTTAAATAGTTATACAATACCATAATCACTGTTCAATCAAATGTGGGTAAAATTGACTGGCCTGACCCAGAAGTAGGTTGGACTAAGGGCGTTTCGTCGTGACATGAAAGTGCAAGTGGTTTTACATAACTGCAGCCATAAGACGATGAGAATCATAGATACTACCGACGGTTCGTATTGAATTTGACTGCATTTTTTAGCCTATTTGCCGTCGCTAGTCAGCCATAAGATAATCTGGACGTTGAACACATTAAACCTGAAGCAAGCCACCTTGGTAAGTGCTGCAGATCCTCTGAAACTTTTAAAACGGCCTTAATCCCTCTGGGCGGCAAACTCTTTAAACTATTGTTTCTTTGTCTAAGTTGCTAGGTGGAAGACGGTTTATGTGTGTGTCGTGGCCCTTGTTTGATCACGAGTCCCCGTCAGAGTCTGAACTTGGTTTAGTTGGAAGATTGAGAAAAGCCGAGACTCCAAACGGCTTGAGCCAAAGATACGCGGGGGTTAGTTGGGAGCCTGGCCGTAAACTGAAGGTGAATAAATGCTGACAGTCATGCGGAGAAACGCCGCAGTCGGGTTTGAACGGGTCGAACCGTTGTTGATACTGGCGGAGGAGCATTGAGTAGCCACTGCGTAGGTGAACTAAGGTACAGCGAGTGACCCTCGGGAGCTGTTTTTCCGAGGCCGCAATCGAAGGTGGATAGCCGCCCAAAAGGACCGTGAGATGATAGCTGATTTTTTTTCGACAACGGCTCTCTGCTGAAGACGCTGAAAGCCTGTCATGGTGGCATAGCCATCAATGCGTAGATCCGAGAGTAACGAAGCGACAATTACCTTGTGCGTATCTCTAATAGACGGCTGAACGCTGCGGCTGGGTTCAAGAGCCTGGCATCGACGGCGTTAAGGATGGCCAGGTTGTAAACAGGTCCACCAAAACTGCTGGCCTAAGGGTGCGTTATGAAGAGTGACCGGCAGGACAGAAGCCTCTGCATGAAGATGCTCAATAAGCGACATTTTATAGCAACCCGTGATTGAGCGGAGGGTATCGCTCTGTGTTGACTGAAGGCGGCGGAAGCAGCCAATAAATGTGGTGGAGGCTGGAAGAGCTGATGGTAGGAGACCAGACTGGTGGTGCAGTGAGGTGCAGCTTGGTCAGCGCTTTGAATGTGGTCACAAGTCTCTTTCACGCAGCTCCAGAATGTGCCTGCTAGATGCTTGGGGACCTTGGTATAGCCGCTCATTTTGCCTGTTACCTCTCTCGCGTGGTTCACAAACGTGAAAAGTGGATCGAAACGGACGCCAAGGAACTTCAGCTCACGAACGAGCGAAAAGGACGCACCGTTGACGATGATGGTTGGGTGATGATTGAACTCCTTTTGGTCCAGCATAAAAACAATGACGGACGACTTGGCTGCCGAAATCGTCATCCCACGCTGGATGAAGAACTCTACGACATCAGGATGAACTCCGAGAGGAGCTGCGCAGCCTGATTGACGTGATGGTGCCGGCAGAGGAAGTTAACACCATTCGCGTATGCTACCACTTTCGCAGATACCCGAGGTAGTGAGAGCTCTCGCGTGTAGATTTTGAGGAGCATCGGACTGAGCACAGAGCCTCGAGGAACGCTGCAGTTCTGTTTGCGGGGCTTAGAGAGGGCGCCAAAAATAGGACACGATCGTAGCGGCCATGGATATAAACCAACAGCCATCGGACCAGGCTAATCGGGAGATTCAGAGAGGTGAAGTCCTGCAGAAGTTGATCATGGCGACCGCAATCGGAAGCGTGTGCGAGGTAAGTTGTGTTATAACGGTGACAACTGTCGTGTATCATCGTCGAATTACGCCCTGTTAAAATCCCTAAGGAAGAACACAATAAGAAGGGCATAATTCTGGAATCCACCCGGAGGAGGGTTTATTGTGTACAAAACTCAGAGTTGCTGTCTCGGGTGGCTGTTGCCACTGGTTGATCTCCAGCGTGCTCTCTGTCCCGCCTTGGGGCAAACCCCGGCATTGGCAGCGGACGAGCGTGTCCTTGCTATCCTGTGTGATGCACTTATCCCTGTCTCCTAGGGACAGGGGCTTGTAAAGAATAGCTGCACGTTCTCTTGTGGCCTGATTGGCCGAATTGGTAGTCCGCGCACGGCTGCGCGCGCCCTTGAGTGGAAGCTGACCGATAGCGTGACCTGAAAGTTCATCCGGGCCTTATGAGAGCCGACAAGGTTGCTAGCTTTTGGTCAGGCTACCGTCCTAACAGGTTAAGACTGCCTAGGTGTGTGAAGTGGGCTTCTGTGGATTGAGACCCTTGAGGTTAATGTCTTTTGGCTCGAAAAATGCCGTTGTGGTACAACAATCAGATCTGACACCATGTTAATGGCAAGACAGTTCCGCCGCAGACGTGAGAATTGGGTGAATGAGCCGTTCCAGGATCTTCGCCAGTGGACTGAGGCGGGCAAATTTACGATAAGAGGTTGCTAGACTGGGATCCTTACCAACTTTGACTAGACTGATAATGATCGACTGGCACCAGTAATCGGGGAGCTGGCTAGCAAAAGGTTAAACAGGGTGGCAAGGTGAGCAGCCACCTTAGGGCCGATATGGCGCAAATGGATAGGCTCCAGGCCATCTTGTCCAAAGGCTCTCAAAGCTCTCGTTTTCTTGCCGGCGGTGAGGATATCATCAGCCGAACAGGTCACGGGGCTTTATGGAGGAGGCGAAGATGGAAGTGCCGGCTTTTGGGACTGGACACCGAGTTGGCCGAGAACGGTTTGTTCATTTTTGCGACGATCAAAATGAAGTAACCTATCAAGATTCGCCCTTTTTAGGCTGACACGTAATTGGACAGTTATCTATCTTTTTAATAGGCAACGACCGTTTGCAGTTGAATAAGAGGTCACGAAATTGCATGAATTCAATAAATCCTGCTAATTTCGCGATCTTTGTCTTATTCAAATTTCTTCGGGGAAAACAATGGTTCAATTTATAACAAGTTATCATAGCCAAAAAGCGTAGAATACATTTAACTTCATAAAGCAGTTTATTCGGAAGATATTTCCTAAGCATTTTGACCTACGATTAAGGATGGATCATGGATGTATGTACTCAGGAGGATTCTGAATTTTGGGCCAAAATAGTTTCCGCCAACTACCATAGTTTTACTCGGCAACATTTCCAGCCTAAATAATTATTGCCTTTATCGCAGGGGGTTGAGTGAGCTTAACCCTAACAACCGCGATCTTCAGACCATGGTTCCTTAGGAAAGAAGAAGTCGGCGGAGGCCAGGGTAGTAGGAATACTTTATTCTGTATAGCGAGCAATGGAGAACAAGCAAAGAGATTTTTATTTTCGGAGCGCACGACAAGCTAAGAGGCTAGCCGTTCCTGAGTGCGGGCTTACCAGCAGGCATTTCAGTGGCCAGCGTGAGCGGTCATTGTCTGTGTCGGCCCTGAAGATTTTTGGCCAGACAGACTGCATCAGTCTACGCGTGCATGCGTGCTTTTCGTTTCCGGGCCAGGGGCCATATTTGTGGCATCTGTGATCGGCGACTCCTAGAAATCGAGAACAGCGGTCGTGAGCGTTCGTGAGCTTTCGGCAAAGTTCGTTTCGACGCGAGCTAGTCACAACAACTTATCCCCAAATGTTCAACCTGCATGCGAATGTTCTTTAATTTATTGTAATAGCATGTATGCCATGGTAATTTACGATCACTTTTTACTTCTTCCTTGATGCAGGGATCGTTTTTGAGTTAGTAAATTTGCAAGCATCTATATTGCTTTAAATGGAAGCATAATAAATCGGAATATCAGCTTTCTGAAGTCTTTTCATTATTCCCTCTTTTTTTTAGGCGTGGGTAGTTGAAGTGTTCAGGGTACAAGGTGACGCTTCATAGAAATACATATATAGTTATATAAATAACGTTTGCTCGAACACGATGTGTTTTCAGTAGATTGCAATCCCCTGACATACATGAATATTCACCCGGTACATAAAATATGCGGGAACTAGATAAAATAGTTTACTACACACAAGCAAATCCGATAACCATCATTTGAACAAACGCCAAAGGACTTCTACCAATGGGTAGGTAGATTTCTTAATTGGTCCTGTTGTCTACGTCTAAGCAAAGACTGACCTTCTTCGGAGTTGTTGGTTGCACGAAAGCTTCAATTTAAAGCAATATATTATCATGTTTTATCCTATTCACCTACTTTACACTAGTTTCAGCCCACAAGTCTCGTTGTCTTTTCACCTTTGGAAGTCAGGGGAAATTCCTTTTGTCTATTTATGCTTAAACCATTCTCATAACTATTCCGACAGACCAGAGCAGTGGACAGGGGGCTGTGTGGCTTAAGGTCTTTAAAATGATCCCATAAGGATCAAATTAGAAAAAAATTCCCATCAGAGAATTCAGAAGAAAATCTGGCGAGTAAATGTAGCTTTCGATAAATTCTCCTCGGCCGCAAAAATACCTCCTGCAAGCCTCGAGCTTGACATTGCCAACGGTTACTTAACCGCCTGCGTCTTTTTGTGCTTTTTCACCCTTAAACCACCTCCGTCCCCTGTCCGGACTCAAGAAACCCTCATTAACTCGCAAGCAGCTAACTACTATCAACCCCACTTTCCACCTCTCACCCATGACCAATTACGTGTAGTGATGAGCATAATTATCAGCATGTTCTTTTTACCACCCCCCCCCCCCCCCTATATAAATGTAAGTGCCCAAGGAGACTTTGTCGAAAGCTAAGAATGCTCTCTAGATATTCTTATGATAAGGATCACTTTCCTAGGTGATGTCGCGGATCTTAAAAAAAAACAGGCCTATTTGCTTAGCATTCGTCGCGACAAGCGGTTTGCATATGTACGCTTACCTGATATTGGTATAGATACTACAATGATATTTAACAACGATCACGACGAGTGACTAGAAAATCTGATTTATTACTAAAATCACGAGAAGCAAATGAACCTTCAGCGCAATCTCCTCGATCGAAAAGGGTCTCAAGAATGCTACAGAACTTTATTTTCGCCAACAAATACACGCTTAATATGCAAACTGAGAACTACATGTGATACATAATGGAACTCATAGTCTTCAGGCGTTCTAAGACACTCCACGGAATACCAGCAGAGATGCGAATGTGATTAAAACAACGGTGCAAACCTCATGGCAGTTATCAATGAAAGACGCTTTTTAATTGCGAGTTGATTCGCCTACACACCAATCTTGGTCTCAACATCCTTCCTCATCATCGAAAGAGTTCCATACGTGGCAATCTGCTACAGGAATCGAAGATATTTTTGAATGTGGTCAAATACTAGGGGCTTTAATGCCTGAAATAGAACACACAGACCGACCCCAGTAATATTAGCGAAAATAAGATTCAGAGGTGGAAAGTCAGAAGGAGAAAAAGCGTTCAACGGGAGAAGTTTATTTCATATCTGACGTTTCGGATACTTGTCATGTCTCTCCATCTTCAGAGTTTAAATACTCTGGCTCCTGACTCTAGCTATATGTCGCTACTTTATTCCGCGTGCGTAGTCTACCAATCCAGTTTGAGTAGGAGGTAGCACCCCAAGTTGCAAACATGGGACAGGTCTTCAACTTTGATGCCATCAAACTTGTGGGCCATTGTGACGATCACACATCAGTTCAGGTTAAAGAAACCTGGATGTCAACCGACTGTTCAGTAAACCGCCACATTAATTTGCCCACCCCCTATGTTGTAGTAAGAACGTTCTTATCAGGGGCAGTCACGGCGGGGAACAATCGGGACCCTCAGCCAGCTCTATGGTCAACCTATGTATTCATCGTACAAGCTACGGCAAGACGCGGGGAGATGAAACGGAGAGATGTGACACAGATGACCAGCGCGCGGAGAGACCAAATAACTACTACCGCCCTAGTTACAGACAGTATCAACTTGGAACAGTGGACCAACTGTTTGGTTAGCGACCACATAAATTTACTGGCCCTCTTTGTTGTATTAAGAACATTCTAATCAGGAGACGATCATGGCGCGGAGCAATCGGGGCCGTCGACCGGTGACCCGGTCTACCTACATATCCATGAAACAGGCTACGGCGAGACGCGAGAGGCGATGCGACACAGATTACCAGCGCGCGGAGAGATCAAATAAACACTGACGCCATCGTTGAAGATGGTATTAACGCAGGGTAGAGCGTGGGTGATGGTCATCAGACGGTTTGGGCAGCCTGCGGTTAGCACCTATAGAATCGAGCCACACAGAGCGGCTCACACTGGATTGGTAAACTACGCACGCCGAAGGAAGGATTGGCATATAGCGAGAGCCAGGAACCAGGGCATTCATTGACACTGAGATACTGACTGTCAATCCAAGGCAACCAAACATCTGAATCCTGCTCTGCAACAACGCATAACCTATGTTTATCTCTTATGGGCAATGTTATACTTTTTGGAGAATTAAATACTAGACGTCAATCCCCCGCCTTGATGATTAGTCACTTAAAGCGCGTCGAATTTTAATTCGTCTTGGTGTGAAACTCGTTAAATGTGATCTTTTCACAAGAAAAATCGGATTCCTTCTTATTTATCCATGCACTTTTGAGTATCAGCTCTGACGGGAGTATTCAACGTAGGGTCAATCTTAAGAAGACGTGGTTGGGGCAATATATATGTTTTGCTAGTTGCATACTATCAAATTTCAAACGTAATTTATTACGACGTTTGACAAAAGGGTGAGAAGGATTAGCTGAACCGATAGCATTGAAGAAGAGCTGTAGGTTGCTGGGGGGAATATTTCGACAAAACAGGTATCCTGGTCGATTTATTGCTAGGAACGTAGGTTAAAGACCGCAAAATCCATCGGTATAAACAGCAGGGAACAAGCGGACTTCTAAGGAGGCGTCTGAGTCCAGCTGTATCAAACAACCTTCCAGCAGCCAACGCCCATGTACTGTTCTTGAATACTCCCATCCTTTTCGAAGAGATCAAGGACAAACAGCCAGTCTTGACCACTTCTGTGGGCGTCTATCGATTCACCTGCTCCTGTATGGCCGGATATATTGGTCACACGGCCCAGCGTTTGTCCAAAGGAATACGTGAATATCTTTCGGCAAGGTTAGAGAAGGGCTAAATAGCATTGACTAACCTGGTACACTGACCATCGCATGGTCTGCAAGGTGTCCTATAGCTATTCAAATTCCTTAGAAAAGGTCTGTTAGCTAAGTCAGAACCGGCGTCGCTCCAATTATCGTGCAAGAACCGCTAACTTATGTTGGTATCATGTGAACTTTGGCGGAGAGGCTCTACGCTGTGTTTCACCCTGCCCCTTCAAATCTTCAAAGCGATACTCCTCGGCCAGAGAGTAAATCCGGCTGAGCTCTCTGGCAACTTGACCGGTCGTACCTTCCACGTATGCGACACTCCCAGTGGCAGACGTTTCTTGGTTGACACGCGCTCAACTGAGTTTCATTGCTCCTTCACCAACCGACCAACAATGCCCCACCCCCGGCCTTTTCCTTCAGGCCGTCAATACTTCGCCAATTGCCACCTTCGACGCCTGTTCTCTCTCGCTTGATATTGGCCTTTGACGTCTCTTCCCTTGAGTGTTTGTCATCGCTGATGTGCCACGCCAGTTTCCGTGACCAGACAACCAAACTGTCTGTCCGAGGCATTCTTTCGTCTGAGATTTTCTGTCAACTCGCCGTTCCGGATCCAGATCCTGAGACTCCATTTCGGAAACTTCTCGCCAAATATCTTGCTCTCATCCGCCAACATTTCAGCGCATCTACCCCACAATACGACGTTGTCCATCACATCCGGACTACTAGGCCCTGTCGTCTGGCGCCTGCAGAACTTGCTGCCGTCAAGACCGAGTTCGATCACATGCTTCAAATGCGCATTGTCCGCCAGTCTGATAGCTCATGGACCTCACGCCTTCACATGGTCCCCAAGGCCACTTCTGGTGACTGGCGCTTATGTGGTGACTACTGAGTCTTGCAAAATGTCACCACACCTGACCGCTACCCAGTGCCTCATCTTCAGGATTTTGCTGGTGTCCTATTCGGCAAGTCCGTGTTCTCGAAGATCGAACTCTTACGGGCTTTCCATCAGATGACCATTGCCCCGAAGGACGTTCTGAATACGGCCGTCACCACCCCGTTTGGCCTCTTTGAGTTCCTGCGCATTCCGTTTTACTCCGCAACGCCTCCCAGACCTTCCAGAGGTTCGTTGATCGGGTGCACCAGGGCTTACTTTTCGTCTACGCCTAAATTGACGATCTCTAGGTGGCCAGCTCTATCACCGAGGAAAACATGTAACATCTCACAACGGTGTTTGACCACCTTAAATAGTTTGGCGTTGTTCTCAACCCGTCCATGTGTGTCTTTGGCGTGTCTTCCCTTGAATTTCTTGGAAACCGGGTTGACTCTCATGGCATTCATCTTTTGTTGGCAAAAGTTGCAGCCATCCGCGATTTCTCGCCTTCTTCTTACAAGCGTTAATTTCGGCGTTTTCTGGACATGGTGAATTTCTATCGCTGGTTTCTCCCGAACTGTGCTGATGCTATTCTGCCGCTCACGAATCTTTTTTTGTAATTTCGAACATTCGTTTGAGTTGTCCACAGACGCCCTCGCTTCTTTTGACAAGGTGAAGGCTGCCGTGGCCGATGCAACACTCTTGTTGCACTACGCTCTCGATGTACCTCTCTCCCTCATGGTCGGCGCCACCAACGTTGCAGTCGGCGCGGTTCTTAAACAGCATCTTGCAGGTCAAACTCAACCCTTAGCATTGTAAGAAAATAGTTCTGTCAGGTATGTGGGATGATTGGACGTGACAGGATGTGGAACTAAATATTCTGGTCTTCTCTTCGGTCAGGGAAGCTCGAGGGTCTGTATAACGGCCTTTTACGTGCACATGGTAGGGTCTGATGCCCATATGGTTACTGTTCCTACCGTCACAAGTATCCGCAGGCATAGGAACTTGGAGTACCCTGCGTGCACTTTAAAGAATACTCCACTTGCTGTCTTAACTCCTACTTGATACTCACTGTCAAAGAAGTTGTCTACACTTGCATTGGTGAATTTATGCAACTTTGTAGGTAGTTGCCGACCAGATCCCACAAATAATAAGTGTGCAAAGTAAGTTCGACCTTTAGCCGACGCCCCGTTCTTTGTTTTGGACATTCTTCCATACAGGTCAGGACAAACCTTTGAGAGCAATCGGTCTGGTTTGTATAATAACGCATCAATAGTGCAAAGTTCGATTGGGTAGACAACGCACTAACTATAAAATTTGTTTATACTGTCGTGTGCACCTTTTCTCGCTTAAATATTTTCCATAAATTGTTCTAACGAACGTCTTACCGAGTAAGAAGTCCAAAAAAGGAAATCACGCTTCCCTTCCATTTCCAAAAGTGAAGGTTGAGGATTTCTAAGCCTTTACCAATTAATTCTGGCAATGTCTACTTCAGTATTATCATAAACCCTTCATGTAAAGTTCTAGCAGACAAATTTCTGTCCATTATTTGCTGGAACTCTGCGTGTTTACCTTTGAAGAACTTGCGTGTAATGAATTAAAATAAAGAACAGTCCAGAGTTATAATAATTATCAATAACTTTTGTTCTTAAAAATTACTTTTTTATTATTGAATGGGTTATCATTGCTCATTCTGTAAGCCTGTTGCTTCACAACCGAAGAACCCACCTCTAGATCGTCGTCCATCGAAAATGAATGTAGTAATTCCCAGTTAAACACAAGAACAGGAAACTATCTGAGTTCAACTCATATATATATATATATATATATATATATCGGTGTTCGCACATTCCTGAGTGAATATATATATATAGGTGAAGATACGAGGTCCAGATAAATTATCCCGATCATCATCCCCCAAAGAAGGCGAAGAAGAAAACAAGGCGCTGTCGTGGACCACACTGTGATTGTGCTGACGTTTCGGAAATACACTATTTTCCATCATCAGAGTGGTGGGTTGGGCGTTCCTGCTTGCCGAGAGTTGGAATGCCGCGCAGACCATCTGGTGTTGTAGCGTGGCTGACGCACGAGCGCTGAACTTCGTGCTGCCCGTGGATTGGCTGCGGCACCTCCATTGTGGGTGGCTGGCGCCCGCATGTGTCATCCGTTGCCTGTCCGTGTGTCGTTAACGCGTCTACGTTAACCGGCCCGGTAATGTGACCACCGCCCGACCTCCCCTCTGAGTCGGATGCGTGGATTAGCCCTCGTTCCGGGTCCGGTGTCCGTCGGTGGGTAGGTGAGTCATCCCGGTCGTGCGCGCGGCGACGGGCCCTCTTTGCCCGTCCTCCCACATTCCCCGTCGCCTGTACGTCTGTTGTTGTCGTCATAAGGTCTGTGTGCGTATTCTGTGCACTTGGCCGGTTACTATCGGCTCCCTTCCATACTCGGGTGGCTTGACCGGTTGGCATTCAAAGCGCGGGCCCGGCTCACATGTTTGGGCTCGTCGGTGGACTGATAACTCTTGTCGGTCGTTTGAGTCGCGATTAGTTCTTCTCCCCTGCCGCGTCGGTGGCCACTGTTGACGAAGTTGCAAGTCGCTCGCTAGCGCCAGACCAAGATTTCTTTCGATCCTCGCTCCTTCGGACGCTACCGTCAAGTCTGCGACTTAGGAGGACGTCCGAGAATTGAAGCGAACCTGCCTTTTCCACCTCTAGCATGAACTTTATGGATGGGTGTGCTTGGTTGACCACATTTAACAGTAAATCTACGGCAGATTACGTTGCGGTGATCACCAAGATATCATCAACATAGCGACCATAATGTTTTAACTTGTGGATCTGCTCATTTAGTAGTAATTTGTCCAGCTTGCCCATGAATATGTCAGTTAGGAGAGGTCCAAGAGGCCAGCCCATGGCAACACCGTACGTTTGTCTGTGTAGCTGGCTGTCAAAAAGGAACTGCACGTTTACTGTGCATTTAAGTAATAGTTCCTTCAGTGCATTTGTCAGTATTCTTATTTCCAGCTGATTTGTCACCAGGTATTCGAAAACGTAATCTACTGTTGAAAAGTCGTGTTAGCAAACAGCTGTTTTCGGTCATTCACTTCAGGCCGTTACAGTGACATGGAAAAATAGGCGACTAAAGCAGGCAGTTCGGTACAGTGCTAATATAGTTCTTGAGGTGTGGGGGAGGGGGGTAATTAGCCATCTCGTGGTTCCCTCGTCTCCTGTGAGCCGGACTCAGCATGCCGAGGACGTTGGGTTGTCACGCGTGTGGAACGGGGGAGGGACATTCCCACGGTCTACGTCATACGCGCAGCGGGCTCTCTGTGACTGTGAGCAGCATGGTCGCACTGCGTGTTCTCTGCGGCTGTGGGTAGTATGGTTTCGGGCTGACGTCGTGAGTTCTGACGTAGTGGCTTCTGGCGGTGCGGGATCCTTGTATGCGGTTGGCCACGGGAGGGAGATGGCATGCACCAGCGTCTTTTGACAGCAGAGAGCGGGTTATGCTCAACGAATTGCCACTGCCTCAGCTGTGGCTAGCACCCGTTAACGCAGGCCTTTAGAGTAGAGCGTGGATGCCTGGTATATGACCTGAAAGGCCTCTCTCGCGTCAACTTGGTGATTTGTATCGATCAGGTGTGTAGGATTGAGCTTGAGATCGATCTTTTTTCCCCTTAACCTAACCAGGCTGGTATGTATCCTCTTCTCCAGACGTCTCGTTGTTTAGCCGATATATCTGACCCCACAGGAGCAATTGAAGGAATAAATGCACATGGAAGTGACCTGTAGCGGTAGTCTGAGTGCCCGCTGCGCGTATGACGTAGATCGTGGGAATGTCCCTCCCCCGTTCCACACGCGTGACAACCCAACGTTCTCGGCATGCTGAGTCTGGCTCACAGGAGACGAGGGAACCACGAGATGGCCAATTACCCCCCTCCCCCCCACCTCAAGAACTATATTAGCACTGTACCGAACTGCCTGCTTTAGTCGCCTATTTTTCCATGTCACTGTAACGGCCTGAAGTGAATGACCGAAAACAGCTGTTGTCCAACACGACTTTTCAATCGTAAACGAAATGGGAATTTTTGCCGAAGTAATCTACTGTCTCGGTAACCGGGACGTTTGTAAGCAGCGATGATACGTCTAGAGAGAGCATCCTCGTGCCGCTTACATTCACGTCTTTGACGTCATCGATAAATTTGAAAGTGCCTCTTTCGCTACATGGTGCCAGCTGCAGTCGTAAAGGTTTGAGTTTCGCTGCTAACCACTTAGCTATCGCATGATACGGTGAGTTGCGCATGTCTATAATCGGACGAATTGGCAGGCCATTCTTCTAGATTTTTGCCAGACCATACAAACGGGGGATGTGAGTGCCTACTGATCGGAGGCTTTCGAGGTCACGGTCACTTATGAGACCTCCCGTGGGGATTCTCCTTAAGCAGTCAGTCAAATTTGTCTCTACTTTATTCGTGCAATCCTTTTCTTTGTCTACTTTCTTGAACTTCGTCTGGTCTGAAAGGATGGTTTGTATCTTGCTTATGTAGTCCGCTCTGTTCATTATAATGACCTATTCCTTTATCAGGTCTAGTAACCATAATGTCTTTGTTCTGTCACAGCTGTTTTAGCTTTTCTAGATGAGCCTTTGTCGGCAATCCTCGGCTTGTTGTGCTCTTGTTTAGATACTGGTAACAACAGTTAAGCAGTGTAGATTTGAAGTGCTGGACACTTTCTGCCGAGATGGGCTTCAAATCATATGTCTG
The DNA here is from genome assembly GCA_036362985.1 of Ligula intestinalis. Classification (NCBI taxonomy): domain Eukaryota; kingdom Metazoa; phylum Platyhelminthes; class Cestoda; order Diphyllobothriidea; family Diphyllobothriidae; genus Ligula; species Ligula intestinalis. Next base: position 11,186,063 of record JAYGXS010000002.1, on the reverse strand, counting down.
GTTAAAAAGATTCTCAAACCGGGTTTCTAATTCGAACTGAATTTGTTGAAAGTACAAGCATACTCACCAAACTGGACTTCAGAGTTCTCTGATGGGAATTTTTGCAACTCTAAAATATCCAAGTCAGTTTAAAGACAAATGAAGTAAACCTCTACAACCTAAATTGACTCAGCAGTTAGCACCTAAAAAGCCCGTTTTCATTTCCTTTCCCTTCAAGGGTGATAAAATTCTGAATACCATCAAAAGACGTCTTCTCAACGCCATTGAAAGGACGTACTATGTTGCCGAGCTCATAACTTTCAATCCAAAGGAGCCTTTACCAATTCCTTATGCGAAGGATACCTTGCCATTGCACGCCACTTCAAACTGTGTTTACGAATTTGCATGCACTTGCGGATGCAAGTACATAGGTCGAACGCAACAGCAATTCGCTACCAAAGCTATGGAGCATTTGCCTAGCTGGTTAATGAAACAAGAAAACAGAATTCCCCGGTTATCGATTACTGAACATCTGCTAGACACAGGCCTTTCTGTAGACCCCAAAAAACGTCTTTCCGAGTACTCGTTCGTGCACGAACAACTCATACCCTACGCTACCTGGAGGTAGCCTACATATGGCGGTTAAAACCCGACCTATGTAAGCAGTTGGAGCATGTAGTGAACCTTAATCTGCCATGGTAACATTGGCATCCTGTTAACACATTTCCCTTCCTAACATTTATCCTCAGAAGTCTTACCCCGTTTTTATGACCGAAGCGTTTGATATTCTGATGTTATTGATTAGTTTCTTGGCAATTTCTTATGAGCTTGTTGTTCTTATCGATGTTTCTGTATGAATTTAATTAGTATTTTTCTTACGTGATTCACGTTAGGCAGTGAGATGCAGCATGGATCCAATAAATCTTGCTGTTGATGCTATCTTTAAATATGCACCAGGGAAACGTTGCCTTTAAAAATGCAGTGTACCTAAATGAGGTCTGCAGCAGGCATTGATTGGACTGTGCAGGGCCCGCATACCTCATAATAACTGTCGAACACTGGGAGGGGGAGGACTTGTGATGAAATGACCACATACCAGCTTCCCACCGCGTAAGGCACTGTCCCCACTCCCGGCACGAGATGTTTGACAGGATCGGATCACTAACCGGTGCATGAAATAGCGTGAATGAGGTCGATTCTGAGCAGCCCTACCCACGGTACATAAACAATTTCCCTAATATAATATATTTTGCGCATTGGCAGACTGCCAACCGGAGGAGGGAACCCAGATTTTTCCAGCACTTAGAGCCTTGCTTAATGCAGCTGATTTCGATGAAACCGCTATTTTGATTGGATCTGAGGTTCGCATTTCGGGACAGGGCACACGTGCATTAGACGGCCTAGTTTGTAAATCGTCAGCCAAAATTGTGAAATTTGGTTTCAATTTAAGCAAACTGCTAAAGTAGGGGTGTTAAATTCATTACTGAGCAGCCTAGTTTCAAGCTATTGCAGTCAGGACAGGATGCCGGCTTTTAAATGACTTTGTTTTTGACAGCCTGCCTTAACTACTAGGCTCTGTACTGCTGTTGACGTAGCTCGAGAGTGACCCCAAAACAGAACGGATCAAGTGAGTTCCCTTGGCGATCAATGAACGTTCATTCCGATCTCAATTGGCAAGGCAATGACCTCGTGACTCGGTGGTTAGAACGTTCGATTCTAATCAAAAGGATGTGTGTCCGAGCCTGAGGTTGTGCAGCACTTTGGTTTAGGTATGCCTGGCTGATGACGGCTAATAAGCCAGAAATTTTTATTCTAGTCGCCCTTCTCTCTGCCGGCTATAATAGCCGGCTAGACTACTAGCCGCTTTGCAGCTGCCGTCGGAGCCAGAGCACTGACACCCAAGGCAAAGCGGATGGACTAATTTTTTAGCGATTAGTTCAGTATAGTTCAGTATATTTAGGGTAGTAGGCAATGTCGTTGAAGAATCTATTAGAAAACAGTCTGCATAAAATATCCAGTTTAAAATAAATAACTATAAAATTGGTAAGCTTTCATCAACGAGTGTTTACATAATTGTTTTATTTCCTTGGATCGCTGCGATTTATAAATAATGCGGCAGAACTATGGACGGGACCCGATGTTTACCCACCGTTTGACCGATGTCCATCTGATAATTCAAAAGTTACTTTCTGGCGTCACTACTTTCCTCTATCAGCAGCCACTGTTCTCTTTCCATGACTAATTTGACTGTAATTATGAACTTTGTACCTTTACCCTTTCCAATATAAATGTAATGGTTCAAGGATAGTGCTTCAAAATCCAACTACTCTTCTGAATTCTCCGATGGGCATTTTTGCAACTGTGTCTTATTTGTTTGGGTCAAGAACCAATCCAAGAAAGCAAAAGATATTGGGTCGAAGCAACGTATTTCTGTTTGGGCTCATGCCAAGCCATGGTAAAAGTCACGATTTAAACCGTAAAAGTATTTAAGAGGCATACACCTAAATATTTTGCGAATTTAGCGCGATTATGGCCAATCGGTTTTCAAACCATAATCGGAATCGAAACAAATCACGGCACCCTCCCTCATTCTCCTCCTGATCACTCACCTACGATAACCCTCACTGTCAACGAGTGTCAATATCTCCCGAGCTAGACCGGCATAACGAAAAGCTCGTGACCCAATAGTTAGAGCGTTAGTTTTTGAGCAAAAAGGGTCGCGAGTTTCAGTCTCGTGGGGTGCATATCTTGGGGTTGGTATGACTGGTTTACAAGGCGTAGCAAGCCACAAATTGCCATACCGGGTATTCGTTGTCTTTGGCATCAATACCATCTGCCTAGAGCTTTAAACTTCATCTATTTGGCTACCAAATAATGGCCTTGGGAAACAAATGCAACTTGATTGTTCTGTGGTGACTCACTCCACATAGGCGAGCATGTCCGAAGGCCCACTACTGGAAATGCGTACGTCCGCACTAGATGCGGCCTCTGCAACAGCCAATCACAGATCCGCAAAGGCTGGTATCTCACGAAGGCAAATAGGACGCATGCACGCATTGATCGACGCAGTCTGTCCGGCCAATAACCTTTTAGGCAACCAGACAATGCCCGTTCTCGCTGCCACTTGCATGCGTGCTGCTAAAACCACACTTGGACTCGACTGGCTCTCCTGCTGCTCGTAAGCTCTCCAAGTCAAATCTCTGTCCATCTATTCTCCTTTCTCTTGTGTACAAAATATACGCTTCCCTCTACTCTGGCATTCACCGACTTCTCCTCTACTAAGTAACCATGGTCTGAAGATCTCAGTTGCTGGATTTGACTCACTTAACCCCTGCAATTACTCCACTCAACGCTTACTTCAAAAAATATTCACCACCCTCGAAACACTCAATTACCAGCTTTTCCATAGGACAAAATTCTGGGACTAGGGGCATATGAAGTGCACCGTTAAATCACTTTTGCCGAGTTTAAAAGATACAGGATAATGGGCCAGAAGTTGTTGAGTTAAAACGTGCCAAATACTTTCAAAGGTTTTACATTTCAAGAATTGGGAATCTATTATCTCTCCGCTTGCCGAACTTATCATAAAGGACATTTTGCAGGTTAACATAATCTCACCAATAGATTGTTATTAAATTTCATCTTTAATGTAACATGGTGTGCCCAAAAACTCATGAAACATCAGCCAGGAGACATCATAAAGTAGAAGGCTGGTCGAGCACCGGAACAGTTTGTTGATTATTCTAAAATTTTAGACTCACACAGAGATGCATCACTGTAGATTATTGTTCGAAAAAAGTATAAACCTTACAAACTGTATCTTAAAATACACTCTCATCTCTTCTCCCTCCACACTGATGACCTTCAATCGCCAAAATAATGTTTTTTTGGAAACAAGACGACTTATTCGCTGGGAAAATACTCTTATTCGTCTGCTGTTTTGACATCCGTCGCGGATTCATTATAAGAGACATTAACAGAAAACGGTGACAGAATGAAAACCAAAAGTTTGTTGTTTAAATATGCTGATGGTGTGTTTGTTGGCCATCCTCTAAAAACTCAAATACATCTCCAAGTATTGGAGAATAGCCTGGAGCACGTCTCAAAATGGTCGTCAGCAAATGGTGTTCTACTTAACGACCGGAAATCAGTCTAGTGTGTTTTTCGATTGCGACGCGCTCCCAGTCATGAAATTGTTGATATTTTGCGCAATGGGGTATCCTTTTTCCGATATTTTGGTTTTACTATGACATTTTACCTCACATTTGCTCGTCACATAGAAGACCTTTTGATATAAATCCATAAACGTTTGCATTTTATCCGCCGCTCGCGTTCATATCGCACACCACAAGCCCTTATATGACGATTTATAGATGGCTGCATTCTCCCCCTCCTCTTCCGAATGCTCTCTTCAGCTGCCGGTCTTTCCTATGCTTTTTAGCTAGCATTATAAAACAATAATACTTTAAAACGGTCAAGCAATTTGCTGAGCGCCTCCTTAGTAATCTACCTCACCCGCTGCACTCTAAAGTAATGGCTGTGAAGTCGTCCTGTTCTGTGCGCCAAGGTTTCCGTCATATGTCTTGCCGTTTATCAGCATACCAGCAGTCTGTACTCCCATTCCTAGCACGCTACCTCACGTGAAAAGAAGCGGAAATTGAGAAGTTGAAAGCCGACATGCCTCCTCCATAACAGATGTGGATATCGTGCAAATCTGTAACTTTGAGTATTCTATGACGTTTAACCTTTTACCTCTTACTTACCTTATTCCTTGTTCTCCTTGAATGGAGCCATTCTTTGCTGAAAGTTGCTGGGTATTCCCTTCAAAATTATAAAGCATTCTCTCTGTCATTGTGCATTTGGGCAGCTTGGAGAGGTGGATTGTCACAAGCTGGATTTTTGGAACCCATCCAAAATGTAATTTTCGCTTCAACTGGGCTCCATATATTCATTATTTCTGGCTTTTGTTGCTGCAGACATTGCGAAAAAAGGAGTATAAGTAGAGTTGAAAATATATCCCCTGAAACTATCGATACATTTCCAGAGCAAGTGTAACCGCGCCAGCTTCCGGTACTAGGATACTCCCTAATGCACGCACCAACGCAAGTCGTCAAAAAGCAGGTGCGGTACACACGCGCGTCCCACCCTTTGTCAAAACTGACACTAATTGAGGTAAATCAATTTTCTCCCTCCGTGAGGGTGAGAAAAACTGACTTGAGTTCCCGTTACCGGTGCCTAGTTAGTAAGACATGTAATCGCAAGCGGCTTACGCACCACCAGACCTGGTGCGTAAGCGCTTAATCAGCAGCAAGATGCTGCGCTTATTTAATTCAATTTAACATGCGTGTCTTGACTGAGGTTTGCATCGGCTTAAGCGCGTTCCATCGCCTCGTGATAAATTTATTAAGCGTGTTTTAGCGTTTGTAATCCCTTCTCTCCCCCCCCCCCCTGCCACAAAGGCTGCGGAAAATTCACAGAAGTGGGCAGTCAAGCAGAGGTGAGAATACAAACAGCGTAGCCCACAGGCTGTCTATCAATTGGAGTGGGAATTTGTCGGATCCAGCACATGTCAAGTGATTGCATCAAAAGACCTGACTCATGGAGGAGCTAGTGAGCGGAGGACTGAGTGTGTCAAGGGCTAAGATGTCAGTCGGTCGAAAGCCATAGTTTGTCAAACCAGCATCATAGTGTGCCAAAAGGCATAGAAGAGTGGAAACGGAATTAAACAAGCCCGTTACCTTACTTAAAAAATGGCCTGAATGACTTACCTACACTTTTATCCAAAATTATTCCCTTTGCGTGCTTGGATTTGATGAAAGCCACGAAATGGTTTAGTCAAGCAGACACCATAGCTGAAAAATTTCGGTTGGGAAACCGTACTGGTTTAGCATATATGCCCGTTTACTGAATCGAACGATGAGTTAATTTGGTTACTGCTTAAAACCAATGTGTCCTCAATGGGCGCGTTTATCACATTTACTACATTTTTCGACTTTGCGAATAACATCGGTTTATAACATTCTCTAGCAGACAGAGGTAAGAGGAATTTTCTACCAATTAATTAATAATTAGGAGAATGAACTCGTTCTTTCACCTTCATTAGTGAATCTAGCCCTGGTAGTTATATTGTGCTGGTTAGAAATAAAAAGTTAAGACACAAAAATACGGAAATTGCTTACGGAAATGCAAAGTTTTTGAAATTTTAATTTTCTGTCTGTGAAAACAACGCACAACAGAAGTCGAATGACCACCTAATTTCATGCAGAATGCACGATATTGGCTGGACAATTATTTCAGATAAGGTTACAAGGGCTGAGTGCTATTTTTAGTTTTATAAGGAATAAATGTACTGATGTTTTTGGGGTGACAAATACTTTATTAATAAATGGATTCACTAGCCACTGATCAGACGCTATGCAAATTGAATAAATTCGGCAGAAATGGTTTTTTAGCTGCTCCATATACATGATACAATTATATATTTTTCAGAAAGTGATAATGTGCTACCTAGTGGTAGTAGTGTAAGTAAGTGTCAGAACGTCATAAGCCAGTCAGTATTAATTTAATGTTTTATGAATTCATTATTTTCATAGGTCTGGATTGTGGCTATGAAGACCTTAATTATGAGGCCAATTTTATGGGGTTTTGTATGTTTGATTAGGTAATAGAAGTAGCTGAACTGTCTCCTGCTTATAATATGATCGCCAAGGATACTTAATGTTCAACAGAAAATATGGATATCATGTAATAAGCTTGGCTATTCTGGGTGTTTTGATAAGATATTTTGCACAAAAATGAGGACGTCCTACGTTTTTTATAGAAAGTAGCATAGAATCAATATCAAATATTATTGCAGCCGAGGAGAGGAAGAAGGTATTATCACTGGGCTAAGGTGTTATTCACCTGACGTTTCGAATTCCCCCGTGGATCTTTCATCAGACGTAAGCATAAATACTAGCAGCCCCATTGCTGTATCATTTGGATGGAAGATTTTCTTTAAAAATGCAGATAAAATCATTTATTTCCTTTAAATATGGTCTGAGTTTAATGAGTTAGGTCAAGGCACAGGTCTATGAATAACAATACACTGTATACGAGGGTGGCGCACATTTAAATGTTTGCTATAGTGCCATTGCCCTTACTTTTTTGAATTGGTGTACTAGTTGGGGTGCAAAACCGTTTTCAAAGTAATCTTTTGAATATTTATTTAGAAATATCAATTAACGGTCGTAAAAGCAAGCGATTTTATGCTTATTCAATTACCAAGGGTCGGAGGACTGAATATGGCACAGCGGGCAAACAAACGCATCAAGCGCTTAATTGTCTGGGATGTTTTAGCAAACATTATTCATACCAGTACTCTCTATCTACTAAAGCAACTGTGTTAAAACAACCCACAGTATATGGAAAAGTTGATTAACTGTGCATATTTGCACCAGGAATCCCCATATTATCAACACATCATGCGTGGTCTCAACCAAAATAAAACTTTTTATTAATGAGCTGTTTTCATTTTCATAAATGCAAAAAAAAGTAGGGAAATTAATGCCACGTTGAGCATCAAGACCAACTTTCGTTAATATACTCTGAAATCCGAAGACTATTTGGCAAGCATACGTATTCTTTCAATAACTTATCATCAAGCCATTACATTTATATGGGAGGGGGGTAAAGCGTAAAAGGTAAAATTGTAGGCAAATTACGTTCAACGTTACAGGCAAATTAGTCTGGGGGATAGAGTAGGGGGTGGGGTAGTAACAGGCGGCTAATTAAGCGGTAAGGTACGGGAGAAGGGGGGGTGGTGGAAGAGGAGAGGAGGCTTGGGGAAATGCCGGTAGCTAGGTGGCCGTTGGTCATGCTAAGCTTGGGGCTTGCAGCAGGTTCTTCTGCGTGCACAAAATTGGCTTCCTCAACCGGATAGCAGTTGCTTCTGCTGTTGCCAACAGTCGCTGGCCCAGTGACTTAGGGTAGCTTGGTGGGACCTTGTAGATCACCCTGAAGGCTTCGTTGGGGTCCTTAACCTTACCGCTTAATTAGCTGCCTGTTACTACCCCACCCCCTACTCTTTCCCCCGGACTAATTTGCCTGTAACGTTGAACTAATTTGCCTACAATATTACCTTTTACGCCTTACCCCTTCCCATATAAATGTAATGGCCTGATGAGAATTTATTGAAAGTATACGTATGCTTGCCAAATACTCTTCAGATTTCTGTGACGGGTACTTTGAAATCTTTTATGTACAAATTCTCAGATTTAAAAAGTATACTTGTCATTTGTTCTGTAGATAACTCAGGGCGCACCTTACAGTAGAGGTCTGAAAATATCCCAAAATTCTCTAGAAAATTATGGATTTAATATCTCGTGAGCGTTAATTTATAGGCAGTACGATAGCTAATCAATTGTCGGTTGCTCGCGTATGTGTTTCTAGGTATCGTTATGTGGAAAAACGCATTTCCTTAAATTCTGGAAAGTAGATTTATTATATGAAAAATTTTATTACATTATTATATGTATTATTATTATATTAAAGTTGATGACCTGATGAGAAGCCATTCACGAAATAAAGACTTGGAACACGACTCATATCTTGGAATAAGACATATAATTTGTTTGCAGAAAGGGAGTCATTTTACCACACCCTGTTTTTTGGCGATGAGACCTCTGCAGTCCTTCAAAAAATGCTTCGCAAATGTCTATTATATTAATACACTGAAATTACACCCAAATTATCAAATCCGTATTTATTTTCAGAATCTACAAATCAAGAGCCAGTATGAAATCTTGTTCTACGTGCAGAGTTTTTCAAAGGTTTTTGTAGCCGAGCGTTTTGGGTCAAACTTGTGGTTCTCAACAAACGTGAAATCCATTTGGAAAGGCGAATGAACAACCACTACGATGAGGAATAAGAGTATGACACCCGACCAACTGAAAAGCGCTCGGGAGTACAAACATAAAAGAGGTGTTTTATAAAGGCACACTGGTGAATAATATCTATATTCTACCTCATTTCCAAACGAATTCAGTGAAAATTGAAGTCAATTTAATTGAATTTAAAAACAGCTGTTTTTACGATAGCATTCCTGTTTTAGTGAAACTAACATAGACTAAGAATTTTAACTTGGGAGCAAAAAAGATGGTAATTATTTATGGTGTATATTAATGTTTTCGACTGGTTACAAAGGAGCTACTTCACTGGTATATAATAGGATAGTCAGTGAGAGCAAATTCAAGTAAGCACTGACTTTTTAAAAAACAGATATTTGTTTTTTGGAATATCTTAAACACATCGTGCCCATTAGACTAATCATATATTCGGCACATTATAAAAAGTAAAATTCAAGTTTTATCGAATGTTTATTCTATGATTGTTTTAAGCATAAGCATTCGCATCAAAGTAAGTACTTATAATTTTTCTTTGTGCAAAGTGACTGATTAGTACGTTTCAAGTAGAACATACAAGCTTACAACTATGCGCTTGCTAGATTTCAATAACGGAAGATATATAATAAGCGAAAATTATTGGCAGTGTTTAATATATTAGCACAATTTAATTTATCTTGGACTAATGGGTTGGGTTTTCAGGATAGAAAATGAATGAAGGCGATCAAAAACCAAATTTTTCGCTGGTATCTACAGATGATCTGAAGATAACCGTTTGTAATCGGACTATCAGGAGTGTTTAAATAGATCAGCGTATGATCTTTCAGCATTTATGATGCTTCTTTACCTAACATGTGTGGTTTTCATGCAAGCATTCCCAACTGTAAAATTTTATGCAATTAGTTTTGTAGGAGGACAAAGGGACAATCGAAGAATTGAGTAGATAGACAGGATAGAAATAGAAGTACGATGGAAATATTGCAAAACTTGACACTTGAAAACAAGCGCGTATAATATTTCAAATTATTTTTTTGGAACCCAGAAAATCTTCTTGAAATATGAATGAATAACTTTAGCTATTAAGTCCAAAATTCGTACTAGGAAACTGGGTCACGCTCCTACGTATAGAAGTCGCCACAGACTAAGTTTGATCATTGCTCGAATACCAATGTGAATGCATTGAGGAAGATCTAGAATTAATAATGAACTGCCTCAGGCATATTAGGTACTTAAAAGAACCATAGAAATTACTAAGTGTTTGTAAAGATTTATAAAATTTTCTCGGTGATCCCATGATTATGGAGACGTTAAAGGTGCTATAAATTCGAGCAATAAATTTAAATATAGTGTTAAATTGAAAACTTGAAGCAACCATTTTCTATATATAGAAAGAACTTTTCTTTGTTCAAGATAATATGTTCACTTTTGTCTTACTGGATAAGTATTTATTGAATGTCATCAACATAAGTGTGCCATTATTTTCCTTTTTTTACTATCTTCTTTGATTTTATTTACAAATTCTGCATTTGTTCGACGTTTACACTCAAACATTTTAGATAAGATAGATATAAAGAGCATTTACCGAAATGAACTGTTTTTTGACATTATTTTTAACGAACATGGCAACTTTTTTATTATAAAGAGATGCCTCAAAACAGCAAATTACACTGTCGACTGTAAATCTTATCCACACTGGATTTGCTGAATTACTATTCCTAAGATTAATCATAAAACTTTCCACAAAAGGTTACCTTATAGAAATTGCCTTGATTATATATTCGGTTGACGACCTTCTGCGTAAATTTACTTTATCCAACGTGATGTCACAATGAAATTTGGTACTATTGAGAATTTATTTTAGTTTCCTGAAACAAACGATTCGATTTGACTGAAGATGAAAGAGCTTTGTTTTATATTTATAATGGATTATATTTTGCATGGGTAGATTAATTTTACATTCAGTTATTAACTGGCGAATTCAAAAAATCTGGCCATATAAATTGCCGTTTTTTGAACAACTTATTATTTTTCCTTCTCTTCCGTTTCTAAATAAGGCAAAAGGGGAACGGAAAGTATACAAAAAAACTTTATTTCTTCAAGACTTATATCCAATATCGGCTTCATTGTCTTAAATTTGCGAGAACATGTTAGACATTTGGTTTTTATTTAAGGAAATTTGAGGTTCATTGGTGCATTTAAACAAATACTCTTCTCTTACTGCTTTTTGTGCAACAAAAACTTCATAGAATAGCTTAACATAATTTTTGAAATACGAACCGTTGATGTTACTGCAAACAAAGTTGATCTCTTTAAGTTGGCTTTACTTCAAGCTGAACAATTTTGGATAAACTTTCCCAGTTCTGGAAGGGATATAATCTACACTTTTTTGCTTATTTTGCAGTTCCTTCCTAGTATTATCAACACATAAGTGTAGTTTGGTTCTCTCTTTCGTAATAGCATAGGACATGCCTTCGATATGAGACTACTCTCATTTCCGCGAAAATAAATGTCCATTTCTTTTAATTAACCTAACTAAAACGCTGATTTTCCTAACGAAAAAGCATTTACAGAATTGAATGATTGCAGTTTATTACAATAGCGTTTTCAAATATATGCTTACGGGTCCAGCCAAATTTCATAATTAGCGTTGCATGGTCATTATTGACCACTGTACATGAGCCTAATGCACGATAGGCTAAAAGTTTTTTAATATGGGGTGACTGTAAGGTATTCAATCCCCATACAAATTCCAACCCTCTTAGTGGACTTCCATTAGCCTTATTCTGTAGTTAAACTCAAAGAGTGACTATCAGCAATTTTTCCAGAGCGACCGTAGAACGTTTCTTTATCCTATATCTATAGAGATACGTCGGCTTTTACCATTAGCCCTGTAACTGAACACACACCTGAGAAAATGTTTGTTCTTTTAAAAAAGGTTAGCGAAGTCGTATATGTTTATTCCGTTAGGTATGTAATTGTATTTTAAAAAGCCTGCTTGCGATACCAGCAATAACTGATGGGCCAGAAATTATAGTTGCAGTCTCCCTTGTCTTCGTTAAAAGTAACCAAACTATACAAGTTGTTCGAGATATGAAACTGTCTATGGGGGCTTAAGATTGTATTCAAAGGCGCGCTAAATTAAACATGTTCGACAAACGCATCAGTGACCGTGCTTAGCCCATAGATTCAATTTTATCAAGTCATAATAAGATAACGATTGATCAGGGACGTTTTTAAAAATAATATTGTTTAAAAAGCAGGTGCTATTCCACTGATGAGCTGATAAGATAATTTTCAAATAAAAGGCACTGCTTTATTCGTCAGGCGGCTTGTGTGGTCTCCGTTAACATTTATTACGGACTTTCTGACATGATGATGTCATATTGCAAGGATATAGCGCAGCGGCAAAAAAACTATCTTTATTTAAATATACTGCCTGGCTCCAAGGGCTGAAATGTAAAACGCTTGCTTTCTGATATAATTTGTTTTGGAAATTTTAAGTCATCTGGTACGTTACTGCAAAGCGAAATTTTTTCCGAATCATGTCTCAAAGAGCATTCACGAAAGGCCAAATTATATTGGCTTTTCATTCTTTTGTCAACAGTGCTGGTCCTCATTCATTCCATTCAATACCCCTCAGTCATATCATCCAGAAAGCATATTTATGCCATAAACACCCCTACAAAGAACTCGATTCCCACTTTTTTTGCAGACGAACGAACAGGTCTTAAAACCGACTATTCTTATCAGGCAACAGACTCTGGCGTCGATCGTTTAAAAAGAAAATACTTTTATTAAACTGTTCTGCATTGGAAGATTCAATATGGGTGGTAAAGTAAGGTGGAAAATATCGACCCAAATGTGATTAAATTCATGGCGCGAGGCGGAGCGTTTGTAGCTAAGTGGTTTTAGCGTCTTGCTTCCGGAAAAGGCCTTCTCTGATTCGCATGTTCAAATTCCGCTAAACGCCTTGAACTTGTTCACATTTTGGTCATCTCAAAAAAGCGATTCTATAAAACCTCCAAATAACTATGAAAAACTACTTGTGTGATCAAAATCGTGACTTGGCTTGAGCTATTCTGCGTCCAAGATTAAAAGCAGTTCTATGGAATTAACAGTTTCACTATAAATAATTTATGGACCGCGCATATAACTATCCTTTGCTAGCATGTATTGGATTTTTTTTAAATTCCAGAATATTCAAATACAGTATGCACACTTAAGCTTGAAGCATAAAAACTTTTGCATTCGAGCCATACTTGGCAAATTCAAGATATTCTGGCCTCACCGAACAAAATATTATAACATGATATTGATTAAAACAGGGAGCAACTAAGAATAATATTTTGATTGATTTTGAATTTTATTATGTCCTGCATCAACCTTATAGAACGCATGCCTTATTTAAAATAGTTTATTTGATGCAGACAAAATGGACTTGGGGCTTTTTCATTGCTATCTGAAATAATTTCAGAAAAGATGGTTAAAGTAGTGCACCTCATATATCCTTAGTTCCAGCATTTTTTCATAGGGAAACGGTAGTAAAATGGGTTAAGGAGGCGGGAAAATAGGAGAGACAGTAAAGGACATTTGTAAAAGTAAATTTTGAATGGAAAATGGTAGTATAATGTATTTTCCATGGTGGCTAAAGAACAATATTCCGCACGTAAATAGAGGGTGTGCACGGCACTACGCGCCGTGGAGTATTCTTATCTTACTCCAGAACGTTAATTTAGACCTCTATTAAGTTTAAGTTGGCAACCTCATAACTATCATTTCTATTTTTTCAGGAATTCCTAGAAACGTGCATTTAGATTATTGATTTTTTCCGCAATAAGTTAAACGATAATAAATATTGATAAAATCTACAGATATAAATCAAAAAGCTTTCTAACCACCATAAAATAAAAATGCATACAGCAATTATAGGATTTTATTCTACTGCCTGTCTGAAAATTTCACTCCCAAACCCCTTTAACAACGGTTTTCGCAGGACGCAATGCTGGGACTAAGAGTATATGTGGTACACTGCTTTAAATACTGCTGCTTTAATTTCAAAAAATAATTATCGTGTGTTTTGCTTACAAGGCAGCAAGCCTAATATTTGACTGGGAAATGAACCTGTGATTTAAAAAATTTCTCCATTTTAGCAATTTTTTATCTTATATGAAAAAAGCCAACAATTTGATACGCATTTGTAAAAGAGGGGTTTTCCCCAAAAAAACATATCTTGTCGTCAAAGTAGCATGCATCGTGGTCAGAGTTGATGCGCAGAGCATAGAAGGTACGCTACTGATTGTTGATTGGGCCCAGATAATTGATTTATTTTCGCTCTCGTAACAAGACTATACCGGCAGCCCAAGACTGTGCACTCATGCCTCATGCGTTGGCTCATACCTATCCGGCTTAATTGAGTACGATCGTCTAAAAGCGGATTGGACCTACATTCAGGTATAAAAAAGCGCAACAATGGACCTTATCAACCTCAGCCACATTTCCACCGTTTAGGAAACCGACAGTACAGACCTACAATGCCTCGCTATCGTAAGTTCGCTTTTTTATGCTCTTCTATTGCTGCGATGAATAAGCGAAGTCAGAGCTTTTTAAATTTCCATATGGATCACGACATGCGCTGACCATAATATGCAGTAAACATTTCAATGATAAGACAGACAAGCGCCTGTCAGTCGTAAATATGCCTTAAGGTTAAGGAAGCGGAAAATTACCTTATGATATTACTAGAGTTTAAAAAATATGCTGACATTCAACTATAGAAAATCAACGACCAAGGAACAACAGACGGGAAGGTAAAATTAATTGCAGAACTCTCGCTTTAAACAACATTTGCAAATAATGGCAGCTGATCTGTGTGCTTAATGCTTGCTTTGAGCGCAACCTCTGCTGAACTTAAATTTCACCGGTTTGGTCTTAAAAGGCACTTTTAACCTTTGTAGAAAAGCCTTATCCCAAGCAGGCTAACGTTGGTAAGTATAAGTGTATATTAAACAAAATTTAACACTTGCCTTATGATATACCTGTATAATTATGCACAAGTTCCGTCTTGCAGATTCATGTGATGAGTCCGACGATGGTGAGGAGAAGATTATGGTGGAACGCTACTGGAATAAGGCCCCAGTCGGTCAGTTCGCTTTTATTATTGCTGCTAGCTTTGCACTCGGCTCTTAAGTCCAGATTACATCAAAGTCTCTTTTCTTCTGATATGCCTACCTCACAGTGAACAAGGCTTGTGATCCAAATTGTGGAGAAGAAAAGATAATAATCGCCCGCACCTGGAAGAAGAAGGGCAACGGTATGTAGAAATACGCTATATTAATGCCAAACTTCTTATTATTTTATTCCATTAACTGCAACACAAGCAACTTATCAAAGAGCAAGGCTTCATGTGCGCTGTTTAATTTTTTTATTTCATAGATGCTATTGCAGCACGGGCCGCGCAGAGAAAGATGAGGGCCAGGCAGCCCGCAGAATACGAGTGTAAGTGTTAATAGAATGTAAAATTAAGCAATTTGGGCATAAATTTGAAGGGTTTTTAATTTTAAAAAATGTCCGCGTCTATTGCAGGTGATGGGTACACGTCTTCATCTTCCTCCTCCTCCTCATCGTCCTCATCTTCTTCATCATCATCTTCATCCTCGGACAGCAGTTCATCCTCTGACTCTGATAGCGACTACGAGGAATGCTACTGGGCACGCAAGTCCAGGGGTAATTGCATATCAGTTATTCAACATATATTTGAACATGCATTTTGTGTCCGTTGTTCGCGGAAAACATGGCTTTTTTGAAACTTTGAATATTGCTTTTTTTCAGGCAAGAAACCCACACCCGGTAGATCACCCGCTTACGGCAAATCACCGAGTAAGCATTTTATATAGATATATATGTATATATTGCACTTACAGTAGTAAATTATGTTCAGGTTTCAATTTCGACTATCAGTTGTTTGAAGAATAAAGTCACCTAGTCTCAGCTAACAAACAGTTCGCTTTTAACTTGTAGAGCGCTGCTGCTCAGGTAAGCATCAGCTTGCATCTTGGGCTTTACCTTCAAATATATAGGCTTATGTTTGCTTTGTCAACTTTTTAATATACACAGCCTGACATTAGATATTAATTTATTAACAGTGCTCTTGCTGTTCTTCCAAAATTGCTCAAAGCATTTTGACAAAATTAATCAATTAATTTCGAATTAAATTGAATATATATTGAATATACACTTAATATTTTCATTGAATCAAAGGTATATCACTCAATTCTATGAAAAATAAACCTTTAATTACTTTTCATTGGTAGTTAATTACTTATTACCGCTGTCTGCAAAGAATAAATCATGGCTTTGCAAAGTTTACATTCATTAGTCTGTACCGCGATATTTGAAGATTCTTGCTTATGAACTCACCTTTTTTGCCCAAATTTATGAATATATTATTTCTCTCAGCAGCTGGACGCCGCTGAATAGGTTCTGTCTAACCGCATCTGAGGTTTCCAAACTTGTGGCCGAAGAATATTCATAAACTTGTTTAAAATCTACACATACCGCTTTTATTCTCCAAATACAAACTTCTGGACCACATCCCCAGTACGTTCGTTGTTCTTTGGTGGGCTTCTCGATAGCGTCCTTAGTGGCATTCGACAGAAACAGGAGTGGGAAAAATACTATGGACAGTTGCGAGTGGGACCTTAAGACTGGACACTATGGGTTCTTTCACATTTTCCTCAGTTAAGGGGCGCTATCTAAAAAAGTATAGGTTTCTAAATTCTAGGTTACATTTAAACTTCATTATTACGTTTTTATACGGATAAACACTTTAATTATGCATATCTGTAACAAGGGCATTATCAATAACTTTCACTTTATTGATGGATTATACTTAAGCAACCCTCTGTCAAAAAAATTTAGTTGTAAGGGAAATTTGGCAGATTTGTTTAATTTATGCGAACCAAATGGGAAAATTGCAGCTTCGGTGGTAGTTGAAACTACACAACAGGGGAGGCTTTTGTGCAGCCAACGCTCCACCATTAATCTACGCGGCTCAGCGTGCACCATGAATTTAATCACAATTGGATAAATTTTATCCACCCAGCTTACTGCCTGCATGGTTTTGCGCGTAAAATTGATAAATAAATGCTAAAATTCACGGTGCACGGTTGGCTTCGCAGCTTAATGGTATTGGTAGACCGAAGCATCATTTTTTGAAAAATTGAGTCACATAATCTCCTCTTAGTTCATACATAGTGCTCAAATAAGTACACTTGCTAACTTTATTACGTTACTGTGTTCTTTGTTGATAGTTTTCGAATTGAATGCTTACATTCTTAATTGTAAACGAATGGCGATCATGCGCGGGCATCGCTATTTTTTACATTTAGCTGATATTTTAACGAATTTGTAGTTCATTGGAAGATATGCCATTAGTCTTCTGGTAGTCAAAGTGCTGAACCTACATATTTCTTTCTTCAACTGGCTTTGTCCACCCTGTGTTGGTCCTTCGTTTTCACCGTTTCACGCGTGACAAGTTTACTGGGACAGCGAAGAAACGGTAAAACATAACTTTGAAGCTTCACGTCAGCTGCGATACGTAAACCTAATTTGTCGATGAAGCTCCATAGCCGTGACTAGCTCGCGCCAAACTGAACTTTCCTAATGTCCCGCAGCCGTTGATCTCGTTGTCTGGGAACAGCCAATGATAGTTTCCGCAAAATTGCATTCTCGCCCGGCGACGACTAGCAAGCCTGCACGCTTGAATTGCTTTCCCTGCCCACTGATCTGACTGCTGTCAAACTGGCACTTGGACCCGGCTGGCATCTTGGCTGTTCGTATGTTCCTAAGTCAATCTTCTTTCATCTAGTCTTCGTAACTCTGTGTACACAATAAACGGTTCCTTTTATTTTGGCCTCTACTGACTTCTTGTCTACTAAAGAAGCCTGTTTGGAAGATCGCAGTTGCTAGGGTTAAACTTACTTAACTCCCTGTGACACCACCACAACTTTAGTCATTTTGCAGCCATTTTGTTTCCCAAGGTGACGTTTTAGTACCAATTAATAATTAACATGCAAGTAGGTTACGAGGAAGGGTCTTCTTCTTTAAGCAGGGGTAAGCGCTTACTTATCTGTTTGGCAACTCGTGAAAAGCTATGTCCGTCATTTGGCAATAATTACAACTGCCCGATAACCAACTACCAGGCAAACTAACTGGTAAATACAGGTAGGAGAGCAGAGTTGCTGGTTTAAATGATAAACACAACTAGAGTCTTTGTGCAACAGAACGGTCAATGAGAAGAAGAAGAAGAAGAAGAAGAAGAAGAAGAAGAAGAAGAAGAAGAAGAAGGAAATGACGACGACGATGACTTGATCGCTGGGACAATAATTTTATTCGCCTTATCTTTCGATATGCATCGCGGATTCGCCTTCAGGGACATCATAAGAGAGCAAGATCTCCTTCTTAGAAATCTTTTTGAGCGAATATATTAGGGCCAAACTTAGGCAACGCTGCCTGCTCTTTTTCCTAACTCAGTAGGTCCATTTTGTTTTCTTGGCAACCTCTTGTGGGACATATCGTCAGAAAGCGCTGGGAATAAACTACCACTGCGATTTTTAAGACGAAAAAAAACGGGACACCAGGTGGGAGGAATAGTATATTCTGTATATAGGCATTCAAATATAAGTAGGGCAAATTTGACAGGC